>CM052436.1:146399469-146473970 GCA_028533085.1 Varecia variegata | reverse complement strand
ATGTTTTTTTTTGTTTTGTTTTGTTTTTTATTAGATACGGGGTCTTGCTCTTGCTCAGGCTACTCTCGAACTCCTGAGCTCAAATGATCCACCCGCCTTGGCCTCCCAGAGTGCTAGGATTACAGGTGTCAGCCACCACACCTGGCCTACAGGAAGTTTTAAAGTACATCTACAAATCCTTTGACATTCCTCCCTTCAAAAAGTACAAAACTAATTTTACTCCCTTTGAATAAGAGCTGGACTTAGTGACTTTCCCGTAATAAATAGAGTGGGGGGGGGGAAGTGAGGGTGTGTGCCTCCACATAGACAAGGTCCCAAGAAGCATTGTGACACCCACTTTTCTCTCTTGAATCACTCTTTCAGGGGAAGACAGCTTCCATGTTGTGAGGACACTCAAGCAGCCCTATGGAGAAGCCCACGTGAGCGGAGCTGAGGCTTCCTGCCGACAGCCAACTGGCCAGTCCTGTGAATAAAGCATCTCAAAAGTGGATTCTCCAGCCCAAGTCAAGCCTTCAGAGGATCAAATCCTGACCAACAACTTGCAGGCAACCTCAGAAGAGGCTGAGCCAGAGCCACCCAGCCATGCTCATCTCACATTCTTGACTTACAGAAAATGAAATGAAAAATGTTTATTACTGTTTTAAGTCACTAAGTTTTGGAGCAATTTGTCATGTTGTGATAGATAATGATATATTAACATGCTTATTGCATTTCAGTGTTCTCAGTTACAAATAGCAGAATCTGCCCTAGCTAGTGTCAGTAGGCAAGGCATGTGTTAAAGGAACTGGGTCATTCACTGAGTCCCTGGGAAAATTAAAGGATGAGGCTTGGCGCTACAAATCCATGACACTTCCAGCGGAGACCCTTCTGCTGCCATTGCTGGGCACAGACCCCAGGCATTCCAGCCACAGGGTGCTGCCATTTTGCCTCTGTAAGCTGGATGTCTCCACGACCACCCCTCTTGAAGAATGGACTCTACATGACACTTACTTCCAGACCAAAGCCTGTGTAAGGATTAGGTCATGTATCTATTCATGTTATGTGCCAACTTGGCTGACCCATGGTGCCCAGATATTTGGTCAACCATTATTCTGGATGTTTCTGTGGGGGTGTTTTTGGATGAGATTAGCATTTAAATCAGTGAACTTTGAGTAAAGCAGATTGCCCTCCCTGATGGGGTGGGCCTCATTCAATCAGGTGAAGGCCTTACTAGAACAAAGATGGCGCTCCTCCAAGCAAGAGGGAATTCTGCCAGCAGACTGCCTTTGGACTTGAACTGCAACGTGGTCTCTTTCCTGATCACCATAATTGTGTGAGCCAATTCCTTAAAATAAATCTCTTTCTATATATACACATCCTATTCGTTCTGTTTCTCTGGAGAACCCTGATGAATACACCTAGTTACCAGGGAGGCTCACAAAGTGAGTTTCTGACTTAGGCACGTTCAGACCCATAAGATGTGAAACCTCACAAATATCGCAAAGGCGTCCTAGTTGCCAGTGGCCAAAACGACATCCACTGTACTCATTATTTAAATAGTCAAATATCACAGCAATCTTTTATATCGAATTAAACTTATCCCTCAGTACCCCTTCTCTTCCCAATCCACAGAGAAAAGCATAAATAATAGTTTGACATATATCCCTCAAGCTATTATTTTCCAAGTTGTAGACTTTAAACATGTGTTTGGGCCACACGCCTGGTGCGATCCCAGGGAATTCTACTTAGATTTAAGCCCTTGCTCTACAGACACTATGGTTTTTCTTCTGTATATACCTTCTTCCTTTAATTATGTGCATTTGTAAATAATGAATGGCATTTCTCTCATGAGATTTTCTAATTTTGTCTCTTGATCCAAATTAAAGTCTGACCATAATTCCTTCTCTAGGAAATGATATTGTGTGCCTGTAAGTAAAGTTATAAGCATCACAGTACCATGGGAGGAGAGTGGTAGCTCTTTCCTGGCTGCAAAAATTTCATGAAATCTCATTAATTCAGATTCCTTAAAATTGGGATTTGTGATTATTCAACCTTCCCTGGGTTGTAATTTGCTTTTCATTTTCTTTGGGCAAAGTAATTAAATAAAAAAAGCCAAACTGCAAGAAAAACATTTCAGCAGCTACAGTTTTAAAAGGTTTCAGTATCTAATTTATTGGGGTCCAAATGGAAGCTTCCACACAGAAGTAATTATTTTTTTCTGCCTAAGTTGAAAGGAACAAAGACAAAAATCGATTCTATCATAGAATCTTTTAAGAGTTTTCAGACAAGATCACCATGAAATTTTGTCCCTTGCTTTAAACAACAGCAAAGCTGGAGTTTATGTGGGGACTTGATGTGATTCTAATAAACAGCATTCCTCTAGGATTATGACTCGGGAACAATCCGTGATCTAGCAGAATTATCCAAGGAAGAGGAGATCCCAAAACGATTGCCAAAGTTGTCCTCTAAAACTAAAACTTCTAAATAAAGAGGACAAGCAAATGGCACAATAAAAGTGTAATTGTGAGCTCCTTGGATACTCTGAAATCAACATAAAAACCAGTAATAATGTAAGTCAAGTTTCTGAACTTTGAGATGGATACAGTTCCCGTGGCACGAAGGAGCAGCAGAATGACACTTGGGAGTCGTGCCTTTTCAGCAGAGAGAGCCTCTGATGTGTAGCTGTGTCCTGCCGTTATTTGGTGAGTGGGATCCTCATAAAGAGATGGATCCCTCAGCCCTGGGGTAAACTGGTGTGGACGAAGTGCCCAGGAAGAGTCCCAACTTCCTGTGGCGTTGTTTCTTTACCCCAGCGAGCCATACAGACATGACCATCTTTCAGCTGCTCTTACATGAAAAAATCGGGAAGTTCTGCAGGAAAGAGAACAAGGGAGCCTCCCCTTTGATACCATTTTCTTGGCAGCTGTAACTTTGAGTAGCCGCCCTCTGTGTGTGTGCTGTAGGGATGGATATCGCTGGGGATACAGTTTGTGATCACCCCACAGGCTTTTGTATGCACACCCTTCCAGATTCGTCATTTTTTAAAATATTAAAAGTGATTTGGCCGGGCGCAGTGGCTCACGCCTGTAATCCTAGCACTCTGGGAGGCTGAGGCGGGCGGATTGTTTGAGCTCAGGAGTTCGAGACCAGCCTGAGCAAGAGCAAGACCCCGTCTCTACTAAAAATAGAAAGAAATCATATGGACAGCTAAAAATATATATATAGAAAAATGAGCCAGGCATGGTGGCGCATGCCTGTAGTCCCAGCTACTCGGGAGGCTGAGGCAGGAGGATTGCTTGAGCCCAGGAGTTTGAGGTTGCAGTGAGCTAGGCTAACGCCACGGCACTCTAGCCTGGGCAACAGAGTAAGACTGTGTCTCAAAAAAAAAAAGTGATTTATGCTCATTTTTAAATGCAAACATTACTGAAGCTGACAATTAAAAAGCGAAATCCTGTTCCTTAACTGTGATAAGAGCTGCGTGTGTGTCTTTCCAATCTTCTTCTCCGGGTATGGGCAAACACTAACTTTTATCTGTTCTATGTCAATCAGCTTATCAGGCCATCTAGCTGTCATTCATCTGTGCAGTCATCTGCTTAACCATCTAAAATTTACGCACACCTGCCAGGGGTGAAGGACGCACTTGTGCCCGGCAGTGATTAGACTGAACCCTCAGCTCTACAAGACAGGATTCTTCCTAGTGCAAGTAACACAAAATGTGACTCAGACCACCTTAAGGGAAAAAAAAAAAAAAATGAGGCTGGGTGCGGGGGTGGCTCATGCCTGTAATCCTAGCACTCTGGGAGGCTGAGGCGGGAGAATCACTTGAGGTCATGAGTTCAAGATCAGCCTAAGCAAGAGTGAGACCCCGTCTCTACTAAAAATAGAAAATTTAGCCAGGCATGGGGGTGCGCACCTGTAGTCCCAGCTACTCGGGAGGCTGAGGCAGGAGGATCGCTTGGGCCCAGGAGTTTGAGGTTGCTGTGAGCTAGGCTTATGCCATGGCACTCTAGCACTGTAGCCCAGGTGACAAAGCAAGACTCTGTCCCCTCTCCCCAAAAAGAAATAAAGGAAGAAAGGAAGCAAGGAAGGAAGAAAGAAATGTATTATATAGGCTTTCCTAATACAAAAGTTTAGGGGCAGGTCCAATTTCAAGTACAGCATGATTCAAGGCTGAATGACATCATCAGGATCCTGTGTGTGTGTCTCTCTGTCTCCTCCCTTCTTTCCCTATGCTGGCTTCACGCCCAGGCTCTAGGAATGCCGGTGGTTGTGCGACACATGCCCTTCGAAGTTCAAGTCAAATGGAAATGCGGAGAGCCCCAGGACAAGTCTCACCGAGTTCCATTGGCTCTGACTGACCTCCTGCCCCTTGTTACTCTTACTTCCCCTCCCCCCACATTATTTTCTTTAAAAACACTTATTATGAATTGACATTATGCTGAGTATTTGTTACTTGTTTACTGCCCATCTGTCCCCACTGTAGAATAAGCTTCACCAGAGCAGCATCCTCGCCTGTCTCCATCCCTGCTGTATGGCCCAGCTCTTCCCAATACACATTTTTTGAATGGATGGATGGAAGAATGAATGAATGAGTGAGTGAATCACTGAGGCCAAGAAAATACTAGGCACTGATTGGCCAGGCTTGAGTCACATGACCCACACAAAACACCTGGGATGAGAGTTGGGGAGAAGATGGTTCTCCAGAGAAAAATCAGGATGCTGTGAGCAGAAGAAAGGTGACTAGAATGGGTGTTGAGGGGTGACAACTGCAAAGGGCCACCACATCAGCTAAGCTTAGATGTGGGCTTCCCAAATGTGAGACGAACACTGGTTGGTGTGCTGTGTTTGGATGTCAGATTTGCCACTCATTAGCTAAGTGAACTTTTGCAAGTCACTTTCCTCCTCTAAGGCTTGGCTGACCTCACGAATAAAATAAGAAACAGACCTAACTCTTCATGTGATGATTAGAAATAATATACGTTAAGGGGCCAGTAAACAGTAGAAATTCAGTCAATAGTAGATTTTACTATTTTCGTGGCCCTGATTATCTATTCTCCATTCCTAATGCTCATATCCTTTTGGTATTTTAAACAAAATCCAATGCAAGTCCGGGTGCGGTGGCTCATGCCTGTAATCCTAACACTCTGGGAGGCCGAGGCGGGAGGATCGCTCAAGGTCAGGAGTTTGAGACCAGCTTGAGCAAGAGTGAGATCCTGTCTCTACTAAAAAATAGAAAGAAATTATTTGGACAGCTAAAAATATATATAGAAAAAATGGCACATGCCTGTAGTCCCAGCTACTCGGGAGGCTGAGGCAGAAGGATTGCTTGAGTCCAGGAGTTTGAGGTTGCTGTGAGCTAGGCTGATGCCATGGCACTCTAGCCCGGGCAACAGAGCGAGACTCTGTCTCAAAAAAAAAAAAAATCCAATGCAAAGCACATTTCAAAGTCCCCAAATATACAGGAATTAAGTATCAGTTAAAAGGCCGCTTACAGCTGTAATCCCAGACCTTTGGGAGGCTGAGGCAGGAGGATCTCTTGAGGCCAGGAGTTCGAGACCAGCCTGGGCAATATAGGGAGTCCTTGTTGCTACAAAAAATTTTTTTAAAAAAATTAGCAGGGTGTGGGGGTGTGGGCCTATAATTTCAGCTACTCAGGAGGCTGAGATAGGAGGATTGCTTGAGCCCAGGAGTTCAAGGATGTAGTGAACTATGATCCTGCCACTACACCCCAGCCTGGATGACAGAGTAAGACCCTGTCTCTTAAAAAAAAAATTAAAATAAAAAAATAAAAATTAAAGCAAAGTTATCAGAAAATTTGGCCCTAGGGTGGTATCTCTCTGACACTGGAGGCTGCCAGCAAACAATGATTTGAAGGGGATTCCCAGCCAGGGTGATTTTTAAAACATTTAACAACTGGCCCAGCTAGACATTGACCAGTCATAGTAATCACTGGATTAATTAGAATGGACACTGGCCTTACACACCATGTCCTGCTGTCTTAGGATACAGTAGTTGGAAACCAGTCTAGCAAGGAATCACAGGGCTTCATATCAAGAGTGAACCGTGGCTGCACTTCACCATCATCTAGAAAGATCTTATCCACTCCAATTTATGACCAAGGTATAACTTGGAATTTATGATGCCATAAATGATAGCAGCACAACCCCAGAGGAAGTTCCCGGGCTTCCCCACATTAAGCCACAGACTCCAACCTTGACCTCACGTCTGCTTAGCTAATATAACCACACAGTCCTTCTTTAATAAGCTCCTCTTTCAAACCCACCCATGCTGTGGCCCTATCACAGCCAATGTTTGCTTACACTTCTCATTGAATCAGTCTCTAGAAAGGCGATCCTCACTTTCACCTAAACCTGGAGAAAGTTTCATTGGTCAACATTTGGACGGTAAGAGATAAAATGGAAAAGTCTAGAAATGGGTGGCCAGTGGGTAAAAATCATTCTCTTTTTTATCCTCTTTGATATATTCTGCATTGTCTACAATGGTCTCATATCACGTTCCTGATTGAAAAAGCAAACAATATAGTTTTTCTTTTTATTGGTTTTAAAAACAAAGTCATGCACGAATACATTTCCTTCTAAAAGAGGGGTCAGCAAACTTTTTCCATAACGGGCCAGACAGTAAATACTTCAGACTTTGTGGGCCGTATGGTCTCTGTTACAACCACTGAACCCTGCCTTTATAGAGAGAAAGCAGCCAGAGACAATACATAAACAAATGGGTGTGACTGGCTTCCAGCAAAACTTAGTTATTGATGCTAAAATTTGAATTTCATGGAATGTGCACTTTTTCAACCATTAGTAAAAACCATTCACAACTTGTAGGCTACAGAAAACAGGCAGAGGGCCAGATTTAGCCCACTGGTTGGTTTGCCAACCCCTGCTCTAAAATATTAAAATAGCACAGAGAAGATAAAAAGTCCCCTTTAAACTTTGCACCAATTTCTGTCCTCTCCACGCCTTCCATTGTTATTTATCTTAATTTTGTCACTTTTTAACATGGGAAATTTCAGATATATGCAAAAGCAGAAAGAGTAATACCATAATCCTCCATGGACCCATGACCCAGCTTCAACAATGATCAACTCATGGCCAATCATGAGACATCTACATCTTCACCCACGTCCCTTCATTCAATCATCATATTTATCTAGACACCTTATTTATCTCGAAATATTTATCCATAAACCATATTTAACATATCCATACTAAATTTATCCATTTATATTTATCCATATATATTTTCATAGGTATTTTTAAAGGTAATAGTTGACCCTCAAACAGCACAGTTTTGAATTTCGCGGGTCCACTTATACATCTGCTTCTGCCACCCCTGAGACAGCAAGACCAACCCCTCCTCTTCCTCCTCCTCCTAAGCCTATGCAACATGAAGACGAAGAAGATGAAGACCTTTATGCTGATCCACTTCCACTTAATGAATAGTAAATATATTTTCTCTTCCTGATGATTTCCATAATAGCAGTTTCTTTTCCCTAGCTTACTTTGCTGTAAGAATACAGTATATAATACATATAACACACAAAATTATGTTAATTGACGATTTACAATATCAGCAAGGCTTTCAGTCAACAGTAGGCTCTTAGTGGTTAAGTTTTGGGGGAGTCAAAAGTTATAACCAGATTTTTGACTGCACAGGCATTGGTACCCCTAACCTCTGCATTGTTCAAGGGTCAACTGTACTTCATTTAAAAATATCATTATTACACCTAAAATGAATAACAATTTTAATTTAAAATGTGCTATGAGCAGAATTTCAAAAACTCCTTAAGTAACATATTACCTATGACATTCTAGACTCCATTACAGTGTACTGGTTTAAAGTATAGATTCTCAAGCCAGACAAGCTGTTCTTGAAATGTAGTGCTACATTTAGCAGTGATGTGGTATGGGAAAAGGCACTCGAGCCCTCTGACCTCAGCTTCCCTCTCTGTTAAAGCAAGGATGTTAAAACTATGGACCTCATAATATTGCTGTGAGAATTAAATGCGCTAATGTGCATGAAGCACTTAGAACAGTGCCTGGCACACAGTAGGCTACTATACTGGCTGCATGCTAGGCAAGTGTTAGCAATGCTATTAACTTCTCGCTCTTGCTAATAGTCTGTTCTTGTTCGGGTCCCTGTGGTTGCAAGTACAGAAGCAACCCAGACAAGCTCAAATAAAAAGTGCATGTGTTTGGGGGTTAGTGTTAGTCTATAGTGATCTTACAGAAGCCAAAAATAGCAAACAAATTGCAACCAGCTCTGTAAGGGAAAACAGGAAAGTCAAAATCGGGGTTATTTGGCTGGGGGAGAGATTGTACCTCCTTTTTCTCTCCCTATCCCTCCACTTGCCACTCCCTCCCAGTGGGTGTCTGCCTTGCATGCTTTTTGTCCTTCACCCAACATGGCTCAGTCCTGACTATTCTTCTGCCCTCTTAGCTGAAGCTTCTACCATGGAATGCCAATGGTCTCTGTATTTCTAAGAGGAAGAATTGATAGGCTGGCCTTTGGTCAAGAGATAAGGTGTCCGTCCCTTGGCCTAGAATGGCGGATAAAGGCTGAGGGGCCATTTTCAGAGGTTCTGGTGGGTAGCTTAAAGTCAATCATTCAGGATAGGCTAGGTTGTGCTGCCGTAACAAACAATCCTGAAATCTCAGTGGCTTGTAGCAACAGGAGTTGATTTCTCATTCATAAACACGTCTATCAGGGTCAGCTAAGGGTCTCTCTCCTCTGGAACCCAGGCTGCTGGAGCAGCCCCTACCTGGAACCTGGCAGGGATGAACAAGGCTCTGGAGAGAATCATACTGGCTCCTCTGCTTCAGGCACCTCACTTCTGCTCACACGTCGTTGGCCAAAGCAAGTCACATGGTTGTGCTCATCTTCCCGTGGGAGGGAAACTGCAGTCCTACAGTGTGCCCAGAAAAAGAGAGAGCTGCAGTCTTTGCCGACATCCCCATGCACACCACAGAGCTGAGGATAAACAGCTGTCCTCTGCATCCTCGTCTCATCCATCCAATCACATTCAGGGACAGCTATGCCCAACACTGTTGGGAAAATAAATATATGGATCACTTTCTTCCTGGACCAAAATGCCCATTCTAAGGTTACTAGAGTTTTCTCTCAAAGAAAAAGCGGCCCTAACACTATTAACTTTCTCACCCTGGACTCATTTTTCATCTCTTAAGTCATCAAGATTATTTGAGAACCTCTCCAGGGGCCTCCCATTTCTCTTAAGATAAACAAGTTGAAATTAGTCAGAATAGTTAGAATAGCCCTCGACCCCTGGTGGGTGACTAATTGCGCACCTTTCTGAATGAGGCTGGTGTTTGCTTTGATGATCACTGCACTGCCTACTCACACTCCGTCCCAGCTCCTCATACCCCAGCTCAGCTGCCCCGTGAAAGGTACTCACTCAGATTTTCCACATCATCTGAATATTTCCCCCTACAACTCATCCTGTTTTTGATGCACCATCTCTCGAATGTGTCTCTTCCAAGTTTTTGGTGTGTTAACAGTATGACAACAACTGGTCTATTGCCTGAATAAGCCTAAAGCCAGCTCTGTGTACCATTTTTCTTATTAGAAAGTCTCACTGGCTCATTGCCCGTGTAGCAGTGCCAAAATTTACACTCCTCAGCTCAGATGTGCAAAAAATATCATTTAAAAAATGTTCCATCCATTGGTGGCCTCATTTAGCTCCAGCATCCCCATTCCTGCTAATGGTGGAGAGAATGTCAACTTGACAGTTGGAGATCATTCTGTTTCTTTTGGCTTAAAATGGCCACTTTCAGGTAGTCAATTCCAGTTCAAATCCCCTATGGGTCTGTTCCTCTCATCTTAAGAAGTTTCCATACTTTGCACAATTTCTCAAGATGGCATCTGTGAACAACTCAAGTGTCCATCAACAGTAGAATGGGTGAATAAATTGTGGCATAATCACAATGGATACTACCCAGCAACGGGGAGGAAATGGAACTGCTACCCACAAGGGCATGGGTGAATCTCAGAGACACAATGTTGAGTGAAGAAAATCAGACACCGAAAACTACACACTGTATGATTCCACTTCTGCGAAATTCAGAAACTAACGAACGGTGATAAAGTTGCAAAACGGTTATCTTTGACAGGGAGTATTGACTGGGAGGGGACACAAGAAAGCCTTCTAGGGTGCTGAGCTGGTCTGTAGCCTAATTTGGGTGGTGGGTACGTAGGTGTACACATAGGTAAATATTCCTTGAACTGTACTTGGGATTTTATGCTTTGCTGTGCGTATGTTATGTCTCAACAAAACAGCAAGCACCACAAAGATGACTTGTGGATATGGAAAAAAGCTTAACCAGCTTCTAGTGCAGGGGGAGGACCTGCTCATCTGTGGAAATCCACTGGCCTCCCTCGAGGTGGCTTTTTGTCTAGTTGGCACATCTTTCGAGGGTACCTACCGAGGAGCGTCTGGTTTCCCCACTCCTGTCTCCTCTGCCTTAGCCTCCTGTGGTGAGCTGCTCGACTCAACTCCAGACCTCTGGTTCACTGGTTCTCCCAGCATTTCAGCCCCTTCCCCCTCCAACTGGGAAACCCCCCTAGACTCTCAGGACAGGGTCCCGATCTCAGGCCCGGGGACCTGGACGCCTCTCTCAGCCGGTTCTACTCCACCGACCTGCTCCACTGGCCTGGCAGCCACTCCAATCTAAACCTTGCTGGGGAGGGGCCGGGCTGCCCCTGTGCCAGTAGAGCTTTCTGCTTACCCTTCTTGTCTGACAGCAACGGCCTGTGACATTTCCTCTCCGGGGGCAATGCCCTCCCATTTCCTGGGACAATCATGGTCCTAAGCATTTGAATACATTTAGCATCCTGCTACCCAGCCCCGCAACACACACATAAATGTCACTCATCAATCATTATGACCACCAGAAATACCCCCTCCCTACACACCCACAGTTCTAAGTGCCAGGGGTTTAGCCTTAATTATTTATTTGACAGATAAGGAAATTGAAGCCCAAAGCAAACAATGAATTATCCAAATCAGTGACAAAACAGGGGTTTGACCCCGATTTCCAGTTCTGTAAGGTCTCTATGATGCCCTGCTAAGGTTTAGTATAAGTTTGAGGAACTGACAAGAGGCGCTGCAAGGGAACTTCTGTTTCTCACTAAATTTCTGCTTTCCTTTCTGGCCGTAGAAGCTGTCCTCTGTCGCTTCCTCTTTCTCTCCCTGAGAGTTAACAGATATTGTAGTTCCAGTCGGTTCCCTCTCCACCAGACCGGCAACGGCCACGTGCCCGAGAACTTGCTGGCAGACACACCCAGGGTGGACCTGCCCTGTTTATCCACACTCTCCACCCTGACCACTTTACCCAGATCTGCAAACACTCAGGGCTAGCCATTCCTCCATTGCTCTCCCCTCGTTGCAAATCTACAAAGGACAGCGAGGACATACCTAGGTCTGATTTATTCTACTTTACATGCAAAGAGTGCTCAGTCCTACTATCCTATGTCGTTCAGACGCAGAGAGCATGATGCGCTGGCGCAGTGTGAAACAGAGCCAGCAAGGGGGAGGCTCAGTACGGTGGCTGAGAACACAGGAGTTAGAGCCATTCGCGCATGCACTCATTCACGCACTCATTCATTCACACATGCATTGGCTCATTCATTCTTCATTTTAGTATTTATCGAGCGCTTACAATGGCTAAGTCCATTCTGTGCACCAGGTAACACACTGGTAAACACAATAGATGTGTTTCCCTACCTTGTGGATTTATAGTATTTAGATTGAGCTCAAAAACTGGCTCTGCCACTGAACACCTGTGTAGCATTGGATGAGTTGCTTAATCTCTCTGAACCTGTATTTCTTCATCAATAAAATGGAAACAGAGTTGTTGCAAAGAGTAAGTATAAAAAAGTATGGGAAGGAATTAACCCAGTTCCTGACACATAATAAGTGCCAAGTAAGTCACAGCTACTAGTATTACAAACAATTTGGCTGGGAGTGATGGCTCATGCCTGTAATCCCAGCACTTTGGGAGGCTGAGGCAGGAGGATTGCTTGAGGCCAGGAGTTTGAGACCAGGTTTAAAATTAAGCTAGGTATGGTGGTACATACCTGTAGTTCTAGCTACTTGGGAGGCTTAGGTGGGAGGATAGTTTGAGCCCAGGAGTTTGAGGTTACAGTGAGCTATGATCGCACCACTGCACTCCAGCCTGGGTGACAGAGCGAGACCCTGTCTTTAAAAAAAAATGATAATAATAATTAACATCCCTAAATCCCTACACCCACAATCTGGACATGGAGTTTGGCTAAGAACTCTTTTTTTTTTTTTTTTTTTATGTTTTGATTCGAAGGCAGTTGTTTGGAAAAGAACTCTTATGTTTTTCTAAAATTGTGTTTAATAAACCATCTTTTCCAAAGTTGTGTAGTTGTGTATTGTAAACCAAATACACATATATGTAGTATGTATCATAACCCAAAATATAAATATGCACATGTGTATGTATGTGTGAATGTATTTTACCTGGCCTGGTATCAGAATTTCTAGTTCTAAGGTGAACACAATAATAATTCCTATGGATGCACACTTTTAAAAGAGTCTTGGGTAAAGAAAAGTATGATATCAGCCCTCAGTTTTTTAATATTCTATTCTCTTCCTGAGCTTCCACTCTTGACTGACACTTTACCTTATTTAGCCTCTGTCGCCTGGTCTCGAAACCTCTAAATAGATGAGTTATTTCAGGCTGGCCAAACCCTCGGAATTATTTGCCAGCAGCATTTTGGAAACATATCCCCTTACTGCAGGCAAGAGCAGTCAGAGCGAAGGCCTTTGCGGTGGCGCCCAGCCCCCTTCCTCCGGCGTCCGCCTCAGTTCAGCTCGCAGAAGGCAGCACAGGCCGAGGAGTCTGCTTTAAGGTCTTTGCCAAGTGTGTGATCCAGGGAAGGTTACCAAGCTGCGAGAGCCTCCGTTTCTCCATTGCTGAAGCGGGGAGTGGGATAAATTCAACTTTGGAGGGTTATTGGGATAATGGACTGAGTTAATGACTAAAATAGTCACTCATAAATGGCAGTTAATGACTAGATAAAATTTCTTATTACAAATCAGGGATTAGCCTGGTGTAGAGGAGTGGGCTTTGCACATGGTGGGAATATGTGGCATCCCTGAGCATTTTCTGCAGGGCCTTTACCTGGAGGGCGGGAGGTGCTTTACCTAGAGAGTTTTCTCCAAGACTTCAGGCACACGAAGGGCCCCTGAAGGTGGAAAGGACAGCACAGGAGTTGGCCAGAGGACCAGGGAGAAACTTCTACCACGGTTCAGCCTCGTCTTCCTCTGGGGCTGGCAGGGTTCCTTAAGCTCATCACAAATCAACATGGTGAGGTATGGTTCTAAAATGATGCTGCTCTCAGCAAAGCTACACATTTTAGGTGGGTTGACTTGCTGAATTCAACTTGCAGACTTCCAGATGGCCCAGAAACTGCCAGCACATACAAATACCCTGGGCTCTAGGATTCTGTATACTTCAAAAAGACTTTCTTATGTTTTTTTCTTTTTCTTTCAACATTGTTTATTGAGAGTCTACTATGTTCTAGGTGCACCTCTGGTGCTGGGAACTCAGAAATGAACAGGCTGGACCAAGTCCTTGCCTGCTGGAGCTTGAACACTTAGGAGTATCCGGAACAAGTGCAAAGGCCCTGAGGCAGGCCAGCAGGTTATAATTCCTTCTCTACACATGAGGACATTGAGAAAAGTAAGTGACATCTAGAAAAGTAAGTGATTTATCCAAGGCCACTCATCAAATAAAATGAAGACCTAGGTCTTGAACTCAGTCACCCATTTATTTCAGAATTCTTAACCCTGGTCAGATAAGATAATTTGCCCCAACTGCAAAGTTATTTGTTCCAGCTTTCCCACAAACCAAAGCCCATCTAGTATTGGTTGCATAATCATTATCACTAATGCCTATAATTTATGCAGTGCTTACCACATACCAAGTGCTACACTGAAAGATTTACAAATATTATCTCATTTATGTCTATCAAGAAATCTATAAGCAAGTACTGCTAATATCCCCATTTTACAGATGAGGAAACTGAGGCTTAGAAAGGTTAAATCATTTGTCCAGGGACACACAGCTAGTGAGCAGCGATACAGGCGTATGGAGCCTGGCTGGCTGCCCTTCAGCTACTAAATGACTTTTCTGAAATGTAATGCCCAACAGAAAATAATTCTAGCAATAAATGAAAATATGGTTTCTCCAAACTGGCCCCTTAGGGGAACACAGTCAGGGGGCTTCCTACTGAGGCTGAGCACCAAGACAGTTTTGCTAGGCCCAGGCTTGGGGCCAAGGTTGGCAACAAGAGAGACAGCAAAGGCAGTGCCCAGAAGGAGCACTGGGAGAGCCAAACAGACAGCATCGCTAAGGTTAATGCACAGGAATGGACAAGGAAGGAGAGACTGGGTATGAGGATGTGGAAAGGAACTAGAGACCCAGGACCAAGCAAGCAGCCGGGATGGCAAAACTCTGAGGCTAGGAGAGAAGGGCCGAGGGGCTGGAGTGAGGTGTGGAAAGGGTGCTCGGCCGCACCTGGGATGCAGAGAGAATCAGGACGACAAATGAGGCCCCTCTCACCAGGGCTCTGCAATTTACAACATACCTCCCCTGCGTGTCTGCCTTTGCTCCTCCCTTTTACCCTGGAGCAAGGTTACCCTCAAGGACAGCCTCTTTGGAAGAAGGATTTCAGAAGTGCAAGAGGAGAGTTATCTTCATTCACGAAGGTCCAAGAAACAAAAGCAATGAGACACATTTTTAAAGTCCTTGTGAAACCTTTGGACTTTAAGAGCTTGACATAGCAGGAAGGAACAAGGGCTTTGAGTGACACAGACCTGAGAGCTGTGGGGCCCTGCACAAGTCATTATTCTCTTGGAATCTCTGTTTATTCCTCTGCATAGTGGGGATTAAAAACATTTATTTTATAGGTTATTAGGATTAAACTAAGTACATTATTATATGTGAAACTCTTAGTCCAGAGCAAGTACTCAATAAATGAAAGGTATATTATTTTTATTATTATTATTGAGTTTAAAAAGCATCTTCTGCAGTTTGGCAGTTTCTTACATATTCTTACCGTATGGTCCAGCAATCGTGCTCCTTGGTATTTACCCAAAGGGGTTGAAAACTTATGTCCACACACAAACCTGAGGGTGGATATTTAGGAAGCAACCAAGATGCCCTTCAGTAGGTGAATGGATAAACTGTCGTATAGATGCACAATATCATTCAGCATTAAAAAAAAATAAGCTGTCAGACCATGAAAAGACAAGGAAAAACTTTACATGCACATTGCTAAGTGAAAGAAGCCAATCTGAGGCTACACACTGTATGAGTCCAACTATATGACATTCTGGAAAAGGCAAAACCATGGAGGCAGTAAAAAGATCAGCGTTTGTCAGCTACTGGGGAGAAGGAGGGATGAGTAAGTGGAGTAAACAGGAGTTTTAGGGCAGTGAAACTATTCTGTGTGATAGTAAAGAGTGGGCACGTGTTATTACGTATGTGTCCAAACCCACTGAATGTACACCAGCAAGGGTGAGTCCCGATGGAAGCTGTGGACTTTGAGTGGCAACGCTGTGTCCGTGTAGGTTCATCAGGTGAACAGATGCACCACTCTGGTGAGGATGCTGCTAGTGGGGGAGGCCGAGCATGTGTGTGGTGCGGGGAGGCAGGAGATACACGCTGTGTTTTCGCTCCATTTCGCTGTGAGCCTAGGGCGGCTCTAAAAAATAAAATCTATTTTTTGAAAGCTCCAAAATAAAATAAAATGAAATGAAATAAATAGGCCAAAGCTATGGTTTCTGATGGGGGAAAGAGAGAAAAGGGATCTTCTGATGTCATCTTCTCCATGAATCCACTTCCGACCACCCCAACCAAATTATTAAAATATCTTTCCTTTCTCAGAATGTTCATTGCATTGCAACTTTTCTGGCAATTACCATTGTGATGACATTAAAATCCCTAGGGGATTTGTCTTATTTCCCTTACTGTGATGTAACATATTAGAATGTTCTTGCAGGAATGACGGTGCGCTACTCCATTCTCCATCTGGCAGTGCCTTCACCATGCCTTGCACATGGATGATGCTTAAAAACACGCTGCTTAAATTCAATCAATAGCTTTTAGACTTCTGCACTGGCCAATAGGGTAGCCAGTAGCCACACGTGACTATTTAAATTTAAAATTAATTTAAAACTAAAATTAAAAAAATCATTTTCTCAGTTGCACTGGTCACATTCCAAGCTCTCCATAGCCCCAGGTAGCTAGTGGCTACCATATTGGACAACTCAGAGATGCAGAAAGTTCTATTGGGCAGTGCTATTCTGGAACATCCCTGTTCAACTTTTTCCTTTTGTCCTTGAATTAAAATTATCTTGGCAATTCTTAAACTTTTTTTTTCAAATTAGACAATAAAAGTTTTCTTAAAAACTGTTTGAACTGCCCAGATTGTGCTCTCTAAATACCATTTACCACTAAGAAAAACCAGGTTCTTTAGAGATACGGCTGAGTCCAGTCTAAAGCAAGACATAAGCCTGTACCTCTAGTCATGCCAGAAAGCAAGCAAGCTGTCAAAGACTACTGAGGTTTTGGCAAAAGAACTCAGGAGTCAACTCATAGAAGCTTCCACTGGCCAACAGTGGGACAATTTGAGCATCAGTAAGATTAACCACAAAGGATTGTGTCACACTAAACATGTAAAAATTTGTGACTTCATAATGACAGTGAAACAAAAACAAACTCTCAGTCCCTTTGGAAGATGCCTAACAATTCATTTTTATAAAATCAGTAAGTACAATAGGAAAAGTCAAGCATTTATCCTGTCTTTCCTATACGAATTATTCCTCAGGGTAACCACAAATAGCTGAGGAGGCAACATTTCTGTCTATAGAAGTATTTCAGCCAGTAAATAAAGAAGGAATAAAATAATTAGAACATGGCATTTTGCAAATTCCTGTTGAAATAATGGATCTAGCAAATGATCCTCAATGTCTGCTAACATCACAGAGAGATGATCAGACATCGTGGGCCTCCTGCTGTAAGAACATACACCTGTGCAGCCAAAGCCATCCTAAGGAGACCAAGCTTCAGGATCTAGAAACTAATCACCAGGAAAAGCAGGGGATGGATGAACATGTTAAATGACACGACCGGGATGAAGCCAGCAAGTCCAGACCTTGGGAAACTTTATGGGCTAAAGGGGAAAAAATAGATTAAGAGGGAACCTATAGATTAAAAGAAACTGAAGAGACATCTGACATAGCAACCCCATGCAACATGTAAATGTTGTTGGGATCACGGTGTAAATAAATCAACTGTAAGAAAGAAAAGGGGGGAGCATGGAGAGAACCAGAGAAATTTAAACACTGACTGGATATTTGGTTATAATTAAGGAATTATTATTAAAGTGTGATTATGTATTGTGGTTATGTATTTTTATTTTTTTGAGACAGAGTCTCACTCTGTTGCCCAGGCTAGAGTGCCGTGGCATCAGCCTAGCTCACAGCAACCTCAAACTCCTGGGTAGCAACCTCAAACTCCTGTAGTAGCTGGGACTACAGGCATGTGCCACCATACCCGGCTATTTTTTCTGTGTGTATATATATATATATATATACATATATATATATATATATATATTTAGTTGTCCAGATAATTTCTTTCTATTTTTAGTAGAGACAGGGTCTTGCTCTTGCTCAGGCTGGTCTAGAACTCCTGAGCTCAAATGATCCACCCACCTCGGCCTCCCAGAATGCTAGGATTACAGGCGTGAGTCACCTCTCCCGGCCTTATGGTTATGTATTTTATAAAGAGTTCTTATCTTTTAGAGACACATATTGAAATATGTCCAGATGAATGATTTGATATTGGGATTTACTCCAAATAATACAGGGGTGGGCTGGGCGCAGTGACTCACGCCTGTAATCCTAGCACTCCTGGAGGCCGAGGCGGGAGGATCACTTGAGCCCAGGAGTTTGAGGTTGCTCTGAGCTGTGATCATACCACTGCACTCTAGCCAGGGGCAACAGAGCAAGACTCTGTCTCAAAAAAAAAAAAAAAAATCCAGGGGGAAGGCCCAAAGTCAGTGGGGAATACAAATAAGACTGGTCATGAGTTGGTGAATCCTGTCACTGGGTTTATTATATCTGTGTTAAATTTTTCATAATAAAAAGTTCATATTAAAAATCTCTGATTCAGTCACAGTGTCTTGCCTGCCCAACTCAGTCGTGTGCTTTTTAAAAATAAATTCTCCAGATTGGCATTGTTCTGTTCTAATTTTGACAATTGGAGGGGCTTAGGCATGAATGTTCTGAGGGAAAACCAGTCTTTGAAAACACCCGAGAGCTGTTTAATTAGGAATCTTAGCAGCCAGTTTCCCCCAAATGGCAACCAGATTATAAAGCCTTACTTTCTGCTGAGGTTTTCTCCCTTCCCAGGGTGTTCTAATCCACTAACCAGGTTAGCATTCCTCATGTAACATGAAAATTACATTATTCCAGAAATTTGCAGGTCAGCCTAAGGGGTTTTGAAGTGCAAGAGGACGTGCCTCCTCCTTTTCATCTTCATCTTCCTCCTTCTTCTCCTTTAACAAAATGTAGGGAAACTCCTCTTTGACAAATATTTAATAACTGATGCTACCTCCTGGGAGAGCCCCCTCCGGCCTCCTGCCCCCTCACCTTCCAAAGATGAGTCAGATCAAGACCTAGAAACTCAAGCCTGTAGGTTGGAGGAGGCTTCTCTCATTGGCCAGACTCCTGGGCACAGGTGAACATTGTTTTCTAAGAACGGGTCTTTCAAAGAGCTTAAAAGTTTTCAGTGGCATGGAACCAGTTTCCATCTTCACTTTTTTCTTCCAGGAAGTCTGTCCACCTGTTTCGACTGCTATTAGGTAATTTCCAATCACATTCCAGGCCCACGCACTCCTGTGATGATTCCTACAGAGCTGGCTGGAGTTTTGCATGTTCTGGCACTTTTCAACCACGTGCCTGCACACAGTCTCCTGGTGTCTTCCCAGGCTGCAGTGGTGGACTGCTAGCTCTTCCCCTCCCCCTGCCCCCACCTTCTAGCCATCCTCTCCTTTCAGGGTAGACCACCCAGGTAAAAACAACATTTCCCAGCTTCCCTTGCAGGCCAGTGTGTCCAGTAACTAGGGACAATAGAGCTTAGTGTAATGGCCACATTGAACTGCAAGGGAAGCTGGGAAATGTAGTCTTCACCTGGGCAGTGTAGCCAGTGGGCTGGAGAGAATAATGCTGGGACCATTCCTGGATCTTGTCCTTAGAAAAAAAGGCTGAGTGCTCCTGGTCCCTTTCCCCCTCCTACTGCTCAGGAGATGGTAAGAAACGGACTCACAAGCAGAAGGCTTGTGATGAAAACAGAGTGGTCCTACCAGCTCTGAATTGCTACGTCTGGACTATGACATAAGAGATAAATTGCTTTTATCTCGTACAAGCCACTATAGCTTCAGAACTCCTCCAGCAGCTTGCCCTGTGTCTTAATGGATGGTTAACTACAACCACTGAGTATGAATGTTACTTGGGCAACTTCAAGCACAGCTTTATTCACCTGAGATAGCCCCTCCCCATCTCCTTCTTGTCCCAATTTGGTGTCTGTGACTCCATGCAGCGCCTGCCATCACTTTGACGATGTGTCCATGGTTATAAACTCAGCATCACTTTGTGAGGCAGAAATTTCTCAGTTGAGCATTCCATCCAACATCTTCTCTAAAAGTCAAATGGCAAAGGAGGATTTTGAAACACCTAGCAGCATTAGGCTCTATTCCTATTTCTCCCTAGTCTCTGGGGTTTGTATCTTTCTGGCTCTAGAGCATTTCCTACCAAGAGCCAACAGATTGGCCAACACCGGCAGATGTACTCCATTACACCTCATAATGGGACTCAAGCACTTTAGAAGCTTTTACTAATTGAGCCGCTGAATATCCCTATGAAGTAGGTAACTATTATTGTCCCCAATTACTGTCAAGAAGCTGAGCTGCAGAGGCATTAAGTGGCTTGCCAGAATCGTGCCGTGGAGTCGCAGGCAGAGCAGGTTCCCTAGTGGAGGATGAATTTCAGCTCCAATCAAAGCAACCAGAAAGTCAATCAATCAGGAGACCTGCCATCGGGGGGCAGCTCTCTCATTAACCACGGGGTAGAAGTCATTTCCTCTTTCTGTGTGTGAGTGTGTGTGAGTGTGTGTGTGTGGTTGTGTGTAATCTGCATAACCTGCCCTCCCTCTGGGGTTTTTCCCATTGAGGGTGGAAGTGGAGTTTCCCCTGAAAGAACAGACATCCCCACTGCTGATCCTTCTGGGAAGAAGGTAATAGGTAATTCTGAGAGGGGAAATAAAGATTTAAAGGAGAGAAAACTTTTCTTTATTGAATCAAGACTCCGAGGTGAAGCAAGGCCAGGAGTGAGTGGTTTCGGGATGGAAACGTGTGGAGAATGGCCTGAGTTAGGTGAAAGCATGGTCTACTGGGTGCTGGGGAGTCGGGAGGCAGCTTAGGATGCAGGTGGAGGGAGGGTGGAGCATTCCCTGCTCCGTTCTTGGCCAAGGCGGGGAAGGTGAGCATTGGAAGACAGCCCAGCCTGGCAAAGATCGCCTGAGGCCAAGTGGAGGAACCCAATGTGAGTGCAGAGACAGAGCCAGCAGCCTAGAGAGGAAAACCTGGGGGGCTGTGCCCAAAGAGTGCAATGCAGCCCCCTGCAAAGTCTACTGAACCTACAGGGAAACCGAGGAGAGCAAATTGCCCACCAAGAGCCCACAGTGGGCTGTGCCGTAACAATTTGGAAACAAACAGAAGCCACAGGCTGCTGTGGCCTGGGACGTAGGCGACTGTTCGGGTGGGCACCCTCCAAAGCTCCTTCTCACTGAGATGCATGAGCCAGAGTCCAGTTGGGCTAAAAAATCTGCCCCTAGGCCCCTGGGGAAGTCTGACCAAGGAATTTCACCCATGCTGCAGTCCACACTTTTCCTAGGCATTGTCTACACAGGCCCCAGGGCAAAGATAACTGGCTAAGGTTGGGCTTAGGACAGAGAAGGCCTTCATTGTTGGGGTGGTGGTTAATTCCTGCACAGTGAAAATGGAGGGGAGGGTCTGTGATCTCTTCCTTCTGTTCCAACTTCTTTTTTTAAATGAATTAAAATGGATTCAGCTTGGCTAATTCACTGTGGCATTCAGTTTGAAGGATTTAGACAAATGCCACCACCACCCCAATAGAGAACATTTCCATCCCCCAAGAAAGATCCCTCATGCCTTTCCAGTTAATCCCCTCACCCTGCAACAAGCAACCAATGTTCTGATTTCTATCACCTTAGTTCAGTTTTGTCCTAAAACCTGCTATCAACAGAACCATGCTCTATGTCCTCTCTCTATATCCACTTTTAACATGCAAATGTTCCTTTCCATTACTTGCTGTGTGAGTAAACATGCCACACCAGGAAGATATACTGCCTTGATCCAGTGGCTATGCATTTCCCCAGCGAGCCAGAGAGTGCAGATTCGGGTGTGCAAAGTCTAAATACGTGAAACTCCGTCTTAGGCTTCGCTGCAGCCAGGCAGATCCCTCCCTCCCCCCGTTCTGAAGTCCTCAACCTCAGGACTTGCTTTCCCGACTTCCTGGCCCCAGCACAGAGCAATCACTGTACCCTGAGGGTCCCAGCATCCTGAGAGGTTCTATTTTTGGCCAGAATAACAATCCCTAAAGCAGGCATAGAGCTGTTACAGCTTAATAGCTAATAATAATATTAGCTACCATTTATTGAAGCCTCTCTCTTCCAGACACCGTGCTTAGTGTTTGCATACATCATCTCATATAATTTTCACAGCCTCCTAGTGAGGAATTATCTCCATTTTACAAACTAGGCAACAGGCTCAGAGGTTAGAATGGGGCGTCTAAGCTTTTAATGGGCAAACGATTCACCTAGGGACCTGTTAAAATGCAGATGCTTATTGGGTAGGTCTGGGGATAGCCTGAGATTTTGCATCTTGTATGTAATAAGCTCCCAGTTGGTGCTTATGTCGCTGGTTCATGGATCACGCTTGGAGTAGCCAGGGCTAAGATAATCCCTCTAAGGTCAACTACCAGCAAAGGGACAATCCACAGTATGAACATCTGCTCTCAAAGTCCAAGCTCTGGATAGCCTGCTTAGGTAGGGGGAAGAAAAAACAAACAGAGGCAGAGTTCCTTTTCCAGGAGACCAGTGTTTTTGTTTAGCAAAACCGCTCAGGGCAAGGCAGGATGGGCTAGCAGTGAGACAAAGATAGCTAAAGGACTCTTTAGGGGAAACTCCTGGAGGCTGGAAGGTGGGGAGGCAGGGGAGGGGGAGGAAGAGGGTGGGAGGCTGGAGACCCCAGGGAGAAGAGGAACTTGAGGAAGAAGGTGGGACAGATGTAGGGACTCCCAGTTTAAGGTGTTGGCTCGGAAGCCTTGGGAGTTGCCTAGATCCTTCAGTGATCTGTAACCCACAAAGCCTTGAGTTGGTGGAAGTTTGGGGGGAGGAGAGATTGGGGTGAAGTCTGGGTGAACCGAGAGCAGGAGGCAAAGATGGAGAAGTGACCCTAAAGGGATGTTCAGAGCCAGAGGCAGTCAGGAGAGGGGGCGTCCCTCCCTGTGACATTGCCCCCGCCCCCCGTCTCCTGAGACAAATGCGGGGTTTCCCATGGTGCCTGAGCTAGGGGTCCAAGCCCATCTTGTTTACAATTTTAAGGGCGGTTACAGAAAGGTTTCACATCTTTTGTTTCATTTATTCCACCTAACAACCGCTGGAGGTGAGGCGGTAGGAATCACCACCCCCATTTTACGGACGCAGAAAGCAAGGGTGGGAGGGCAGGTACTGGCACCGCCCGGCAGTCACATAGCTGAAGGGTGGCAGAGATGGGGCTGGGAGTGTGCTTCTCAGCCCTCCCTACGGATTGAACCACCGGGGAGCTTCCCGAAGTACCTGGTGCCCAGATCGCCACCGGGCCATGTAGAGTCTTTGTGTGCAGCTGGGCCCAAGCACCCGCATGTGTCAAAGGTCTTCACGGATCCCGGTGCTCAGCCAAGGTGAGAACCCTGCACCAGGCATAAAGTGCTCAGTCCCGGGCCAGAGCCGGGCCGCGGCCAGCCTTAGTGAACGTCAGCTTGCGTGTTTACTACACACTCAAACCCTACCATACCGAGCTGTCAGCCACTGGTTCTCAGACTCTAGCAAGCATCAGAAGAAACTGGAGGGCTTGGTAAATCACAGATTGCGGGGCTCACCCTCAGAGTGACCACTGGTCTGGGGTCGGAACTGAGAAGGGGCCTTTCTGACACCTTTCTAACAAGCTGCCCATGCTGCTGGTCCAGGCATCTCCCTTTGAGAACCAGCTCTGTAAACAAAGCAAGAGAACGTGACTCAAAAAGGCAAATTATTTTCTCTCTTTCCAACTTGGGGTGAGATGGCCAGACGGACTGGGGTTCTTCCAGCACCCTGCCATGGCAGATGGGAGGGCTTGGTGTCAAGGTGGCCTTTTGCAGGTGCATCATTAGTAGGTGTGACTAACATCGCTGGCTAGTGGCCGACCCTCCAGGACCGGCCCTGCCTCTGATGCTGAAACTGCTAGAAAACACCTGTAGCTAGGCAACGCAGCCTGGCTCCTGTGATTAGAGACTACTTGGAAAAGAGGAGCAGAAAGGGAGGGAGGAAATGAAAATGTGTTTTAGAAAGGAGAAACTCAGTGTCAGATGTTCTGTACGCTTGCATGCTCATACACCCTCTCACATACACACATAGACACAATTACATATTACATATTCTTGCAACTCGGGCTGGGAGAGAGGAACCAAGACAAGGGTTCTGGAAGCTTCTTGGGCTTTTCTGTTCTGAGGAAAGAAGCCAGACACGGTGCCGTTTGAATTACAGTAAATTGGGTCATGTGACCACCTCCCATCACCACCACAGTCTCATCAGACCGACTAACCCTAAACCACCACGGGTAGGCGTGAGGGAGCCCGGCAGCCCGTGAGGAGGCTTCAAGCAAGAACTCTGCCCAGTGGAGAAGCCCTGGGGGGGAGACCGTGGCTAACTCTTCAAGTTAGGGCTTGCTCCTTGAGGGACACATGGGGTGAGGGGAAAGGAACAGAGGTGGCAGAGACGTAAGACAGAAAGAGTAGGAGGACTGGGAAACTGAGTCACCAGCAGGACAGTCTGTAGAGTAGGCAGCCCCTTCCGAGGCGGTGACAAGATGGCCAGGCCACTGGCACTGCTCAGGGAGCCAGACCAGATTCTGTACTGGCCTCTTGCCCATAAAGCTTGTTGGATAAGCAGAGCCCACGACCTCCTTCCACTCCACCCCACACAGCAGGGGTAGAGGTTTGGGTTGAGCTCAAAGACTTTGATGGGCCACCATCCCTCAAAAAGATAGAGCCTCGTTGTGTTCAAAGAGTTATGCATGCACAGCGGTGGTCTCTCCTTGGCTCCTCCTGCTGTGGGGCTGAGGAAGAAGCAGGACACCCCAGTCATTTCTGCCTCTTCAGGCGCTGTTCTTCTCCCACACAGAACCCCCTATCTTTGCACAGACGTTCTCCCCCCAGCCCCCTTCTCACTGCTGGGTGGGTTCTTCCCTTTCCTGTCATTGCAGTGAGAAGCTGGGAAATTCACGTACGGGCTGCTTTGGGTCTAGGTCACAAGGTTGCATGAACTCAGGCAAAAAGGTTCTATAGCGTTGCTCACCAGAGTTCTGCATTGGAGATGCATGGGGAGCCCCCGTTAAATCAAAAGATATTCCATTCAGAACTCTTGGTTGCCAGTAAAAAGAAACTCAATTCAAATTGGCTTAAAAAAAAAAAAAGATGGGAGAGGGGAGGAGGGTGCACTTGCTTCAGATCCAGCTGCTGGTATGGCTCGATCCAGGAACCGGACAATCTCAAGACTCCTTGTTTCTCCATTTCTCACCTCCACTTCCCTTCATTCCCGGCTGGTAAGCACAACCATCTGCACCCGAGGCTCACACTCCAGCAGCAGAAACAAATGGAGCCGGGCGATTCTCTTAGATCAGGCCAGAGTCCTGGAAGGTCTGTTTTGGCCAGGCCTGGGTTGCATACTCCTTGGGGGACACATGGGAGCAGAGGTGGCAGAGAGGTAAGACAGAAAGTGCACACTCCGCAGGACTGGGCAGGCCTGGGTTCTGTGCCCACTCCTGGACAGGGGGTGGGTGAGGGCTGCTCTCCAAAGGATAGTCAGGGTCCTGTTATCAGAAGAATGGAGAATGAGTGCTGGTCAGGCAAAACCCACAGATGCTTGCCACACATATCCCATGCTTTCCTTTTCTTCACCTTTACCTTTCCCAGGGAGGAGTGTTCTAAAGCAGGATTTGGATATGCTGACATCTAAGCCAGAAACCATCTCCTTAACACCATCCAGTATCACTAATTCCCGTGAGCCTGGCCGTGCGCTTGCTGGGATGGTTCCTTTTGTGTCCTCACTGCTTCCTGTGATTGTAGAATGTGACACAGTGTAGGGCTAACATACCCTTGTCAATTTCTTCTCTGTTTTGTAAGATGACACCCGGCTTCATGACATCTCTCCAAAAGGGCTGGAGACTCTGCCCCACACGTATAGCCTCAGAGCAAAAGCACTCACATGTCAAGCGCCTTCTGGAAGCCGCTCCTTAAAGCGGAGACTCTTGAATAACTCCCTTACTAATAACACTGCTTCCTTGAGCCTGCAGGCTTCTAAAGCTACAGGAGCATCCAAGATCTCAATTCCAAATACTATCTGCCTTTGTGTTCTCTGCTATAACATAGCTTAGAACAAAGGCAGCGGTATAGGGGCTCCTTTCTGATAAATTTTTCAAGGTAATGAATTCTATCGATCCCAAAGGATAATCATGTGTATTCATATAAAGCATATACTCACACATTGACTCCTCTGTCATGTATAATGCAAAAGAACTGGAAATTATCTAAATATACAACCTATGGGATTAAATGACTAATGATACATTCATGTAGCCGCTATGCAGCTATTATGTAGGAATACTATGCAGCCAATAAAAATAATGTAGAAGAATATTGAATGATATGAGAAAATAGTCAGGATATGTTGCTAAGTGAAAACAGAGTAAAATCCTACTTTTAATTTTTAAAAATTGTACGCACCCTGCTATGGACTGAATTGTGTCTCTCCCCGACCCTGCCACCCACCAATTTATATGTTGAAACCCTAACCCCCAGTGTAACTGCATGTGGAGATAGGGCCTACAAAGAGGTAGTTCAGGTTAAATGAGGTATGAGGGTGGGGCCCTGATATGATAGGATTGGGATCCTGGTAAGAAGAGACACTGAATTTCTCGCTAGCTCTCTCCCCCCCATGTGAGGACACGGCAAGAAGGCAGCAGTCTGCAAGCCAGGAAGAGAGCCCTCTCTGGAACCTAATCTTGGTCTTCCAGCTGCCAGAACTGTGAGAAATAAATTTCTGTTATTTAAGCCACCCAGTCTACGGTATTTTGTTATTGCAGCCCAAGCTGATGAATACACACAAATACATCGGTGACAAATCACAGTGTTAACAGGGATTATCTTTGTGGGTAGGGTTACTGGTGACTTTAAGTTTCCTCATTTTATTTTTATGTATTTTCCAACTTTTGTATAATGAGCAAGTATTATTTTTATAAACTCACAAAATCAACACCATCTTAATGTGTGCCAATAATGGTTACTTAGGGGTATTACAAAATTAATGCACGTCCAATGAAGAAATTGGTGGTTTTATATTCTTTTTGCTAATCTGTACTTTCTAAAATTTCTACAGTGAATATATCTTAATTGCATTTTTTAAAAAGTTATTTTCAGGCTGGGCGCCGTGGCTCACGCCTGTAATCCTAGCACTCTAGGAGGCCGAGGCGGGAAGATCGCTCGAGGTCAGGAGTTCGAGATCAGCCTGAGCAAGAGCGAGACCCTGTCTAGACTAAAAATAGAAAGAAATGATCTGGCCAACTAAAAATATACATAGAAAAAATTAGCTGGGCATGGTGGCGCACGCCTGTAGTCCCAGCTACTCGGGAGGCTGAGGCAGGAGGATCGCTTGAGCCCAGGAGTTTGAGGTTGCTGTGAGCTAGGCTGACGCCACGGCACTCTAGCTCGGGCAACAGAGCGAGACTCTGTCTCAAAAAAAAAAAAAAAGAAAAGAAAAAAAAGTTATTTTCAGAAATGTTTTCCCCTTATATGCTAAATTATCCCATAAGGGATGCCTGAGGCCCACTTGTGTGTGCACCTGCCGATGTGTATGTGTGTGAGAGAGAAAAAGCGAGATTGAGACCTTGAAAGGCCGCTTCTTAGGGTTTTTCATTCAGCACATCTCAGCTGATGGTACGCTGTGCCTAAGGTGCTGAGCTGCATTTTTTTTTGTTTTTTGAGACAGAGTTGTTTTTTGAGACGCTCTGTTGCCCAGGCTAGAGTGCCGTGGCATCAGCCTAGCTCACAGCAACTTCAGACTCCTGGGCTCAAGCGATCATCCTGCCTCAGCCCCCGGAGTAGCTGGAACTACAGGCATGCACCACCATGCCTGGCTAACATTTTATATTTTTAGTACAGATGGGTGTCTCATTCTTGCTGAGGCTGGTCTTGAACTCTTGATCTCAAGTATTTCTCCCGCTTTGGCCTCCCAGAGTGCTAGGATTACAGGCGTTGAGCCACCACACCTGGCCTGCGTTTTTTTTTCTGCAGTGCTGTAATAGTTTTTGATTATTGTGTAATAATATTACCATAAATTTAGCACCTTAACACAACACACATTTATTTTCTCAGTTTCCATATGTCAGGAGCTCTGGCATGGACTCCTCTAGCAGTCCCTAGCTGGACCCTCTGCTGAGGGTCTCATCTGGGTACAGCCAAGGCGTCAGCCGGCATGCAGTCTCATCAGAGTCTTGACTTGAGAAGGACCTGCTTTCAAGCTCCCTCAGGTGTTGGCAGAATTCAGTTACTTGTGTTTTAGGACTGAAGGTTTCAGTTACGCACTGGCTGTCGGCCAGAGGCCACCCTGGGCAACTAGAGGATGCCACGTGGGGTGTCCTTGGCACACAGGTTACCCAGAATGGATGCTTGCTTTCTCAGAGCCAGCGAGGGATGCAGAGACGGCAGCCACGTCCCGTGTCATGTAATCAGGTATGTGTAACCGCATGCATTCTGTCACCTCTGCTGTATTCTGTGGGCTAGAAGCAAGGAACAAGTTCCACCCATGCTCAAGGGAGGGGATCACACAGGGAAGGACATGACCACAGGCAGCTCTCGGGGGCCATTGTAAGCATCTGTCACCAGTGCTGTAAATAATGTTATTTATCATATTTGCCACCTTTTAAAAATGAAACAATGGGCCAGGCAAGGTGGCTCACGCCTGTAATCCTAGCACTCTGGGAGGCCGAGGCAGGTGGATCGCTCAAGGTCAGGAGTTCGAGACCATCCTGAGCAAGAGCGAGACCCCGTCTCTACTAAAAATAGAAAGAAAATTATCTGACTAACTAAAAATATATATAGAAAAAAATGAGCTGGGCATGGTGGCACATGCCTATAGTCCCAGCTACTCGGGAGGCTGAGGCAGGAGGATCGCTTAAGTCCAGGAGTTTGAGGATGCTGTGAGCTACGCTGACGCCACAGCACTCACTCTAGCCCGGGCAACAAAGCAAGACTCTGTCTCAAAAAAAAAAAAAAAAAAAAAAAAAAAACAAGAAAAAGAAACAATGAATGGTTTTTTCCCATTCTATCCTGGAGATTTATTTTCACGGGGCTTTAATTCTCCCTCCTTATTTTTTGTGACTCTCACTCATATTCTACTTGCCTTCCTATGTAAAATTTTTAATGAAGTAGAACATGTACAGAAAAGAGAACAAATCATAACCGTATACTGTTCGATAACTTTTCCTAAAGTGACCTCACACACATAAGCAGCACCCAAATCAAGAATCAGCATAGGCTGGGCACAGTGGCTCACGCCTATTATCCCAGCACTTTGGAAGGTCGAGGCAGGAGGATTGCTTGAGGCCAGGAGTTCAAGACCAGCCTAGACCTGTCTCTACAAAAAAAAATTTAAAAATTAGCCAGGCGTGGTGGTGTGTACCTGTAGTCCCAGCTACTTGGGTGGCTGAGGCAGGAGAATCACTTGAGCCCAGGAGTTCTAGGCTGCAGTGAGCTACAATCTGGCCATTGCACTCCAGCCTGGGCAACAGAGCGAGATTCTGTCTCCAAAAACAATTTTTTTTTTTTAACTTGTCAGCACATTCTGGGCCCCTAGAAAGCTCCCTCATGCTTCCTGGCAGTCACTACGCATCCCGCCAGACCCCGCCAAGGGCGCCCACTCTCCTGGCAGGGCTACATATTTTAAGCTATTCTCTTCTGCCTCTAACTTTTTCATGCCTGTCGATCCCATTTATTCAGACATCCCAGAATAAGGATTGAAGACTTAGAAACAAGACCTGCTCAGCCAACCAGGACCAAAAAGACCCTTTGCTACAGACCCGGTGTTGCCAGAAATGATGCTTTGGCTCAAGTAGGATTGAATCACCAGAATTTGCTGGGTGATGGCATCTTCCTCCCCTGAGAAACTGGGAGGGGAAAAACTCTATTCAAGGGAATTGAAGGCAGAGACAGGCACAGCTACTGTCAGGTACTCCTTTGCACCTTGAAATAAGTTCCCGTTTTTACACCCAAGTGAATTACTCCCCAGGGAAGTGAAGAAAACTAGCAGATGTGATTGAGAAACTGTTAGAATTCTCTAAAACGGCACTGTTTAGTAGAAATGTAATGCAAGCCACGTTATGCAATTTAAAAATTTCTGCTAGGCACGTTTGAAAAAGTAAGAGGAAACAGGCTTCAATAATTTGAATAATTAAATGTTAAATAATAGTATTTTAATTTTAATAATATTTTTACTTGATATAATGTATCCAAAAATACTATCATTTTAAACTATAACCAGCATAAAATTATTAATGAGATATTTTCAATACAATGAGATGTTTTACATTTTTCTCATACTAAGTCTCTGAAACCCAGTGTTTACACCCAATATCTTACAAGTCGATTCAGACTAGCCATTTTCAACTGTTCGGTAGCATATGGGGCTGGTGGCTACCATATTGGCCAGTGCAGTTCTAAAGAATCAGGAAGAGGTGCCAGGATATGTACAACGAAAATAATTTTTTCAATTTTTAAAATGCCCCAAGTGTAGATTGCTATAATGCCCAAATAAATATGTATTTATTCACCAAACATGTTTGCATGAAGGTGACGGAAAGAAGGACTCAAAGCTTCTGGCCTCAGGAACCTCATAATCTAGCAAGGGAGACAGAGATGAATAGACCATTAAAAACATCAGGTGGCAAATGCCAGGGCCACAGATAAGCATGAGGGAGCAGAGAGATGGGCCCTCACCCAGGAGGGTGGTGGGGGAACACACGTTCCAATATCACCGTCCCTCGCAACTAGTGAGGGGGCCTGGAATTCTCATCATGCAATGAGTTCTGGGTCATGGAGAGAGTCTGGTTAAAATGCAAATATCTGCTCAGGCAGGATGAACACGGAAACTCGTGCATGCCCATTTACATGCATTATTTTTTTGAAACCATATTTGTTTGTGTTATTTAGCAGAAGACAAAGCTGGAGGTGTAGAGGAAAGACCTAAGACTCAAGGCTCAGATGTGGAGCACTCAGCCTCTGCAGGCTTCTAAGAGGAGACCTAGTCAAAGAGAAAGGGAGCATTGAAAGTGAAGATTTGTGTGTCCTTTCTGAACCTGTCCTGGGCTGGGACGCAGATGACTCTTGATAAATGTCTCACTTTCCCATAAGTTTCTCACCCGCGGCCACCACTCACTCGCTCTGCCCTCCTCCCCACACCACGGCCACCCCTACTTTTTCTTCCTTCTGTTCTTCTCTGGGTTCTGGGCCCAGCTGCTCACTGAGTTCCCCCTTGGCTGGATAACGGGCAGGGAAGAGCTCCCCTCTCCCCTGTTCTTGGAGCACCTACTGTGTGCAAGGACATCAAATGCATGTCTCAAAGATTGCACCAACAACCCTGGGAGGTAAATTTTATTTCTGAACCTTTTAAAAGTTGTGAACTAGAACATTTGTGGAGACAAACACCGACGGCTTAAACATAGAGTTTAACAAAGCGTTGCCAACAAACATCTGCTCAGTCACACCCCAGGTGCGATAAAGTCAGGTCCGAGTAGGTCGTCCGTACCCCAGAAGCCCCATGTCCTGCCCAGGCCACCACCTTCTCTGTCCCCTCAGCAATCATGTCCTCGCTTTGCTGCAGGGACCTGAGTAGGCTCCTGAACAACAGCACGTTGTGCTTCTGAAAACCTCTCTATTAAAATATCACTGACACACAGCAAACTTCCCATATTCAAGGTGCGGTTATCAAGGTGGATATTATTATTGTCTTGATTTGTCCGGTGAGGACAGTGAGGCCCAGAGAGGTGAGACTGACTCCCCCAGGCTCCCACACCACAGGTGACACTCACGGTGGCCCAGGCGAGGCTGGGATGGGGGAGTCCCCGGCTGGCGGGTCACTGCTCCGGTAATAGCAGAAGGGAAGCAAAGAAGGAAGCTTATACCTGGGCTCGGTTTTCCGGCTGTTTCCATCTGAGGGAATGCAAACTTCCTCAACCTCCCCTTCCCAGCTGTACCTGTGGGGATGGCTCGGTGCAGACGCTATGAGCAGAGGAGGCGCTGAGAAGCGCAGGGAAGAACCATTCCTTCAGTTCCTCATTTTCCCAGTAAAAACCCTGATTAAAAAATCTGTTACCGCCTCCCTCATGAGCGAGCGTGAGAAAATGCCCTGGGAATTAGGCTCATCCTTGTTTGAGGGATGCCTGCAGAGAGGGGCAGCGGAGTACAGCAGTCAAAGGGCAGCCCTTGCGTTCACGTCCTGAGCGTGTCCCTCACCTTCTGGGGTCCTTGGGCAGGGTCTGTACCGCCCTGACCTGACTCAGTTTCTCCTTCTAATGTGAGATCACAGCAGGAGCACCCATGGGCTGGTGCACTGTGCTTGGCATGAAAGAAGGGTTTCAAAAGTATTTGTTATTATGGTTCATAAAAAATAACACCACACGAGAGAGATAGAGAGAGGGGCCTTGGTCTTTGTAAGCCCCTCAAAAGTGTGCCTTTGTTCTGGAGCATTCTGCCAGGTGTGGAAGGACTTAGAACTGACCACCCTGCTGAGGGGGCCACCTAGCCCTTGGTGGGCTCATCAGCATCTGGGGAGGTCCCAGGGAGCCACCTGGCCAGGAGCCCGCTGCAAGGAGGTGGAGGGATGCAAAGAGCAAAGAGCTGCCTGTCACCACCCGCACCCCCTTCCCAGGCCTCCCACAGGTGCCACTGGCTGCAGCCGTCCCACTAGCAGGCACCTGGCCCCTGCCAGCCTCCCTGCTCCTTCCTGGGGCCAGACTGGGGCTGCCCAGGTGATGGGGGCTGGATTGCAGCCTGTACCCCTCACGTGCTAGGACCACGGTGTAAGGAGCTCTCAGGGGAAGCTTGGGTGGAGGAGGGTGTAATGTCACAGTGGGCACCTTGGGGCCCTAAGGCCAAATCCTCAGATGAACTAGGAGGTCCAGGAGCACACTCACTGGGGAACGGGGTGGGCACAGTCTCTCTCCTGTCTGTGCCGCACTTCGGTTCTCTCCTCTTCCTTTCCCACTCACTTTTGCTTTCTTGCTTGCCCCATCCCTCCTCTGCCCTCCTGCCCTTTCTGTCTCTTCTGGGACAAAATCTTTCCCAAGGGCTGCCCCAACACGTCATTGCACACTGGGTGGCTGAAGACAACAGAATTTCATTCTCTCATGGTTCTGGAGGCCTGAAGTCCAGAATCAAGATGTCAGCTGGGTTGGTTCCTTCTGGAGTCTCTAAAACAGAATCCTTGGTTCCCTGCCTCTCCCTGGCTCATTGGGGCTCAAGCCACACTTGGCGTTTCTTGGCTTGTGGACACATCACTCCAGTCCCTGCCTCCATCTTCACGTGCCCTACCCCTCTATGCCTCTGGGCATCAAATCTCCCTCTCCTTTCGCTTACAAGGGCACCCGTCATTGGATTAGGGCCCACCCTGAACCCAGGATCATCTCCTCTCTGGATCCTTAATTCAATTACATCTGCAAAGATCCTTTTCCCAAATAAGGTCTTGCTCTGAGGTTCTGGTGAACATACCTTTTCTTGGGGGGGCACTATTTGACCCATTAAACTCTTTCCTTTTTCCTCCACCCCCAACTCTCTATTCCCACCCCCTTCTCTCTCCTCCCTTCTCTCCCTCAGCTGATGTCTTTTATAAAATTTCTATTTTGTGCCACTGCCCCATAACGTAGCTTGCATTGACCACCAACCCGCATGAATTTACATCTCCAGTGTCCAGGAACAGCTAGTCTAGAATCTTTTCTCTTATTTGAAATTCTTATGAGAATAGATTTGATGGCTTAGCCTGGTCAAGTGTCCAATCAGCCTGGGTCGGAGGGGACAGGTCAGCTCCCCAGAGCAGGCAGGATGGCCTGGCTCCCAGGGGAGACTACGGTGCCCTGGCTGGACCCACCTTTAAATGGATCAACCCCATGTGTTATTAGGACTCGCTGCCCAGCAGCCATGGGTAATGGGGCATTAACAGAGTTCTCAGATCCTTTCTCTGCTTACTTTCAATAAATCAGCTGCTCCATCTGCGCTCATATTCAATTGCAAGAGGCGTAGTTTTTCTAACTTGCTCGATGATGAGAATTACATGAGGGAGGGGGTGTTTTGTTAGAAATGGACATTATCAGGCCCCTTCCCTAGACTCTGCATTCTAACAAGCACCCTGGGTGATTCTTATAATCAGAAAAAGGTGGAAAATATCACCATAGGGTATGGTGTCATTCCGATATCAAGTATTCTGTCTTGTTGTTCCCCAAAAGTCTGTCCCCCAATTACAAATCTCTGTTGAAATTCAACCAGCCTAGACAGAGGGCCCATCAAAAATGCGTGATTCCAGACCTGGAAGTGTGGCACAGTGCAGTTAAGATCGTGGGCTTCTGTGCCACACAGACCTAAGCTTTCTTAGGTGACCTGGGACACACTACAGACTTCTCTGAGCCTCATGTTCATTTGTAAAGTCAGGGGGATAATATTCTCACTGGTCTTTTGTGAAGATCAAAGACAATAATGAAAATAAGGAGTATGTATTGAGCATTTTCTCTGCAGAATGCTTGGCACGGGTCATCTCATCATCTCGAAGGGCAGCCAGCACTGTAGATGACAGCTGTGGCCGAAAATGACAGGCTTCATCGTGGGGCTGGCCGGGCCTGGGACAGGAGCTGACCTCCACACCTGGCCAGGAAAACCATGAGCTTATTTGAACAAAATTGAGATCCTTTGAGGAAAAGAGAAAGAAAAGGGTGTCAGGAGGTGAATACTGGGTTAGAAGCAACCAATTCTGTCTGCCCACGTCTTCTTAGGGGCATTCCTTACAAGTGTTTTCTTTTGTTTAATTTTTGTTACAGAAATGTTCAAATATCCAACAAGAGAGAACAGTATCATGAACCCCATGTATCCATGGCCCAGCTTCAACAACCATCTTTTGCCATTCTTATTTCATTTCTCTCTCTCTCTCTCTCTCCCCACCATTATTTCCCCCCTCCTTGGACCATTAAAAGCACTTGTGTAGCAGACTTTGTGTTTTAGAGTAGTTTTAGGTATATAGCAAAACTGAGCAGAAAGTACAGAGTTCCCATGGACTCCACGTCCCCGCACGTGCACAGCCCACCCCCTTATCAACATCTCACACCACAGGGGCACATTTGCTACAATTAATTGGTGATGCTACACTGACACATCAGCATCACCCAAAGTCCACAGTTTATGTTAGGGTTCACTCCTGGTGTTGCACATTCTACAGGTTTGGAAAAATGTATACTGACAGGTAATTGTTTCATTTTTATTTTTATTTTTTTATATGAAGGGGTGGGGGATTGTAAGGAGGGGTGTTCAGTTGCCTTGTTTGTTTTTGTTGAGACAGAGTCTCCCCCTGGGTAGAGTTCAGTGGCATCATTGTAGCTCACAGCAACCTCCAACTCCTGGGCTGAATCGATCCTTCTGTCTCAGCGTCCCCGGTAGCTAGGACCACAGGTATGCGCCACCATGCCTGGCTGGGTTTTTTTTTCCATTCTTTTTGGTAGAGACAAGGTCTCACTTTTGCTCAGGCTAGTCTTGAACTCCTGAGTTCAAGCAACCCTCTTGCCTCGGCCTCCCAGAGTGCTAGGATTACAGGTGTGAGCCACCATGCCTGGCCCTAACCAGATTTCTTTTGACATCACAAACAAGAGACAGATTTGGTTGGAATTATTGTTCAAAGACCTTAAGCCCAGTCTCAGCTTTGCCAATAGAGAGTGAAGCACTCTATTGTTGAAGAGTGCACTGCTGGGCCTCAGTGTTTTTATCTGGAAAATGTGTAGGTTAGAATGGATGTCATCCACAATTCCTCACTCTCCACCCCACTGCCTTGACAGTTTCAATTCCAGTGTCATCTCTATCCTTCTTCATGCTGACACTATCCTCAGATCCAAGAGGGCCGGGACAATGACCTCATGGTTTAGACACACCATACTTCTATTTATGAATCACAGTTACTTTGTTATTTTTAGAGACAACATTATTGATTCTCATTTAGCTTGTGGACCACTCTGAGATTCTTATCTTCTCTTGCCAGAAGAACCCACCTCTGCTCAGAGCAGATCCAGAGAGTGGCACTTTTATTAAATGCCTTTCTGATTCCCATCTCCCCACTTTTCCACTTTGTCAAGGTTATTTTAACTATTAAGCCTCATTTATTATTTATCACTCAGATAGCTGTAGTCACTCTAACTAGAGATGGGTAGATCCTAGACTGGCCCTGATAAACACAGGTTCATGTTAAGAAAAATGCCTTCCAACTCTATAGAGCTGCTCAACTTTTTGAAGCATATTTATGTGGATTATGGTCTCCTTTTATATTCAAAGTCACCCCAGATTAGAGTTAACAAGATAAACATGCTTATTCCCATCTCACAGAATGAGTAAATAAGGTTTTGAGAAAATGAAATGAGAATTTAACTGAGAGTCGTCAGCCTGGGTTTCAAGTCTTGGCTCTACCACTAATCGCTTTTGTGACCTTGGACAGGGCTGAGACCCCACAAGGTTGTAGTTGAAATGACCGCACATCCAGGTTTGTCCAGGACAACCCCAGTTTACACCTGCTGAACCTGTGTGATTGTCACCTGTGACCTCTTTTACTCTAAAACGTGTTCCAGCACGGACAGTAAATTATACAGCTCCCCTACCGAAAGCCCTAGAAGGTGAGAAGCGTGGACCAAACTGGCAGTTTTCTGTCTTGGCGGCACAATAGAATAACTAGGGGTGATTTTTTAAAACTTCAGTGCTTAAACTCCACCCTAAACCAATTAAGTCAGAATATTTGCAGGGGTGGGACCTGGCATTGCATTTGCTTTGAGCTTCCTGGGTGATTCTGATGTGCAGCCAGAGTTACAGCCACACCATTGGGTGCTCCCATCACTCAGCAGCTGGGAGCTTGTGCAAATGAGAACGCTCAGGTCCCACCACATACCAATTGTCTTAGTTTGTGCTGCTATAACAAAATACTTCATAAACAATTGAAATGTATGTCTCATGGTTCTGGAGGCTGGGAAGTCCAAGATCATGGCACCAGTAGGATTGGTACCTGGGAAGGGCTGCACTGTGCTTCCAAGATGGCGCCTTGAACACTGTGTCCTCCAGTGGGGAGGAACTCTCTGTCCTCATATGGCAGAAGGCGTGGAAGGGCAAGAGAGCATGTGTTTCAACCTTGAGCCCTTTTATAAGAATGTTAATCCCATTCATGCCAGTGGAGCCTTCGTGATTTAATCACCTCCTGAAGGCCCTGCCTCTTAATACTGTTGCCTTGGGGATTAAGTTTGAACAGGAACTTTGGAGGGTACACCATCATTCAAACCACAGCACCTACTGACTAATCAGAACTTGCATTTGAACAAGACCCCCTGAGGACTCACATGCACCTTGGGGTTTGAGAAGCACTGCTCTCAAAGCTCAATGCCGACTGCTTCTGAATGACTTGGTCAATGTCACTTAGCTGGTGGGAGTCAGAGCTTCCCCTGGGCAACCAGATCCCAGTTGTCTGCCACCTCTGTAGGTCCCTGTGGTTCCTGTTCTGGCCCACATCAAGGTCTGAAGTCCGCAGACACCATGACATAGGTTGGAAGGGGGCCTGGGTGTAATGAAAAGATAACAAGGCTGGCCCCCACACCTTGAAGAAGATGGTTGGCAGTACGATTGTGGTCAGCTTAACTGGCTTGACCCTCTCCAGCAACTCAGGGTACAAATAAGGTCACATCAGTTCTTAATATTCACATTAGTGGTTTGAAGCTTCCACCTGTCTAATTAGCAACATGCCTGTTACCCTCCCCCTCTCTTTCTCTTTAGCCTTATACCTGCCCCCTTGTTTTTCAAGAACTCTAGGTTCTTACCACTCCCAAGGGGTTAGTCCTGTGTCTAAGCACCAGACGGGAGAGGACTAAGCAATTAACCAGTCTACTGCAAAGCCCAGTGTGGGGTTATTCTCTCTCATCGGATTGAGTTAGAAAATTGGTCCTGCCTGATGGGTTGGATCTTTGGCTGCAGCCAGACAGAGCCCTGATGGTCCAGGTGCCTGCACCAGCCACCTGACTCTGAGAGGGAATGTCACAGTTCCTGCGCAGTTACCGTCAGCCAGAATGCTCTGAGCTTGGGGTTCTATGTTCATAGATACAACCTTAAACTCACAGCGTAGCCTTAGACTCAAAGAGTAGCAGACACTCCCTCTTGCCCCAAGGTGAGTTCCCCTCGGGGGTCCTCAGTGTCTTTCCTGGGAGCTGACCTGTGGTGACACTGCTGCCATCCAACATAGAGATTACTACTGCTAAGCCTCAAGAAGGCAAAGGTTGTCTCCTTCTCCTGTCCTCCGAAGGAGCTCTAGGGCCCTTACGCAAATCTGCCTGAGTGGGAGCTGTGTATATTGAGAAGTACCGAGAGAGGTAGCCTTTACCAGCCACTCGAAGGCCTGGTGCACACTCTGGCAGACAATAGGGCCCCCACCTTAATTCTCCAGAGGGGACTTGTCTCCTCCTAGACAGACACATGGCTGGCAACTTTAAAAATCACCACCTGCTCCAAAATTAGCTTGCAGGGAGCACCTATTCTGTGCCAGGCACCGTGCTGGTGGAACCGTAAGCTTTATCTCTCTCCTCTAATCCCACCACTGGCTGCCCCTTGTACTCAGAGTAAAGCCTATGGGGTCCCCAAACAATCTGCTGGTCCCCTTCTCTCTCTCAGCCTCTCCTGCTTTCTCCTCCCTGTCACTCGACTCCAGCCACACGGCTCCTCAGACACACCGGGCACATTAACCCACTTCATGGACTTTGCCCAGGCTGAACCCCCACTGGATGCCCTTCTCCCAGACACCTGCAAGGCCACCCCCATCTCCTTCAAGCCTTGCTTCGCATACTGCCTTCCCGATAAGCCCTACCCTACAAGCCTGCTTAAAATTGCCACCAAGACCCACACCGCAAGTCTCCTCTCCACCCTCGTAATCCCCTTGCCCTGATTTATTCTTTTCAATTGCACTTACCTTCAATCACACTGCACAGTTTTATTCCTTATCATATTTGTTGTTTACTGTCTGTCTCCCTCTGGTTGATGTAAGCTTCATGGGACAGAGAGTTTACCTCTCCAGTTGTTTGCCAATATATGTCCAAGGCCTAGAACAATGCCTGGCACACAAGGCCCCCAGTAAATATTCATGGATGAATGAATGAATGAATTTTTATGACCCTTGTGGTAGGTAGAATCATAATGCCCATTTTACAGATGAGGAAACTGAGGCCGGGAGAGGTTAAGTAACTTGCTGGAGGTCATGGAGAAGCCAGCTACTAGCACCAAGCCACACAGACTTCAGAGCTGTTCACTGGGCTAGATCAAAGGATCCCAATAGAAGCAAAATGTGGCTACTCTGGGTAGAGTCCAGGGAAGAGAAATTAAATTAAGTTTTGTTTTGTTTTTATGGGGGGAAGGAAAGGCTAGAAGAAGTAAAGTGGAGATGAGGTTATAAGAGGATTTTGGTCATCTAAAAATCTGGGTACACTTTTTAATTCTGTCTTTAAAAACAGATTTGGGGTATACCCCCTAAGGTGCTGGAGAAAAGGAGGACCAGACTGAGCCTAACCCTCTGGAGGCTTTAAAGTGTCAACCTGTGTGTTAGGTCATGTCACCCAAGGTCAGCCACCAGGAAAGATACCAGGGTGTACTGTAAGAAACCACCTTGATAATAGGGGCTTAAGACAACAAGCCTTTGTTATTGCTTTTGTTTGTCAAATAGTTGTGTCCACTGATCTGGGCCAAGCTGGGCTGATCTCCGCTGAGCTCACTCAGCTGTCTGCCGCCAGGGACGGGTTGCTTGGGGCTGTCTAGTTTAAGATGGCCTCACGTCTGGCGGTTGGCAGGCTGTCGGGCTGTCAGCGGAGGGGATGCAGGGGTTTGAGCCCTGTGCCTCTGACCACCCAGCAGGCTAGCTCGGACTTGTTCACGTGGCAGCAGAGCAGTTCCAGTGGAGGGAACAGAAGCACGCAAGGCTGCCTGGACAGATACAAAGTCAGCCACACTCAGTCGGCTGGATATTATTTGCTGGGAGGCCAGCACTGATTCAAGGGGTGGGGAAATAGATCCCGCCTCTTGATAGGACTTGCTGTAAGGATTTGCTGCAAGGAAAGGGACATCATGGCCATTTTGTGAAATGATCTACGGGTTGCCTTACAGTAACAGAAATGCACAAAATAAAACAATAGGACCAAACAATAGATAATTAGTGAGGGTTACGGAGAGGGGGTAAGGCGTATGGAAGAGAGTTTTATGCCAGAAAACTAGTTGATTTATTTATTCATTCTTTGAACAAACAAATTCATTCAGTGAGCATCTACCGTGGGCCAGGCACTGTGCTAGCCCTGAGGATGCAATAGGAGGTAGACCCCGGACCCGCCCTCCTGGGGCTTGCAGTTCAGAGCAGGAGACAGAATTGCATGCCCTGAAATTCGCCATGGCCAGTGCTGTGTTAGGGAACTGTAGACACGTGGGACTCCCGGGAGAGACACCCAACGAGGCTGGGGTGGGAGAGGGAAACAGAGATGGTGCTAGTGCATAAACCTGGAAGCCAGATCCATGGTACTAGCCATGCCAAAGAGGAGCTGGGGGAGACAGAAGAGCATTTGAGGCAAGAATCCCAGAGATCAGAGGGAGTGCGACTTGTGGAGTCAGTGCAGCCGGAGTGAAGAGTTGGAAGGTGGGAGTTGAGAGAGGGAGACAGAGATTCATGCAAGGGGAGCTAAGGAGTTGAGACTTCACGTGGAAAGATTTTTAACTTGCCAGATCAGATTGGCACATTAGCAAGACCACTTGCCCTGTTAGTGTGGATGGTGGACTTTTTGCAGGGAGAATTTTTGGAGGATTTGGGTACCATAAGATTCAAGAAGCCCAGTTAGAGGGCCGGGCGCGGTGGCTCACGCCTGTAATCCTAGCACTCTGGGAGGCCGAGGTGGGTGGATCGCTCAAGGTCAGGAGTTTGAGACCAGCCTGAGCAAGAGCGAGACCCCATCTCTACTAAAAGTAGAAACAAATTATCTGGACAGCTAAAATACATACAGAAAAAATTAGCCAGGCATGGTGGCGCATGCCTGTAGTCCCAGCCCAGGCGTTTGAGGTTGCTGTGAGCTAGGCTGATGCCACGGCACTCACTCTAGCCTGGGCAACAAAGCGAGACTCTGTCTCAAAAAAAAAAAAAAAAAGAAGTCCAGTTAGAAGACTCCTTGAGCAATCCAAGCACAAAATGATGGCTGAACTAAAAGGTGAGTGTGAGACTACAGAGAGGTGGACAGGTGGGGGAGAGATTTAAAAGGAAAACCTCCAAGATTATATAAGGGAGGAGAGACTTTCCCTCTACCTCCTGAGGGTTCAATAATTGAGTCTATGAAATAAACTGACCACAAGCAGATGAACAGGAGAAAAGATATATACATTTATTATTATATGTGCATGGAAGCATCACATGCAAGGAAAGTGAATACCCCAAAACCCAGTGAGATCTAGAAGTTTAGGTACCCTCTTCATATATGAGAGGGGAGGGGGGATATAGGCAACTTAGGGGAGAGTAAATGATTTCTGGGAAAGATGAGTGGGCCCTTGCAAGAATAGGTGACAGACTGTGACAAAGTCTGTTTGGGTGTGGTGTCACCTCCAGTCCCCTCTCCTGTGATAAGAGCCAGCCTTCCCTCATTGATGAGATTCCTGGGGAGGAGATTCATGACTATTGAGGTCCTTTCGGAGGATGCTTCATAAGGCAGGTAAGGGGAGCTCAGAAGAAGCCTCTGCTGGCACCTGCTGTTCCCCAGGTATCCCCCAAATTCAATATAAACTGTATACCAAAGTAGCATATTTTGGGGTGGCATTTCCTGAACTCCTTCATTTGGTAATTGCCAGGAGGAGACAGAAAATTCTCCCTATAATGTTGTCTGGGATTTATGGCTTCAGCGAGATAGATAGATGGTGGTACCATTCCACAAGATAGAAAATCTCGGTAAAGGGAAATCGCCTTAATTGAGCACAAAATTTGATTCTAAGCTTCCCAGCAGCAAAGGCAAAAAGAAAACAAGACAAGTGACCTCATCTCATGGTCTCCTAACAGGAAACACACCAGGGCACCATGGAAACTCAACTTCCTCCTACGGTACACGACGGGCATCTATTGAGGGGATCCCCACAGAAAGGACCATGAACCAAATAACAGACAAGGCCTTTGGCAGTAGTTTTATAAAAGATGCAGAAATGTTCTTTGTAGGCCTGTTCTGTATAGTGACCCCTGTTAAGAGCCGAGAGAAAGATATTAAATCATGGCTCTGTAAGTCATTTGTGCAAAAAGTCAGTGCAATGGCTTCCGGGTTTCTCACTTGCTAAAGAGGTTTGAGCTCCTAGCATCTAGAGAAGTGAGAGATTGGACAAATGAAAGGAACTTGCACTAATTAATACATTTTATAAACTCAAAATTAGGAGTTCAAGACCTTAGTGTGCAAATTAGTGCCCCAGGATAATTTTAAAGGAAAAAATACGGAAGCCCCAATTCCAGCAAATAGTATTACCAACACAATCAAATAACTTAGAGCTTCATTTTTAAATGTTGAAGCAATTAGAATCCATCGTGGGTTTTTTTTTTTCCCATTACATCTCATTACTAAAGTAATTTAGGTTTATTATAGAAAATTGGGAAATTTCAGAGAAATAGAAAAAAATAATAAAAATCATCTCTGTTCCCAGCAAAGATGTCTAACTGCTGATAATACTGTGGTGCATATATCTTTCTGGTTGTTTTTTTAGGCCTAGATATAAGTGAATATTTTTCTCTTAAAAAAATTAGGATAAAGCTAGATCAACTGTCTAACATCCTGCTTTTTTCACTCACATTTGCCAATGACAAAGAGAAGCCTGTGTTTTAAAGGAATTTAGTGTTCTGGTGACCTCTCTCAAAATTTATGTCTTTTGTCACTTGGGTGGACTTTGGTGTAACAGTTCTGCTTGTCCTACTAGCTTCCTGCAAAACAGAAGAGAGGTTGGTGAACTTGACTTTTCCTTGCCAAGAACTTAATTGTGTCATTTATAATAGAGATCTTGGGGCCTGGCATTTTAGCACATGGAGAAATAAATAAGCTAATGCGTTGTCCTTCATAGAGAGCACAGGAATAATTAGCCACCCCAGGGCCCCTCCTAAGCAGGTTGCAGCTTTTCCAGGGGAAAATGCTCCCCTGGTAACTATTCCACTGGGATGCAACCTCCACTTTTCCTTTCTCCTCCCTGCAATGCCATTGTGGTCAATTGTAAAAATGGCCAGAGTACGTCACTACTTCTCCCATCAAGAGATGAAGTTTATTTTCTTATTCTTTGAATCAGGGCTGACCTTGTGATTTTTTTTGGATCAATAGTAGTGGCAGGTGTAACAATGTGTCAGTTCTGAGCCTAGGACTTAAAAGGCCTTGTTATTCTTATTTCTCCTTTCAATCAACAGGCAAACAAGCCTGGGCTAGCCTGTTGGAAAACCACGTGGAGAGAGGCCCCATTTCTTTCAGCCAAGACCACCATTACAAACCAGCAGCCCCAGCTGCCCATGGGGTAACCTCGTGGAGACCAGCTAAGCCCACCCCAGACCAGAAGAGCTGAAATTGATGACTTACAAAATTGAGAGCTAAATAATCAGTAGTTGTTTTGAGTAACCAAGCTTTGGGGTGAAGTTGGTTACACAGGAAAAGCTAATTGCTATGGTCACTGAGCCTCACTGTGTGTAAGCATCTGAGAGCTCAAATGTTACACTGAGGAAACTGACTAAGCCACACAAAGGCAAGAACCACATCTGCTCTGATCACTGTGCTGGCCCCAGAGGCCAACACAGTGCTGGGCACTAGTAGGTGGTGCCTAAATGCTAATAATGACATTAATGGAGTGCTTACTATATACCCAGTGCTATGCTGCATGCTTTTATATTGATTATATTATTTTGCAGTAAACAGAATAATGCTTTATCCACCCCATCCCCAAAAGTTGTCCACATTGCAATCCCAAGAACCTGTGAATATGTTATCATACATAGCGGAGGAAACTTTTGAAGACGTAATTGAGTTCAGGATCTTAAAATGGGGAGATTATCCTGGATTATCCCGGTGGACCCAGCGATGTCACAAGGGTCCCTACAACAGGGAAGCAGGAGGATCAGGGCCAAATAAAGGAGATGTGACCGTGGAAACAGGTTGGCGTGATGCTCTGTGAGGAGGGAGGAAGACACCACGAGCCAAGGAAGGCAGGCCACCTCTAGAGGCTGGAAAAGGCAAGGAAATGGATTCTCCCGGAAGCCTCCAGAAGGAATGCAGCCCCGCCGATACACTGATCTCAGACTGCAGAACTTCAGGACTGTAAGAGAACAAATTTGTTTTGTTTTAAGCCCTTAAGTTTGTGGTAAATTGTTACAGCACCCATAAGAAACTCATACAGGTTTAATCCTCATAATATCTCATTGTCATTTTCAACTTACTTATGAAGGAACTGAGGCTCACGGACAGGCTAAGTAACTTACCCAGCTTTTCAGTGGCAGCCCTAGATCAAAACTGGTCTCCTAAAATTATACTACAGAGCTGCAGTCCCCAACCCTGGCTGTGGCCCAAAGCCAGGCCGCGCATCGTCTCTTGATTATCCGGGTGGGCCCTCCGGAGCTCCGTTCCTGAACCACGCCCCCACGCCCCCAACCTCGTCCCTGGAAAAATTGTCTTTCATGAAACTTCGGAGCCAGGCCGCACAGCAGGAGGTGAGCAGCAGCCAGCGAGGGAAGCTTCGTCTGTATTTACAGCCGCTCCCTGTTGCTTGCATCACTGCCTGAGCTCCCCACGCCCCCCACCCACCATCCATGGAAAAATTGCCTTCCATGAAACCAGTCCCTGGTGCCAAAGAGGTTGGGGACCGCTGCTATAGAGCCTCCCACCGTGTCAGAGAAAGAGCACAGGATCCAAGTCCAGGTGGGAAGCACCTTTATAAAAATGGGACTAAGGCGTTGGCTGAGATGACTTCAAATGATCTCTTCCTGTTCTAATTTTCGATGACTTTTAAACATCGTATCAGCACCTGTCAGTGCCAGGTGCCCAAACTCACAAGCGGACCAGGTACGATTCAGAGGAGCTCATTCATGCCTGAAGGAGTCAGAAAAAAATCTCTGGAAATGGGGTGTGGACCATACCAAACTAGGACAGAGTTCTAGTAGACAGTGATACGGCCCCCCCTAAATCTCAGAGTGAGCACAGTTCTTGCCTCCCAACCCCCGGCTACCCCTCGGTGTAATCTCACCTCCCTTGCAGCAGGGATTCATTCAGATATTAATACAGTAGGAGTGATGTTCAGGGCTTTTGTTCAGCGATTGGAGACAGAGAAGCTCTCTCTTGCTCAAGAGAGTGTGTCTGCAGATCTGAGTCCTGGGATAGCTACAGCCACTTTGCTGCAATGAGGGAAGCCAGTCTGAGGATACAATCACCACACAGAGAAGGGCAGAACTGACAAACTCACAGAGAAACTGAACCACATCCTTGATCAAACCATTCCTGAGGTCTAATCTACCTCTGGACCTTTAAGTAATAAAACCCAGTAAATTCCCTTTATGGTTTAAGACAGCTTTAGGTGCTTTGTGTCTTTTTCTTTTTAACACCCACTTTTTATTTTATTTATTTATTTTATTTTTTTGAAACAAAAGAGTCTCACTCTGTGGCCCTGGGTAGAGTGCAGTGGTGTCATCATAGCTCACTGCAGCCTCAAGTCCTGGGCTCAAGTGATCCTTCTGCCTCAGCCTCCCAAGTAGCTTGGACTACAGGCATGTGTCACCACACCCAGCTAACTTTTTGTGTTTAGTTGCCTGGCTAATTTCTCTCTATTTTTAGTAGAGGTGGGGTCTTGCTCTTGCTGAGGCTGGTCTTGAACTTCTGACCTCAAGTGATCCTCCTGCCTCAGCCTCCCCAGTAGCTGGGACTACAGGTGCCTGCCACCACACCCGGCGATTTTTTTCTATTTTTAGTAGAGATGGGGTCTCGCTCTTGCTCAGGCTCTCGAACTCCTGACCTCAAGCAATCCTCCCGCCTCGGCCTCCCAGAGTGCCAGGATTACAGGCGTGAGCCACTGCGCCCAGCCGGTGCTTTGTTTCTTATACTTTGTTTTTAAAGCAAAACTATCCTAACAGACACCAACCTGTCACTTCTAAGCTACCTATAGTTCCTACAATTTAGCTTCCTGGGGCATCGTTTGGCTCTTGGCCAGTTCTTTCCTCATACCTCTCATCTTCCCTATAGTCAACCAGGGCTTCCTGTGTCCTTAAACCCCTGGTTTGATTCTGGCAGCTCATGCTGAGAACAATTCTCCTTCTTTATTTCAGCCCATGTCTCTTTGTTCTCTGCTGTACTACTGGCCCCCATTTTTGTGTGGAATTTCTTCAGCGTGAATTCTGACCTGTCTGACACGCCAGTCTCAACTTAACTTAAAACCTCTGCCTAGAATCCACATACTGGTGGTGAGACTCTCTGAGCCCAACCCACCCCTCCCAGGAGACCAGAGAAGGCCCACTATCTGAACCCTCTGGGTGAGGAAATGGCCCCAGGACAGAGGCTCCTCTTCAAGTGCCCAAACTTGGATGAAGTGCCAAGCAGGTGAGAGTCATGAAGTCAGGATTCTGCACCCCTGGGCATCACCATGCAGAAGCTAGACTGGCACAGATCTGGAATGCCATAACGGAGATATCTGATATAGGGATGGAATCAGGAATGTGAGAGCAAAGAGATCTGTGCTCTGGTCCCAGCTCGTCCACTAATGGGTTCTGAGACCTTGGCCAGTTTGCTTACCTTCTCTGGTTTTCCTCATCTGTAAAATGGGTTTAAACTGGATTAGGAGTTTTGAACCTGGAATTCATGTAGGAATTTCAGGTAGCCAAAGTTTTCCAGTGAGACTGTTCATAGTTTTCATTATATTATCAAGGAGTATGTAACACAAAATTTTTAGAACTACAGGCCTAAATTATCTTAACAGTTCTTCCCAGCTTTGGCAATCTGTCATTCTAGATGTGATGCTACAGTGGAGTCACCATAAGGATTGCAATCAAATGCAGGTGCATAAGGTACAAATCATGGAAGTCAAAGTTACCCCAAGGTTTTCAATTACATAGAAAATTCAGAATTGTATATAAATTCAGATTGCATATTTCCTGTACAGGAATTCTTTCATATACTAACATTTGAGAACCACTGAGCTAGACTTAAAGTAGAAGCAAAGAAAAATTCTGCATGTTTGTATTTGGGCGCTCAAACCACTTTCCTTTAAAACAGCTAACATCTAGACCCCAAAACCAAAAATTACACTGAAAAATAAGGTTTACGTCATTCTGAGAGTGTGCAAAGTGCTGGTGGAGCAGAGAGAAGCAATCAATACTGCCTGGAAGGAACATGGGAAGCTGAGGAAGGTCTGGAGGAGGTGATATCAGGGAGCCCTGGGCAGGGAGAGCATGTGCGGAGGTGGCCGGGCACACGTGCGATGTTTAGGGTGCAGGGGGACTGGGAAACATTCAGTGCACACGGAGAGGTAGGACGGTGGGAGATGAGGCTGGGGACAGATTGGGGCTGAATTTTTAAGGCTTTATGAGCTTTGTTAAGGACTTAGAGCCCATGCTGGGATCAGGGCAAAGGGTATATACACACAGGTGGGACTTCAAACAAAGCTTCTCTGGGCAAACACACCCCTGGGCCTCATGGAAGAACCGAGGCCTGGCTGAGTCTCAGATGAACTGGAAACAGCCCACCTACACATTCCCTGTAGCTCTGCCTAGAGGATTGGCTGGACGAAAATAAAGCCTTCCATTTGGAGAAGGGAAGTTCACTTTGTCTAGGGGTGGTTTATTAGGTTAATAGTGGGTTCCATGTCCATGGATTTAACCAACCATGGCTTGAAAATATTCTGAAAAAAACCCAAGAAATAATAATACAACAATAAAAATAATACAATACAAAGAAAAATATAGTATAGCAATTATTTCCATAGCATTTACATTTTATTAGGTATTATAAGTAATCTAGAGATGATTTAAAGCATATGGGAGGATATGTGTAGGTTATATGCAAATACAGTACCATTTTATATAAGGGACTTGAGCATCCGTGGATTTTGGTGTTCAAAGGGATTCTGGAACCAATCCCCCTCAGATACCAAGGGACAACCGTACCCCTAAATTTAGAGGCTTCAAACAACACACATTTATTATCTCATGGTTTCTGTAGGTTGGAAATTTGGGAGCTGCTTAGGTAAGTGGTTCTGACTCAGGGTCTCTCATGAGGTTGCAGTCAAATGTCCCCTGGGGACTGCAGTCATCTGAGGGCTCAACTGGGGCCACCAAGAGGCTCCCTCACATCTCTGTAGGCAAGAGGCCTCAGGTCCTCACCATGTGGGCTGCTTGAGTGTCCTTACAACATGGTGGCCGGCTCCCCCCAGAGCAGGTGATCCCAGAGTGAGCAGGCATGAGGCCACAGCACCTTTTATGCCCTGATCTTGGGTGTCACACACTGTCACATCCGCCACACTCTATTCATTATCAGTGAGTCTCTAAGTCCAGCTCACACTTAGAGAGGGGAATTAGGCTTTACCTTTTGAAGGGAGAAGGGTCAAAGAATATTGGACATATTTTAAAACCACCAGAAGCCAATCTAGAATAGTGATCTTAAGAATATTCTCAGGTATGACCATCCAGGTAGGAACAATATTCCTAAGTTAATGGTTATCTGACTTTTCTGTGAATGCAAACCATCTGAGGGTACTTGTTATAAGAAAAGATTCCTGTGCTGGCCTCCAAGATATTCCATCTTAGGAAATTTGCATTTTCTGATCAGTCCCTTGGGGTATTCGAGTGCAGGTTATTGGGGCTCAGGCTCTGCATGTTGGCAAGTACCCATGCTTATCTGGTGCTGGTAATCTGCAAAAATACCACTACTAGAATTGGCAGTAGTTGCCAATTGCAATGGCAGCACTGGCAATTCCAACAGAACTTGTAACAACTGAGCAGGTAGCCACCTGGTCAAGGGCTGGGGCAGGAATGGAGTGGCCCTGGGGAAAGACTCTCCACACACACCCACAGCACACAGAGCTCAGCCATCGCAACACATTTCCCAGTCTCCTGGACACGGTCCAGGGAGCTTCTTAACACAGCACTCCGGGCAGCCACCTCTAACCATTCTGAGTTGGCACAGGACTTGAAACCTATTTGCAATCCTTGATCTAAGGCCACATGCCCAGGAATCTGCCGGTTCTGACACGTGACAGTGCTTTGGAGTTCTGGCCAAAAAGAGCTTTCTTCGGCATGCACTGAGAAGGAGCCGGGCGTAGCTATTACCCATTTTATAGTTGAATGGGGATGACAGCATGGGAGGGGGAGGGGACCTTGTTGGGTAGGAGGGGCACTTAGCCTGCACGGCCCTGGGAACCTCTGGTCTGGTGCAAAGTTGGGGCACTTTAGGAAACAGGCTCAGCACAGGGGCCCATGCTTCCCTCCGATGAGGAGCAGCACTGAGGAGGTGGCCCTTTGTTTAGCTCTGTCTGGTTCTTCATCGAGTTTTCAGGAAACTTGCCAAGAGCCACACTGAGTTTCCAGCCATTGTCTGGGCCCCTCTTGCTCTCTTTTTATGGGATGGTTTATGTCTGCTCCTCCGCCCTGGGAGGGAACGGTCACAAGAGTTGCTAAGCAGCTGCTGGAGCCTTTCTGTTTTAAGCTGGGACGCTATTGTCTCTCTCTTTATTTCCCATAAGGAGCCATGACCCAGGTGGTTACAAAACTGCCGCCTAGTCTGCAGCGTTATTGGCCCGGAAAAGGGCAAAGAGCAAACAGAGCCATCAAACAGCATGAGGAGCAGGTGAGGGGGCTGAGAGCCCGTCGTTAATAACCACGACAAAGCCTGGGCCTTCTGCCCTTGTGTGCACACAACGCCCGCCCCCTGCATGGTCACCTCCACCGCTCGGGATCTGACCTCCCCGAGCGTAGGTACGGCTTCTCCTGCGGGGACCTGCAGGCTCAGACACGTCTCCCCAGGGGCTTTTGTGGGCTGGTTTTTACCCAAGCTTCAGAATCAGGGAAACTGTTCCCCAAGGGGCTTGACATAGCATTGGCTTGAACCCCTGGAACACCCCCCGCCCAAACCTTCCTCCCCTCTTCTGCTTGTCTCTAACTGAACCGTTTCTAAGGCAATTGTAGCTACATAATTTCTTTTTTTCCCCCCCACACTTAATCATGCTCGTTGTTAGAAAAAGATTTAGAAAATGGAGATAGGGAAAAAAATCCACCCTACACCCAAAGATAACCATTGTCAGCATTCTGAAATATTCCTCCTGGACTTTCTCTCTCTCTCTCTCTCTCTCTCTGCATGTATGTGTGTGTATAAAATACATAATCAGGGTTTCTCAGCCTTGGCACTATTGACATGTTGGGTGGGATAAGTCTTTGTTGTAGGGGGCTGCTCTGTGCGTCATAGGATATTTAGCAGCATCCCTGGTCTCTCTACCCACTAGACGCCAGGAGCACCCCCACCACCATTTATGATAACAAAAGACATCTCTAGATGCTACCAAATGTCCCTGGAGGGGCGATATCACCGTTGGCTTAAAATCACTGCTCACACACACACATTTACTATTACTAAATGGAATCATAAATGCTGCCTTGCCTTTTAAAAAAAATTTCCTATGCCATGAACACTTTCCATTGTCAACTATTAGGAATCTACACCATCACTTACGACTTGAGCTGTCCATCAGCTGGGCTCATATGTGACGTATTTTATGTCACCAATCCCCCATTATTAGACATCGTGCATGAAACTGAAATTACACAGCACACCCTGAGTTACAAGCTGCTTTTAAAATTTGAGATGATCATGAACATCTTTCCATGTCACAGCCGTGGGACGTTGACCAAGTTACTCCACTTCTCTGAACCTCCCTTTCCTCACCTGCGGCACGGGGACGTACCGTGAGAATGACCAGGATGAGTGTCACGTGCTTAGCGCAGCGCCTGGCGCACACACACACCCATGACACAGGGCCACCGCTGTACGTAATGTCCTTGTTATGATCACCGCATCGTGGTTTTTAAGTGGCTTTTCTCGGCCATCCCTCCTATGGAGACACCATACATTATTAAATTAGTTCCTATAGTTGGACTTTCAGGTGGTTTCCAAATTTCCACTGTCATAAATCACCCTGCCATGAATATAATCATGTGTAGTTTTCGCTGATGTCTTGGGAAATTAGTGAAAGAGAATAAGCCAACCCACCTATTCTAACCTGGGACGTGTGAAGCAAAAGAAAAATCAGTTTCTTCATGGCCCAGTTTTAAAAAGATCTTATCCCCCTTCTCCTCCCCCACACCCTCAGGCCCCGCCAGGCACTAGCTTACCTGGTCCTAAGTCCCAGCGCTCACCGCAGGGCCGGGCTCCTAGGCCAAACCCTGGCGGGATTTTCGCTGCTCTGCTGTAAAGCCCAACCCCCTTCTTCCTGCCTTGAGACTACTCAGGCTTCTATCACCTGCAAGATTCTCCTTCTATTATCTTCTGTTTGGTTTTTAAGTCATGGGTGTGTAATATTTGATGTACACACTGCGTATGTGTGTGAAAACATATTTGTACAGTTTAAAGAGCCATAACAAAATAAATACCCCTGTGCCCACCACCTAGGCCAAGACACAGACCCATCAATACCCAGAAGCGCCCACCAGTGTGCCTGTCTCCCCTGCGAGGGGGTCTGGTGTGGAAGGGGAGGGTCCCCTGGGAACAGTAGAGTCACCAAACCAGAGTTCACCCTGAGTCCCACCCCAGCTGGCCCCTCTCTGGCTTAACTCTGAGAGCTTCAGTTTCCCTGCCTTTGGAATGGAAGATTGTCCTGCAGATTAGATGAGATGCTTCTTTTGATAAACCCTGAGTCCCATGCTTGGCACCAAGGAGTGCCCAAAGCACAGTAGCTATTGTTTTTAGTATGGTGGAGAGTTTCTGGAACAGGAGATTTGCAGACGTGGTTCTCACCCCGCTCTGCCAGCCCTTAGCTCTGCAATCCCAGGCAAGGCGAGGCCTGGGCCTCTGTGTTCTCTGCTGGGAAGGGAAGAGGCTGGACTCACTAGGAAATCTCAACCTGCCTTTCCAGCCCTGGCGCTTTGTGATTCTCCTAATTATTAAGCCAAGGAAAAGGGGTTATGATGAAGCAAGAACTTAATACAAGGGCTCCGTAAACAGTGCCCCTAGCTGGGTCCTAGAGAGAGACAATGTGGCTGGCCCAAGGCAACGTGGCCAGAAGAGAATAATATGGGGAATAATGACGACAGTTTAAGCATTTTTTCTGAGGGACTCTGGGTTACGAGCTGTACATGGGTCATTTTATTTAACTCTGAAGACAACCCTACCTGATAGATTCTATTTTTTTTTTTTTTTTTGAGACAGAGTCTCGCTTTGTTGCCTGGGCTAGAGTGAGTGCCGTGTCGTCAGCCTGGCTCACAGCAACCTCAAACTCCTGGGCTTAAGCGATCCTACTGCCTCGGCCTCCCGTGTAGCTGGGACTACAGGCATGCGCCACCATGCCCGGCTAACTTTTTCTATATGTATTTTAGTTGGCCAGATAATTTCTTTCTATTTTTAGTAGAGACAGGGTCTCACTCTTGCTCAGGTTGGTCTCGAACTCCTGACCTTGAGCGATCCACCCGCCTCGGCCTCCCAGAGTGCTAGGATTACAGGCGTGAGCCACCGCACCTGGCCCCTAGATTCTATTTTTATACCTATTTTACAGATGTGGAACTGAGGCTCAGAGAGGTTTAATGGCTTCTCCAAGGTCACACAGCGCTGGTCTTTTCCACCTGTAAACCTGTGCTCTTCTCAGACCTAACACACACCTGCACCGCCTGGGGATCTTGTGGCAATGCAGATTCTGATTTGGCTATGCTGGGGTGTGGCCTGAGAGTCATTTCCAACACATTCCCAGGTGACACTGATGCTGGTGGCCTTGCTGAGGCTCAGCCACTGTCCCTCCCTCCAGGGGCCAAGCTGAGAAGGGACTCAAGGTCTTCAGACGCCTTGGTTTCCGTGAACATAAACCTCCCGGCTGTTTTTATTAAATCCCAGGAAAAGAAAACTAAGGGCACCGCACACTCCCCAAACATAGCTGCTTCTGGGTCAGACATTCCAGAACATTTCCTGCTGACAAGAAGAAGTTTCTAGTTTCTCCCGCTGGCAATGTTTCTTTCTTCCAGAATTTAGTTGAAATCTCTGCTCGTATCTCAAACTACAGAGGACACGAGCTCACGGTTGACTATTAGCCACACACCTTCATGACGGCGTTGGGTCGCCCACCCTTCACAGGTGTGCTGTGACATTCCAGTCGCCACGTGACATTTATTTTGGCTACCGCTAAGCTAAGAGTCGGTGCTTTATCCTCTTAGTTATGCTAGTCTGCGAGGGGGTTTGCATACAGGCTACTTCCAGAAAGGAAGCCTTACAGTTAGACGTGTACGTGTAGAGTCCAGAAGGAGAAGCAAAATTTATTTATTTTTCCCAACAAGTCATCATTTGGTCCATAAAAATGGGCATTTGGAAGCCCCTCAGGGCTCTGGTCCCCCAGAACCCCTCCTCCCACCTCCCACCCGACCCCAGTCCTGCCGAGGTCCCTGAATCATTTTTCCACCTCTCTGCACTCCCCTCCCAGGAACCCAGCTCCGTGCTGACATAGGGGCAGGAACCCTGTCTTCCAGAGTCTTCTGAGACACTGCTGATGTCACCTCTGCGATATTCCACGCAGTGTGCGGGAAAAGGCGGACACGGTGGGATGGAACAGGGTCCGGCTCGCCCTGAGCAACAGGGAGAAGGAATGGCCCAACGTCAAACCAGCCCTAACAGAACAGGGTGGTTACAGTGCACACGAGCACGTTTGCCTGATGAATATATAAGCGGGCCAGGTTACGATGGGAAATACCTCCCAGATCTGACATTGTGCTACAACGGTGACAGAGTGTCTATGTGACAATGGCAGATGCACTGTAAAAACTGCAGACGCCGTTAGCCTGAGGAACGAATGGATTATAATCGTTGCTCAGCACTTTAGCATGGAGTTAAGTCTTTCAAGTTGTAATTTCTTCCAGTGTGCCTTAAGACCTTCAAGCCTTTGGTGGGTATTCACTGCTTTCAGTGTAAGCCTTCAAGTTCAAAAAGGCCTTCAGTGAATCCAGGCAGCAGACAAATACCCACAGAGCCTGTGACCTGCTTGGTCACACGGGGCCTCACTCTTAGAGGGGCCCTGAGCTTGACATAACGCTCTGCCAATGCTACCTAGAAAGTCACAATGATCTTTGAACAAGGGGCCTACATTTTCATTTTGTACTGGGCCCTGCAAATTAGGCAACCAGTCCTGAGTACCAAGGACAGTCTCTGGGTTTCTCAGACTTCACTTTCTTTTCCTTCCAATTAAAACAAAACTTCAAGTCTGTTCCTGGTAATGGCAGCACCATCCAAAACCAGGATCTGGACCGACAGCTGCAAGCTTGGGCTGCCTGGAGGGAAGAATTCCCTTCCCTATGCCAGGACTTTCTAGAAAAGGGGGTGGGGGGCCACGGAGGGTCCCAGCTCCACACCTTCATCTATTTCAACTAGGAATCAGGGAGTCCTGCAATGTCCCACACTCTGGTGGCAATATTTGTCCCTCTGCCAGAAGTACATGACTTAAACTTCTCCGTCTCCTGGTCTTGGGGAAGCCGTTCCACTCTGTGCCATTTGGCCTGAATTGAATGGATATTCACTACGTGCAGAAGGACACTGTGTTAGGCCCAGCGAGAGAGGGACTAGCGGTGGGGTATGAAGACACATTGTCCCACAGCCTTGAAGGACATTATTGGGACAGGACAACTGGGGGAAATTTGAGTCTGGACTGTATATTAGATACTATTATTGTATCGATGTTTATTTTCTTGGAATTTGTGGTTATGCAGGAGAATGCTCCCTGTGCTAGTAGGCGCATTCTAAATAATTTACATTTTAAAGCATTTCATGAAGTCTGCAACTTACTTTCAAATGATTCACATAATTTATATATATTTACATAAAAGTTTCCCTCTGAAGACTGTTTAGATTCTAAAGCCAAAAGACTCTCTCTTTAATAATGGATTTATTGTTAATTGCGCAACACGGGAGCATAAGGTTTGAGTTATCTCTATTTCATGTTGACTTTATTCCCTGTTGACTGTGAAAGTTGGCAGTCATTTATTTATTAGCGAAAACTGATAAGTGAGCACGATTACCACTTTGTATTGATCTAACTTTATCAAAGGAGATTCAGGATTCTTCACATGGACAAGAGTGCCAATAAAAACAAACTCCCTCTGAGAAAATAAAAATAAAAAATAAAGATTCTCTCTCTCTCTCTGTCAATCTATATCTACACATCTATCTAATTTATAGAGAGAGAGATGCAGAAGAGAAAGGAAGGAGAGAGAAGAGGGAACAGGGAGACAAAGCAATTGTGGGGAGATGTCATCGATTGGTGGGGCTGGCTGAATGTGCATATATTCTTTCAGTTTTTCTTTGGCTTGAAATTCTTCTAAATGGCAGTTAGAAGGGGGGAAGTACGCTGTCTCTCCCAATGAGGCTGTCCTCACTGGAAGACAAGACGCTATCTGTCACCTTAGTTTGGCTTCCCCCAGAAGCAGGACTGGAGCAAAATGTTCAGGTGTAACTCGTTTATTTGGGGGGTGACCTCAGGAAACACCAGTGGAGAAGTGAGACAGAAGAAGGCAGCCCACAAGGAGAACATCACCCAGTCTGCCATCGCTGAGAGGCATGGGGACTTCCCCCCCCGGGGGGCTCTGGAGTCAGGTAGACCGTGAACATCTCAGGTGAGGCCTGGGGTGTTTATCTCCTGCTCCATGGGGTGCGGCAGACAGAGGAGGTCCCAGGCAGGGGGCACACAAGCTGGGCACAGCACTGGTAAGCCCTGGCGTCTGCTCCACCTGCTCCATCCGTTCAGTTACTCCACCTGTTTCTACCAAGTGTCCACACGGGGCCAGGCCCTGCGCTAGGTGCTGGGGAAATGGTCCTCGTTAAGACAGACACAACCCCTGCTCCCACAGGAGAATGAGAACAAATGGGGAAAACAAACTGACAAAAAACAGGTAAAGAAGAATTTACAACAGTGGGGAAATGACGAGTCCGCCATTCATTTCATCATCAAACTTTCAGTAAGCACCTATTGGGTGTTGGTCGTAATTCTAGGCAGAGGGGACCCAGAGATGAAACCAGAATTTCAGGTCCTCAAGCAACTCACAGAGATATGTATATTTTTAGGGAAAACAATCTAATCAAAGTCCTCACTGCTCCAGAGGGGTGAGGCATGGAAATCCGGCTGCTGGGACATCTCATGGACGGGCCCACTGCTCACATTTAGTTAGAGAAGCTCCCTCTCTCCTCCATGCCCCCATCCTCCCAGGGTGCTAACTGTGGCCTGTGAACTGACCCAGAGGAACGTCCTTCAGTGAACTGAATTTAGTCCTGAAACCACAGCAGCAGCAGGACACACTCTGACCTTGTGAGCGCCAGGTTCTCCTGGGTTTTGTGGTGCCTGTAAGAGCCCTGACATTCCTCAGAGGGAGGAGGGAGACCCTGGGCCCACCTGTGGAAATCACGCCACCTCCAGTCCTGCCCAGCTACCTCGGACATTCCCAAATGTTACCTGCTTGTCATCTAAAAATAGAGACATCCACAAAATCTGGTTCAATTCCCTCCTAAACACCAAATGAGTAATTTGTACAAGATGCGTCATGAACTGACGCCAGTAGTATGTTGTGTGATTTCAGCATCAAATACACTGCTTTTTCATCATAGTGTCTATCAGGCACAAAGGCAGAGATGAGGTGTGGCACAGGTTATACAGACATCAAACAATGGGCTTTGGGGAGTTGCTGCTGTTTAAAAAAAAAAGAAGCCAGGCACAGTGGTGCCTGTAGTCCCAGCTACTTGCCTGTAGTCCCAGCTACTTGGGATGCTGAGGTAGGAAGATCGCTTGAGCCCAGGAGTTCAAGGTTGCATTGAGCTACGATTGCACTCCAGCCTGGGCAACAGGGAGAGATCCTGTCTCTAATATATACAAAATTAATAAAACTACAAAAACAAGAGATGAGAGTTAGATCTTTGAGGCTTACAGATCTATTGTTCTGAGCTTCTTTTTCCAACTTGGTATGGAGTGAGTCCTTTTCACTGGGTCAAGTCTTCATTGCTTTCCTGTAATGTGGATGAGAGCAGAACTAACACTTTTTAAGGAGCGGCCCCGGGAAGGCTGTCCATCGGGGCGGTGTGCTGGTTTCTGAATGGTGCCAGGCTGACGGTAGAAGCCAAGCCTGGAGGAAGCTCAATCCCCACCTTCCATTGAACAGGGTCTGGGTGGCCCGTACCCAATATTGTCAGGGCTCAAGAACCTCCTAAAAGCCTCTTTCTTCCTCTTTTGCAAATAAACCATCTGTGGGTCCTGTGGCTCTGTGTCTGTCCAGGCTGTGCTCCTCAGAGCTCTCAGGGCCATCCACGCCCATGAAGCTGGCTCAGGCCCCTCATCTCTGTCCTGATGGTGACAGCACCCCTAGCTGGCCTGAGCCCCTCCGTGCAGCTGTCTCAGGGAGCCTCCTAAATGCATGTCTACCAACGGGGCTCCTCTGCCCAAGGCCATCGGCTGCTCCCTGTGCTCCTCAGGAGGAAGCCCTGACTCCCTGGCACAGCCTCAAAGTCCCCAGGGCTGCAGCTCTCCTGCCCCCCAGCTCTACACCCTGGCATAGCAAACTGCCTGCTGCATCTCTAACAGACGAAGACATCTGCAAATGCCATTCGCTCTACCTGGAAAGGACTTCTTCCTTTCCATCCTTCTCACCTTCCCAAATGCCTCATTTCACTCAATCTATTTTTCCTCCTCTCTCTGGACTTTGCTTAGAGGCCACCTCTCCCAGCTCGAGTTGCCTGCCCAACACTCAAGCGAGCTGCTCCCTATGGGCTCCCCTCCACTGTAGCCAGTCTTATCTCTAACTGCCTGCATCTCCCAGAGCTCCCAGGGTGGAACACAGGCTCAGTAAATGTGTGCAGGATAAATGGGTGAGTAAACCAATGGACGTTTGTTAGGCACTCAGTCCACCTAACAAAGAGGGTCCCATGTCAGTGCTGTTCGGAGTGGGGTCCACCCGTGGGTGCTGCTCAGCAACTGGGGGTTACTGGTTTGCAACAAATTAAGTGTAGACATTGAGAGTGTTCAGAAACTTGTAAAGCAATTTAACTGAGTACTTTTGTGTCTGCTGAATCGAATAGTAAAAAACATTGAGCTCGTATTATGTACACTTTTGTTTTTTTCTATTAATTAATTTTAATTGTATTTTAGGAATGTATTGGTCTGCAATGAATTAGAAATCTAAAAAACTTGACACTTTACCCTAGCTAATTTGAGAAGCACTGTTCTATACTCTTCCTGGAGCAAAAATACAAAAATATGTGGGGTTTGTATGTGTGTGAGGGGCATGTTTGTGGGGGTGGGGGGCAATAGGAAAGGAAAGGATAGGAAGGTAAACCTGGTTGAATCTGCATTTGCAGGGAGTGCTTTTCCATAAGATACCGTCAAAGAACTTTCTCAGAATCAAACAAACCAGAAAATAAACAGCTCATAGAACAGTCTTCTGAACTGGAGCCCCCAAAGTGGGAATAAATTGCAGCTATTAAGATCATCCTATTCATCTAACTGACCCAGACAGCCCCATGCACGCAGGGGCCCACACCATCAAAATGTGTCCTTTTCAAAAAACAAACAAACAACAACAAAAAAAAAAAAACCCAAACCCCGAAATTTTAATAAATGGACGTTTATCTTAGATGCAAAAAAAAAAAAAAAAAAAAAGTAGTGTTCTCACCCATGCCAGAGACACGATTTCTAAATTTGTTTCCTAACTTTCCCCAAATCTGGCTTCCATTAGAGAACTATTTCCCAAATTAACCTCTGTGCCCTCTCAAGTAAAGAATGCGAGAGATTTCCAACAGCTATTTTCTCCTGTTTCGAACACGCCATGTGTGTTTAACAGGAGGCGGTGATTTCCAGGCTGGGAGTGGTAGCAAAGGGATCAGTTTAGCAACTGTTCTTTGAAAATCTGCAGGTTGTTTCAGCGAGAGGCACCTCTTCTCTCCCCAAGAGGTCTCTTGCGTTGCTATCCTGGGCAAATGTTTAATTGATGCTAAGGAATTTCACACGAAATCACCTTCCAAGTGCTGTGCACGTGTAAAAACGACATCCGTGGGCCCCACAGACTACGTGATGGGAGACCCGGGTAGCGACTAAACTTTGTGCTCGTGAGGAGAGATGGGATAAGTCCCTGTGGCCCCGGCAGCACCGAATTACCATTCTCCACACCTGTTCAGGAAAAGGTCAAAAAACAAGGTGGTGATCACACATTCCAATGATCACAATTTGAGGCACCAGAAATGGTTTTCTTAGCCATGGCCTCTAGAACCAGACACACTGGGTTATTTCTCTGAGGGCAGAGCTAAACACAAGCCAGTGGAAAAGTTTAGGGTTCAAAGTGTGATTTCAGAAACTATGAACCAAGCTTCCGACTTGGACATTTTAGGTAAACAGACACAGGCCGAGAGCTTACGACCAGAAGCCCTCCTTCTCCCTATAGACTGCCAAAATGCTGCCGTGTTTTCCTCTCTGTAGCCACACCCTAGGTCCACACCCTTCTATGCTCACTCTGGGCTTGGTGTGCGACTTGATTTGCTCAATGGGACAAACAGCAAATGTGGCCCAAGTAGAGATTTGAATTGTGCTTGTACCTCGGTGCTTGTCCTCATTTGCTGCTCTTCGGAACCCTGTGTCCAGCAGGTGAACAAGCCCGAGTTGGCTTCCTGGAGGCTGAGAGGCCACGTGGTGCAGAGCTGAGCCCTCCCAGCTGAAGGCCTGCAAGACCAATGAGCCTGCTGAATGCCGGCTGTGTGAGTGAGGCCAGGCTAGATCACGCAGCCCCACCGAGCTACCTGCTGACCACGCAGAGCAGCCACACGGCCCCTGCAAGAGGAACCACCCAACTGACCCACATGATCATGAAAAATAATAACTGTTTCTTGTTTTCAGCCTACAATAAGGTGATTTGCTACCTAGCAAGAGCCAATTGATGTGCATTCATTTATTCATTTAACAAGATATGCATACACACACATATTTTGAGCTCCTTCTGTTGGATAATTGTGCCAGGCATATAGGCAAATAAGAGGCCACAAGCCCCTTGAGGCGAGGATGTAGCTTGCTTGTCTCTGAATCCCGGGCCTAGTACACTCTGCTATATAGGAGGTGCTCAAAAACTTTACCTAATAAACACATGAATTGGAATAAATCCCAAGGGGACAATTAAAGACCTCAAGCTTTAAAAGTGCAGATTGCTTGACTCAGCAAGTCCACTTCTGAGAATTTAATGTAAGGAAATATTTGCAGGATGTGTGCAAAAAATTTAATTACAAGAATGTCCTATCATAGCCTTGTTTACAATGGCTTCATTTTGTTTGGTTGAAAACACATTGGTTGCAACAGCAGTTAGTCTGTATGGCAATTTGGTTGAAGAGAATATTGCCAGTTGTGGGTACAGGTAATTTTGAGCCACTGTGGAGTAGCTTTATGACTTTTTTGTATATTTAGACAAAAAAAATTTAAATATTTTTAAGAAATTTTGAGATTTTATTTGCTCTACTTTGAAAATTTCTGATTCCCTTTCAACTAATTAAGCATGCTCTAGCTGCTAATAATAAGTAAAATATATGTTTTATGTTTATCAGTAAGAAGTTGGTTAAACTGCAGCATAAGCATGAGACAGATGCACATCATTCTATTAACATGTGATATGGTAGAGATAGGATAGATATCTCTGTTTACATCCAAAGGTGCCCATTAGATTAATCAGGGTTCTCCAGAGAAATAGAATCGCATTAGGAAAGGTCTGTGCCAATATTCTAACAATGATCGTCTCTGGGAGGCTCCAGTGATTTTTGGTCTCCTTTCTGCTTGTCTGGTTTTTCTGTTTTGCCTGAGAACAGAAGGCATTGCTACTGAAAAAATATAAATAAATAAAGGGAACAAAGAATTAAAGAAAATACCTTCAGTGCCCTTCAGCCAAAGACCACCCAGGAATGCACCTGTTTTCAAACAAGTTGGTCTTATTACTGGTTGCATCTACGGAGAATGGACATCATGGGAGCCGTGGGGGTCTCGGTAAGAGGGTGTTAGAAAGAACCTAGTCTAGGATTTGGGCTTTGGTTGGGTAATTTGAGGGAAGGTGTAAGGAAGCAGACTCACCATAGATTGGGTGCTGTCAGAAAGCAGGGACAATTCTATGACTTAGTAGTAGCATAAATTTTATCTATATGGAAGGCAGACTAAAGCAAGGGTAAAGCTAGAATTGATAAAGAAGCAGCAGTCACTCATGTTAGGTGAGAGAGGGAGATGTTTGGTATTTCATGGGTTACACAGTGACCTTTTTGGTTTACTTTATCCTGGTTGCAAAGTGACCTTGTCTGATGTCAATGTCCTATGAGATTGTGTCTGTCCAACAGGAAAACATCATGGCCTTGCTTTAAGTATCAGATCAGTTCCTGGGTGTCAGAGGTTGCTTTTTTCCTTTTTCTGCCTGAATAGGGATAAGAGTAGGAACTTTATTTGCATTGAAAAAAAATCTGGATAGACCCTTTATTTTCTATAACTGGTACTTCTTCTGTCTATTTAACCATGTTTTCCTGAAACTATTTATTTAGCAAATTGAACCAAGATGAGTTTTTTAATCAGCAGTGCACATATCATAAATTTTGAGCACTCTATCCAAGACATGAACTGATGAACAATAGAGTTGTTTCCATCTTTTAGGCGATGGTTGCTTAGGGTGCTTCCTTCTTAGTCTAATCCCAAACCAAGGCATAACTGATTGGAGACATTGAAAAGAAGAAAACAAACAAAAACTTTAGATTAGAAAAAAAAAATGATGATCTTGCTGAAAGATGCATAAAAAGTTAGAAAATCATTCCAGGCACAATTTCCCCTTGGCAAACAAAAATTTCCTTCTTGTATAAACATAATGACTGAGAATTTTCATTATCAACGAATTCAACATTCCAACCACACTGACGGCTTAATCAATTTGCTTTCGGCCAAATTGCTCTTGACCAAATTGTCTGCTATGATATATAACAGTATAACATTGGAAATAACCTAAACATCCAACAAGAGGGTTACAAAGAAAGCCAAATAAATCGTGATTCATCCACACAACAAATGTCATGCATTCACTTAAAGCAACGTACATATATATTTCTTTCGAAAGGAGTAAATGAATGCTTCTAAGCATTTAAGAAAAGAGTTACATTTACAAATAAGCCCAATTTAGTTTTGACCATGCAGCCAACTCTGGGAATTTGACCAATAGGAATGGACCCTCTTTTCTCTTAAATATCACCCACTTTTCCATTGTTTGTTCAGGTCATCAAACTTAATATTTCCTAACTATTCTTTGCTGGCTTTTTCAGACTGTAAGTATCAAGTGGAAAGAAAATCTACTCAGTTCCAAAATGGTAGAGGTGGTTCCAAGGACATACCACCTGGCTGAGCGTCCAGGAAGAAGAGACTGAAACATCAGCTCACGTCAACCCAGGAGCAAAGCACTTTCTCCCTGGGAGTGATTTTCCTCTTTAAACCATGATGTCCTCCTCCTGGACTTTGCTTTAAAAAAATTTTTTTTGAACAGCTTTATTGAGGTATAATTGACATGTAATAAACTGCACATATTTAAAGCATGCAGTGTGATGAGTTTTGATATATTCACACGTCCATGTAGTTACAGCCACAACGAAGATAATGAACACAGCCGTTCCCTCCAAAAGTGCCCTGCTGCCCCTCTAATCCTTCCTTTCCACCTCTTCTCTACCTTCTCCTTCAGGCAACCACTGATCCGCTTTCTGTCACTATAGATTAGTTTGCATTTTCTAGAGTTTTCTATTGTTGCCAGCCCTCGGCAACTTTTGGTCGCTGAGTAGCAGGCTATTGTATGGACACACCACATTTTGTTTATGTATTTACCAGTTGATGGACACTTGGACTGGGTCCAGTTTGGGGCTATTACACATAAAGCTGCTATGGACACGGACGTTCAGGTCTTTGTACGGACATCTGCTTTCCTTTCTCCTGGGTGAATACCTAAGAGTAGAATGGCTGGGTCATGGGGTAAGTGTCTGTTTAAATTTTAAAGAAACTGCCCAACTGCTTTCCAAAGTGCTGGTACCATTTTACGTTCCCATCCACAGGGTGTGAGGGCCTGGACTTTGTTTTAAGCCCAGACAGAAGCCTGCAGGAGGGCCACCCTTTACATAAGCATCTCTAAGAGGGGACCCGGAGGAGGCGGGGACAAGTATGTAGGAATCAGGGGAGGTCCCCAGGAAATGGGGGCGGCCAGTCTCTCACCAGAGAGCTGGTGGGCTCCGAATCTATTCCATGCTTTCTTTGTTCCAGCCTGGGGAGTGGGGGTGGAAGTGGGGAGGGAAAGAATTTCAACGAGCTGCTTTTGACTTGAAGCAATTTTGTTGGTTTCAATAAATATTTGTTGAATTAATCTGTGCCAAGGGAGGCCAAAAGGGAAGAGGCGTAGGGCTGAGGTTTGAAGAGAGAGACCCTGAAGGGCTGGTGGAGGAGGGAGAGTGGGAGGGGTTTAGCTGGGCGGATAGTGATTCTCATTTCACAAAATGCCCAGTATGGAGATTGCAGCCTTTTCAGCCCTGGGGAAACGACGTCCCTAAGGCTTGCATTCTAAATTCTGCAAAACAAATTGCTCTTTTAAAACCTCACAGTTAAAGAGGTCATTGGTGTCTCTTGAACATGTGGTCAGAGAGTTTTTTGGTGGGAATCCTTGATTGTATTTAACAAAGTAAGCCAGATGTGGAAGCTACCTGACAGGACCCTGGCACCCCTCAGGCTATCTTCTCCTGGCCTGTCTTCTTTCCTGGCCTAATTTCCAGACCCTCTGAACCTACAGTCTTCATTTCACTCCATCGTCACCTTCTCGGCCTCTGCCATTCGTTGCAATTGCCGGCTCTGGGATTCTTGCTGGCTTCCTGGTTGATAATCCAACGGCCTTTCCTCAGATCTTGTTCTCCTGGTCCTGTGGCAGCATTTGGTCTTGCCACCCACCTGATGCTTCCGGATGGTTCCCTTTGCAAGGTCTGCACAGTACTGTCCACCTACCTAGCTCTCCCGCCATAGGTCGCCTTCCCTGGGACGCCATCTCTGAGATGGAGATGATCGGGGAGCGCTGTCAGTAGCCCCCGTGTTAGGAGGGGAGGGAAGCAGGGCTGGCCGAGGGAGAAGGGAGCTGGCAGGCAGTTTCAGCAAAGGCCTCAGCCAGCCCCCGAGGGGAGCTGGGAGCTGGGACAGCCATTCAGAGTCGTCGAGTTGGAGCAAAAGAGTCAGATCTCTTGATCAGCCGCTGCAGGGGGGCTGCCCCAGACGGAGGCAAGGCTTTGGGTGAAGCAGAGTCCTTGGGCCACAGGCCATTCTGACAGCATGCCCACACCTGGGGGAGCCAGCTCTTCCCAGAAGGGGGATCTGGGCAGCACATGACAGTGTCCACGACACCTTCCTTCTCTCCAGAAGTTCCTTCCCTGGCATAGGTGCCCACTTCACTATGGCCTTATATGGTCTGCTCTTCTCCATTTACAATCTCCTTTTCTGTGAAGCACTAATAAAAGAAGAACAGTAGTTAACATTTATTGGGTTCATATTATGAGCAGATACCAGACATTGTGGTAAGTAAGCTCTGCCAATAGATTATCTCATGTAGGTTCACAGACACCCAGTGGCATTAGGAGGTATGAAAACACCATTTTACATCCAAGGAAAGTGCCAGAAGAGTCTTCCTAAAATAATTATTTCTGCCACATCACGTCCTAGCTCAAGGATCTTCTATGGCTCCCAATTACTATCCGAATCAATCTGCCCTGAACCTCCCTTTTCACAATTCCTTTTCTACTCCTACCAAACTGATCCCTTCACTAGGACCTTAACCTGGTTTGCTTCAACCTGCTTCCAGATTAGCTTGGTTTAGTTCCTGACCACGTCTATACCTTCTTTCCTCATTCATTCATTCACTTACCCATTGGCTCATCCACTGTAGACCTAATATATGCCAGGCTGTGTGCTGGGTGTTGGGGATGCAGAGCTGAGTGGACACAGCCTGTCCGCCCCTTCAGAATTTTATAATTTACCAGGAAAGATTATTGGTATTATTCAAATTTGTCAAGTTCGCCAAATGGTTATTTAGTTCCAACTTTGACTTAGCACTAAGAGGGGAGCCTCAAAGTGTACTGAGAGCTAAAAGACATCCGATAAAGAAACACTGAGGACCCGCCACGAGCCAGCCACTCTCCCAGCACGGCAGATGTGGCAGCTTGTGTCAATTGCCTCTTGTCTTCACGTTCCACTTTATTCAAGGGGCCCGATGCAGCGTTTCTGCCTTTCCAACCCTCCACTTCCTCCTCAAATGCACATCGTCTCGACTACTCAGTCCTATGCAGCTTTGCTTCCTTGTTGCAAAGCACTGTCTCTCCCAGATACATTTCAAGTCTTATTATTAAAAGCTATGACTGATTCGAGGACTTCCCCTGCGCCAGGTATTCTATATGCTCTCGTACTGCTCGACAGTTACGGTCACCCCACGATCATCCTCTTCCTACCATCATCCCCATTGTCTTAGTGCCGCGGAAGCCGACCCTGAGGTAGGGACTTGAGAGCAAGTGGCTTATTTGGCAGTTGAAAGAAACACAGGCAGGTGGGGGGAAGTCAGGGGAGGAAAGGTGATCGATAAAAGGTGTGGCGTCAAGCAAGTCACCCCCACGGAAACCAGAGCCTAATCCCACTGGGGAAATTCTGGGCAATGGTGTAGAACATGCCTCTCAGAGTCACTGTCTCCAGGGGCTAGCGGGTTGGGGTACTTATTCACCAGCTCCCACCAGACATTGGCTGAGGGCCTGGTGTATACGTGGGGGTGGCACAAATTCCTGGGCACCGCTGGCCCCTGCAAGGGCAGGGAGAGTGGGCATCAGCAGCCGGAGAAAGCCCCCAGGTACTGGGGTGTGAAGTGGTGAAGATAGAGGGCCTGCTACTCCCATATTACAGGTAAGTAAACTGAGGCTTCAAGAAGTTGGCCCAAGGACACATGGGTAGAAACTATCAAATCCGAGCCAAGATAAGCTGGAGTCTTTCTGATTCTAAGAACAAGATAGAATTCCTCTCGGGAGGCGCCGTCTGTCCTGCCCTTCGGTAACCCTTACAGCTCTTTGCACAAGGCTAAGAACCAGTAGAGACCCCACAACTGCTTCCTGACGGATGAGCCTGATCAGTGAGGAGCTTATCAGAACCACAGAATGACCAGCTTTCGAATGTGCCTCCTTCCTTAGCAATGACAGGTCGGGCCACCCGGCTTCTCAGTAAGTCCCTGCGCTTCTCAGATCCCTTTCCACTTTATCAGCTCTTAGACCTTGAAAATAGAGAAACTGAGGCACACAATCGTTGACAGCTTCCTCTCATGAAGCTGAGGCCAGAACAGGAGTTGCTACTCCTGGGCCTTCAACAAAATTCAAATGCCCGTCCAATCCTTTTTTTTTTCCCCTCCATGAAATTCCCCTAACTCGATTAAAGGGAAAAAAAAAATCAATCAATTTACATGGTAACAGAAAAGGACAGGGCCCTGTATAAATATTCCCCCATCTGTACCGGAGGGCACGGCCTACACGCTTCAAGAGCACAGCCAAAGGCCCCGGGGATTTGTTTTTCTTTCCCTGACCCGGGGACTCTGATCTCTCACTTAACCTCTGATCTCTTCAATTCAGATAACAGGGAACTGGCAGCTGGGGCTGGGGGCCGCTCTGAATGTCAGCCCGCTCTGCCCCGGCTCATTCTGGCCCTGGAGACGGAACAAAGGGAGGCAGCAGCCCCCCTGAAGCACCCCAGGACGACAGCCAGTCCTGGAGGGGCCCCTGCTCGGTCATTTCCCCCCAGGCCCCCCAATCCGGGGAGGGCAGGGGGTTGCCTCATTATAGCTAATGCCATTTAGAGCCTACTTTGTGCAGGGAAGAAAAAGAAATTAAAGCAACATCAAGACCTTGCTTTGACTCCGTTTAAAAACCTCAGACTGAAACAGGCTTCACCAAAGATCCATGCCCCCTCCCCCCAAAGAGGCCTTTCCTTTTCCCCCTACCTTAAGCCTCATTGAAAACAGGGCTAGAGTCTGCATTCTAACAACGGCGACTTAGAGGTGGGTATGAGCCACTTGTTTGAAATTGAATCAGCTGTTTTTATTAAGCCATATATTTTCATTCTTGCCAGTGACGCTGGGAGCGGATTTTCCAGCTCCTCTGTTGGAGTCTCCAGTGTGTTTTCCTTGGGAGGAGAGCTGCAGATCCGGACACTGCAACCTCCAATCCGGCCCCCACGCTGCTGGGGCTGGACCCAGCTCTTTGCAGCAACCTCAGAAACAATGACTTTTAAAGACCCTCCTCCCCCACAAATTTCATTTCTAAATGAGGGGCCCTTCGGCTCCCTCCTCCCGCCTCCACCCAGCCCTCACCTCCCAGCCCCAGTTTCCAGTTCTGTGGCTGTTGGGGGCGACTTGCTGGTGACTGGGCTGCGCGGCGCTGACCACCCACGGTTGTGCCCCAGGGCTGGATGACTACTTAATCTCTGCTAGGAGTTTGGCAAGAGGCTATTCACTGCCTTTAGACAATTAGGCATCTCCAGGGACAGGCATTTCTTTGGATCCTCCAGTTCCCAGCTGCATGTGGGTGGGCCTTTTATTCATTCATTCATTCACTCATGCATTCATTCACTCACTCATTTATTCACTCATGTTTATTCACTGATACCCTTAGAACAGCACCTGGAACAGAAGGAAGCCAGCATGTCAGTGGCTGTCATTCATATTCACAGCCGATGTTTATCAGGGACCTCCTACCATGTGCCAGGAACAGGAGAGGAAAAAAGTAAAACGCAGCCCCTGCCTTAGGGAGATCACACTATCAGAACGTGGTTTTGCACACTGGAATTGAGTTGGGAGCTTTTAAGAAAAGCTGATACTGGGCCCCACCAGCAGAGATTCTGATGTGATTTGGTCCATGGTGGGGAGCAGGTATCTGCATTTTGTAAAAGCTCCCCGTGTTCCTAAGGTGCAACCAGGGCTGAAAAGCACGGCTCTAGGAGGAAGGACAGACCAGGAAACAGCTCTGCCCCAGGGTGAGGAGGGCAAGAGCAGGGTGCTGTGGCTGCAAGGAGGAGCAGAACCTAACCCCACCCAAGGTAAGGAAGGCTTTCTAGAGCAAGCAGATCTGAGGACACAAGTCAGCACGGGGCGGGCTAAGGTCCTGGGAGAGGATGATGGGGGAGAAGATTCCAGGAGTCAGGAACAGCACAGGCAAAGGCCTGATTGGAGCCAAGCATTGCAAGTAGGAGCATTTCGATCATTGCATGTGGCTGGAGCTGAGAATGAGAGAAGCGAAGGGGAGGTGGAGGAGACAGCTGGCAGAGCAAGCCTGCAAAGGGACCAGCAGGGTCTGTTGTCATCCATGTGAGGGGTTCGAACATTGCCTAAGAGCAATGGGAGTGGGGAAGGGAAATGATTCCTTTCGCATTTTGGAAAAGTCTTTTGACTACGGAAGGGATTGGAAGGCAGCCAGACAGGAATCCAGGTGAGGAATGACAGTGGCTGGACCTGAGTCAGGTTGGGCTCACCTAGACCGTGAGACGAGATGGTCTAGGACAGGTGTCAGAGTTGTCCCACCTAAGGAATGAAGAAACTGGAGTATTTGCCCACCGACTCCTGTCTGGCATTGGCCCAGGGCTGCTCCTGGGGGTGCCAACTCCCCAGCATTCTGGCCTGCCCCTCCCCACTCCCCCAAGCTGGCGGCTCCTGGCCAAAGCAAGCCCCCTGGCAGAGGGTGGCAGGCACTTGCAAGGAAGCCACCCGGGGCTGCAGGAACAGTGAGTGCCCAGCAGATGCATGTGCGGGGCTCCAGCAGCGGCTGGTCTCTACCCGGTGATTTAGGGAGTGAAAGATCGCGGCCAGGGAGCGGCTGTGAGTGTGTTGTGATTGACGGGTGCAGATGGGAACAGGAAGGCTGGGAGGGCCGTCAACAGGAGGGTGGCGACCTCCAGGATGCCGACTGAGGGCACGAGCAATTAGAAGTGAAACCTTTAATCCTGGGGGGATCAGCACAAACGTAGCCATGTGCTGGCCAACAACCCCCTGAGTGTCTGTGCAGGGCAGGATGGTGGGATCGGGCTGTCTGAGCTGCCCGGATTTTTGGCTTCCAGGAGAGAGGAATTTGCAGTATTTGTACCAGGCTTGGCTATGCAGGAAAAGGCCTAACAGGCTTTAATTCTGGGTCATCTTCCAGCCCCCTTCCTAAACCTGTGCCTCCCTCTCCTCTCCCCGTGACATAATCTCTGATGTCATCCTTGGTCCATCTCCCTTCCCTGTCCCCCTCATCCAATCAGCTGCTGCACTGGCTGTGAATTATTTGGGGGCAACAAATCCACTCAAACTAACTTAAGTCCAAGAGGCCAGCTTTTTGGAAGGATACAAGGACTGGGGGAAGAACTGAGGGCAAGAAATGCAGCCAGCTCCCTGCAGGTTCAGAGGCAGAGGGACCACGAAGACCCCAGGAGCAGAGAGGAGGCTTTTCTCCTTTTCTCTGAAGCCACATGGACTCTCGTGTTTCTCTCTCTCAGTTCACATGTTCCATCTCTCTCTCTCTCTCTCTCACTTTTGTTCCTTTCTGCTATCTCTCTCTATCTCTCTGGTATTTGTGCTCAGGTGAGCATGTGGCACTCCAACCTGGCATTATGCGGCCTCTTGTTTGTCGAATAAAGAAGCTTTGGTCTTTGTGTCTCAATTCCTAACTCTCAACAGACAGTAATCTGATTGGTACTCAGACTCACTTCAGGATAAAAGCAAATTTATTGGCTCAAGTAACATAAAAGTCCAGGGTAAGCATCAGGCATAGCTGGATCCAGGTGCTTAGGCTCTTCCTTTGGGAACTCAGATCGTCAGCTCTATTTTACTGTGTTGGTTTCATTCTAAAGCAAGCCCCCTCCAGGTGTAGATCCTTCAGTTTAGCAGTCCCAGTAGGAAAAGGGCTTCTTTATGCCAGAAATTCCAATCCAGTTCCTAGGATTGCCTCACATTGCACCAACCGGGATCACAACCTCATTGCTAAGCCGGCTGCTCTGTCCAGGGGATGGAAATGCTGATTGGCCAGACCCGGGTGACATGTGCACTCTGAGGCCAGATGGACTAAAAGGGAGAGGAGGATTTTCCCCCAAAGAGAACTGTGGTGCTGGTATCAGAAAAAGGAGGCAGAGACATAAGCAGACAAAAGTAAATGACCAGCATGGCCATGGAGGTGACATCACCCCATCCACCCACCCCCGAGAGCTCCGTAAAAAGCAGGTGCCTTATAACAATGCGGGAACCACAGCAGTTACCAAACGTCCTGTCAATTTTATCCCAGCAGCCTCTCAGAAATCTGCTTCTGCCTCTCCATGACTTAGGCGCCAGCCAGGACTGACCACCATTGTTGTTAAAGTACTGCACTATTTCCATTATCTGCAGGTAAATGTCCATGGGCCTGAGTGCCTGACTTCCCCCACCCGGGCCACTATAGTTCCTCTCCTGGAGCCTGCCCATTGCCACATGGAGCAGATTGCCACATGGAGCAGATTGCCACAGGCCGGCCACAGAAGGGTTAATGCTGAGCACAGCAGGGGCCTCCAAGCCCCTGCCTTGGCCCCTTCTGATTGGCTGTTGCTCATGACCTACCAGTTGTCTCATTGATCTGGTGCCAGCAGTTAAATATTTTGAATATCACCCTGACTCTGGGGACAGCTTCTTATCTGTCCTCCTTCACTGTGCTCTGTCCCTTGCCCCGGAGGGGGCAGTCCTTCATCACACAGCCGCCAAGAGTCAGCCCACCCAAACCCCCACCCGCCCTCCTGAGCATTCTGCCCTCATCAAGTCCTAACTCCTGCCTGGTGTCAGGCTGCACCTGGTGATCTGGTCCCAGTGCCCTTTCAGCCACCCCTTCCCCCGCGCGCTGCCCCTCAGACGCTGGCTTTTCCCTGTGGGCATGTTTCCGCATGCTTCTGTGCCCGTGCCCAAGCTGTTCCTTCCACCTGACATTCTGTACCTGAGTCTGGCGCTGGCTTGGAGCAGGGGACGGCGCAGGGACGGTGGAGAAAAACAAGGCAGAGCTGTGCTGTGCAATGTCCCTGCTAGAGAAGCTCAGCCTGAGCTCAGAAAGGGGCACTTAAGCCCGGGTTCAGGAGCTCCCTGAAGGACGATTCGTGGAGGACGCGAGGAGGCAGGGAGGTCTGGGGCACGCGTGGCCATGAACTCAAAGAAGCCACCCTGCCACGCTGTGATCCCAGGGCTCCAGCAATCAGCCTCAGTGAGCCGGATGGATGCCCAAGCACACCTCCCACTGACAGAGGCTTTCATGTGCCAGGCCAGGCATTGGCCGGCCCTTCCTCGCTGATCTCGCCTGCACCCTGCACCCTGCAAGGTGAGGTCATGCGGAAAAGGCAGCTGAAAGAGTCACACAGCTTGTGAGCGGCAGAGCCAGCATCCACGCCAGGCTCCTCCTCACCCCATTCACCGCCTCGTTCCTCTGCCCCTTGTTCTGGTGAAGGCACCTGCTCCACACTGGTCATTAGCAGCACGCTGCGGCTTAAGGGGGGGGTCACCTGCCTTCCCCACAATGCTCTCGGTCCACAGGGACAATCCCAGGACTGGAAAACCAGGGAGGGGGCTGCAGGCCCTGCTCTTGGCCACTAACAAGCTGACCATTTGATGTTGTTTTGCAGGTGACCTGCCTCCTTGGCCGAGTTGCCTAAACATAAAATGGGGATGAAAATATCTAGAGGCACGAAGTAGGATAATACATAGAAAGCCATTAGCACAGTGGCAAGCACTTGGGCATCCTACAATAAATGTGAGCCACTCTGTCACCTACTCTGTCAGGACCAGATGAGAAAATGGGTTGAGAATTAAAACAAGAACTCATGCTTAGGTTCCTTCCAGGGCACAATTCCTTCCTTCACAGACAGGGAGGGAGCATGGCTGCAGACCCCCGCGCTCTCTGCAGTCAGACACATCCGGGTTGGCCTCTCTGCTGTGTGATTTTCGGCAGGTTACTTAATTTCTCTGAACCTCAGTTTTCCTATCTTCACAATAGAGATAAGTATGGGGCTCTGCATGCATTCATTCTGCAAGCCATAAGGAGCACCCACTAATTTGCCAGGCTTGGTGTTGAGAGCTGAGATGTAAACAAGACCAGCCCCTGCACTCCTGGAGTTTATACCCTGGGCGGGAAATACAGACCAACACACACAGAGTCAGACCTTTGCATAGTGATAAGCATCGGGAAGAAAATAAAACAAGACAATGGGGTAGGAAGGAGGAGGCTGCTGGTGACAAAGAGGTAAGGATCTGATACCCAGCTGGGCACCATGCAAAGATCTGGGGAAGAGCTGTTCTGCCAAGAGGAACAGCAAGCACAGAAGCCCTGAGGCATGAAGGAAGGTGGAGTACTTTGGGTACAGAAAGGCTGCAGGGCTAGAGTGTGCTGACCAGAGTGAACGAGAGTGCTAGAAATGTGGGGAAACTCAAGGAGCTAAGGCACTGAGAGGACTTACAGGGGGTCCCCCGCACCTGCCAAGGGCTCAGTCAGTGTCACTGACCGTCACTGCGCTGCCCTCCGCAGGGGCAGCAGGTGGGCTTCCCACCAGGAGCCAGTGGCCACTTGAAGGCTGCTGCTTATACACAGGCAAATACGGTAGTCCTTTCCCTCCACCTCCCGGCAGCGGCAGCGGCAGCAGCGGGGATATGAATTGATTGTCAGAAGCTGTTTAAGGGCCTGTGATTGAGGAGATGATCTGAGATAAGCTGCTCCAGTGAAATAAAGGCCAACAGCTGCCTGGTTGCACGTCAGCGCTGCGCCTTTCTGAAGGCAGCTTTGCCTTCCTGCACCCACCCCCACCCGCCCCCAGGAGGCGGGGAGCTCTCTCTGTACTTTTGGGGAGGGAGATCCTATCTAGTGACAGATGAGATGTTGGGGACCGAACCCGAGGGTGTTCAGAAGTGCCATGGCTGGGGCTGCCTATGTCAATTTCCTGTTCTTCGTGGGCGAGGTCTCAATTACGAACAAGGATTTCATGGAACTCTTGGGATTGGCAGGAGGAAGGGACTGGGGGAGAGTCAAGCCCACCTTGAATTAAAGCATGTGACTTCCCGAGCTACACGTGAAGCGTCTGACACAGAATCAGTTCTCTCAGCTGCAAGGCTCATTCATCCACCCATCCATTCGTTCATTCATTCATTTAGTCACACATTCAACAAACACAAAATGCTTAAGAGCTCGGCTTTGACAGATGGATTCAATGGGTTTGGCCAAATACTAGCTATGTGACCTGAGGCAGCTCACCTCTCTGAACCCCTGGACACTAACACCTACTTCACAAGACTAGCTGAGGGTGGTCGAGATAAGGCTTTCTGGGGACTGAGCCCAGTGCCTGGCACCTACAAGTGAGCATTTGCTGTGATGTGCCAGGGAGCCACAGAGGTGCTACCAAACTTACAAAACAAAATCAGGCAAAGCTCCTTCAGAGGGTCACAGGCCAGGACATAAATAACATAAAGGTGTGTACACTAAACGTTATTAGAGGCACAGGAAAACGGACGTGGCAAGAGATGTCTTCCCATTAAAAGGATGAGGAAGACTCCAGGGGAGTGGAAGTGACACTGGAGCTGAGCTTTAAAGGGTGGGTAAGGAGAAGACGTCTTCTTGGGGACAGGGGTGGGGCAAACCAAGGCGTATTGTTGGAACCTTGCTATGCCCAGTGTGGCTCATGGACCAGCAGCACTTGCATCCTCTGGGAGCTTGTTCAAAATGCAGGTTCTCAGGCCCACCCCAGACCCACTGGATTGGGATCTGCATTCTAACAACGGGAAGTTTCGTGTGCAGATGAGAGTTTGAGGAACTCAAGACAAATGATCTCCGATCTCTCTGTGAAATGCCTTTCTGGCCAAGGAGGGAGGGAAGAAGAATGACCTCCCTGCATGTTTGGGCAGATGACAAGGCCATGTAGATGTGCCTGCACTGGGACCTTGGCTGGGCGTCCCAGAACCAGAGGCCCCCAGGGACGTGGGAGCAGAGACCCAGAGACTGCTCTGCAGGGTGGGTCAGGCACCCAGAGGAGAGCTGCTGCAAGGCAAAATGTTCTCTGAAGCCACATTGAGCCCGTTGGCTCAGGGGACAGAGGGGCAGTCCTGGCCACTCACCCACTCAACTCACTTGCTCCACAAATACATGTTGGGCACTTTTATGGGCCAGATACCAAGGCAAGTTCTGTCCCCAGCAACGTCATTAGCCTTCCAGCAAGCCACTTCCCTTCTTGGTCCTCGGTTTCTCCCTCTGTCAAGTCCAGGGCAGTGTGAGTTATACCTGAAGTCGCCTCCACTACCAACATTTTCTGATCCTCCTCTCCCTTTCCTTCCCGGAGTTTCCTGTTTCTCTGTGTTCTCCTCCCCACACGACTCCTCACGCTGGTTTCTGTCCCCACAGCATGGGAAACCCCAGCACCTCCCTGTCTTAGACTGGGAAATGGGGACTCGTGTGAAAGTGACTTATGAGGAAGTGGGGGTGGGGAACACAGAGCCGCAGAGGGGCCCCTTGGCTCCACCCTGCAGGGGGGTGCTGGAGACAGC
>CM052436.1:146339417-146398969 GCA_028533085.1 Varecia variegata | reverse complement strand
GGCCTGGAGCTAAGCTAAGGAAGCAGAGTCTTTAGCAGCCTGAAAATAAAGTGAGCCTTCATTCGAGAAATCACTCAGAATCCCAGCTGCAAGAGCGCGGCTCACTGACTCACTCGGCAGCTCTTTGCTGTGCATCTCCCAGCGCAGGCACTGGGCCAGGCGCCGAGGATAGCCTGGGGACACCGTTTGCCCTCGTGGAGCTTACGTTCTAGGAGAAAGCCCCACTCCAGCAGGAATGCCCACCCTACGAGGTGCTTTTCCCTGAAATGAGGTTTCAGGGGTAGGGGGTGTCGTTTGCTCCCCTCTGGAGAACAGCTCGGAGGCCTCTTCCCTCCTGGTGCACGTTGCCGAAGCCTGCAAGGTTCGGGGCGTGGTCCTGGGGAGGGAGCCATTCTGGTTTCATTTATTTTTCTCTTTAGCTTCCTCTCTCACCTCTTTGCGAACACCCTGCTTCCTATCTGCATGGAAGGAGGGGGCAAAAGAGGAGAAGGAATAAAATGTCAGTGAGTAGAGTGAAAAAGAAAGGAAGAAAACAAAGTTGAGGGTGAGAGGAAGGGAAGAGAACAAAGAAAGTCTCACGATGGCGGCACCTGTGGCCAACTCAGCATCGGAAGGCGGGATGGATGTGGAGCCACAGAGGACCTGGAGGGGACTGGGGAAGGGGAGAGGGCGGATGGAGATGAGCTTGAGAAGAAACACAGCCTAACTTTGCAGCTGCATCCCCCAAGTTCACCAGGCTGCGCAGATTTTTTAAAAAGCGTGAAACACTTCATCTTTCCCGCACCTGTCAGGACCTTACGGCAGAGGTCAGCAAACCGAAGCCTGTGGGACAAATACCACTCGCTGCCTGATTTTGTAAATAAAGTTTTATTGGAACACGGCCATGCTCATTTCTGTGTTGCCAATGGTTGCTTTCACACTACAACAGCAGAGTTGATTAGTTGTAACAGAGACTATGTGGTCCGCAAAGCCTAAAATATTTACTAGTTGGCTGCTTACAGAAAAAGTTTGCCAACTCCTGGGTGTTATTTCTAGGCTCTCGAGCCTTCAGAGTTCTAAAATTGCTTATCAATTCTTCAGCACTTCCTTTAAATCCACTCATCAAATATTTATGGAAGCCTACTGTATTAGAATATTCTCTTTTGGTTGCAAGTGATGGAAAACTCAGCTCGTGCGGGCTTCAGCTGAAAAGGGGAGGGGAGGGTTCTTGTCTCCTGTAACGGAAGAGTCCAGGGATTGAGGGACTTCAAGCATGGCTGAGCCCAGAAGCTCAAACTGCGTGGCATTGTGGTTAGAAACAATCTGCTTCTAACCAACAGAACACGGCAACGGTGATGGGATGCCACTTTCATGATTAGGTTACAAGAGATCGTACCTTCTGTCTCACTGGTGGACTCTCTGTATTGTCTTCTCTGCTTGAGAACTCTGGCTGCCATGCTAGAAAGGCCACATGGCCAGCCGCAAAGGGCAGCCCCTGGCCAACAGCCAGTGAGGAACTGAGGCCCTAAATCAAACAGCCATCTAAGAAACCAGACTCTGCCAACAACCTCTTGAGCTTGGAGGCAGCTCCTTCCCTAGTCGAACCTTCTGCTGAAACCCCACCTACGGCTGACACCTTGATTGCAACCTGGTGAAAGACCCTGAAGCAGAGGACCTGGCTGAACTGCGCCCAGATTCCTGACCCATTGAAACTATGAGATAATAAATGTGTGCTGTTTTAAGTGGCCAAGTTTGTGATAATTTGCTATGCAGCAATAGATATCCAATACATACTCCAGTCTCTAAAGGAGGCTGGGAAGGTAGTTTTTGGCTTGGCATATTGCCATCACCAATCAAATTGGGGTTCTCTATAAGAGAAGAAAAGAATAGATATTGCTGGGGAAGACACAGCTGTCTCACAGAAGGTATTGAGGCATGCCGGGGACGGAAAGCTGGTGCCCTGGGTTAGAGCAGTGACAGTAGGAATGGAGGACAGTGATTGGACTCCTGGTTCCTCAAGTTGCAGCAGCCTTATTTCTTTTAGAATTGGCTTCCTTTCATGCAGTAACGATTGCTTATTACCAGTTTGCAAGGTCCCCTCGTCCCCTCTCATACATGACCTGGTTCCCGCTCAGAGTTCCAGGAGCTCAAATTGGAAACACAAAGCAGAGCAGGAAAAACAGGCTGGGCACAACATCCACAGGCTAGTTCAAAATCACAAATTTCCTCTCCTTTCCACCCTATTCAGTTCACTTCTTGTAGGATTTGGCAGTAAGGAGAAATCTCTTCCCTGGGGAGTTTAGAAAGTCTGTGATTCCAGATGCAGAAATAAAACTTCTCCTTTAAAGTGTCCAGAGAAATGAAAAGAAACCCAGGTCCCTTTATAAATGTTTTAAATATATACAGTCCAGCTTTGGGGGTCTAGACAGGAACTTTATGGTTGAAAATCCAGCTAGCCCAGCCCTTCCGAGTCTTCACTTGGGGAGTTTGGAAAATGCATAACATTAAGGGAGACTGAATTTATGAGCATTGTAGTTATAGCAACAGACACTTCAGATTCTGGGAGGCAGGTCCATGAGATTGTTACATAACAGTCAACTTCGTGGTTTAAAAAAAAAAAAAACAAGTCTGCTGGAACACCGAGTCTGCTCAAAAATATATACTAGGACCAAAAGAAAAGGGAGATGGCGGGCAAGAGGGAGAAACATGAAGGCTGCAAAGGCTCTTTCAATGAAGAACATGATGAGCATTTTTGTGACGGGGCAGGAGCTCCGTTTTGCAGGCGGGCGGCTGCCAGCTCAGGCACGTGGGAAGCGACTCATCAGACAAAAGAGCAGACGCATATACGGATGCGGCGCTCAGGGGCCTGCCAAGCGGAGGATTAGGAAGCAACAGAAAACACATGGGTTGTGGAGGGAAGAGCTGCCTTCGGAGGGAACCCAGGACCTAGGGAGGGCCACGGGGAAGTCGTTGGCCGGGGTCTGGCTGCTCCAGACCCGGCAGTTGCCGTTTTCTCCTCCAATTTTCCTAGCTCTGCGGCAGTCCTTACTGTCCCATGGACCTTTTCCTCGGGAGGAAAGGAAGGCAGAGAGTCACCTCCCCAGAACTTCAGAAATCATGCTGTCTACCATGCAAACGTGGCCTCCAAACTGGCCCAAGAGTTGAATCTCCCGGTGGTATTATGGGCAGAAGAGCCGTGTGAACTTGCCCTGGCCTCCTGCTTCAAAGGGGCCCCTCTGGCTTTATGCCTCCCCAAAGGCACAGCAATCCAAGGAGTCCATGGACCCAGAGGGTGCGGCCATCAGAGCCTTTCACCCCCTGCCTTTTAGCCCCTATTCTGGGTACCTGGAATCCCGGATTCCCTGACCAAGGGTTTCCAGGATGTGTGTGGGCCTCTTCCCGTCTTTATTCCCTGGGAGACTGAGAGTTGATGAGGGGGAAGCTGTTTGCAGGACGGTGGGGACAGAGCATGGAGAAGCAGTGGAATAGAAGGGGAGGGGGCGGGGGTAGGGGCTGGCTCTCCGTGATACCGCGTTCTGGTGTGGAACACCACGGAACCCGAGAAATCTAAATTCAATCCTCGTATTGCAGGACATTGGGAAGATGTATTTGTCAAAGTTGGAGGGTAGGACATATTTGAAATAACATTTTGTTAGTGGGATGGCTAATTTTTAAATGCATAGACATAGCTTACGCAGGTCTCCATTTGTACTCATACTACAGGCGCCACAGTAACGGGGGTCCGGCCTGAACGTGGAGCTTGTGGTTCTGCTCTGCTCAGCACCCATCATCCTGGCAGGAGGAGGAAAGGCTGGTGGAGCTGTCAAACCCCTTCCCACTGTGAAATCAGACACTAAAGGATATTTTTGCAAATTATAAAAACCAAAACACCCATTGGACACTTCGGCAGGGCGCAACAGGCCATCACAGTCACCCTCCACTGCACACGACAGGCGATGGCTGCGCAGTCATGACTCTGCTTCTGACACGTGCCCTCTCCCCTGCTGACTGCAGCCAGGGGCCCGGCCTCCTGCAAAGGAGCCCCTCACCATCACCCGCCCCCACCCTCCCTGGAGCTGGCCCACACAGCTGAAGCAAAAAGCAGTCTCTTGTCTCAGCCTCAGACCCTAGCAAGAAAAATCAATAGCAATTTGGCCCCTGGCCAGCCCTGTGTCACTCTGGAGAAGCCAGTCTTATTTGCCATCCCCAGATGAAGCTGGGGCGCCAGAGCCTTCAGACAGAAGGAAGCCCAAATCCTCTCCCTGGGATGATCCCTGCACGGCCTGATTTACAACCTCGGGGATCTGCTCCGGCCCCAGGTGCCTCAGCCAGACCGTCTCCAGCCCGAGGGATGACTGAGCCGTGTGTTCAGCTGTGAGTAGGCAGAGCAGGGACCCCGGCGTGGGCCCCAGGCCTGTCTGGGTGTGCCTGGTACATGGATGGGGTAGGCCTCGGAAAGTTTGCACGTGGGCTCAGGGAGCCTCTGGGACAGGACTCACCCTAAGGGAAAACGGAGCTGGGAGCCTTAAGCTTGGCCCAGTAACAAAGCTTTGATTGTTAAGGAGGGCGCTCAGACCATGAAGTCTGTTCTTAGGTTTTATATTCCAGCCTGGCTTCCCATGGGGCTAGGAAAGAGGAGGAGGGGAAAGGCTGTAGGGAGGGAAAAAACCCACAAGGTTTTATTAAAATTCTGTAGCGCCTTTCTGAGGGGGAATCATTTTTAAGCTCCTTTCCCACACCCACTTCCCTCGTGAAGACACGAATCAATAAGAACAACATTTAGTGAGGGCTTATGTTGTGCCAGGCACCAAGCTAGGAATTTAGTTCCACTTAACTTTTACTACTACAGTCTTATCAAATAGCATTTTTTTTTTTATCAACTGCATTTTATGGATAAGGAAGCCAGGGCACAGACAGTGTCACCCAGATAGTAAAAAGGTCAAGCCTGGGTTTGCCCATCTGGTCGGTCCCGGGATCTGGCTGGATCTGGTTTGCAGTAGAGTGGGGTCATAATGCCTGAAAAGACCAAGACACGACTGTAATTCTTATCACCCATTTTCTCCATGGAGCCAGCATGCAAGAAAATATCAGACTTGGGTACCAGCAAGTGGTGGGAGGAATTAAATGGAGCGGAGCTCACCGGTGTCTCGGGTTTGAACCTAATCAGTTATAGTGGGTTGAATAGCATCCCCCAAAATGTATGTCCACTGAGAACCTCAGAATGTGACCTTATTTGGAAATAGCACCTTTGCAGATATTATTAGTTAATATGAGGTCATACTGGTTTAGGCGGAGTGTCCTTCTTAGAAGAGGAGGGGACACACAGGTACACACAGAAGCAAAGGCCACGAGAAGACAGAGGCAGGGATCAGAGCAATGTAGCTACAAGCCGAGGAGCCCCAAGGATTGCAGGCAACCCCAGAAGCTAGGAGGAGTCATGGAAGGATCCTCCCTCAGGCCTTTGGAGGGAGCACGGTCCTGCTGAGACCTTGATTCCGAACACCTACCTCCAGAACTGTGAGAGAACAAATTTCTACTGTTTTAAACCACCCAGTTTATGGTACTTTGTTATAGCAGCCCTAAAAAATTAATACACAAGTTTAGAAAAAAGAAGGTGTTCCATGTGGTCTAGTTGAGCTTCCAGAGTCATCTATGTAGTTTGGGGCCCAAGCCCCAGCTACCAAAAATGTGCGACTTTGCTTCCTATTGGCCATTATGCCTTGTGCACATCTCTCTCTTAAATTGGTAGATAGCCATCATTTTTTGACTGTCCAGGATCCATTTTCTATTCCTGCAGATTTCTTTTGGGGGAATTATCTCTTTTTTGGTGCATGAGATCTGCAGAGAAATTCCTGGTGACTACCTCCTGCTATCCAAGTCAAAGGGACAGGCCCTGTCTCTGCCTACTCTAAAGTTGCCAGAGAGCAGGCCCACCAGGTGAGCGCTGTCAATTGGATTTCCTTTCCTGGACCACTGTGTAATGAAGGATGAAGAGTGGAGACATTCAATGCAGGGTGGCGTGCTAACAGGAAGATTCCTGCTTGGAGACTGCTGCTGTGGTTCATGCCACAGCCTCCAAAGTTGTCTTGGTTCCTGTCCATATCCAAGTCTTATCCTTTGGCCCAGAACCATTTCCCCTTCTAGCAACACCCAGATTTCCTTTAAAATTACCTTCCGTCGTCATGTGACCGTCTCCTATATGTTAGCTGGAGTTGATTCCTGTTGCTTGCAACCACAAACTCTAACTGATACACTCAAGAGACTGATGGAGAGGGGTAGTTTGGTCTGAGTAGGATTAGGTTTTTGGGGACTCCTGAACAAAAACAAACAAAAAATCCCTAATGCTATAAAAATTTTATCTAAATTCCTATGATAGGAGTTTATATAAATTGGTATAATCACTTTAAAAGCCTGTTTGGCAGTATCCACTAAAACTGAACATATGCATAGCCTATGACCTAGCAATTTTATATGTATATATATTTATATGTATGTACATCTCCAACAGAAATGAACACATATGTTCACATGAACAAAGATGTTCACATCAGTACCACTCTTAATAGTCCCACACTGGACACTACTCAAATGTCCATCTATAGGAGAATGGGTGACTAAATTGTGCTATATTCATACAATGGCATATTACACAGAAATGAAAATGGCAAACTACAGCTATACTCATTGCTATAAATACATCTCACAAACATAATGTTGAGCAAAAGAAACTAGATTTTTAAAAGTCTATATGATTCCTATTTATATCACTTTTAAAAACAGGTAACAGGAATCTCTAGTGTTAAAAGTCAGGATAGGTTACCCTGGGGGAGAGGGGTTACACTTTGCTAATGGAAACGGACACAAAGGATGTTCTATGGTGCTGGGAATGTTCTGTTTTTTGATCTCCGTGCTGGTTACATGGGTGGGTTCATTTTACAAAAATCCATGGAACTGAACACTCCTGGTTCATGTCTTCTCTCTATGCATGCTATACTGGAATAAAGTTTACCAAAAAAAATCATATCCAGATTCCTCACACCCTCTGACAGATTATTGCACTACATTGGCGATGACAGTTAAACTCCCCACTCCCCTTAACCCACTGGGGACTCCTGAAAACAGAGCAGCTTTGGCTCCATGGGGGGCACCAGCACAGCAGAGATGAGAAGTGACAGTGCCCCTCCACCAGGCACAACCGTACCCAGAGGAAGCAGCAATGGTACCTCGTACACCGAGGGTGCCCAGAATAAGCAGAAGGGGAGTAAAGTGCCTCATGCCATCAAGTTCTGACTGTTCATATCCATGAACACATATGTGACATCCCGGTGACTTCTATATATGCTCGTTAGGGAAAGATTTAGTAAGAAACCAGGGTCCTGCCTTATTGGTGGGAGGCGAGAGCTGGTAAAACCCTAGTACATGTCATTTGGGGCTGGTCTGGCAATTTAAGGCAAACAGGCACATCAGAGATCTTTGGTGGCGTCATTCCACAAATATTAAAGATGATAATTTTTAAAAAACAGTTTGGTCAGAATAAAACTCATAGCTCCCGATGGGCCAGTTCCTGCAGGTAGGGAAGTATCTAATGTCTTTACACATCTTTCTGCATTTGATTCTCCCAGTATCCCTATGAGATAGGTACGCTAGTGAAGAAAAGACCTTGTCATTAAGTTGCAGGGTGCAGCACATTAATTTTAAAGACACACATATTGAAATCAAACAGACCTGAGTTCAAATTCTGACCCTGTTACTTATTAGTTATGTGGTCTCGAATTTGCCCCTTAATTTCACTGAGCTTCAATTTTCTCATCGGTAAAATGGGAACAATAATATTACCTACCCCATTATATGGTTGTAAAGATTAAACAATATAATGCATATGAAGTACTTAGCAGAGTGCCTGACATATAGAAAGGCCTCAAAAAATCATCGGGCAGCCATTGCTGCTATTCTTTTTCTTCTTATTATTGATAATCTTATTATTTATTGTAAAGAGAAACTGTGGAACATTAAGAACAGTATTTATGATTTGTCTTTTGTAAACTTTAAAATGCAGTCTGTTAAGTACGATGTGCTGTGATGAATTTTTTTGAAGGTGCTTTTATTGTCACGCAACTCCTCAGAATCAGTGAAGATATTATCATTTCACACATGCCAGGACATAGTGTTTTAAAACACGGGCCACCTAGCCCCACTGGCTCACCGTGGCTGGATCCAAATTGTTTCTTTCTGTTAGGATCTTATGTGGACATAAATCCCCAGAGCAGACGGGAGGGGAAGGGCATGGCCTGTTTTCCCATAGGTGCAGTCAGTGATAAGAGGAGAATGAAGACCCATAATCAATTCCCATCTAGGAGGCTACAAGGGCACTTGAGATGCAATGGAAAGGTCATTAAGGACACTTCGGGGAAATGCATGGGGTCTCATTATCTTTTCTCTTAAAAATACATAAAATCTGGCAAATTATTTGTTTTTGAAAAAAAATCTCTAAGAAAATAGAATATAACAAGAAGAGGCAACTGGATGTTTCAATCAACCCATGAGGCCCCATTTAATTTGGAGATTTTTTTCTCTTTGCTAACATTCCTAACTGTAACAGCTCATTTGTAAAGAGTAACCAGAGGTGTAATTATGCAGATATAATACACTTCTTACATTTCTAAAGTCCAGCATTTCTCAGTATGTTCTTTGCATAAGTAACTCAGCAAAATGCTTCCTGAAAACAGGGCTCTAGGGGGAAATAAGTGTGAGGACATTGAATACTATTATGAAGGACATTTTATTGTTGTCTCCCTAGCTTAATTCCCCTCTCTTCCATATTTCTTTGGGGACTCAGCCTCCCCTACTCTCTGACCCCAGAGTCTGGCTAGAGTGTCATTCCTCCTTCTAAGAGTGGAGCTTGTGGTCTAGACCTCAACCAATTAGCAAGGCATATTTCACTTGCCACAGTGATTGGTTCAGGGGTGGGCATGTGACCCAGTCAGAACAAATGAGACACAATGACACTTTCACAAGGGCTGCTGGAAAAAAGGCCAGTCCTCTTTCCCATTGGTTTACATGGTGAGGTGTGATAGTGGAGCTGTGGCAGCCATCTTACAGTCATTAGGGGAGAGCCTGCCTGAGCATGGAACCAGCAAGAAGAAATAAAATGGGAAAAAAACAAAACATGGAGGAAAAGCATGTGGCAGCGATGAAAATGAGCTTCTCGGGTCTCAATTGACTAATGGTCCCAACTGCTGCTCTCCAAATCTGAATCTGCCACCACACTGTGACCAAGATCACTCTTCCCATGGCTGCTCCCAGCCAGTGACAGGGCACAACAGGGACACTAATGCAGGCCCATCTCTACAGGAGACACCCATAGCCACACCAAACTGCAGGGAGGCTGGAGAATATAGTGTTTATCCTGGGCAGCACGTGCCCAGCTAAAAACCGTGAGCTTTTGTACTCAAGCGCAAAGGGATACTGTGGATAACTAGAAATCTCTGCCACTGAGCTTTCAGAGTTCTTTTCTGGACATTATCATAGAAGGTTCCTCCCTCTGTTTCCCCCTCTGCCTTCATCTAATCGCTCCTGAGCAGTTTTTCTCTACAGTGCACTTACTCCCCATCCCCCACGCTACCACCCAAGTTCGGACTTCGTTATCTTGGTTATCTTTCTCCTACTGTTGTAAAAATAGTCTCCTGCCTCTCTCTGGCAAATTCATCCTGGTTAAGCCACCACGCAAAGCTTCTTTTTTTTTTTTTTTTGAGACAGAGTCTCACTCTGTTGCCCGGGCTAGAGTGCCGTGGCGTCAGCCTAGCTCACAGCAATCTCAAACTCCTGGGCTCAAGCAATCCTTCTGCCTCAGCCTCCCGAGTAGCTGGGACTACAGGCATGCACCACCATGCCCAGCTCATTTTTTCTATATATATTTTTAGTTGTCCAGATAATTTCTTTCTATTTTTTAGTAGAGACGGGGTCTTGCTCTTGCTCAGGGTGGTCTCAAACTCCCGACCTCGAGCGATCCTCCCACCTCGGCCTCCCAGAGTGCTAGGATTAAAGGTGTGAGCCACTGCGCCTGGCCCCGTAAAGCTTCTTAAACGTTGCTTTGTACACATATCCTCCTGTTTAAGCCCATTGTATATGGGGGAAAGAGAAACCTCTTTGGTCTTGCTCTCTAAACTCTCCCTAACCTGGCCTCTTCTCAAGCACTTGAAGTGCATCCTCACCATGACCTGGCAAACTGGGGCTTCTCTGAGACACAGCTCCACACCGGTTTCTCTTTTTGTGTCTACTACTGTTGTTCTCCCCAGGTCTTCTCTCTTTCTTGGCCTTCTCCTGGACTGTTGGTCTGTTGCAGACAAAGAACAGATACTCAGATCAGACTAGCTCAAGTCCTTAGTCTAGTGAGTTGCAAGGACGCATATGGCACATTGAAGATAAGGATCTGGAGAGAAACCAAGAAAGGTGAACTGCTGAGCTTCATGGAGACTGGAATGGACTTTGGAATTTGGCAAAGCAAGAGGGTTTATTGGTTAAACTGTGAACTTTGGAGTCCAATAGGCTGGGTTTGATACCTCATTCTTCCACTTGCTAGCTATGTGACCTTGAGCAAATAAATTAAGCTTCTTTTCCACATTTGGAAAATAGGATAAAGGTAAAAACCACCTCCATAGGGTGGTTGGGAGGTTAAATGAGATGATGCATATAAGCCACTTAGCCCAAGGCCTAGAAGATAGAAGTCAACGCAGCTGGGTGTTGTGTTCAAAGTCCATCCAGGAACCAGAGCAGCTAGCCCCGCCCCGCCCCCGGCCCCAGTGAGAGTTGAGGGATTCTCACTCCATTCCACAATTCCCATGACTCAATTACTTAGTCTCCATTTCTCTGTGTCTTTGCTAGCTTTTCCTCTCACTATTTACTGATTCTGTCCTCATATTTCAGCTTCAAATCCTTTTCGAATGGCCACTGCTCATTGCAGCACCACTTGAACAAAGCATGTCCCCTGAGCAGCTCGTGTTGGCTGTTCCTGGAGGGCCCACTCTGGTCCCATCAGTCCTGGTGCACAGGAGAGGAGGTGCTTGGGGTCGGGGGCTGTAGGCATGGAAGGATCGAGCCACTGGGTACGTGTGTTGTCACAAACACCTGCTCTTCACTCTACTTCTTAAAGCACAGGTGGAAGGAAATGGATCCTGTCTACAATCCGCCCCGTGTCAGACTCTGGGCACGTGCACATGATCTTCACTCACTTGGGACTGCATTAGCACTCACGCACCATTACTCCATTAAACACAATTCAAAATTATTTCATGACTGCATCAGTATTAAGAATGTAATCTAAGCTGGTTCATTGTTACATATTTACTATTTTTATATTTGCTTTTTCTTCTGTTGTTATAAGAAATTAAAGTTCCAACATTAACATGGGCCCTAACAGTATCTGAACCCAGGCACCATGTCTACTGGGGCCTAATAGAGAAGTAGACCCTGCACTCGCCCATTCAATAACTATTAATAGTAATATTTATTTAACATCTACTACGGGCCAGGCACTGCTCTGAGGACAGAGAGGGCAGAGATGAGAAAAAAAGAGTCCCCGTTGTCACTGGACTAATTTTCTAGTGTAAGCTCCAGATCATGCTTCAAAATCTCAGAACGACGTCTGGCGTTTTCTGAGGCTATTTCCCACTAGTAATTATGGGGAACTGGGATTAAATGGATCCTTCCTTTGTTGCTTTTACACTTGGACTTGGTAGGAAAAGATAAAGTCACCAGACATGCTAATTGAAGGGGCTGCACTTTAACAAAGACAAGGTGTGCAGTGCATCTAAGTTTCTGAGAACAATGAGAGGCGCCGTACACCTCCATCCTGCATGGCCCCTCGCTAGGACAGACCCCTTTGGGAGGCAGTGGGGGCAGCAGCCAAACAGCAGTCTCTGGAGTGTTCCGATTCCAGCCCGGGCTCTTCCTGGCTGAGTAGCTTTGGGCAAATTCTCCTTGCTCCTCCTCAATTTCCTCAAATGTAAAATGTTTCCCGTATGCAGGATTTTTATGAGGATTAAAGGAGAAAACTCATTTGTAGCCTAGTGAGATCTCAAGAAATGTGAGCTATTAATTATATCAGTGGCTGCCGGAGACTGTGAGACCATCTGCGTGCTGGGACAAAGCGTGGCCTGGTCCATTAGCGATGTCAGTCGAGGACAGCTCCTTTATTCTATACCTGCTACGCTGAGAGCAGGCTCGAGGGTAAGACCAGAGCCCCAAGGCAACGACAATGTTCACGGTGGCCTCCGTTTGCTCAGAGTGCCCTGTGCATGGGGTTTCTTGTCTCTACTTGACTCTCATTATTTCATTTAATTTTTTTAAGTCAGTGGTGAGGTAGGCATCATTGTCCCCATTTTACAGCAGAGAATGTGGAGGCCTAGGAAGGTAAGCAGATGGGATGGCAGAGGGGAAGCAACAGCCAAGGGGACTGTCCTCCCTTTTTAGCCAGGGATGGAGAAGAAAGTAAGCATAAGTGAGACTTCAGGGAAGACCTGGCTTGGTGTTTTTATAAATTAAATCACATATTTCCCAACTCTGGCGGGCAGGTACTTTGCAGATAAATCACCAATTCCAGGAAAGTGGTTTCTGGATGCTGCCAAATGGGATCTAGGACCTGTCAGTCACATAATATTTCCCAGACTTGGGAAAAACAGTCAAAGCACCATGAACAGTGCTTAACCCTCTCCCCTCTTTCTTTGAGCCAATGAGGCCATTTAGCGTTTGTTTTCACCAAACCTTCTGGGTGGTTTGTCGCAGCAGCTGAGGACAATAACAGCAGAAGCCCGTGGAGAGATTTATAGGGGAAGTTCACATCTGCACCTCTCAAAATTGTAAATAAAGACAAAGCTCCCCCAAACCACACAATATGTCACTTAGAATCTCTGGTCCTGGCCCCTGCCGAGTTCTCCCAGCTCACTCCACACTTCTCTCCGCCTGGCCTTTGCTCTCTGTTAATATGTAACCACTCCTGTTTCCCCAGTAGCCCATTCTCACTTTCCTGCCTATGCGGTTTGTCGGATGAACCTCTCCATGCGATGCTCCTCCCCATCCAGCCGTCCACTTTCTACTCCCCGCTTGGATATCTTTTCTCCCAGAAACCCTTCTTCTCTTGCTACCGATTGGTGTACAGCCAACCACTCCAGCCTTAGCAGCTTCAAGCAACAATTTATTATTGCTGTTCACAGTTATTCGAGGTGCTGTGGGTTGACTGAGCTCTGCTGAAAGATCCTCTCCTGAGGTCTTATGTGTAGTCACAGTCAGGTGGCAGCCGGGGCTGCAGTTACCTGAAGGCCCAGCAAAGCTCCTTCATGCACCGCCCGTTGCCTGGCTAAGGTGGGTGACACAACTGGCTACTGGGCTGGTATTTCTTTGTCTTCTTGGGATGCCTTCACATGGCCACGCTGGGCTTCCTCGCCCCACGGTGTTCTCAGTGGAGTCTGACTTTGTATGGGACAGCTGGTTTTCCCCAGAGCATGTGTTCCAAGACAACCAGGCAGAACCTGTAAGGCTTTTTATAACCCAGCCTTGGAAGTCACATGGGGCCACTTCCGCCAAATTCTACTGGTTACACAGGCCCCTCCAGACTCAGCACGGGAGGGGCCACGCAAGGACATGAATGTCACGAAGTATGGTTCATGGGGAGGCTGTCCTCGAAGCCTGGCTCCACACCCTCCCTGTCTTTCCTCCGTCTCTGGCCCCTGCACACCCCCTACCTAAGCAGTTCTCTTCAGGCATTACAGCTGCTTCCTTTCTGTCTCCCTGCCCCGTGGTGAGTGCCATTGTCGGTTTGGCTGGCTATTGTTGAGCCTTCCGTGCCTGGTCTAGTGCCTGGCACTCACTAAACACAACTTCACTTTATAGAACTAAACCACACCATGCCTTAGCATTCCCCCAGTCTCCAGGCTCCACTCAGATGGCTCCCCGACTCCCACCCAGAGGGGAGTGCCCAAAACCTGGACCCAGGCCAGGCCTAGCATCCTGCAGACAGCACAAGGCCAAGCACTTCTCTTTTTTTTCTCTAGGACGACAAGTTAATTCGGTGCTTGAAAAAGACACCAACTGACAGCCCCACAGATTGAGAAACATATGTCTTCCTCCAGAGGGGCCTTGTGCCTGCAGAAGCATGGTGGTGGGGGGGGGGGTCCGAGGAGGGCAGCTGGGCGTGGGTGGGCATGCGCAGAGACCCCGCCAGGCGCCTCCACTCTCAGGGGCCAGGCCTGCCCCACCAGAAGGAGCCAAGGTGGGGAGGATGTTTCTTTAACAAAGACATCACCTCCGGGTACAGTCGAACAATCTGCCTGGCTTCAAACTTCAGTTCTGCCTGAGTTCTTCCAGCTCGGTGAGATTTGGGTTAGCCTGGGGTCGGAGGAAGCCTGAAGAAGTAATACATCTTATCTGGATAATGAAGACCGAGGGGATGAATTCAGAGGAAAGATTATGGGATGAAGTGGAAGAAAAGAGAAGGGAGAGAAAACATCCTCCTTCAACAGGCTACAAGGGAAATAAATGCTCATTAGTTCCTGCCCTTCTTAACCACACTCACTCACCTTTCCCCAAATTACAACCCAAGTCCTTCTTTATTAAAAATAATAAATACAACCAGTTACCAATTAATGAGAGCTTACTACAGGCAAGGCACGGTGCTAAACACTTTGTGTATATTATCCTGTTTAACCTGCACCATTCTAGGAGATGTTTGTCTAACCTGTCCCTCCCCATCCCACCACCACCTTGCCATTTTACAGAAGAAGAAACCGAGGTTCAGGGAGGTCAAGTAATTTGGCAAAGATTACAGAGCTCATAAGTGGCAGAGCCAAGATTCTTACCCTGGCCTGTCTGCCTCTAAAACCTTGACACTCCTGGTTGGTCTAGCAGCAGCAGCAGCAGCTGGAAACACAGAATCTCAGGCCCCACCTGGGACCTACTGGATCAGAATCTATAGTTAAACAGCATCATCAGGTGACTCTTTTACACATTGGAGTTTGAGAAAAGCTGTCCTAGAGCTTGAGTGGTCTCAGCCTCTGTCCTCCAGGTAGAAGCAGTCCTGAGCCACTGGCTTGGTGCGGAGGTGTTGAATGAACCCTGGGTGATTGGCGGCTCTTACCCAGCACCTATCAGGAAGAGCACATGATTGACTATTGTGAATGGGTCCTGAAGACACAACCACACCCAGATTGCTACTGTGAGGCACAGTCATTGGGATGTCCCATTCTGCAGCCCCTCAAGACAACCCTACCAGTGGAAAAGAACTATTTTTTTCTTTTTATCTATTTTTCTATTAACATTTAATTTATATGCAGTGAAATGCTCAAATCTTACTTGTGTAACTACCACCCAGATGAAGGTATCAACATTCCCAGCACCCCGGATGGCTCTCTCATACCCTCTCATGATCAACACCCCCCAAAATTCACTATTCTGACCTCTACCATCATAGATTTGGTTCACCTGTTCTTGAACTTCAAATACGTAGAATCACTCTGAATGTTTTCTTTCGTGCTTATGTAACCATGAGATTCAGCCATGTCATTATATATTTCAGTATTTCATTCTCTTCCATGGCTCAGTAGTACTTCGTATGTGAATATCCCACATTTACCCATTCTGGTGTTGATGAACATTTGGGTTGTTTCTGGGTTTTGGCTATTATTAATAAAGCTGCTATGAATATTTTTGTACCTGTGTTTAGGTGAACATGTGCACTCCTTTCTTTTAGATAAAGTGCACAAGAATGGAATTGCTTTTATTCAGAATATATTAAGTTTTATTAGCTACTGTCAAACAGATTTCCAAAAAGCTTGTACCAATTTATACTTCTGCCAAAAGTGTGTGAGAGTGAGCACTCCTTTTGAAGCCTGGACCCATATTTAGCTAGGATTCCATTACTCTTTATCGAGTTGTTCTCTTTTGTAAAGGGGAGAGAAAGATTTGCTCCTAATTTCTTATTCAAGAAATGACAGCATTACGCATCACCTGAAATCAAGATTGTTAAGTACCTGTTTGTCTGACGTCGGACATCGGAAGCAGAGCCCTTTTACGACACACCGGAAAAGACGCTTGGTCCCAACGAGCTGCAACAATTGAAACTTTATAGCTTCTGTTCACGTTAGAAAAAGGCCCCAAAGATGTAATCAACCTTTACAAACATATGGGGCAAATTTCAGGGCAGCGCACGTGGAATTCACGGCACGATTCACGTTAATGATAACCTGAAATAATAGGAGCTCTGGGATACCTTCCGCATGGCGAGCAGAAATTGCACCCCTGAGGTCTTTTTCACATCAGAGGCCGTATATTAACACATGCTCCTCCCTCCCGGGACCCTCCAGTTGACTAGAAAGAGGCAAGACTTGGGTCTCAGAAGTGCAGTCAGGGGCACAAACCCCACACTAATTGCTCACTGACCCCTGACCACTCGTTCAGCCTTTCTGCAACTTAATGTCCCTTCCAATAAAAAGTGCAGCCTGACTTCCAGGCGTTTCTCTTTCCCCTCCCTGCCTCTTAGCCTACACTTTCTGTTTCCCCATTCGTTCTTTAAAATTTTTTATTTTAGAATAATTTTAATCGTAGAGAAGAATTACAAGAATAGAAGGAGCTCCCTTATGCACCTTGCCCAGCTTCACCAATTAATATGTTGCCGTATTTGCTTTATTATTCCATCTGCCTAAATAAATACCAGTTTTTCCTTGAAACATTTGAGAGTCCATTGTAGACATCATACCCCCTTACCCCTAATATTTCAACATGAATTTCCTTTTATTAATAAAAATGACATTCTCTTATATAAAATAGAATTGTATTTACTATCAATACAATACTATTATCTAGTCCACAGTCCATATTCAAATGTCACCGGTTGCCATAATAATGTCATTTGTAGTGTTCCTGCTTCTCCCCACCTGGGACCAGTCCAGGACCATGCATTCCATTTAGTGGACATGTATATATATCATGTCTTGTAACCTGAAACTGTGTTTTAGTCTTTCTTTCTCCTCCATAATACTGACATTTTGAAGAGCGCAGACCAGTGGTTCTATAGAAAGCCCTTGAGGTCATCCCTCCACACTCTTACCGTTCTCACATTTGCAAATCCCTGGAAATGAAATGTTTTCTCTCCACCAGGCTTTTGTTCACACTCTCCCCTCCACCTGGAATTCCCTTTCCTCTTTCTTTCACTGGGCAATTTCTAGTCAACCTTCTCTGATACCCTTTTCATGGCCCCCTAAGGCTTGGATAGAAGCCCCTCCTATAGGCTCTGGTAACACGCCAAGCCCAGCCCATCTGAGCATCTGGCAGACTGCACTGTGCTGTCTGTGTGATGAGTGTCACTGAGCACCAAGGCCCTCACTTCTGCCCAGTTCAGGCTCCCCCTGCCAAGTGCAACTAGAAAAGCTCAGCACACCTGCCCTCTACCCCCACATCACCTGCTGCAGGCCCAGGGCCCCTCTCTGGCTCAGGGGTAACCTGGGGCGTTGTAGGGTAGAGCTCACCTGGTCTGTCAGAGGCAGCGTGGCCAGTCTCACCAGCCAGTACTGGGGAAGCCCTCTGTAGACAGCGCAGCACTGCAGATACCTGCAGATCAACTGCAGTACACGCGATGATCATGAAACAACAGAAACAGCAAGCGCATAGCACTTTTGCTATGTCTAAATTATTCACATGTATTATTGCCATGAGGGAGAACTGCAGTAGCATGCACCTGGACAGATCGGAAGACTGGCTCACACACAGCCTGCTGACGGCCGCTGGCTGCTGCCGGAGGGCCCAGCGAGGGCTGTTGGCGGGAATACCCAGGTGCACCCTGCCATGTGGCCTCGGCTTCCTTACAACGTGGTGGCTGGGTTCCCAGGGCGAATGTCCCTAGGGAGAGTGAGAGAGAGCCAGGCAGACCCTAGATGCTCTTTATGACACAGCTGTCTTTGGAGGCCACATTGCACCCACCATGCCAGACTCCTTCGGTCAGGTCAGTCACACGCCCCCACTCCCCTTCTAGGAGAGGGACATAGACACCCCTCTGGCGGGAGGAGTGGCAGCCACATGGTGAGAGTAGCCTGTGGGACAGGCTGTGGCATGTTTGGAAGACACAGCTGGCCACGGCTTGGTGGTGGTGAGGCCGAGGTTTGAACCCACACGGTCAGGCTCCAGAGTCCGCACTTGTCACCGACCAGCCGTGTTTGCTCCAGAGCAGGCGCGCAGGCGGCTGCTGGGGCCACAGTCTAACAGAACACTGAACTGGGGACCAGGCCCTTGCACGGCCCCTTCTCTTGTCCACCCGCACTGTTTGACCCCCACTTCGTGGACATACGTCCCAGGGCCCCAAGCCACATTCCAGTCCCTTCCAGAACCCCTCTTTTATTCATATCTTCATCCTTCTCTTTTCTTTCCCGATAGACCTGGAGAACCATTAACAGTACCCGAATCACCAGCTCTCAGAAGCCCGGTCAGCTCTCCTTCCTTCAACCGCGCCAGAGCTGAGACGACACGTTTGCCTGCACCGAATTACGGCTGGCCTCCAGGAGTAGTGCTCGTCCTCCCAGCGAACAATCTGCGCTCCTCTCATGTCTCGAAGAAAGAAAAGAACTTAAGATTGTGGTTTGCATCTCAAGACCGGCTGAATAGCCACGTCCTGCAATATCTCCCGCGCTAGACACTTCGGGGCTAGTCCAGCCTGTGGCTTCATGACCTGTCATGCTGTAGGTGCTTTATTTATTTTATGAATGAATTAATAAAAAGAGCAAATATGTTTTGAAAGGTTACTGTGTGCCAGATACTGTCCTAAGTGCTATACAGATATTAACACATTGAATCTGCACCTGAACTCCATGAGGTGGATCCTATTATTATCATATCTCCATTATACAGGCAGAGAAATAGACACAGAAAGATTGAGCAATTTTCCCAAGATCACAGAGGCAGTAACTGGTAGAGTCAACTGAACTATTAGTATTAGCATTAGTATTAATTCAGTACGTGCACACATTAGAGCACACTCTGGCAGGGTTCTGACACTTTGGACCCTCAAACTGGCATGCTTTGGGAGGTGGAGGAGAAAACCAAGCTAAATAATACATGTTAATGCTTTGTAAAAAATTTTTTTTTCCTCTCTGCTTGGATGAGACATCACCTCAGAGGACAACCTAAATAAAAAAAAAAAAAAAAAAGTTCTTTCCAGGGAGGATTACAAGAAAAAGCAGGGTTTTCGGAGCAGGGTAAAGGGAGTCCCAAAACAAACCCTTCACCTCCACTGTGGCATGGCCTGGGGCCTCCTGCTTCCAGGCTAAGGCTGGGGAGCCCAGGCCAGTAAAGATTTTTTGATAAGAAAAATCTAGACAGGAGATAGCAGAACTGTAAGAGAGGATTAACTCAGGGACAAAGCAACAAGGAAGGAAAACAAGCATTAGTCATTAAAAACCAGGCAGCCTTGGCGAAAGTCTACATAAATTGGGCAGCTAAAGGACGAGAAACCTGGAGGCCAAAGGTTGAGTTGCCAGGCCCAGGCAGTGCAGCCCAGCACAGCCTAAGTGAATCAGGAGTGCCCAGACCGCTGAGTACTCTACATTAGGCAAAAGATTTGCTCCCGAAAAGCTGTCTGCAAACCCAACCCCAGGAAAGGGAGTCATAGTTTACAGTCATGCGTTTCTTCGCGGGGATGAGTTCTGAGAAATGCCTCATTAGGCGATTCCATTGTTGTGCGAATGTCATGGGGTGTACTTGAACAAGCCTGGGTGCTGTAGCCTACTACACACCCCAGGCTGTAGGGTGTAGCCTATTGCTTCTTGGCTACAGATCGGTACAGTGTGGTACTGGACTGAATCCTGTCGGCAATTGTAGCACAGTGGTAAGTATTTGTGTATCTAAAGATCTCTAAACACAGAAAAGGTACAGTAAAAAAAAAATACAGTGGAAAAAACCAAAAATGGTACACCTGTATAGGGCACTTACCGTGAATGGAGCTTGCAGGACTGGAAGTTGCTCTGGGTGAGTCAGTGAGTGGTGAGTGAACGTGAAGACATTCCTGTACACTATGTGTACACTTTATGCATACTGTACACTTAGGATACACCCAAATTATGAACATTTTTTTCCTCTTTCTTTAATACCAAATTAACCTTAGCTTACCATAACTTTTTCACTTTATAAACTTTTAATTTTTTAAAAACATCTTGACTCGTTCGTAATAACACACCTTAAAACGCAAACGCATTGTGCAGCTGTAAAAAATATTTTCTTTTTTTGCATCCTTATTCTATATGCTTTTTTCTATTCTTAAAATTTTTTAATTTTTACTTTTGAACGTTTTTCTGACAAATGAAGACACAAACATACACATTGGCCCAGGCCTACAGAGGGTCAGGGTCATCAAGACATCACGAGGCATAGGCAATTTTCAGCTCCGTTGTCATTCAATGCGACTGCCATTGTGAATGCGATCTGTCATTGGCCAAATCGTCTTTAAGCCGTGCATGATTGTATACCCCAAGCTGGCATATTCCTGCATTGATTTGGTTTCTCCGAGAAGCAGCCCCGGAGACAAGGGTTTAAGTGCAAATGGTTTATTTGGGAGGTAAAAGAGACGGGTCGGAAACTGGGGAAATGCAACAGGCAAGAGCAGACAGTTAATAAAGGGTGAGTGATCCGGGAGCTACCACTGCAGGTGACAGAAGCTGACTCCTATGGGGATTTTTGCAGGTACAGAGAGCCTGTAAAGACCATACCCCAAAATTCTCGAAAATAGGGAATTATGTAAATAAATTATAGGCTATGCCCTCAACAGAAAACCATGATAAACAAAACAAAACTAAATAATTTAATAGAAGCTATTTCCAAGCAATTTTTCCACCACAAACAAAACGTTTACTTATCTGTTCTTTCTCAGGTTTTTCCATAGTGAACACAGATTACTTGTTGAAGAAAAAAGGATAGACATTCCAAAAAAAAAAAAAGAAAAAGTGCAGCTCTAAAAAGTATTATAGGAGAATTTCTAGACAAAGAAATTCTAAGCCAAATCCTGGAAAACGAAGGCCTCCTCCAATAAAGGCCTCATGGTTCCCTAGTTTATCTTTGGTACAAAAATACAATTTGAAAGGGGGTGGAATACTTCTATATAGATGGCTGGCTCATAGCTAGACCCAGCTCTCCACCTGTTACCTGAGAAAGCCAGGTGTCTGCTGGTACCTGTGGAATCCAGGCACATATACCTCCTGGCCACCCCTTGTCACCCCAAGATGGGGCACCAGTCCTCAGTACACCCCAGTCTGTGTGTGGCACCTGAAAAGCCAGGCTGGAGCCATCTGCCCTTCCCTGCCCATCATGCCCGCGGCCCTGGCAAGCTGCAGCCTGCTTGCTCCAGCCTGGCTGAGTGGAAGCTTCTGCTGAGAGATGTGGATGATCCTGTTGGGCAGGACCAACTCGATGGGTGACCTGCTCATTGTCAGTGGAAGGTGGGGCGGAGGGAGCAGATTCTCCTCCCTGAGACACCGAAACTACACACCCCAGGGGAGTTTGGGAAAATCCTTGCTCCTCCATCATTCAAGGGCATAGAGTTCCTTCCTGTTGGATGGTGGCCATGGTGGCTTTGAATAATCCAGCACAGCCTGGAGGGCCTGAAACCATTTAAGGATCATGATGGGTGAAACTGGAGGATGAACTGTCCTTCCCTGTGCACCAGATACAAAAACTCTCAGCTCCAGGCACAGCAGGAAAGCACGCCAAGTACCTCTTGGCTCTTCTCCCACCACCCTAAAGGGACAAACCTCCTTGATCCTCCCCCCATCTTCCATGGCCAGCCCAAACCTATCCTCTCTCTTGTTCACACATATATACATCATCTTTCCCTCCCCTGCAAAACTTTCCATCAAAGTTCACATTTCCTCAGTGTCTAGGGTTCAGCTTGATATTCATGGAAGAAAAAGATCTGATCAACCAATTCAAACTATTGATGAGTAAGAACACCTGAATGTATTCAGCCAAAGGAATGAATTTCTAACAACTGAATTTTACCATTTGGTTGCAGTCCAATGGGCAGAGAGATTTTTTGTTGTTGTTTAATGTCTTCGTAGAAAAATTCCAAACCAGACCACTTAGCAACTGGAAACTGATTTCTCAGTTAGAATATAAAAACAACACTGCCAACCAGAATCTTCTGTGGATCTTCTACTGTGCATTGCTGTCTTCCGCTTCCTTTTTACAGACTAGGAAACTGAGATTGCATGGGGATTGGTGCACAGGATGATGAGTGAAGGGACAAAGCCAGAGTCTTCTTACTTCTTAGCACTAGTTCTCTTTCACCAAAAAGCAGGAAGCCCAATTCTATGAGTCACAGAGGGCAAAAAGAGGCAGGGAGAGCCTGACAAGTACTTCTAACTAATTGGTATTCAAATATCTTTTAACCATGGCAACCTTTGTTCAAATGAAATCTTACTGGGAAGTCCAATATATCCCGCGGATAAAAGTGAGTTACTCCGGTTGAAGGTGGGAGAGGACAGCCCAAACTTTAATCTTGACCCTACAGTGGTCCCTGATCCCCTTCCATGGAGGCCCTAGGCCTTGAGAAGCAGATTTGGAAAATCACTGCCTGTTGTTGATTGCAGAAATGGGAAAAATGCTTAAGAGGTGGAGCCCATTTCTCCCCTCCCAGATTGGGGCTGGTCTTGTGACTTGCTTTGACCAATAGAATGCAAATGCAAAGGGAGTGACATCGTGCCAGTTCTCAGTCTAGGTCTCAAGAGACTTTGTGCTCTTCTGCACTTGCTCTTGGGACCCTTCTACCACCGTGTGAACAAGCCCAGGCTGGCCTGCTGGATGACGAGGGCCCATGTGGCCCCAGCCATCCTAGTTGAGGCCATCGTAGGCCAACCCAGTAGCTGACCATGCCCATCTGAGACCAGCCCAGCCCAGCACAGACCAGAAGGACTGTCCAGCTGATGCTGGCCAAATTGTTGACCTACAAAATTGTGCTAATGGTGACTAAATGGTGTTGTTTTAAGCTATTAAGTTTTGGAGTGGTTTGTTATGTGGCAACAGCTAACTGATACAGTTCCTTAAAAGAAAAAGCTCAAAATGATGCCATAGCCTTCCCTTCAGGTCTCAAAATGTGGGTCAATGGCACAGCTAGGAGCCCCTCCCTAGAACGTGCCCTATCCTCAGGCCTAACCAAAGCCCCCACCAATCCACCTGTGCCTTAGGCTGTGGTGGGCAAAGGACAGACATGTCCCCATCTGCCCTTATTCTAAACAGAATTACAATCACAGAGGGGGAATAAAACGCCATTACTTGGTTCCAAGAACCTCCATCTAAAGACTTCAGTTCAGAATCTACTTGGGTGGCTAAAGGGTGCCACCCTGTTCCCCACAGGTGCCTCCAGGTTTGTGGCATTCTCAAAGCCTGGGCGGGGGGAGACGGTCTTAAAGGTTAAACCAGGCACATTAAAGCTGCTCGGAAAACACCAAAAAAATGTAAATGCAAATTTTCAGCTACAGCGGGAGAACCCAGCCCGGAGGCCCGGGGTCGATCTCTCGGAGCACCAGGCACTCGGGCACGCGCAAAGCTGTCTGCATTTATTTACTTCTAATTGAAAGCCGGCGTGCTGAGGGTTACTCCACCCAGGCGTGAAGCGTAGCCAGCCGTGAAAGATTTCCCAAGACCTCTCCCTCCGCAGAAGCATCCTTCATGTGCTTGAAAGGGAAAATGTCAAGGGGGCACTAAATTAAAACTCAGTTTTGTCTTTGAAAAATAGATTCAATCCTCAGTAGGACTTGGTTGGAGAGATACTAGCATTAGCATAATTGCTCAGTGCATTTTATAGGCCAGTCAGAGAAAAAGGATATTCAGAAAACCTACCAGAGAAAAAGGTCTCATAGGGGCCACACGTGCTATTGTTCACAGACAGACACTCTTGGGAGTCGTGGTTGACAATGGGGGGTTTTCTCAGTGAAGTTGGCAACAATCGGTTACCTGGTGGTAGAGACCGTACAGGAAAATAAGTTGGCTTGCTTTCAAGATCGTTAGCTATATCCAAGTTCATTACTTCACTCCCTCCCTCCTTCCCGTCATTCATTCAACAAACGCTTATCGAGTAGCTGTAACGTGCAAGGCCTGCGTTGACTACTGTGCATACAACCTGCTCGAGGCCTACAGTCGACCAGAAAAGAGAGACTAGCAACAAGTTAAGACAGTCCTCCACCTACATGAGGGTGCCCTCTGGAAAACCTTCCGTGAGTCAGTTTTGAACACAAGCCAGATAGATTAAAACTCTGACCCCATTCACCCGGTGCCTGTGAAGTAGCAGTGGAAACATGTGAGCACCCATGTGACTGCCTACTTAGGTTTCTGCCTTTCTTCTTAGGCAGACTGTCATCAGTGGACAGAGGTAGAGAACATGGGCATTGGATTGGAGAGTCAGGCAGAGTCCAAGTGCAAACTCTGTCTTAGCACTGATGTAGTCTTGGGCGAGATGCCTGACTCTGACAGCCTCAGTTTCCTTACTGCTGATATGAGGACAACAGTAGCGGTAGGGCAGAAACTACCTGCCTCATATTCATTCTTCCTTTTTGCCTTAGGAACAGAGCCTTGTCATTACTAAGCACTGCAGTGAGACCAGCTGAAAGCCTACCTTGTGGCTAGGTGTGGCCACAAGAGCAATCTCTGGCCCAAGAGATGTAAGTAGAGTTGTCAGGTGGGGCCTTTGGGAAAGTGTTGTAAAGGGAGATTTATTGTGCTGGCACTTAAAAATTTTTTTTGGCCTTCCTCCTTTCCCTCATTGTCAGGAATATAGACATAAAGGCTGGAGCTACAGCAGCCATACTGAACAACAAGGTAACCTTGAAGATAGCACCTCTGTACTAAGAAAGACAAAAGGAGCTTGAGACTCTGATGATCACAGAGCTACTACTAAGCCCACGGCTGCCAAGCTCCAGGCTTCTTTGATGTGTCAGAAGAATTAAGAATCTTTCAAAATCACTATTACTGCTGATTTCTTTCTAAAAATCAAAAGCAATTCCCAATACAAGCAGTCATAAGTGTTACTGTGGTAACTGAACAAGGTCATTCACGCAGAGTGCTCAGCACAGTGCCTGGCCCACAGTGAGCTCTTAGGGTGGAAGAGTTCACGCTATCATTATGCATATGAAATATTTACACTGTCTTGGTCATCGCAGGCTGCTATAACAAAGTACCACAGACTGCATGACTTAAACAGCAGACATTTATCTCTCACAGTTCTGCAGGCTAGGAAGTCCAAGATCAAGGTGCTGGCGTATTTAGTTCCCCAGTAAAAGCTCTCGTCCTGGCTTGTAGATGGCCACCTCCTCACTGTGTGCTCACGTGGTGAAGACAAAGAGAGAGAGCTCCGGCCCCTCTTCCTCTCCTTATAAGGACACTAATCCGGTCATGGGGAGCCCACTATCAAGACCTCATCTAAACCTAATTATCTCCCCAAAGCCCCACCTCCAAATACCATCACTTTGGGGATTAACAGACATTCAGTCTACAACCTACCTACCGAGAGGGTACATTTGAGCTTGCTTAAGTTAGATTAGCATAGTAGGAAATCTCCTGGGTTATAGTTAGAGTCCTGAGGGTTACGAGAAGGGAAGATCAGAATACTGGGGGGCTGAGAGTCTGATGCAGTGTCTGGGGATTGGAGATGGTCCCCTTAATCCATTCCTTCTGGCTGCACTCGGGTGGAAGGGTCATTCATTCATCAAAGCCGCTCCTAATTCACGAGAGTAAAACCACAACATCTGATTAAGAAAAGAAGACCTTGAACAATGAAATTGATGGTCAGACCACACATCCATCATGAATGTGATCGTCTACTTTTAGATGACAAAATAACAACAGCAGGAGACTCTATTGAGTGTGTACCAGGCGCTGTCCCGGGTCTTGCCGAGGGAGTGACTCTGTCAGCAGCCAGCAGGAGCAGAGGGCATGCTCAAATGGGGAGCTTCGAGCAGAGCTCAACAGAGCGCCCACTGGCAAAGGTGTGGGCAAGATGTAGAGAAACCACAGGGACAGTGCAGTACCCCGGGGGCCAGGGACAGTGGAGCTGTCACTCCCTGGCCTGAAGCAACAAGGAGACAGAGCAGGTGCCAGGTCCTATGAAGAGGGCTGCCCAACAGGGGCTTGGGCCCTTGGTGACAGGACACAGTGAGGTCATGCTGACCCCATGGGAGTGAGCCTGTCCTGACTCCTCTCCTGCCCCAACCTCGTGTTTCCTGCAGGCTGAGACCCTCCAGAACCAGAGAACAGTGGAGCCTGTGACCACAACCCACTCAGGTCAGCCTCCCAGACACAGCAGGGTCAGGAGGGTGGAGAGTGACTCTGGAGGGACACTGGGCTGTGTCCATTTCATCTTCAATAACCATCTCGTGAGCTAGATGCTGTTATTACCCCCATTTTACAAACGAGAAAACTGAGGCTCAGAGAGAGCCATTAAACCATTCATTCATTCATTCATTTATAGAGACAGGGTCTCACTCTGTCACCTGGGCTTGAGTGCAATAGCGCAGTTACGGCTCAGCGCAACCTCGAACGCCTGGACTCAAGCGATCCTCCCGCTTCAGCCTCCGGAGTACCTGGGACTACACGTGCTTGTCCCCGTGCTGTTTACATATTTAAAATATATAATTTTGTAAAGAAGTACTACTTGGGTCCTCTAAAATGAGACGGTGAACGCCTGGTACCCAAACTATTTAAAATAAGCTATTTCTGTGGAGTCCTAAACGCAAGTCTCTATCAGAGTTAACAGACATGACAGCACATGCCCCCCTAGGGTCCACAGTCTGATTATCTCTGTTTTACTGTTGAAGAAGCAGAGGCTTAATGAGGTTGAACTAGGTGACTTCTCAGATCCTTTCAAATCAAGAGAGTCTCCAATTCAGCGACTACTTAAACCATTACCGTTGATGTATAAAAACAAAACCATAAAAAGCCCCTACCACCACCAACAAAAATTAGTGCTGAAATAACAAAACTCTTTCCATTGAAATATACCACTGCAGTAAATCCTTCCACCGAGTGATGCTAACGTGGTTGACAATAGTGAGAACAGCACAAACATTGAAAATCCGGTAGCCATATTCTGCCCCTCCCAGCTGCATTCCTGGTCCTCATGCCTGAAATTCTCATTTTCATTCCTCCTTTGCATTCTAAGACCAAAGTTTCTAGGGCTAAAAGAAAAAACTTGTCCTGGAGCAATGACATCTCACAGTGTTGTTGGCCACGGTATAGCAGGGATTCTGTTGATATAAGCTACAGGAAATCCAACTCAAACTGGCTGAAGCTAAAAAGGCAACTTATTGGCTCGTGACCTAGGATAAGGCTGGCTTCAGGTATCAGTTGATTCAGGGTTCAAAGGATGTCACCATGAACTAGCTTCCTGCTCTGTGTGTTGACTCTGCTTCCTTGGTGTTGGTGCCATTCTAAGCCGCAAGTAGTTGCAAAGTAGCTGCCAACAGCTCCTTGGACCACACCCTGGGCAGCATCAGATCCAGCAGAAAAGCAGAATTCCACTTCTTCAGTAATTAAAATAAAAATCCTAGAATGGAGTCTCTTGGGCCCTGATTGGCATGGCATGGATCATATGGCCACTACAGCCATGGAAATGTGCTATTTCAAAGGTCAGGGGGGTTGATCCTCTTCTCCACCACATGGACTGAGACTGGAAAGAGAATGATCCCATAGAAGCATCAGAGCTGTTGCTAAAAGAACAGAGAAAGGATGCTGGGGAGAAAAACAGCCCATGTCTACCACAGTCATCAATCCATAAGAATAGTCATCAATACCATATCAATAGTCATCAATTACCATATCAATAGTCATCAGTACCAGAAATATACACTGGGCAATTTCTGCAGCCCACAAACTGGCTGCAGAAATCCCAAAGTACTCCAAGCCACAGAAGGATTTGGGGACATGTCCGTAATCTCCTTTCCCCACCCTCCCCCAGCTGTTCCCACCCATCTCAACCTTTTTCCTAACTTGAAGAAGGGGTCACAAAGGTGGAACACGTGCCTCCCAACACAATCACCCTCAATTTTCCACTCAGTTCCTGGGGAATTCCTCCCCTGTCCCTCAAGTCTGGGCTTGAATGTGACCTTCTCCCTGAAGCCATCCCTAATAAAATCCACACCTCCCCACTTCCCCAAGAGTCAAATGTCCCTCAAAATATGTACTCACAATATTTTGCACACAGATAGTATTGAAAGTATTTACACACCAGTCCCTCATATTCTATACTCACACCTAACCAGATTAGATGCTGTCTGAGGGCAGAGGTTTGCTTTTGTTCATCTCTGAGCCCCTAGTACGCAACATAACATCTGGGATGGTAGTCAGAAATGTTGAATGAATGAATAAATGAATGAATGAAAACTTTCTACAGCTCTTTACTATCAAACAAAAATCACAGCATTCATTAGGACACTTAGTCAATCAACAGTATTTAGTAAATGCCTATCGTATATACAATAGGTACAAGCAAATTGTTGAAAATAAAATTAAATCAGTAAAGAGAAAAGTAATAGTGTGCATGTTCTGCTTGTTTTTAAAATAGAAAAGCCCTGAAATATAGAATATGCATTGCATGTGCATTCCTGTGAGGGAGCTGTACCACCAGGGAGGGCAAAGAGGGCCACCGTGACGTCGGGGGAGGGGATGTGTTGCTCTTGCTCCCACATTGCAATGCCCACATGGTCCAGGGGCCCACCAGTGAGCTGTGAAAGCACAGTCAAGAGACAGAGAGTCCTGGGCTCGAGTCTGGACTTTGCGCCTTCCGATGGGATCTCAGTGAGGTTGTTCAACCTCTCTAGGCCCCCATTTTCTTATTTGGACAATGGGTACAACCACCCCATAAGCTGCCCAGGTTGTTCAAGCCTCTACCGACCTGCCACACTTGACCCCTCCCTTCTTTCCTGCTGCACCTGCCATCTGTCAGCAAGCCCACCTGCTAAAACATACCTAGAATCCCACCTCCCTGCTGGCACATCCATCTGAGCCACTAAGACAAGAACCCCTTGGTGTCCAAAGCTACTCAGTTCCCGAGACTCCGTTAGCGAGTGGTGGGGTGAGGACAGCAGGCCCCACCTCAAGCAGTTGTCTGCGTCCGTCAGCTCCTGAGTTGGGATGGGCAGGGAGACCCCTACGCTGAGGTCAGCATCAGTTTCCTTCCTCCCTTTTCCTGTTTTGGCCCCTCCAGCCTCTGCCTTACCCAGCCCCCATGGCAATGGCATGAACTTGGAATAGGGTCCTGGCCTCTCCCCGCTAAACTCCAGGGCTTCCCCGTGGCCCCAGCCCTCTGTGCCGGCCCAGCTTCCTCTCCGACCACGTCTCTCCACCCCCTACAAGTCCGTTCCCAGGGCTCCCTGCCCGTGCCTGAGGCGCTCTCGTCTTGGACTTTCCCCTGCTGTTCCCTCTCCAGCAGAGCCCTGCTCCCGCATCCCTGCGGCTGAACCCTTGGTGCACGCACATCTTGGCTCCGTGAGGCCTTCCCTGATCCCTGACAAGGCATCTAAATCAAACAGAGCTCCAGCTCTCTGCCACCTTACTCTTACTTTCTTCATAACACTGATAACTTCAAACCATCTTATTCGTTTGCTTAATTTCACGTAAACTAGAACATGAGCTCCACGAAGGCAGGGACGGGGTTTGTCTTATTCACCACTGTGTCCCCAGACCCTAGAACATTGCCTGATGCATAGTGAATGCTTGGTAAATACTTGATGAATGAAACAAGGAAGGAAAGAAAGGAGGCAGGGAGGGAGGGACAGAAGGGTGACTTTGAAGACGCAAGGAACATTCACATAAATCACTGAGCAGTGCCTGGCCCTTAGGAAGTGCTTAATACATGGGATTATTATTCAGTTACTAGGATAGCAGAGTGGGCAGAACACACACACACGTGACCCCGCTGTGCCTGGATTCACCTGGCTTCCGAAGAGAATATTCGAGGCCCCTGACTAAGCAACACTCCCCTAGGCTCCCCTGGATCTGACGCCTGAACCCAGTTCAGACCCTGAGGGTTTGGAGTTCATTTGCTTTTGGCAAACCATCAGCTTTTCTTTTCTAAGGGAAAACATAAAATACGAAAAGACTCACATAGCATCTTGGAGATCAAATGGCTCTTGGAAAACTGCATTTTGATGAGCGCAGGAATCAGAACCATATGGATTAAATTCTCCTTAGATCTCGGGGTGGGGGGGGGTGTGGGGAGGGTGGGACGGGGCCCGGTGAGGGCAGGGAAGGGGGCAGAGCCCAGCACTGATTTTTACCAACACAAAGACGGTGCTGGAAGGATGGGCTGAGGTGTCTCAGGTCCTTCAAAGCAGTTTGCTGATCACATTCCAGCTGGCTCAACAGAGAGGGAAATAGGAACGTTTTAAAACAAAAAAAGATCACCCATTTCTTTTCTTCTGATTTCCCCGCTCCCATCAGTCTGAGGGGCCGGGGCCAGTTAGTGACCAGCAAAAGGGTAGTGGATTGACATTAAGTTTGTGTAATTTGTCCCAGAACGCAACCTCCGAGCTTCTCCCTGGGGAAAGGGCCTGAGATGTCTGCTGAAGCCGAGTATTTGTAGTAGGTACTTAGGTGAGTGGTGTTGCTTTTTCTTAACCCGTGCTCCTGTCCACATTTTGCTGACTGGCGACTTGCAGAAGGCGGACTAGAGGAGACGGGATACAGCATGATTCAGGCTGTCATTTGCTGTGAGAGGACACCAGGAGGAACAAGCACTTCCAACTTTTTTTTTACCTAAAACTAGAGAAAACTCAGCAGCTGTTTACTCTGTTCTTCTCACCCTGATCTCCCGGGAGCTAGTGACACTACAGGCCACCAGCCTGTACAGCATAGTGAATGTAGATGGGGATTACGGAGCACTTACGCTGTATCAGACCGTGGACATCATCTCATTTCCTCCTCCCAAACCACTTCTAGGGAGTTGCTATTATTCTCATTTTACAAACAAGGAAACTGAAGCACAGAGAGGTTAAGCAACTTAACCAAGGTCACACGGCTAGTAGTTGCCAGAGCTGGGATTTTTCGAATCAAAGGTTCTGGCAATGGCAGAGCCTGTCCTCCTAGCTGTCATTTCCCTCAAAAATAAATCCTGTGCTTTTGGAATTTATGCCTTTGCTTTTGCTGTTCCATGCATCTAAAAAGCCTTTCTCTCTCTTCCTACATATCTTCCAGACACCCGATGAAAATCTTTCCCATCCTCCAAGTCAGGTTTCCTATGTCCAAGATGACTTTTTGGAAACCCCCAAGTCAGCTGGGACTTCTGTCTCCTCTGAACTCCGAAACGCCTCGTGCCACTCTGGGGCTGTCCAGCCCATTCTACATGATAGAAGCAGCTCCCAGTCGGGAGCCCCAGCTTTGAATGAGACAAACCTGCATTTAATCCCCTGCTGGGACACTATGGATTCACAAACCACTCCAAGATTGCTCATCTACGGAAGTGGGAAGAAGGAAACAAGCCTGTGTGAGCAGGCTAACGCAAGGCACACAGCAAGTTGCAATCCACCTCGCCTACTGCTTTCTAGTTATTCAGCCACTTGTTTGAGCTCCTTCACCTGCCCGTAAATTCTCCCAGGAAACGTAAGAGTCAGTGATTCAGGCAGTGATTGGATTAGGCGTTTCACTAACTGAATTTAAAGAGGAAGAGAGGAGAGGGGCGGGCGGGTGAGCAGCTGGCAGCACGGCTTGGAGGGAACACAGGCAGCCAGTGCGGGCTGAGCGCTTGCCGCGTGGCAGGCTTCCCAGGGCGAATCCACTACTATTGAAACCTCACAACCACCCTGGGAGATAAGGGCTGTTATCACCCCCATTTTACAGTCGAAGGAACTGAGGTCCTCGGAGGTTGAGTGACTCAGAGTCAGGAGTAAAACCCAGACATTCTGGGTCCCAGGTTCAAGGTCTTACTTACTAAACTGTTAATAGATTATGGCCCCTCAATGAGGGGATTTTAAAGCTTTCAAGTCTTATAGCAATAAAACAAAAAGTACCCAGTCTGGATTGGTGGGGTTTTGACAGGCACACATGTTGGGACGAGGTCACCAGCACTTTCCTGGGAGTTTATCCCATTGGGGAAGTGGTGGGGACTCCCCCAGGAAGCCATGGGGACTGTGGTCGCCCAGAGACTTGATAATAAAACAAGCAAAATGCTGATTAAGGTAGGGAGGCTTCAGGCGGGATCTGTTTATATATTTTATCATGACTGTACATATTTTCCTGTTTTTTTTTTTTTTTTTTTGAAGGGCTTGATTTTACACATACCTCAAGGTAAGGTTAAGCAAGTAAATTCAAGACTAGGGAAAACTTCAGAGGCCAATATGACAGTGAAACAGCTAAATTAGTCCCCCAAAAGTGAGGGATCAAGGAAGTCTTCCAGGAGGAAGAGGCAGCTAAGCCGAGACCAGAGGGTGAGTCAGAGTTGGCTTAATAAGGAAGACACTCTGGGTAGGTTCACTCAATAGCCATTTCCAAACCTTTGCTCCCTTGTTGTCCTCCACTGTGGAAGCTCGACAGGCTGAATAGCTTCCCAGCCTTTCTTGAAGCTAGAGGTGCCTGTGTGACCAAGTTCAGCCAAGGTAACTCCAACAGAAGTCTACTGGAGGTGTTTCTGGGGGAAAAAATTTACTTTTCTCATGAAAGAGACAAATGACTGGCTTAGTCCTTTCCTACTGTTCCTGCCTTGAATATGGATGTAATACCTGGAGCTGCAGCAGCCATCTTCTGACCATAAGGCAAAAAGGTTGAGACAAAACAACATGGCACAGAAACAGCCCTGGCATTGTTATGCTGCTGAAGCAATGCTACTTGCTACCTCACCTCTCATTTCTTGTTATGAGGGATGGGGGATGAGCTCCTATTTGAGTTACTCTAAGTTCAGGGTTTTTTTCATGACTTGCAATCAAAAACATTTCTAACTCATACACTAGGCAAAATGGGAAATATAGTTAGGGAGAAAGACGAGCTCATGTGTTATAGGCACACTGCCCAATATGTGCAAAAAACCTAGAGGGAAGACAGACAGTGGCATATTTGAAGAAAAGAGAACCACTGTAACAGACGCATGTGTTGCTGGTGCTGCTGGCAGGCCGTGGGTGCTGGCTGTGGTGGGCAATGAGACTGACAGTTACATAGGGGCCATGTCATGCAGGGCTTGTACATCTTGTAAGTTTAGAACTTGGACATTATACCAATGGGGCACCATGGAAAGTTCTACATGTGTGTGTGTGTGTGTGTAATCAAGGGAGTGACTGGGATAAAGTCCTTCAAAGACCCTTCTGGCCTGAGTTTATTCGTTCAGTAAATACCTTACGAGCATGGGGAAATAAATTGGTACAACCACTTTGGAAAATGTTTTAAAGTATCTCCTAATACTAAACATCCACTACTCTACAACCCAACAATCCCACTGCCAAGTACACACCTACATGAAAGGAACGCACATGTCCACCAAAAGACGAGTCCGAGAATGTGAATAACAGCTTTGTTCATATTAGCCCAGAACAGGTAACACCCAAAGGCCCGTCAAGTCCAGAAGGCTTAACTGTGGGCATCCTCCTCCAATGGAATGCCACGCGACAAGGAAGAAAAAGGATGAGTCACTGCTCTGTGCAAAAGGAATGAAAATCCCGGGCCTAACGGTAAGCCACGGACACCTACCGAGAAGAGCTCCCATTCATGTGATCTGGGTGCTCTAAGACGCAGATGTCAAGATTAAACGTTGGAGAGATGTATCAAGTGGAACACGGGTGAGGGATAATAAGGAGTTAGCCAGGAGAGGCTGGGAACTGTCAGACTGCGATGCAGGTCAGCCCCTTGTGCAGGAGAGAGGGAAGGAAAGGAAAGTCTAGACTGTGCAGTTCTAAGGAAGGTCGGCAAGGCCATGGGAGTCTTTGAGCCAAAATGCCCATTGGAGGAGTTCCTGTCTCCCAGGAGTAGGCCTGTGCTAGCATCCCTGCTACCCTGTCTTTCCTGCAGGGAGGAGCAGACTGCAGGAAAGATGTCCTCGCACACATGTGGTGATGGATTTCACAGGCCAGCAGAATTGGCCATCAGTCCATCTTCATGGTCAGAAATCTGAGAGATGCATTTTCATGGCCACCACGACAGTGAACAATTCCATATACAAAGGTCAGGAACAGGCAAAACCAATGTAATGCAATGTGATAAAATCAAAACGGTGTTTCCTTCTGAAAGGGGTTTGGTTGGGGGTTTAACACAGAGAGGGCAGGAGGAAGCCCTCTGGGGTGGCTGGAAATGTTCAGTATTTGATGCGGGTGGGGACTGCATGGGTAAAAATCTTTCGAGATGTCCCCTAAGTTTGTACACCTTGTGTACCTCCATAGAAAAAATTAAGAAAAAGTATTTACTGAGCGTGCGCTCTATGTCAAATGCTGTGCTCAGCCCTGGGCACACAGGGGTGAGGGACGCAGTCAGGGACACTATCCTTGAGGGGCATGCAGCAAGGAGAATAATCTGGAACCCAAGAAAACCCATGAGGAAGCTGGCGCACAGCACCACTGCTGAGCAGGGCAGTGTCAGCACGCCGGAGCATAAGAGACTATCTGCAGTCAAGCCCAAGAAACATTTCTTTAAAAATTCTTAAAAAGGGAGTAAAGCAAAATGACTGACTTGCAAGAAACAGGAACCAGAGATATGAAAGCAAGTCAGGAGGCATCGGAACTGCTTACCAAAGGAAAAATGTTTTCGGAGAGATCAGTTACAGCGAAATTCAGTGTGAGTGTGAGCGTTCATGCAGGGACCTCAGGAGGCCTTGAGCCCTGGGAATTGCATCTTTCCTGGAGTCAGGCTCATTTCCCTCTGCCCAGCAACCAGTTTCATTTGGTTTAAAGGGATCCACTGGGAAATTATGTCTGCTATTTTTCAAAGCCAGAAAGGGACTTCACACCTTGGTGAGGACTGCTGCCAGGCAGGTAAAAGAATGCAGCCTCTCTCAGGGGAGGGACTGCCAATTAGGGCCAATTAGAACTAAATGGACCTGTCATTTGGCAGAAATGCAAAACAGAACACATCCTGCCCTGGAAAACTCAGGATTGCTCCTGTGAGTTCATTTATCCAGAGAAAGTTCTCTATGGGAAAAATGCTGGTATTGATCACCCCTGAAAAAAGATCAAAAAAAGCAGCAAACTCATCCCAAATGGCTCTTGTGTTTTTCTATTGCTTTTATTATCACTACTTAATTTACAACCATTTTCAACTTGAGACTATGATGTTGACTGTTAGGCTGTGAAGCAAAACATGTAAATATATATATATATTTGTTGAAATATATGTATATTTCAAACCTGCATGCTCTCAAAATGTGAGTTCTGTGCAGCTTTCCAAAAGGAAGAATTATAAATAGAACATTTTACACTTGTCTAACTTTTCCTAGGGTTTTTTTCTTTGAACTGTCCTCTCTTTTCAGTCTGTGATAAATGCAAAAAAAAAAGTATTTATCTAATAATTTACTGTGTTGAGATGGCAGCATAATTGAGTCCCGCAAGTCAAGTGCTTTAGGAAAATTTCTATCAGGTGTCATCATGCTCTCTGGCCTCAGCTTTATTTAAACACACTGGATCAATTTGAATCAATTTGACATGTACACACTTCAGGGCATGGTTAGTTTCAAATCAATTAAGTTCCTTATGACTTTATGATTAAGAACCAAGGTTATAAAACATTAATATAAAAATCACAAATTGTAAAGTGAAAAGTAAAATCTCCACCTAAGGTTTCGTAAAGATCACCAGAGTCATTATGTAAGCTTCATTAAACAAACAAGGTAAGAGTAATTAGGTGGTAAATTAAGTACAGTGGTTTCAAAAGGCTTTAATTGAGACAGACCAAACAGTTTAATGAAAATAAGGATGCCAGGGTCCAGCAAGGCCCTTGGCAGGATTCGAATCTGAAGGGAACCTCTCAGAAGTCTGGCAGAATTCTCCTTGCAGCAGAAGCACCAGGATGCTGTGAGAGGCAGAGAGTGGGGTCCAGAGCTCGGCCGACCTGCCCTCCACCACCAAGAACAAGAGAAGGACCCGCTCTTGGCTGGAGCCAGCAGGCAGCCACGTGAAACCATTTTTAGGATAGCAATGAAATGTGATCCCTGCCTTCTAGAGTTACATGGAATTTTCCTCTCCTGGGTTTGGAGCCCATGGAAGGGCAGTAATGGGGAGGGAGTAAATTAGCACTTATATTAAAATAACATAACTGTTTATTTTTAATTATTATGGGTACATAATAGTTGTATATCTTTATAGGGTACATGTGATGTTTTGATACAGGCATACAATGTGTATTAATCAAATCAGGGTAATTGGGGTATCCACCACCTGAAATAGTTATCATTTCTTTGAGTTAGGAACATTCCAAATCCATTCTTTTAGTTATTTTAAAGTATATATATCATAACTGGCCGGGCGCGGTGGCTCACGCCTGTAATCCTAGCACTTGGGAGGCCGAGGCGGGCGGATTGTTTGAGCTCAGGAGTTCGAGACCAGCCTGAGCAAGAGCAAGACCCCGTCTCTACTAAAAATAGAAAGAAATTCTATGGACAGCTAAAAATATATATATATAAAATTAGCCGGGCATGGTGGCGCATGCCTGTAGTCCCAGCTACTCGGGAGGCTGAGACAGTAGGATCGCTTAAGCCCAGGAGTTTGAGGTTGCTGTGAGCTAAGCTGACGCCACAGCACTCACTCTAGCCCGGGCAACAAAGCAAGACTCTGTCTCAAAAAAAAAAAAAAAAAAAAGCAAAAATAAAGTATATCATAACTTACCGTGGACTATAGTCACTTTGTTGTGCTATCAAATATTGTTCATTGTATCTAACTATCTGACGATATTTTTGCACCCATTAACCATCCCCACTTTATCCCCCCTCTCCTCTACCCTTCCCAGCCTCTGGTAACCATCATTCTACTCTCTGTCTCCATGAGATCAATGAAAAAATAACATAATTAAAATATGGAAGAGGTATCTGTACTCCCATGTTTATTGCAGCACTATTCACAATAGGTGATCTAAATACCCATCAACAGGTAAATAGACAAAGAAAATGTGGTACATATACACAATGGAATACTATTTGGCCATACAAAAGAATAGAATCCTGTCACTTGCCACAGTGTGGGTGAACCTGGAGGATAGCATGTCAAGTGAAATAAGACAGGCACAGAAAGATGAATACTCCATGCTCTCGCTTGTGGGATTTTTTACAGTTGAGCTCAGAGAAGTACAGAGTAGGCCAAGCACAGTGGCTTACACCTATAATCCTAGCACTTTGGGAGGCCAAGGCAGGAGGATTGCTTGAGGCCAGGAGTTCAAGACCAGCCTGAGCAACACAGTGAGACCACATCTCTACAAAAAATTAAAAAACTAGCTGGGCATGATGGCACACACCTGCAGTCCTAGCCACTTAGGAGGCTGAAGCAGGAGGATTGCTTGACCCCAGGAGTTTGAGGTTGCAGTGAGCTATGATGACACCATTGCAATCCAGCCCAGGCAACACAGTGAGACTCTGTCTCAAAAAAAAAAAAAAAAAAAAAAATTAGAACAGAGGTTACTAGAGGCTAGGGAAGGGAGAGGACATGGGAGGACAGGGAGAGACTGGACAACAGGAACAATGTTACGGTGAGATAGGAGAAACAAGCTCTGGTGTTCCCACGCACAGCAGAGTGACTATAGTTAATAATATATACCTCAAAAAAGCCAGAAGAGAGGAATTGGGACGTTCTCACCACAAAGAACTGATAAAAGTTTGTGGTGATAGAAATGCTAATTACCCTGATTTGATCATTACACAATGTATCTATATATCGAAACCTCACCCTGTACCCCATAAATATGTACAATTATTATGTGTCCACTAAAAATGAAATTTTAAAAAATATTGAGGGCTTACCAAGTACCAGGTCATTTGAGAAATTAGATATGGATCATGTTCATTGGTCTGTACAACTCCTCCATGAGAATGAGGTAGGCACCCTTAATTCTCCTTCTGTTTTAAAGATTGAAGCACAGATAAGTTAGATAACTTCCCTGAGGGTCACACAGGGAATATAAGAATCCGGGTCTGAGTGAATCCCAAGGTCTTCACCTCCACAAAGTAGAGAGGCTTCTAGCATTTATTTATTCAACACATATTGATTGGGGGCCTCTGCCCAGTCTGTTGCAGGTGTTCTAGAAGCTAAAGATGCAGTGTAAACAAAATGGCCAGGTTACTGCCCTCACAGGGCTTTTCATTCCAGTGAAAACAGACAAGTGATAAGCAAATAATTAAAGTAACAAAGTCATCGAGTGCTAATGCTCTGCAGAAGAGATGGCCTATGAGCTGAGATGTGAATGACAAGGTGCCAGCAGTACCAAGAGCAGGGAGGACAGTCTGGGTCAAGGGGCAGCAGGTGCAGAGGCCCCAAGGAAGGCACGTGCTGGTCACGGGCAAGTAACAGAAAGAGGCTGGGACTGTGGATTCAAGGAGGCCACATATTCTTCATCTATTTCCCTCCCTTTGAATCTGAGTACACCTTGTGACTTGTTTTGACCACTAGAATGTAGATGAAGTAACAGTGTTTCAGCACTGGGCCTAGACCTTGAGAGGTCTGGCAATCCCCAATTTCACTCACTTGGAGCCTTTAGCCAACATGCAATGAGATGTCTCTCCACCAGAGACAAGGTGGTGAGAAAGAGACGCTTGGCCGGCCCCCGTGTGAGAGAGGATACTCCAGTTCCAGCAGAAGTTCCCGCCAAATGCAGCCACATTGAGTAACCTTGGCTGACATCAGAGTGGAACAGAGATGAACTGCCCAGCTGAGCCCAGCCAATCCACAGCATCATGAGAAGTAACCCATGGTTGCTATTTCAAGTTGCTAAATTTCAGGGTGGTTTGTTTTGCAGCAATAGATTATTAAAACAGCCAGTATGGCTGAGTCAAATGGAGCAAAGGGAGGGGGTAGAGGATGAGGCCGGGAAGGTTAGCAAAGGCTGGATCAGGTGGGGCCCGTAAGCCAGCATAAGTAGTCAGGATTTCATCTGCAGTGTGATCAGGAGCAATCATAAGGTTTAAGCAGGAGTGTGACATGACTTGATGATTTCTATATTTTTAAAGCTTATTCTGGCTGCCATGTGGGGAATGAATGGTGGGGTGGGGAGTACAAGAATGGAAGGAAGGAGACATTAGTCAGGTGGTGCTTGTAAAAATGCTGGCAAGAGACGATGGCAAACTGGACCAACGTGGTAGCAGCGAAAGTTCAGCAAACTGGTTCCTGTTGTGTTTTAGAAACAGCGTCAAAATCACGTCTTGCTAGATGGAATGTGTTGGGGAAGGGAAGGGAAGAGAAGGCACCGATTAAGGATAACTGCTTGATCTTTGGCTTGAGGAACGGAGCTGACGGCATGCTGTTCTCTAAGAGAAAAGACTGGGGAGCAGGTTTGGAGAAAGAAAACAGGAGTTGTTCTAACCATGCCAAGTCAGAGGTATCCGTAACAGATCCACGTGGAAAAGTCAAATGAGCTTCAACAGCACGGTGTTCTAAGGCAAGGTCACCACTGGAGAGATTGGGAGTTGTGAGAAAAGGATGGTATTTGAAGCCATAGGTCTAAAGAGAATGCTTATATAGAAAAGAAAGGGGCTCTGGGCTGAGCCCTAGGGTGCTCTGATATTTGAGGAGAGAAGAGGGAAGATGTAGCCACAGAGGCAAAGAAGGAATAACTAGTGAGGCAGGAAGAAAACCCAGAGTCTATGGGGTTGCAGACATTAGGGGAATACAGTCACTAGAGGAGGAGGAGGGAATCAAATGCAGCCAAATAAGATAATGACAGACAGGACCACTGGTTCAGACCAATGACACAGATGTCAACACAGAGGTGACCCATGAGAGGAACCATCCAGGAAGATTATACATTTCAGAAGATAGCGGAATGGAACCCATCTCTCCCTAATCAATGCCAGGAACTCCTTAAATCTTTGATCAATGCAGAGAAGGAAAGAAAATAAAAGGATCCTGAACTGATTGAGTTTAAACTGAAAAAGAGGGAGTTTTCTCACAGATGTCATCTGGAAGAATGAGGGCTCAAAGGGGAATATATAGAAATGAGTTATAGGAATGGGGAACAGAAATAGAAAGTATGTTAAATTTGCTATGCAACTTGAATACGTGCCCCAAAAATATCGTACCTGCTGCTTTGGTATACAAACCCTCCAAGGAGAAGGATTGGCTTGGCCTTGGTAGGGCCTACAGCAGTGGTACTCCACTGGGGTGATTCCCCCCCAGGGGACATTTGGCTATGTCTAGGGACACATGGGATTGTCACAACAGGGGGAGGGTGCTACTAGCATCTAATGGGTAGAGGTCAGGGATGCTGCTAAACATCCTACAATGCACAGGACAGCACCCACAACAAAGAATTATCTGGCCCAAAATGTCAATAGTGCCCAGGTGGAGAAACTTTGGTCTATAGGAAGCCTCAGGTGAATAGAAAGAAATTAACCTATCATAAGGCACTAGGAAAGAAACCCAGGAGCCTGGCCTCCCGCCTCCCTAGCTAACCACCTCCAGCTTGGATCATCCTGTCGACCAGAATGTAGAGTTAGCAAAGGGCAGGGGGCTTGGTTCACCGTCTTCCCGATCATCTAGCTGTGCTCTCTCGGGGGTAACAGCCTGTCCCCAAAGCCCCACAGACCTCTCACCCAGCACAAGAAGAACCTATGACCAGCCCCGTCGCAGAACTGGCTCCAAAGATTTCAGATATGAAGAACCCTTTTTAATATTAAGGACTTTCACAGACCCTTGGACCTCAGTAGTTGAGCCATTAGCTTCTGTTAGCTGAAGGAATAAGGAGAAGCAACCATATTTCCAGTACCACTTTAAAAGAATTCGGAAAGAATTCTTCTTGATAGCACTACACCTAATGTAATGGGATGGTGTTAATGATTGAGTGGTATTTTTCCTGTTGTTCTGAAATTTCTGCTGAGGACAATTAAATTAATTAATTAAAGCTGAGGGCAAAGGATATTAATTCCCATCTTCCGAGTTCAGAGATCTGACTTTTGAGACTCCAAAGGACCAGCCACCTCCCCTCAAGGCTTTCTTAGGGGTGACAGTGACAGTGTAGGAGAATCACCACCCTCACAATCACAACGACCATCATCACCACCATGGCCACCACTATCACTGCCATCGTCACTATCACCATCTTCAATATCTCCACCGTCACCTCCACCGCCATCTCCACCACCATCTCCACTGTGGAGAGAGGAAGTCACATTTTGGAGTAGAGCAGCACGTGTGAAGAGAAGCCCTTTCCTCTCCTCTTTTCCCCTCAATAAGGAAGTGTATTCTCACTTCAGGGGGACAGGGGAGAGAGACCCAGAGAGAACCCCCTGGTGGCTAGGGCCACCTGCGGGTAAGGGTGATTGGGATTTCATTTCCTAAATGGAGGACCTGCTGACTTTCCTCTGTGTGACTAGAAAGAGGGTGATAGACTTGGGCTAGGATGGCATAGTGGGGTCTACCAGAGAGTCCCTCGTTCACTTTAAGTCCCTACTTCCTAAGAAGTGTACAAGTTGAAGTTCATACATGCCCAGAGGCCCAAAAGTTAGGCACAGAAGGTAGAAAAGCAAAGATGCTTATGCTCACACAGAGGATTAGGGTGGGGTCAGCTAGAAGGTATGGCCAGATCTAGGAAGGAACCAGCAACGGCTGGGAGGTGAGCTCCGTGCAAGCCAACCACATGAAGCCCACAGAATCCCGGAGCAACAGTGGCTCTGGGCAACCAGAGAGAAGTCTACAACCTCAGCAGCAGGTCCAGACAGGAGATGTGGGGGGCATTTCCTTTCCTTTCTGCTGGCCCCCAGCCTCAAGAAGCCAATAAAAGGAGGGGAGAGAGAGGGCCAAGGGGTATGAGAGAACATCCTCACTTCCCCTTCAGGCCCCTAGAGTCATTGTTCATGCCTGCACCAGGGCAGGTGCAAGAAAAGAGCTTTCAATCCAATATGAGGCTGAAGTTTTAAAACAACCAGGAGAGAGCCTAAAAAAACTAAAGTGATGGTTTTAGAAAAGGAACCGGTAAATCCAGCTGAACCACAGCTAAGGATGTTTCCCAGTGGAAAATGCTACTGTAGCTGGGTTGGGGGAATTATTGGAAACAATAAAACCATTTCTTATGTATCCCACCAATGAATTAAGACAAGCAGGTTACCATGTAGTAAGGAGCTGTCCTGGGCCAGGCACCGAGCTGGGCGTCTTGCATGCATTGCTTCCTCTCACACTTACACCACACCCTGCTTGGTGGGCACAGTTAGTTTTCTCATCCCTATTTTGCTGATTAGAAATTAAGGCTCACACCAAGGCCACTTAGCAACTAACTGACAGTTAGGACCCAAACCCAGGTTACTTTGACTTGAAAATCTAACATTCCAGCTGGGACCCTGATTCCTTTAGAATGCCTTATTACTCACAGCAACAGAAACCGTATCACACTGGCATGCATGTAGAATCACAGGCTGCAAACTCAACCATCAGTGAAACTTCCTCCTTTTTTTTTTTTTTTTTGACAACTGAAATGAATTTCTTTATTAGGTCCCTGATCCCAGGGATGGCAGAAACAAAATCACTCTCATCTAAGAGTTTTCCTGACTCTCACCAAGGTCAAGTCCAAGTTCTAGAGGCCTCAGGAGTGCCAAGGCACAGGAGGTATTGGCGGCTGCAGCCTGCTTTTGGCTTCCGTGCTGCATTCGTGCCCTCCCTTCCACACTGCGTCCTTTCTGCCTGCACTCCCTGGTCCCCCATCTCAGCCAACTGCTCCATGCCAAGGTGGGCACGGGAACCCTGCGGTCTTCCCTCGTCTAGCCAGGCAATGGCTAAGCACCTAGGCTCTGGAACCAGATTAGTTATGCGACTCTGAGAAAGTTACTTAACCAGTTTGCGCCTCGATTTTCCCACTTGTAAAATTAATTATCTCATAGAGGCCAGGCATGGTGGCTCATGCCTGTAATCCCAGCATTTTGGGAGGCCGAGGCGGGAGGAACTCTTGAGTACAGGAGTTTGAGACCAGCCTGGGCAATATATAAAGACCCTCATCTCTCCAAAAAGAATTTTTTTTTTTTTAATTAGCTGGGCATGGTGGTGTGTGGGAGGCTGAGTCAAGAGGATTGCTTGAGTCTGGGAGTTGGAGGTTGCAGTGAGCTCTGATCAGGGCACTGTACTCCAAACTGGGTGACAGAGTGAAACCCTGTCTCAAAATAAATAAATAAATAAATAATAAAAATAATTATCTCATAGAGTTGTTAGAGGATTTAAAAAGACAATATTTGTTGAATGCTTAGAACAGTGTCTGGCACATCATAAATGCTCGACAGTTAACTGTCATTATGTGGGAGGGTGGGAGGAAGGGACAAAAATGACTCTCACTAATCAAGTCTTTTTCTCAGCCCTGGACAGTAGCTTCCGAATTTCAAAATGCCAAAACTTTAACTCTTTTATTTGCGGGATTCTGAGGCACTGTTTCTTCCCCCAGACAATACAGGCAAATTGGCTTCACAAACTGGGGAGTCTGGGGTTAGGGGGTGGTTAATATCTCAAAATTCTACCCTATCCAATCATAGGCGGACAGTTCTGTTTGAGACTCCATGTGCTGCCCTGCAATAACTCTGCACCCCCAACACACACACACACACACACACACCCCTCCATCACCATGATGCAAGGTTAGAATTTTCTGGAATAGAACTCTCCTACAACTCATGAGAGTTTATCCTGCAGCCACATTCATTCACTGGATCCTTATCATGACCGTTGAAAACAAAGAAAAGCAGATTTGGTTTTCAGCCACCATCTTTTTTCACCAACAAAAACTTCTGCATTCGTGGAAAACTTCATTTACAAAAGTAGACAGAACGGGACCATGACCATTCATGGACCCACCGCCAATTTGGCTTCATCCATCCCTACCCATGCATTTTTAAGCATATCTCAGAGGTCAAATCGTTTCCTCTGTAAACATCAGTGTGTGTTTCCCAAGGCTAAGATTGCTCTTTTAAAACACAGTACCATTATCACAACTTAAAAAACAACAACAACAACTAACAATGATTCCTTTATATCATCAAATTGGCTTAAATTCAATCAGTGTTCAAATTCTCAACAGCATCGGTTTTGACACATCAGGGCTGGGGTTCCTAAATCCACTAGGGCAGAAATGCACCTCCAAAATTGTTTTAACCGAGTGAGCCTGAGGCTCTCTGCAAGAATGATTCCGTCCCTTGGTTTCCTTCACAGACAAGAATGTAATAGCCAAACCCACCGCTGGTCTTGCCGAGAACTCCAAAAAACACGATCACGTGTCCGATAACCATGGAGACGGGGTGACAAAAGGAGCTCAAGCCTTCCCTCCCTTGGTTAGACCGAGCAGTCGGGAGGCGGCGAGCGCGGGGGGCGGGGCGGTGGCGCACACCTGTCCCCGGGGCCGCCACGGGCTGGCGCGCGGGCTCCTGCCGGGTGCTGGGAGAATCTCCGGGCTTCTCTTGTTAGTTTCTTCTAATGGTTCAACCGACAGTTTTGAGCTGAATCCAGCAGAGAACTCATCGGAGGTATTTTTTTAGTAGCGATAGTAGTAGTATTTCATCGGATTCCAACGCTGGTCATTTACATGGCGAGCCCTGGGATGGTAATAACCCAGGGCAGTTCCAAGCGTGGACCCTTGAAATGCCTGCAGTATTGGATTTGTGGTCCGGAATGTCTTTCCTTCAGGCACCTTACATAAATCAAGGTGCCGATAAATCAAGAAGGGAGCGATCCCCTTTTTATTTTCTAAAATATGTGTACAGACTGTTCTCATAGCAGGTGCTGCTGGCGCTCTGCGGCTACGCTCTTGGCTTTGCTGCTCGCGTCTCTCTGCCCCAGCCCTTTGCAGGGCTGCAGGAGGTGGCCTGGCCTGCCGGCAGGGAGAGCCCGCGACCAGGCGGGGACACGCAGTGGGGCGGCGGATGGGGCGGGTGTTCTAGAGCGCCCCACATAAGTCCCAAACAGGACGCCAGCTGTCCGCAGGGCTAGCCTGTGGCATTTCCCACTTCTCTATCTGCTTCCCGGATTACCTCCCCTTAGAGGGCGACCTGGGAAACCCCGGTCCCGGGCAAACCAGGGCAGTGGGTCCCCTTACCTCCCTCATGAATCACTTGCATTGAAATCCTAGTCTCCCGTCCGCTTCTGGGGCACCGCAACCTAAGGAAGTAAGACGTATGCGGAGGACAGCGTGGGACAAGACGTGCGTCGCAGCTGGGTGGTCTCTGTGAGCTGAGCCTCTGGAGGTGGCGGCGGGGCAGTGCTGGGCTCCCTGGGTATTTGGCAGTGGGAGTGAAGATAGGTTTTTCATCAAATCTGTATTTGATATTTTTACAAAGAACATATATCATTTGTCTTTTTTTAAAAAATAATACGTGGACTTTTTAAACATTAGCAAATGTATGTTTTATAATTTTTAAAGAGTCATTTCATTTGTTTTTTAAAAAGGAGGAAAGAATATAGGTTTAAAAAGAGATTTTAGCTCACCTGTAGTCCCAGCTACTCAGGAGAGGAGGCAGGAAGATTGCTTGAGGCTAGGAGTTCAAGATCAGCCTGAGCTACATCGCGAGACCCCATCTCAAAAAAAATAAAAGATTTTAATGATGATTTAGGACAATGGTATCCAAATTTTTTAAGCCTCTGAATCCTTTTCGGATGGAATCTTACATGGCCCTCCAGTTACCAGACACAAGCGAGGCTGCTGCAATGAATGCTGGGCTCTGGGGGCTGGAGCCCCATCTGTTTGGCCTCTCCCTCTAGGCCCCCCAACCCCTTCCCCCACTAGCCACGGCAACAGAACCCTGAGGGTTTTTTCCCCATCCAGCATGAAAACCACTGTTGTAGAGGAATAGTTAATGGCCTGAAAAAATATTAACTTTTTACTTTAAAACATCTTATTAAATGAAAAGAACGGGTCAAAAAATGGCTCTTAAAATACTATCTTGAGTTTGTGAACAAAAAAACATAATACATGTATTCATGTACACAGAAAAAAGACTGGAAGGAAATATACCAAAGATATTAATGGTGATTATCTCAGGAGGGCTGGATTACTCTTTTTACTTTATTTTCTGTCCCAATACTATATTGCCTCCATTTTCTATAGTGCATCTATCTTTTTTTTTCAGGCAAATAAAAGCACAATGCATGATTTTAAGGAGAGAAAGAGCAGGAAAAATGGTTCCGAAGTCACATGCAGTCAGGAGCAGCCTCCAGACCAGAAGTTCATTGTTCTTAGGTGCAGATCTGAAGAATGGAGCTTTTTGCAGTTTAGAGGATTTAGCTACTGAAGACTTCGTAGCTCAAGTTGTAGCCTGTCAATTCGATGCTCAGGGAAGTCTTTGAAGTTTCTGATAATGATGTATGAGCACTGCCTATAAAAAAAGTATAACAAGGGGTAATTCTCTCTGTCCCCATTGCAATGGAGTGGTTAAGGTGGGAAGAAGGCAGCACCTCCCACAAGTGTGGGTGCAGTCAGCTCAAAATCATGACCAAGGAGCCTTTGAAGGGAGACAGACACGTTGCCAAACCTGAGGCTGTACAGAATTACAGTGTTTAAGTCATTGGTTCCCCAACCTGGCTGCCCGTAGAGTCACCTGGGGAGCTTATTAAAAGTGTGTTCCTGGCCCCACCCACTGATCCTCAGATCTGGGACATCTGGAGACTTGGAATCTGCATTTTTAACAAGCACATCAGGGGTTCTCGTGCATGTTCCTCGTGAAGTTCATCATCCCTGCTGGAGTGTGAGATCTGGGAAACTCTGTGCTTTATCTGCAGCTGTAACCCAGACACCATGTGCAGAGCCCCTGGTTCTCTGTAAATATTCAGGAAAGGAGCCATTTATCGAAGGCCCACTCTGTGCCGGACACTTTGCGAAGTGGTTTCAGGTCCATTCACTTTAATCACAACCCAAAGGAAAGTATCCTAATACTCATTTTGCAGATGACAAAGTAGACTCAGAGAGGTTACAAAACTTGCCCAAGTTCTCTTAGAAAGAAAGAGAGGCGGCATTTGAATCCTGGTCTGAGGTTCAAACTCCAGGTCATCGCATTCGGCTATGCCACTTCTGCAAAGTTCCATGGCGTTTCTCATCTTTTCCTGGAAGAAATAGGGAACCAGAATTCTTCATCCACCTTCCTCTTCTTCTGTCCTCTACTTGCTCCTCTGTTTGTCTACACCCACACACACCGCTTCTAAGTTTGACTTGCATCTAAAACACCACCAGAATTTCACCCCAGGACATGCTATACAGAGGTTTATTCTCATACTTTCCCGACTTCTTGTCATAACCTGTCTTTTCTAAGCTGGAGGAAACCAGTTATTCCTTGATTCGGTTGTAAATCTCTTACTTACTTGAAAGCAAGTGTTGCAAACTAGCCTAAGCAATTTGGTTATTCAAACTAGGAGCAGTTGGATGCTGGCTTCCCCATCCTCCAATAATCAGAGGTCTATGAAGGCCACAGGTTTCCTCCCTCGACCACCTAACCAGATGGCATGTTACAAAGAGAGCCCTTCTCAGACCCAAATGGCAAACATGCACATAAACCGCCACTCCACCCCATTCTATGAGCCTGGGACACTTCAGCTCTCTCTTTTTTTAGACACTTCGACCGCCTCTTTCACGACAAGTTTAGTCAGGGCCGATGTGCCAGTATTGCCAGTGCAGTATTTAGCCAACCTAGTCAGGCAGGTGACAAAATCCACCCTTTAATATCTAGACACAGGACTGGCTGGACTTCAAGGCCTGTCCCTCTCTAAGAGAATAAGCGACTTGTCTGGCTAGATTCCTTTGCAATGCTCAGGCAAGGCAAGTGCACCATGAGATGTTCCTAGCCACCTACCTTTCCTGAAGACATTCTTTCCATCAATGAAAACTCATTTTAGAAATCCATTATGCTAATTAACACTCCCCTGGATGCTGAGCAAGGACAGATAATTGAAGCACTTATGGTAACTTCCTCTGGAGCGTGGGGCTGTGATCTTTCCAGTGTTAACTAATGGCCCCCACGATGTAGATGAAGACTACACACACACACACACACACACACACACGCATACACGTGCATACACGCAGTGGATTACCTATGCTTTAGGTGCAGAAGTAAATTACAGACAATATATCAGCCATAACACCATTTAATGAGAACATATGGTATGCCCAGTACTATGCTAAATGTTCAACCAAAAAAGAAAATGTGTCTCATTTGATCCCCACGGAAGAAACTGAGGCCCCAGGAAGGCCACCTAGGAGGGCTGGGCTGGCCTGGCACGGCGGCGGGCTGGAAGGCTATCAATCTTAACCACTCCCGGAGGCTGGTTGCCGGTAAGTTCTTCTAGGCCCCCTGGGAATTCCCCAGTCAGCATCAACAACAATTTTTCACTCTTGGCTCAAAACAATAAATAAAATCCTGACCCCTGGAAAGCACTCCACAGCATGACTCCTGAGCATCACTGATTCTGAAGCAGGCCTGGGAACTCCTCCTGGGTGACCACTGTGTTATATCTGGAAACGTGCCAGGCAGCCGGCTCTGTGAGCCCACCAAGCCCAAGGGTGGCCAGAGTGACCCCTGACCCCCGTTCGGCCTCTGCATGGGAGCCCCCTCTTCTGCCGCCTTCTGCTTTGTGTCTGTGTTTGAATGTATCAGGCACCCCGAGGTACAAAAGCTGAAGAGGAGGACAGTCAACCCTGCCCGGGAGTCGGGGCAAGGACGGGGCCGTGACCATAATAAACTCCAGTGCTGTCGGGTCAGAAAGGGAGGGGGCAGGTTAAGGCGGGTGGTAAGAAGCAGTCAGGATCTAGAGACACAATGAAGGGAGAGTTAAAAGAACCGCTGATGGCATAGACAACGGGTGCACGAGAAATGGAGGCATCCAGGCTGACTTTAAGATCGTTGACCTGAGCCAGGAAGAATCCAGCTGCCATTTTCTGCATGGGGAAGACAGGGAGCAGTAGGTTCAGGGGACATAGCTGGATACATAGGGTTTGAGATGCCTCTTAGATATCTAAAGTGCACTTATTTTCTATTACTGCATAACAGATTGCCACGCACTTGGTAGTTTGAAGCAATACCCATTTATTAGCTCATAGTTCTGGTGAGGTCGGCAGTCCTGCTCAGGTTCCCAGGAGGCTGAAATCAAGGTGTCAGCTGGCCTGCACACGTGCGTGCGGGCTCTGAAGAAGAAGGCAATCGCAAGCTCATTCTCCTTGTTGGAGGACTTCCGTTCCTTGCAGTTGCAGGGCTGGGCTCCCTACTCCCTCGACGGCTGTCAGCTGAGGGCCACCCTTGGCTTCCGGAAGCTGCCCACATTTCTTGCCATGGGGCTCCCTCCATCTTCAAGCCAGAAAGGGTGGGTCATATCCTTCTCCTGCTTCCAGCCTGTCTCGTCCTCTTCTGCCACCAGCCAAAGACAACTGTGCCTTTAAGGGCTTTATGGGATTAGATCAGGCCCACTTGAATAATCTCCCTTTCTTAGGGTCAAGTGCACCATACAACATCCCCTAATCATGGGAGTAAAATCCACTATATTCTCAGTCTTGGGGATGAAGCAGGGTGGGCACACCAGGGTGGAGCACGAGGGCAGAAAATCTTAGGGGTTTTCTTAGAATTCTGCCTATCACTCAGGGGGGATGGAGAGGAGACGTTCTCTTTCAGAAACTTCCAGGGCTGAAGGATGGGGCAGAAGGAGGAGGGGGGACCCTGTCTGGATCTCTGCAGCCTCTGGAACCTGAAGCGCTCAGGAAAGAGGGCCTGGCCCTTGGAAGCTGCCCTGCAGAGCGGCCTCCCCAAGCCCCACCACAGGCCGGCCTTGCCAAAGCCTCCTGCTGGGGCCCAGAGGCACCTTGGCTGTAGCATCCCCGCGTCTGGCAGGTGAGTCAACATTTGGCTTCTCTCCTGGGCTTTCTTGGAAAGGGCTGTGTTCCAGGTTGGCAGCTGTGCTCGCCGGGAAGGAGGAAAGAAAAGAGCCAAGTTCCGAGGGCCTTGCTGCCAGGCAGGACACCTGGGCCTTCTCTGCTTCAGTCACCGAAAATGGCAGCAGGAAACCCAGGGAGGCCGAGTGCCAGGAAAGCAGAGTGGTAAACATCTCGGCCCACGGAGGCAGATGGCTGACTTAGCCTCTCAGTTTCCCCATCTGTAAAATGGAGTCAGTCATCAGTAGCTACCACACAAGGGTTTGTGACAACTGAACCCCATGCTACCTGTAAATCATCGAGCACAATGGCATATAGAAAGCACTAATAAAGCCTGCACAATGGGTATTATTATCTGGAGGGGAAAGGCCTGGAAGATAGAGGTTGTTCAACCAGATGGGATTAAAAAGGAGGAAGGGATTAGGCGAAGAGGTCAAGGGGCTGGGCAGCCCCTTTCATAAGACACTCTCATAACATTGGAATGCGAGTCGGTTGTTTCCATAGTGACCTATGAATGTGCAAAGCCAAGTTGCTAAACCCCTAGGCATGATGGATTTTGACCGGGCCACACAATAAATCTGGATTTGTTGTTCCCAAGACTCCTGGGTAGCCAGATAGGGTTTCTCCTTCCTGCAGAAATTCAAGAGGGAAGGGAGGGAAAGCAAGGAGAAGGCTTTCGTGGTGATGTGTTGTTGCCACATGTGGTCTCGAGAAATAGAATCTGCCCACACTGGTGGGGTGGGGTGACATTTGGGGCATTAATGGTGGACCCACCCCACCCTCTGCACTCACCGCATTTCTTTGCTGTATCCTGAGGACCTCTTTCCCTTCCCCCACCCCCACCCCCAACTCGCTCAGCAAGAATTGAGTCCCTTACTCTGTAGGGAAGCAAAGCAAAGACTGCGTTTACTCCCAGGCAGCACAGTGGGAGAATGTCATGATCAAAACATCTCTCTCGTCTGGCAAGGACCACCAGACCTCATCAATCATCCAGTTTGCAGTGATGTGTCTCATGGGTAACACCCTTCCCCTATCCACTGGACAAAAGCCCTCTGGGACAGAGGGGCCAACTGAGACCACTGGACACACCGAGTAGACAGTGGCATAAAAATAATGTCTTGTTCCTGATCGGGGAGGATAAGTTGGGACCAGTTTGAAGTCCCCACTGAGCAGGGACCCTGAATATGCTTATTCTAAGGTATCAACAGAGAATCCCATGGACACCCATCAATGGGAAATCAAGCTAGCCAGGCCCCGTATTGCTTGTCTGTCAGTCACCCCTTTTCCCTTTACTGACTGGCACACCCCCTCTGCCTTCTTAAGAGACTGCACCTGGCATTAAAGTTGCTGCCCCAACCTGACTCTATATGATCTTTCAGGTCAAGTGCCGAGCACCATCTAACTGTAGTTATGAGTCTCTGGGTTCACATGTTTGAAACACAGAAGCTGTTGGCTCATGGATTGGGCCTACGGATTGGTTCCTGGCCAGGAGTTTATCTTTGATACAGTCGGGGTGGGGGGCCGGGGGTCACATGGCACACACACGGCTGCTTAGACCCACCTCTTTCTTCCAGTAGGTTTTGGGTGACTAGACTCTCAGAGGTGGGACAAGGACTTGGCAAGTACTCCAAATATATCCACCACAAACAGCCCCCAACCCAATTCAGATTTTACAAGTTCTCCCTGACACATCATTACAGAGTTTTGAAATCTAATCTATTCTAGAACATTCCCAGGTGGACCAGAAGAAAACTGACATCTCTTTGTAGCCTCTCTTTCTTCCAGAATCAAATTTTCAGTGTTATTTCAAAACTAGTTATACAGAAATCCCATTCTGCAAAACAAAGTCTCTTGTGGTTAATTAAATAATTATCTCCCATTTATCCTTTCAACAAGTCTCAGTTTTCATAGAGCAGGCTTGTTTAATGTGGGGTACACCCATACGGGTGTTTCTGGGGCAACAGAATGAGCCAATTAATTACAGGAGAGTTAATGGCCTTGTCCAGGTTAATAGTAAAACCAAGGGCCACTTGCTGAGTCTTCAACTCTTCATTAACTCTAATCTCAGTTGCCACTTTCCACGAGGGCTGAGAGTTCTGACTTTCCTTAATCCACCAGATAGGAGCAGAGCAACGGCAGAGGCTGTGAATACTCTGTCAGGGCATGAAGAATAACAACAATAAGGCATTCATATTAGGAGAGGAGATTCATTCATCACGGTTTGTTTACCCTCTCAACAACCCAGTAGATTTGGTGTCACTGTCTCTGGGGAAGCAGCTGGCGTAAGGAAATCGAATTGTGGTGAAAAGAATGTGAGCTTTGCAGTCAAATGGGCCTCATTTCAAATCCTGGCCAAGGCCTTCGCTGCTCTGATGGGACAAATCTGTATGGCAGCTCCGATTGGTCAGTGCCCATGCCCTAACCCTAATTGAAGAGTTCGAATGTCAGCCCTGCTCCCCTGGTCCTCAGTTTTTCTTCTGAATATATAATACCTACTTCAAAGGATGATTGTGAAGATCACATATGATCACACACGTGAAAGTACCTTGTATCTAGTAGGTGCTCATTATGTACATCCCTTCCCAGTGTAACTGACTTTTTCCAGGTTTGGGATGATCTTCTATTAAGGTTTCTCAAATGAGTGTCATGACCAATTTAACATAAAAAGAACTAATGAGGAAAGCCAGGCTTCCTTCATTCTCCTGAGGAAAAAAATCCCTCTCAAGTGGGACCTGCCTCAGGCTGGGATCTCCTCCTTCTTTCCAGACCCTTCTTCTATAAGTGGCAGAGGCTTTTGGTTGTCCCCTAATATAAAAAGCCCTTTCCTAACTCTGTAGTAATAGAATTCCCAAGTTTCAGCTGAGCATATGGCCAACTAGAGAGAGAGAAGGAAAGGGATAAGGAGAAAGAGAGAGACTACATCTCCCAGCATCCCTTGCAGCTAGACATGACCATGTGACTACATTCTCACCAATGGGATGTGAGAGGAAGGGAACTGTGAGATTACCAGATCTGACTCTTAAAATGGTTGAGCTTCTCTTTCTCCTTTCCTACTGGCTGGAATTTGGACAAAGGAGCTGGTGAGCCAGTTTGACCCCACAGATGAAGACAACACTCTGAGCAACAAGATAGAAGGAACCTGGGTCCCTGGACAACCTCATACAGCATAGCTGTCCTGGACCATCCGTCTACCTCCAGACTGTTACATGAGAAAGAAACACACTTCTCTCTGGTTACCAACACTGTATTTGGGGGTCTCTTTGTTACATCAATTCAGTCTACTCCTAAATAATACATTCACTTTCCCTTATCAGAATTCATATTTGGAGCTTGCCTGGAGCAAGAACAATCTGTAGCAAAGATCAGCCTTTGGGGTAGATTGGATTTCATAATCTGGCTGCTTATAAACTGGATCCAGCCCACAGACATGCTTTGGTTGGCTCATATGGTATACTTTTTAAAAATCTGAATTTGTCATCAACATTTACAAATTGAGAAATTTCACATAAAAATCTAAATGTCTAGCTTCTCTTGAGAAATCTGAAGGTCTGGCAACCCTGGGCCCACATTCTTGCTTGGCAAAATTCAGTGGATGCTAAATTACCCCTTTAGGTGACGTGGGTGTGCTTCAGTTCACCATGGTCAGTGCCTGCAGCAGATGCTGTTGTGCCCTGGAGTCTTGTCATTTTGGCTCGTGATGGCCTGAATTCCAAGCCCCTGTGCCTGTAGTCCTTTGAGGGCTTTTGTTGTCCTTCTGGAGCCTGCTTGGCACATAAGCATGGCAAACCAGAGGGGCTGGAAAATTAAAGCACTGCTAAAGCATCCCAACGACCCCCAGCCAGTGATGGGAGTTGATGTATAAATACTCCAGCTCCTGTTCCTCAGACGGGTCACTGAAGGGTCCCTTTGACACTGGCGCCCAGCATTGGAGTCCCAGTTGCCCACAGTGGTTTAACTCACTCCAAACATGCACTTCATTTACCCAGATCATCTTCCAAATCAACTACTTGCACTCAAATCCTAGCCTCAGATCCTGCTTCTAGGGGAGCCCAAGCCACCAGTCCCTTTGGTTTTCCACATAATGTTAGCATTTATTATCATGTTGAAATGTTACTTTTCTCCTGGTAGAGAAATATGTATCTGGGTTTTTTTTTTTTGTTGTTGTTGTTGTTGTTTTTGGTGTTTCCATCCCATTTTGAACCATATCCGTATTTAATATTTATTAAAAAGGAATAGGAAACTTGAACATAGACCCAAAGTGCAATGTGTTCCAGAAAAAACAAATAGATGAGAATATATGTCTTTATGGGAGTAAGGAATATTCCACCATATTTAACATCCAAATGCTGGTCTGCTTAGTGCCTTGAGGTGATCTGCCCGACCTGCAGCCATCTGCGTTTGTGATCCTTGGTGAACAGCACTGAGAGCTCTTGTTGGAACGCAGGAGTCATTAACCCCTGATGTTGGATGAAGTTGAGAGTAACGAGGTGGCCACGTGGCAGCGTACTGAAGGAAAAAGCAGGGAGACACAAAAGTTTCAATTAGAGGAAGAACCAAATGAAACCTTGGCATCTGGGACAGACCAGGGAGCTCCAGGTGCCTGGTGGCATCGGGGTACAGGCCAGATGGGAGGTGAGGGTAGGAACCTGACCTTTTCATGATCTTGTTAAAATCTCTTCCCCCACTGTGTCTGCAGGGCTCTGGGTCCACACCTTCCAACAGACCACGGCTCTCCTAATACACCTATGGGTGGAAGCTATACCTCATTCTACGCCTTATCCCCAGTGGCTGGCAGAGAGCTGGCCACATACTGGATGCCTAATAAAGGTTCATCTTGACTTTTTGTGGGCCAGCCTGACCCTAGAGTGAGCAGATCAGAATTGCTATGTCAGCCAGGGGGCACTGTGGCTCAACAGTCATTTCTCAACTGGGGAGCTGAAAAGATTTTTTACCTGTATGTTGCAGTGATTAAGAATGCACTAGCTGGCCTCATGACACTTTAGGGGCCAGCAGCATGGGTTCTTTGAAAAACTAGCTATCTCTTATCTGGTTTATAATCAAGTCATATAAGAAAGTAGGCTCTGGAGTCAGCCTGCCCAGCTTCAAATCCCACCTTCCCCACTTACTAGCTGTGTGACTTTGGACAAGTCACTTAACCTCTCTGTGCCTCCATAAAAAATGAGAATTTAATGAGTTAATGCATGTAAAGTGCTTTGCTCTGGGCCTGCACAGAGAAAGTGCTTAAAACCTGTTAGCTATTTTGGCTCTTGTTGGAAACAACAAGATCCTGATTTAAAAAAATAAAAAAGCCAGAGTAGAAAAGTATCTAGAAGGATATGGGCCAAAATATTAGCAGTGATTGTATCTCAGTGATAATTTTTTATTGTCTCTTTTCTGCTTAATTGTAATTTCTGATTATTTTGACAATAAAGTTACATTTCCTCTATAATTTTAAAAGCTGTAAGAGTAACAAAGGAGAAAAAGCAAGCTGGACCACAGCGGGCCTGTGAGTCACTCCCTGCTAGCACTGGAAGGAAGCTGTAGAATGCAGGGTCCTCTGAGAGCATCACGCAGCCCGGCTTGGCCTGTGCTTCCCGGATTCCTAGCCAAGAGCTTTCCATCTGTCTCCAATTCAACAGAGGAAGGGGCCTTGGGCAGTTTTCTATGTTCTTGGTGGTCTGTGGACTCTCCAAAATTTGCAGTGCAAGACCCCTTGTCGTCCACACCCTGCAGGAAGCCAGTGCACCAGTTCTGTCCACCACCTTCCTCACCGCCAGGCAAGCACCCCGACACCTCTCTCTAGGGGCTCACAGCATAGACAGGAGCCGCCACAGGCTTTTCTGCCAGCAGGTGGGTGTGCACTCACGCATTCATTCAGCGACTATCTAATGAGCCTTTTGCGTGCCAGGCCCTGAACAAGGAGTGGGGCTGCTGTGGGCTCATTGAACGGGCTCATGCTAAGCAACCCGCCCAAGGGATCACGCGAGGGTGGTCTCCTGTCTGCCCCGCCCTTCTCCGCCCCACTGTGTGCACAGGAGGCTGGCCAGCGAGGGCCATGTCAATGTGCCCCCTTGCCTCTGGCTTCCGTCTGTTGGACCATTGAAGAGCCCTGGCAGGAAAGTGGAGGGAGGAGAAGGTTGAGGCTGGGGTATTATTAAATATCCCCCCACGCCCAGGCTGGACCTGTCCCTCCACCAGAGTTACTGAAGACCTCATAACAGCTTCCCTACAGGACCTGTCCTCCCATTTCTAGTATCTGCTCCCTCCTGCTGTCCCTCCTGGGCTAGAACAGGGCTAGTGTGTGTGTGTGTCTGTGTGTGTGCGCGTGTGAGCGCGCAAATGAAGGGAGTGCACCTTCCCTTGCGCTTCCCTGCACCCAGCCCCTTTGTAAATAAGCTGTCCCGAATCATCCTCAATTGGGTGGGCACCTGTCTCCTGTCGGGACAATGCTTGACAGATGCTACTAACCCCATTCTCCGGGCAAGGAAACTGGGGCTCAAAGAGGCAAACTCACCCAAGGAAGCTCAGAGGGAGAAGAGGGGCCAGGCAGCGTGGCGAGTAAGTGATCCAAGCCCTGGACACTTGGGCTCTGTGACTACTTCAGCCACCTCTCCTCCCTTGACACATGCCCTCGGGCTTGGGAGGAGGGCTTGGCAGGGGCTATTAGGGAGCCATGCTAGCTCTCTTGGGGGCTCACCTATCGCCTGGGCTTTTCTCACCATCAGAGTAAAACCAAGTTCAGAGCCAAGCGGAGGTGCCTGCCGAGGACCACGGGTTATAGGACTGAGCTGCCTGCTTTGGGTCCGGGCAACTGAGGCAGCCTGGTCTGGGAACTCTCCCTCGGGGACCTCAGGGGGCTTAGCGTGGCCAAGTACCCCTCCCCCGGCAGACCCCTCCCCACTTCTCAGGTTCTGCTTCCTCTAGGTCCTGCCCACTATTCAGGACCAATTTACACTGAGACTCACTGCATTCACCCCTCCCCCCACACCCACACAAGCAAGCACACACACACACACACACACACACACACACAGAGTCACATGCACACACAATCCACCACTACATTTTATTTATTTATTTATTTTTTATTATATATTCTTTTTGAGACAGAGTCTCGCTCTGTTGCCCAGGCTAGAGTGCCGTGGCGTCAGCCTAGCTCACAGCAACCTCAAACTCCTGGACTCAAGCGATCTCCTGCCTCAGCCTCCCGAGTAGCTGGGACTACAGGCATGCGCCACCATGCCCGGCTAATTTTTTCTATATATATTTTTAGTTGGCCAGATAATTTCTTCCTATTTTTAGTAGAGACGGGGGTCTTGCTCTTGCTCAGGCTGGTCTCGAACTCCTGACCTCGAGCAATCCACCCGCCTCGGCCTCCCAGAGTGCTAGGATTACAGGCGTGAGCCACCACGCCCGGCCCACCACTACATTTTAAACAAGATCCTGTAGCAAATGCTTAAACCCAAAGAATAGTGGGATTTTAGGCACTGGGTGAGGACATGATCTGACTGCCTTTTTCTAATCGCACCACAAACGTGTGAACAGCCAGGCCCACCGCCGCCCCACCCACCCACAAACCAGTATGATTTTACGAGTGAAAGGAGGCACTCTGAATAATTAAGCCCAGACAGCTGGAGTAAATGGTGACTGTCCTAGGCACACCGTGACATGGGGCCATCCTGCCTATGGATATGTGGCAGGTGACTTTTCCCCCACGCTAGACATCAGACATGAGGCACCCACACGTTCCAGAGCAGGGCTTCCGACCTTTCCTGCGCCCGGCACCCCACTGGTATCAGTGAAGCAATGGAGTCTTTCAGTGTAATGGTTTTAAGTGCACAAATTAAAATACATAGGATTGCAGAGAGAACCAGCTATATGTCTATCAAAATATTAAACAAATTTACAATAGAGTAATACTAGTGCTTCTTTATTAGCACATTAAATAACAAGATCTAGCAGTGGGTCTAATCATTACTATAGTTTTCAAATAGAGATGAGCATAAAATGTCATTTTCAGAATCTGTGACTGCCATAGTGTGATATGCAAATATCTCTGATTTTAATGGTCGACAAAATCATAGGCACTATTGATACTATGGCAGGGGTTGATGTCTACATTTTGAACAGAAAGAAATGCTAACTTTCAGTTAGAGGTTAGAAAATATTAAAAAAAAAAATCTTTTTCTCATCCAAGGTTCCAGACCCCAAGTAAGAACCCCTTTCCTAAAGGGAGCCGCTAGGAGGCCAGGAGAGTATCCAGACATAATAAGAGGTGCCCAAGCTGGCCCAGCCACCATCACTTCCTTCCTTCCCTCAAACCTCTTATCAACAGACATCGGGAGCCAGCAGGGCTGGGACTTCTGGCAAAAGGGACTATTTTCTCCTTCCTCAAGTCAAGGGAGGAAGGTTCCAGAAGAGCAGCTCGAAGACACTGGGGGGGACTCGCGGCAGAGCTGGGCACCTCATTTCCTGGCTGGACTCCCATGAACGACAGGATTTCCAGACCTATTCTAGAAGGAGCAGGAGAGAATTGGATACAGCGAGGTGGAGAAAGGGTACTGTCAACCTATGGGATCCACACAGGATGTTGTTAAGGGACAGGAAAAGGAGACAGACCAATTGGAGGAAAATAACCTATTTCTTGTTTGTCTCTCATCATCTTTAGACTTGTCGGTACATAAAGTGTGCCTGGCATTAGAGCCGCATCTGGGACGCCACCAAGCACAGTAACAGACCTGGAAAGTGATGGAACCAGGAATGAGACCCATTCCTTATTACCTGGGAATGTCAGTACCCTTCCTCTTAACAGACTGATTACCAGAGACAGAAACACATCATAGAATTGCCATCATAGGGTGTCCCTTTCTTTCTGGGGACCTGACAGTCCTTCTGGTAGAGGCACCAACCAGCTGCAGCCACCACCAAAAGAGCAAAAATCCTTCATAATCAGAGGCTTAAAAAGAAGACAAAGGAACCAAGGGGTTTGCACCCCAAAAGACCATCCCAAACTCAGGGAATCGTGTGTGTGTAACCAGCCAGCACAGCAGACATCTGTGTTCTCCAAGTCACGTCCTTGCAGCCCACCTGATTTCAGCAAAACTCTGAAGGAGAGTTCTGCAGATGTTTGTAGAATCCCGCCTCAAGCACTCGCAGAGGTTTCCTCCAAAGCCAGGAAAGGCCACTTGGTTGTACAGGCAGGTAGAAGGGCGGGGAAGTCAATTTTCCCTGGAAAGACCCTTCGACATTGTGGGTTGGGGGTAGGAGTCAGTGGGTAAATGTCCCAGGCTCTCCTCCCGCCAACGGGACAATGCAAAGGCCATTGTGCATTTCCAGTTCCCTGCAAGTTGCCCAGTGGGCGACCAGCAAAACAAGGCACCTTCAGTGGCTTTTCTCCCTTTCCCTCTCTCCCTCTCCCTCGCTCCGGCTTCCTGGATCGCTTCCCAAATAAACTATTGCACCTAACCCTTGCTTCTGGGGGAACCCCAATTAAGGCTGTGGTTCTCCACATAACTGAATAACTCAGCCTTCCTTAAAGGGTCCCCAGCACCCCTGGCTACATGGCAAAGAAGCTAGGAGCC
>CM052436.1:146318679-146338917 GCA_028533085.1 Varecia variegata | reverse complement strand
TATCACATCTCATGGAGGGATATCCAATATCCGATGCAGGGGTGGGGGGTGCACAGTGATTGCCAGTGCCACCAGAGCCACGTGGGAGGGGCATTTCCTAATTGAAAAAGGGATGCTCAGCAGACAAAAATAACACATATTTAGTATGATTAATGCTCCCATTTTACAGATGAGGAAACTGAGGTTAGAGAAGATGCCTGGGTCTCATAGTAAAGCCAAATCTGTCTGTACCCAGTTTCAAAGCTCTTATCAGTACCTGATGATGCTCTTCCATTCATAGCAGCCACTGAGCCACACCGGAAGTCCACGTGAAGAATTAGCTCCCTTTCCAAAAGCCAGAACAGTAACCTGGCCCTGGTCCTGGCCTTGGGATGAATGTCATATCCCACCCAAACCACCCTTTCCCAGTCCACCCAGGTCCCAAGGTTGGAAAAGACTCACCCAAACATCCTCCCATCCTGACCCTGACTGCAACAAGAGCCAGGCTGGAGCTTGCAAATGCTGAGTTAATTATACCCAACTCCACCCCTAGGTGAAACTCTTTCATGGCCTTCCCTTGCTTTTGGAGTGAACACCCCAACTCGTACCTCAGGCAAGGGCCCTGGACATCTGGCCCTGCCCACGTCTCTGGCTTCGTCTTCACCTTTCTCTGTCCCAGTTACACTGTTCTTGCATTCTGTGAAAGTGCCTTGCTTCCACTCACCCCAGGACCTTTGCATATTCTGTTTCCTCTGCTTGGAATGCCATTTCTTCTTCTCTTTACCTAGAAAACTCATCCTTCATATCAGCTCCTTCAGGCATGCCTCCGTGAATCCACAGTCAGGGCCAGTGTCTCTGTCTAGAGCATCATGGAAACTCAAACCATTCATTGAGGTTATGAGAATACATTTGTGTGTAATTATCTAGTGAAAATCTGTCTCTCCCACTAGACTGTAAGCTCATTAGAGCAGAGATCTTGTCCATGTTTCCAGTCACCATTCCTAGCACTTAGCCCAGGCCTGGCCCAGAATAGACCCTCGAAAACATTTATTGAATAAATGAAAGGAAGAGAGAGGGCGAGAAGGACGGAGGGAGGGAGAAAAAGAGGGAGGGAAGGACTTTCTCTGCCTCCGATTAAGGCTCCATGGAAAAAACCACAAGCATTTCAAAGATGTTGATTAAACTCTTAAACTAGGATGAACGTGAAGAAAATAAAACTATTACAAGCATTAGAGGATTTATTGGCTATTGGCTGAGCCTGGCTGCTTTCTGGTTTTATTCCCTAAGTTTTCATTTTTCTGAAACCACAAGATGAAAGTCCTGGAGGGAGACGGGAATGGAAGACAAAGACGAAAGAAAGGAAGGAAAGAGAGAAGGAAAGACAGGTAGGAAGAATGAAATAGAGGGAGGGAGGGGGGAAGAGAGCAGGGTGCAGGGCTCTGGGAAGCCCGCACCGAAACACCAAGCCCCGCCACGCCCGGGAGATGCCGTGCCACGGGTCCACGCCGTGACAGGCCATCAGACGGAAGCTGGACAGAAAATATGAAGCGTGGAGTTGAAGACCTTAAATAGGAGGCATGTTCCGAAGCGAAAAGGGAAACAAAGATCAGGGCTGCCGTGGGGAGGGAGGTGGAAAGAGTGCAGATGTGTCAGGCCCTTCCTCTGCCATTGGTGACTCACAGAGTCCCCTTGTCACCTCCAAGGCTTCTGGGCTCTGTTTTCCCCTCTGGTTATATGGAGAGTGTGAAGGGATGTTTATTGCTAACACAGCAAAATGTGGTCCGGCAGTTGGGACTTTCCCTGGCACGATGAATTCATGTCCTGAACAAATGAACAAGAACGTACATTATTGGAGCAGTTGTTGTACGCATGGAGGGGTGGGCCACGGGGCCAGGGATCTGGAATCTGGCATTTGCTGTCAGCAAGTCACCGGAGGGAGGCACAGACACCACACACTGATGGGTCCCTGTAAAGTCCCCACCTCCCAACCAGGGTTCTGGGAGCCCAGGGCTATGCAATGCAATGCTGTCCTTGGTTTTACTGTAAAGAATTGTAAGCGTGTGTATTGTCTCTGGAGGTGGGAGGACCTCAAGCCAGCATCAGTGCATCTCAGATACTGCCTTTTTTTTTTTCTTTTTTGAGCAAGGAGGGGTTTACAAAGAGGTAGGAATACAAGTGGAAACAATGGAAGGGATGACTGCAAAAAGGAGAGAAGAATCCCTAAGGTAGCAACTTGGTGGGTCAGATGTCTGGTGAAATGTCTGAGAGAAAGTTAAGTAAACCTCGTCCACCAACTCCACCCTTGTGCCTCACGCCTCAGCAGTTTGTTCCTGCTGGGACCACTCCTTCAGTGCTAGAACTCACATGGCCCTTTCTGACAGGCAGAAATGGGGAATTCATTGGCTCAGGTAACTGAAAAGTCCAGGGATTAATCACCTTCAGGTATGGCTGGATCCAGCAGCTCAAGAAGCATCATGAAGACTGTTTTCCTCTCTGTGTCTCTTGCATCTGATGGCAGGGTGTCTCCACTCCTGATGAGGGTGGTGGCAGACACCCCTGCCTAAAGAATGCTTCTCTTTCCAAAATCTCATGTCTGAGTTTTATTGTCAGGCTTGGGACAGGTGCCATTCTGGAGCCAGGGATAAGGGGACATTCCCACCCAGATCAGGGCACTTTTTGCCAAATGATGATGAATGGTTGCTGTGCAGATGAAAACAACAGGTGTGACCATAGAAGCTGTGTTGACAGTCACAAGATGACAGCACCCCTCCCCCGAGAATTTAAACACAGATGCTTGTTGCTAGGGAGGGATGCTGAGGTCAACCCACACATTGGTTCTTTTCTGGGACAGAGAGCTGAGTGGAACAGGTCCCTCCTGGCTGGTCTTCCTTAGGAGTTTTCTTGGTGAAGCCATCCTGGTGGCCCAGACTTGCTAGACCTGGAAGAAACCATGTGACGGCTTTGTTAGAATGCTGCTCATTCATCCTTCACTCTCTCGCCTCCTTTTTATTTCTCCAGGCTCTGCCACCTACTTCTTCCCATAACTCGTAGGGGGAACGGTACTTATGAAGATTGCCAATGACTGCTCTTTTATTGATGGGCAAGTTTTCTCCTGTCCTTCCTGGATCTCTAAGGAAATCTACCTTGACACCTGCCTCCCCATGGCTGTCCCCATGTTCTGCACATCCTCCCACGGGGAGCACGTCCGCTTCTGTTGCTCTAGCTGTTTCCCAGTCCAGATTTGAGGATTTGCCCTCACAAATCCAAGTGCCTGATAGAACTTCCACTGGGACGTCCCTCTGGCACCTCAAACTCAGCAGGTCCAGAACACTGAACTCCTCCTCAGTGCTCCTGCACCAGAGTGCCCTAGCTGGGCGTGTAGAGCCACGTCCACCCACTTACCTGAACCAGGGACCGCGGCCTGGCCCAGCCCCTCCCTGAGCCCACATCCGTTCCATCACTAGATCTTCCCAGGAAATGTCCACCCACTTCCCGCCAGCCCCACTGCCCTCCGCTGTGGCTCTGGTTCCCCCTTGTCTCACCTCAGGATCTCTGCCAACAATGTCCCCACCGCCTCCCACCTCCCACTATGTCCCACCCATCCTACCATCCTCCCTGCAGTCAGAGCCTTCAAACACAGCCCTGATCATGTCACCTCCTCAGTGGGGCTTCCCAACACCCTTAGGGATAAGTCCACTCCTCAAGGGGGCATTTAAGGCCTATTTGTAACCTAGGCCCTGCTTGCCCCACCAGCCTACTTCCCTTTCGCCTCTCAGCTCTCAGACTCTGCATGCCTGCCGTGCTGACCTCCGTGCCTCCCATCTTTGCATAGGCTATTCCTTCTGCCTAGGGTGCCCTTCCTCCTGCCTCTTCACTTGGCTTCCCTTCCTCATCCTCCAGGGCTCTTCTTACGTATAACTCCCTCCGGGATGACGGCTGTGACCACCCCAAGACTAGGCTAGGTACTTCTCCCAATCAAGCAGTCAATCAATTCTCTAGGGAACATGGTGGTGGTGTTCAGGGTCTTGATGAATAGGAAAGTTTCCAAGAGGAGAAGGGAAATCTATGATTCTATTTTTAGCCAATGAAGACTTTCTTTTTGATACTCACCTTCCAAACAAAAATTTATTAACTTCTTACTGTGAGTCAGCTGTAGCTGTGCTAGACACTGAGGTATGCCAGCCAGCAAACAAGACAGATACATACCTTGTCCTTTAAGAGATTATAACCAGTAGGAAAGACAGATACTAAGTAAACAATTTGGCAATCTTTTTTTGTAGAGATGGGGTCTCACTATGTTGCCCAGGCTGGCCTCCAACTCCTGGCCTCAAGCCATCCTCCTGCCTTGGCCTCCCAAAGGGATTATAGGCATGAGCCACATTGCCCAGCTATTGGCAAAATTTAATGTGCCCTAGTCCTAACTGTCTTGTAGCACATTTTATTTTCCAAAGATGGCTACACCATACGTATCCCATTCCATATGCTCTCTTTCCATGTGACGACACTCCTCCATTGAGATGTGGGGTCTACATTCTCTCTCTTTGAAACTGGATGGACTGGACTTTGTAACTCCTGTGACCCATAGAATGTTGTAGAAGTGACACTAAGTGACTTTTGAGTCCATAAAAGTTTCCACCAATTTTTCTTTCCCTCTCTCTCTTTCTCTCAGGACTCTTTGCTTTGGAACCCAGTCGCCATGCTGTGAGGAAGCCCAGACCACACAGGGAGGCCACATACCGATGTTCTAGCCAACAACTCCAGCTAAGGTCTCAACCAACAGACAGCATGTACGCTTGTGAGTGCACATGTCTTCAGATGACCTCACCCCAAAGATGACCTTTGACCCTTCCAGCTGAGTCCCCAGACACCATGGAGCGTAGAGAAGCCATCCCCTTTGCATCCTGCCAAATTACTAACTCAGAATCCACGAGCAAAATCCACGAGTGGTTGTTTTATGCCACTAGGCTTTGGAGCAATTAGTTCTGCAGCCAGGGCAACTGTATCACCCCACTAGGCTTCCTTGCAGAGAAGAACACTGAACTTGAAATAAAGTGGGTGAAAAACATTCCCATTTCTGTCCCTTTCATAGCTGTTGACACTCACTAGCTGTGTGAGCTTAGGCATGTCATTCCCCATCCCTGGGTTCTCAGTCTTCTCATGTGTGAAATATGGGGATGGGGACCGATGATTTCTAAGACCCTGGGAAGCTTGAAAAGTCTCCCAACAGAGACTCTTTATGGAATAACCCAGTTAAAACCATGTCAATGGCTATGGCAAGAGGTGAACTTTTTAATTGAAATTCTTGATTTTTTGTTTTGTCTTTCCAGGAGGTGAACTCAACTAAAGCCATTAGAGAAGCAAAAGGGCTCCTCTAATGCATAATTCATGAAAGGAGAGTGGGTTTGACCCAGAAGGTCATTTGGAATAAAAATGCCATAAAAATAAAATATGTTATCCCTCCCCTTCTGCCTGCCCCATCCCTTACACTAGCTAATGGAGGAGAAAGAGTGAATTAAACTGGAGTTCAGGTCAAAGGTTTAGTTGATTTATTCCAGAACGGTCATTCCCTCCAGCCGCTGGAGTAATAATAGACATTGCAGATGTTCAGGGTTTTGTCCCCACCCTGGGGCCCCATGTTCTGAGCAATAAGGCCTCTTCTCCCGCCCTTGGGAGATGACCTCACCTTCTAATGGTCCGCCCAATTAGGAAGCATATGAGCCTGGCGAGAAGACACCTTGTCTGCTTCAAAAGCTTTGGGGAAATTCCCCAAGGGGCCAACCTGTTTCACAGAGGCGAAGGGAAAAAAAGTAGACAGCCTGTAATTAGTATAATAACCTGTTCAGATTCCACCTGCCTGTGATTTCCCCAGCTTGTTCATCCATTCATGTATTCATTCACTCAGGCAACAAATATTTACAGAGCAGCTGTGATGTGCAAGCCCTGGTGATACGACAGGTCCCCCAGAAGGAGCTAACGATTTGTGTGCAAGCGATTGATTAAGGAAGTGCTCCCAGGGGTGTCTGGCAGGGAGTGGGGGGAGCAGGCCAGGGAAGGGAAGACACCAAGGGAAGCTTGATTCAAGCAAAGTCCAGGCCTCAGCCTGATCCTGCCGGAGCTCTGGAGTGTAAAGTGTGCCTCAGAGTTTGTCCCAATTTAAAGCAAAGGAGCTGGGCTTTCAGACTTCTGCATCAGACAGCTATTAGTAAGGGCAATTCCAACTCTGCACATGCAGGCCAAGTGGCTCCAGTAGCCTGTGGACAGTCCTTCACAAAAAGCCACAGGTGCAGGCTAGTAGAAAAGCCAAACAACACAGAAGCCAGGGGCAGATATTTTTCTACTCTGCCATCCTTGATATATTAACACTATCTTGCCTCATGGTTGCAAGGTGGCTGCAGCAGCTCCAAACATCCCATCCTCTTACAACAATATCTAAAGGCAAGAGGGACTGGCAGGGAGATAGTCCCCACTCCTATAGATCTGACTTGTCAGAGAGAAAATTTCTCCAGAGGCCTCAAGTACACTTTTCATCATAACCTATTTGTCAGAAGTGGGTCAGTGCACACTTTAAAACCAATCACCACCAAAAGGGAACAGGATGACCATGAATGGTTTCTGGGATTGAGGCTTGAGCCTCATGCCTACCCACCTGATACTCGATGGGTTCTTGTTAGCAAGGAAGAAGAGGGCATGGCTTTTGGGTGAATGATGATCCACATGTGCTACACTGCCAACCAGAGCACCATGCTCTCTGTGATTCGCTACAGTGATTGGTTCAGGGATGGGCACATTACTCAAGCCAAGCCAATCAGAGTTCATCTGAGAATTTTGCTGTAGTCACCAGGAAGAAGAGCTTACACTTGCCTGAAAGCATCTGAGGCAAGAGCTGTACAGCCGTCTTGGCACCACGAGGACCCTGAGAAGAAAGCCAACACAAAGAGGAAAGTGAAGTGGATGCAAGAAAGGGAGAGAGATCAAATCTGGATGACTAATTTAGAACTCCTGAATCCAACCTTGCCTGAAGCCAACTCTAAGCTTTGGGCCGAAAAAAAGTCCCTTTTGCTTCATTCAGCTTGGGTTGGGTCTACTGTTCCTTGCAACCAAAGGATTCCTAACTGATGCAAGTGGTAAACCAGGCGGACCCAGCCTCCGCCCTCATGAATTTCAAATGTGGGAGGCAGGTCCTGGACAAAGTATCACAAATGTAATCTGGGCTACGAAGATCAAGTGCAAGGGACCCGCAGACCACATCAACAAAGGGGCCAGCCTGGTCTAGGGGCCTGAGAGGACTCCCTAGGGAAACATGGTTCCAGCTGAGCCTGAAAGGGAAAAGGCTGCCTCCCCACACTAGACTGCAACGTTACCCCGTGGCTTCACTGATGTAGCAGGGGACAGGCACTCACTCTGGGAGCCCGCACTGTGTCCTTAGGACTGTGCAGCTGTCCTGCACATCTCAGTTCTCTCTGACATACCCATTGCTCTTTCAACCATTCTTCCAACACTCTAATTTGTTCAAAAGCTGCCAAGAATGATCAGACATTTTTTCCCCCACACTCCTGTAAAAGTCTTTAGTTCAGAGAAAGACTGAGATTTCTTTCATGTGCAGGGGTATTTTCTTTTCTTCGTAATTCCTTCACTCCCTGAGTAAACTGGAGCAGTCAAATCAGGTCCTGAGGTAGGGAGAGACAGAAAGCACTCCCAGCCAGGTGCACGTCGTCAGTGAGACTGAGAGGGGCTGCTAGGGGAGAAGCCCTGCAGGAAACGTGGACCTCACACCTCCCCCGGGAGAAAAGCCACTGGCCGCTCTCTCCTAACCTTGCCCAGGGATGTTTGTTCTCTGGCATCGTTCACTGACTCAAAAGGGAGAAAAACCCCAGGTCCAAATGTCCCGGTACCACTCTCTCTTCCTAGCTGTGTAGTCTCAAGCAAGTCTATGAGCCTCAGTTTCCTAATCTGTGAAATGGGAATGATAAACTTTGAGCCTTACCTGCCTCAGAGGGTTTGGGAGCATGGAAGGCGATGTTGGAGTGAATCAGCAGCTGAGCACACCCTGCCATCCCATCGTGATCTGCAGTCTCAGACTGTCACGTGACGTGGTCCTCGGGCCCCATTCTCCAGTCGCAAGCACAGGCAGGGACCAAATCTCCCAGTTCTCTTTCCTTGTGGTCCATGCCACCCACACCCCCATCTAGTGTCCACCATGACAGCTTCCAGAGCAGGCATAGGACACGTGGCTAATCGGAAGGGTCAATGTTGTGGTTTGCCACCTCGGGTCAAAAGGCTTGTGCTCAAGGGCCACCCCTTCCATGCTGGGGACTGACAATTGTGCTCCTTTGGGACCCAACTTCACCTCAATTCCAAAATTGAGGAGCTTCAGCAGGTCCTTGGAGCTTCGCCATTCTAGAAGCTACCATCTACCTTGTAATGTATCTGAGCTGCACCCTCCAAAGCCAACTCCACAGCACATGACGTGAACGGGGCCCCTGGGATTATGCCACCCAGCGTAGGGCACTCTGCCAAGATTTACAATCACCATTTGGGCCCGGGGGTGTCTTAACACATCAGGACAACCGTGCAAAGCAGCACCATGTTAGTCTTTACAACCAGAGGTGGGTGTCAGGGTCTGGTCCTGAGGCTACAACCAGCTGGCTGGGTGGTGTTGGGCGCTCATGGCCTCCTCTTCTGAACTTTGTTTACCAAGGTTGTTTCAGAGTCTCCAGACAGAGGAAGGGGACCTCTGGGGGCCTCTGGACTCTGCACACTTATCTCCCTCCTCCCAACTCCAGATAGAACAATCCCACGTCTTATCGTTTTAGAAGTGGTCTCTGAATAAGAGTTTGTTTTTCCAAAGAAAGAAAGGGAGGAAGGGAAGGGACAATTAGGCTGGTGGATTGTCAAAGCCCGTCCACTTTCTACATATGACAACTTACCTACAGCCGAGAATCTCAGATATATTTTTGTTCTGATAACTTCAAGGAGACAGTTTTTTCACAGCCGACGTGGAGTAATGGGATCAGCTATTTCTTAATCCAAAACAATGCAAGCGGTTCTGAGATAAAAGGTTTGTTAAAGTAGTGGCACTTCACTTTAGAGTACACGGGGATCACCTGGGGAACTTGTTAAAAATCCGGATTCCCGAGACCCCACGCCCTCAGGGTAGTGACTTCCCGTTCAGGCTTGGAGCCAAGTGCCGGGGCTGGAGTCCTCCCCACCACCCAGCAGCCCTATAACTGGAGCACACCGGTTAACCTCTCTGTGCCTCAGCTTCCTGATCCATGAAATGGGTATAATTATGTACACACCTTAGGGTTTGTGAGGATCACATGAGTCAGTAAACGTGCAGCACTTAGCACAACAGCCAGCACATAAAAAGTGCTCAGTAAATGCGAGTTAGTAACATCAGGGTAGAACTCCAGAAGCTGCCTTTTAACCAGTAGCCGTGGTGATTCGCATGCAGAAGGTCCGTGGGCCACACCTTGAGGACGTCGGCGCTACGGGAACATGGAGCAGCCTTCATAACCTACTAGTGACTCCTTTTCCTTTTATAAGAAGCAAAGACTGAGGCACTTTTGTACCAGCCATCTGCGTGTCTGAAAGGCAGCAGCTATTTTTCCCTCAAATGGAAATAGCTTGTTATTCCAATTAGACATGGACTACATGCTAATTACCCCCCACAATCAGAAAGGTCAGAGAGATGGAAAGGAAAAAAAAACTATAAATAATCCCCAAACCCAGAGAAAACAACTAGTAATGTGTTGTTTCTATGCCTACACACAGAGAGAGAAAGGAAGGGAGACATTTTTTTACCTTAATCATCCTTTTCCCTTTAAAAATGTGACAGCGCGAGGAACATCTTTCCATGTCAATAAACAGAGCCCTGTGACATTTGTTTTAATGCTGCTCACTCTTCCAAAGTGTGGACCCAATGTAATTTATTTAGCCAAACCCTAATTGTCAGACATTCAGGTTATTTCCTTTCTTGCCAGGCTGATAATTGACGATTCCAGGAACGTCCGAGTCACAAGTTCCTGCGGCCCCCTGCACATTTCCTTCAGTAACAATGAACACATGTAGACGCTGCTCGATGCTGGTCTCCCCTGCAATGCTGAAAGCACCGGGAGATCAGGGCTGTGCCCGCCTAGCCACACCCCGGCACCCTCTGCACAACAGAACAGTTAGGGACAGTTACGGACCGGTGGTTGATGGTCACTGCTCTACCTCCAATTAGCTCTGTGAGTTTGGGCAGCTAATTAGCTAAATAGTGACATCGATAGTGGCATCTCACAAAGTCACCCTGAGCAGCCTGAGATGACACATGTGAAGTCTCAGCACAGTGCCTAGCACCTGCGAAGTCCTAGCTGCTTACCGGGCACTTAACCGAATATTTATCGAACTCAAATGTTGTAAGTAAATTTGGACATTTGTCAAATTTCCTTAAGATCAATCGTAAGGTCAGAAGGGCTTTACCTCTTAAATTAGTACACTTCTTTAATTCATAGTGTCAATTTATCCTCCAGAAATGCTGTACCACCCACAAAATATATGAATTCTGGTTTCTCTTCCCCGTTACAAACACAGTGAGGGGAAATTGGTGCTACTTGGTCCTTTTCTTTGATGAGAAGAAGGACCTGGGGCCATCATAGGGATTGCGTGAGGCCATTTAGGTGCCATGGTGAGTCTCATCCCTCTAAGGAAAGAGCTAGGTGGTGATGTCCCATGGGGCAGAGAGGCATCCACCCTCTCTGGCTCCATGACTACATTGAGTTAGGCTCACCTGGACATGGGAGTCAGGTCTGCCCAGGCGCATCCGTGGGATACTTAGACGTCTCTATCCTGGACCTGCAGACCCTGCGCCCGTGGGCAGACGGGCCTGTCTCGCAGAGGGCCAGGGAAACGCTCGGAAGCAGCCAAGCAGCCGGCGTCAGTCATCCCTTCACAGCGGGGACTGTGGTTCTACCCTGCTGATCCTTCGGGTCTCCCAGCGATCTGGAGTCCAAGCTTCCTTCTGGGGCTTTTCTCCTGGCCCAGCTGTGACCAGCTGTGTCTGTTTTTCAGCCACCAATCGCTAATTTCAGGATTACGCTTTCTAAATGGATGTAATGTGATACCCAGAGTGTAAAAGCTTTAGCCTTGCTTCCCGCCGGGAAGCCTGAAGATCGCATTTAGGCTGTGCCAGGGCACGGCCTGAACTGCTCCCTTTCATGACACACAGGTCCGTGAAAAGTGAGGGAAAATCTTGGCTGAGAGGTATAAACTTTATCACAACATGTTTTCAGCTCCTAAGAAATGGAAAAATCTGTTGTCGGTCACGTTCTCTAAATGTGTGAAGAAAGGACGGGGGACATTTCTTCCAGGTGCTATAACATTCCCTCCCCAAAGTATCCGCCTCAGAGCACATTTGGCAGAGGGAATTTGGGGATTGTAGAAAGAAAATGAGCATTTTCAAGAGAGGGAGCTATTTTTCATTTCTGCAGTGACTTGACACCTACCACAAAATAATTTCAACCCACAGAAAGGCCTTTTTTAGGGCTGTTTTTAAATTTCTTTCTCATCTGAATAATAAGGACATTTTTAAAAACAATAGGCATTCAGAGAAATCTAAGTCTAAGAAAATGCAATTATTAGTAATTAAAATCATAACAATAACAGCTATCATTTATGAAGCATCTAACATGTTTTAAATAGTTCCTGACAATGTTCACATTCATTAAATCTCAATATAACCACAGCCCTATGACCAAGGCGATATTTTGTTTTTGTGTTTTTTTTAGAGACAGGGTCTCGCTCTGTTGCCCAGGCTGGAGTGTGGTGGCACAATCATAGCTCACAGCAGGCTCGAACTCCTGGGCTCAAGCCATCTCCCACCTCAGCCTCCTGAGTTGCTGGGACTACAGTTGTGCATCACCACACCCAGCTGATTTTTCTATTTTTTGTAGAGATGGGGGTTTTGCTGTTGCCCAGGCTGGTCTTGAACTTCTGGCCTCAAGCAATCCTCCCACCTCGGCCTCCCAAAGTGCTGGGATTACAGGCGTGAGCAACCACAACTGGCCATATCCATGTTTTATAGATGAGGAAACCAAGCTTAAAGAGGCAAAAATGATTTGGTCAAAGTTGGATAACATTTCTAACTTTTCATTAAAGTATACTTCAGAAAAATGTAAACATTCTAGGTAAATAGCTGGATGGATTTCACCAAGTGAACACATCATGTAACCAGCATCCCAACCAAGAAACAGGACATCCCCACCAGCCCCCCAGGAGCCCCTATTCTGCCCCCGCCCCACTCCCTCCCTAACTACCAGGGGTGACTATAGCCCTGACTTCACATCCACTTATTTAGCCCAGAATCACATAGTACTTACTCTTCTTCATAACATCCTTCCTGAAACATCGTTTGTGAGACTCTCCCAAATTGTTGTGTGTAGCACTAATTTATTCATTCTCATTGCAGCACAATATTCTGTGGTGTGGATATGCATTTCATAGTTGATGAGCATGTGGGTTGTTGCTAGTCAGTGGCTCCTACAAATGGTGCAGCTATGCACATTCTTGGGCATTTCTTTTGGTGCACTTAGGCAGGAAATGTTTAGCTTTCTAAAGTGGTTGAACCAATAAATGGCCCTACCAGCAGCTTATGAGAGTTCCAATTGCTTTATTGCCTCATTAAGACTTGGGATTGATGGCCAGGAGCATGTTGGGTCACACCTGCTATCCTAGTACTTTGGGCTGCCAAGGCTGGAGGATGGCTTGAGGCCAGGAGTTTGAGAGCAGCCTAGGCACTGAGACTAGCCTTGGGCAACACATCGAGATCCCATTTCTACAAAAAGTTTTAAAAATTAGCCAGGCTTAGTGATGCACATCTGTAGTCCCGGCTACTTGGAAGGCTGAGGCAGGAGGATCACTTAAGCTCAAAAGTTTGAGGTTGCAGTGAGTTATCCTCATGCTACTACACTCTAGCCCCGGGAGACAGAGTGAGACCCTGGCTCGAAAAAGAAAAAAAGACATGGGGTTTCTTACTTTTTTGTTTTAGCTGTTCTGCAGGTGGATGTTGGGTAGCTTTTAGGTTGAGGAATGGGTATCAGACCCAAATGTTTCTAGCTCGCTGCCTAGCCTGGTGCCTGGCACTTGGTGGGTGCTCAGGGATATTTGCTGAATTAATTAATGAATGGCCCCAAAGCTCGTGGTGGTTCTTCTACACTATTCTGCTGTTGCCCCTCACCCCAGTCCCAGACCCTCCCTATCTCAGGTCCCCGTCTCTCTAAAGCCACACAGCCAAACAGGCTAATGCCACACCTTCTGTCTCTAAGACTGACAATCAGCAGTGAAGGGAAGCCACAGCAAGCCAGGAGTGGATCCGGGAGCCATGGACTGCGGAATCCAGGCACAGCTTGGGGCTGGGTCCCGGCCTGCTGACCAAGTCAAATCTCCCACAAGCTCCACCTGCAGCCTGAAGATCAGCAGCAAATGTCCCCCTCAGGGCAGGTATGGCTGCCCCCACCATTGAGGTGGAAGAAAAGTCCCTGGAGCAAAAGGAGAAATGAAAGCAAGAAGTAGGCCATGACGGCAGCCCAATGCATGTGCACTAACGCCGGCTAACGCCGTCCAGGAGAGAGGAGGTTGGATACGACTCAAAGACAGAGAAGAGCCTCTTAATTCCCTCGCCAACTACATGGGTTCACCAGGGCAACTTTTTCAGAGGGAATCAAATAAATTACCATTCCAATTTTAAACGCCCTCCTGAGAACAGGATTAAGTATGATTAAGATAATTCTATTCCTTGAGAGAGAGAGTTGCCCAGGGCCCCCGGCTCTTCAGCATTCCTGGTCTGAGTCCTTTCTTTCTCTTGCCCCAAAGTCTGCACAAGGAGTAATAACAGCGAGAGTTAGCGTTTCTGAGTGCTTACTATGCGCTAGGCCCTGCCCCCAGCACCTTCCGGGAGCTACCTCAGTGAATCTTCACTGAAATCCTACAAGGCAGGGACTGTTCTCATCCGCATTTAAAGGTGAGGAGATTGGAGCTTGGAGAGGTAATCTCCAAAGATCAAGCGGCTGGGTAGCAACGGGTCAGGGAAGAACTCAAGCCCTGGGGTTCCAGTTACCCACTGCTGTGTCACAAATTACCCCAAGACGTAATGGCTTAAAACAGCCACCATTTGGGCAGGGAGCAGCTCCACGCCGCGCTGACCGGGGTCACTTTGTGGTATTCGGCTGGCGGAGGGTCCAGGACGGCTTCTCTCAGGTGACTGGTGCTTCGGCAGGGAGGGTGCGTGGCCGGCTGAGGCTGTCACCTGCCGTGCCAGGAGACATCCCTGCAGCACAGCAGTGTCAGGGTACTTACACTTCCCTGTGGCAGCCGGGGCTGCAGAGAGGGTTCCAGGAGAGAGCAAGTGGAACTATTAACAGCAAAGCGTCACTTCCAGGAGGTCAGAGGGCATGGCCGCATTCAAGGGGAGGGGGCACAGCTGAGACTCTCAGTGGAGTATCGAAGGAGGACTGTCGGAGAGTTTGCAGCCATCTTTACCACGCGTTGTTTTTGTTTGATTACGGAGCCGTCAGTCATAACCACAAACTTAACAGTGCGTCACTGGCCACTGTTGAGTATATCCTCTATGCCAGCATCTCAGCATCCCACGTATCCTGTTTTACTTACTCCTTAAAAAAAACAGGAAGAGAGAGAGAGAAGGAAGGGGAGGAAGCGTAGGAGGCATATATTTCTGCCATTTTATAGATGGAGAAACTGAGGCTTGGAGAAGGGAAGTGCCTCGTCCAAGATCACGTGGCTAGTGAGGGTCAAAGTCAGGATTCGAAACCCCTGATCTCTCCCCCCTTCCCACATCCTTCCTTCTGGGTCCACGAACCCTTCCCCCCGGGGCAAGTCTGCACGTACACTTTCCCCAGTTCCCACGTACAGCCCTGGAGTACAAAGGGCATCCCTTGACCCTTCACCCTTGCTCAAAGACACCCCAGTTTCCAAGAAGGGCTCCCCTAAACAGGGTGCTAAACAGCTCCGGTTTGTTCCAAGGGAAAGAATGATCACGGGGGTCAGCTCCGATGGCAGAGTCGAGACCCCTCATCTGTCCACCCTGAAGACCCGCTTTCCTCAAAAACACCCTGCGGAGATATTGAAAGTGCAGATGCCACTCAGAAACAAAAAATAGATGTTCATCGCAGCGGCTCTCCGACGCAGTGGGCAACTGCGAAGACGCTGAGTGAAAGCAAGGAGCCTCCGGCGCACGATCTCTCCCCCCTCGCCCGCCAGCATCCTCCGCGCGGGCAGCACTGTTTATTGCTGTAATGTGTCGGCGTGGGTAACAGGAAGCAGGCAAGGAAGGCTTAATTATAAAAAGCAATCTTTTCAAGACACTTTAATTCCTCCGTTTTTTTCCTGACAAGAACTCACACACGTACACAAAAATGTGAATTTAGTTTAATTCTGAGCTCTCAAAATCACTGCAAATGTGATTACTTAATCCCCCTTGGTTGAATCTTAGAATTTCAAAAATTTCTCACCAAGATTTTCTTTTGCTGGAGGCGGTAGAGCAAGGAGATTGAAAGTGTGGCTTCCAGAGACAGCCTGTCTGCCTTAGAATCCTGTCACCACCCTCCGCAGCTGGGGGCCGGGTGGGCAACTTATTTCCTGCTCAGTTTGCTCCTGTGTTAAATGAAGCAAACACGAAAAGAGCTTAACACGGTACCTGGCACTCACATACTAAGTGTTCATGTTTACTAAATATTAACTAATTCCACACCATAATTCTATGGCAGTAGCCCAAAGAATTCAAATATCTAAAGAATCACATGTACCACACGTATGTGTGCACATCTCTGTGTATAGTCACCGAGTCTATATGCCTCTGTCAGTCACTCTTAAAGATTTTAATTAGTATAAAAGTCATTTGTTTATTATGTAAATTTTTTTTAAATATAGAAAAGTAGAAAGAAAAAATAAACACTGCCTGTGATCCAACTACTTACAGATAAACATTTTGGCCTGTATTCTTCCAGTTCTTTTTATTGTGCACAAATATATTTAATTTTTTCATGAAGTACTTGCTTTTTTATAACTTTTTTCTATTCTGTAATGATATATCATAAATATGTCACGTCACTAAATATTCCTAGATGACATCACATTTAACAGCTGTGTAGTCTCCCATCTTCTGAATTTACTATTATTCATTTAACTGATCCCCTGCCCTTGGACATTTAGGTTGCTCCCAGCACTTTTTGTGATACTAAAATGATATTGAAATGAACATTCTTAGAAATAAACTAATGTGTGTTTCCTTAGGATAAATTCCTAGAAATAAAATGTCTAGCTTAAAAGTTCTGCACATTTTTAAGGTTATATATAGGACCATAGCACCCTTCAAAAAGGGTGCATCACTGCCACCAGTGATGTGATGATGAACATTCTTCTCCCCCATATTTAACACTCCTGAGCATTCCTTGAACAATCCTTTCAATGATTTTTTATTGAGCACCTACTGTTTTCTAGGCACTGCTGGAGATGACTGGAGTAAGTCCTTTTTCCTCCCTATATTCCATCTTCAAGGATTTCCTACACTCAACTCTGAGGCTATGGCTTCAATATGGCTCTTTGATGTCTCTGTTATACTGTCAGAGGAATGGGACTGTCTGGCAAGTGGAACAGGATTGTTGGAGACAGGGCTTCAGTCTATGAGACTGCAAAGGGCCACTCTTTCTGCCCCTCAGCCAAGAATATGCCAGTCCTCATGTCCCCCTCCTTACTGTCTTGTGTCCACTGTGCCTTGATCTGCTCTTCTGGTCCAAGTCTTCTTCCTAAGTGTACGGTAGGAGCTTGCAACCCAGACAAGAAGAGGGTTTCAACTCAAACATCAGCTTGATGGATTAGTGGTGATAACCTAAATCACTAGATTGAGAAGGATTCTGAGGCTATGTTTGAGCCCAGTTGAAAGACTGCTGTGATGGATTAGTGATGTCTGCCACAGACATAGGCATGGAGACTAGTGGTGAGTATACCCATAGATTCTGTTATTTACTCCATTTCCAGGCTTTAGCTGTCCTTAGGACTGATCCTTCTGGATTCGTGTGCCATTTTCCTGTGCATCTGCTGTATTTTGCTCCTTTCTTCTTCACATTCACCCCACTTGCTTTCTCTTTTTGTTTCTGTACTTCGCATACATCTGTGGGCTCTATAAATCTCGTGCTTCCTACAGATTGCACCTTAGTTGCATGAAGCTTGCCAAGAGAGCTCAGTCTGGTGCTCTCTTTTTCTGCCTTTCTGTTCCTACAGTTCATCCATTAAATTTACCCTCTCTGTGTTACCAAGAGCTGTTGGTGGTAAACAATATTCCCTGGGCCAGCAATTCATTCTCAACTGACTGACCACAGGAGGGGCTGTTTCCCTCAGGAAGCCCCACTGTTTAGGCAGGAGAGACCTGGCTCACTGATAGTCACTAGGGAACCACCCCCACAGGAAACAAAGCACATCATTTATGGTGCCTTGTTCATGTTAAAGCATCCCCTAACTGTATTCACAAGCTCTCAGGGACTAACAAAATGTCGCTTTTAGAATTAACTCCATGCTGCCCCAGGCCTGTGGATTGCAACTGAAACACTTAGCCTTGCGGGATTAACAGTCTTTGGGCATAGTATTACATTTCCCATAAACAGTCCCCACTTGCTGGGCACTAACCATCAATCGGACATTGTGCTAAGGGTTTACGTGCATTAATGCATTGAATTTTCCAACTAATCTGGAAGCTGGTTACTATCATTATCCCATTTTACAGATGAGAAAACTGAGGGTCAGGAATCTAAGTAACTTGCCCAAGATCAGACTCTGCTTGGGAATGGAAGAGCCTTCAACTGGGTCTCTGCCGCTCCACACCATATAGCAGTCAATACAATCCATGGCTCATTGTGTGGGGGCCGTGACATCCCAACTACCCAACAAAGAACTTGGAAATAAGGAAGATAAAATTACCACCTGGAAGCAAAACCATAATTAATCCACAATGGATCAGATTAGCAAACTGCAAAGTGGTTCTAAAGAGATACCCTGGTTCCCAGGTCTGTGAGAATGAAAGTATTAGTGCTTTTAAAGAAAAAATTGTGTCTGCCTGATAGAGACTTGACTGTTAGAGGAAGGCCTCACAAAGGACTTCAAAGGATGCCCACCCAAACACTATCCAGCAGAGAGGTGAGTATGCCAAGGTCTGCTCGCCTAACTGGCATATCCCTGTTAGTCTATTCATTTATTAAACTATTATATATGGAGTGACTACTATGTGTCAGCCACTGCACTGGGCACTGTCCCGGTACCCATGGAGCGTATGTCCTAGTCCGGGGGATGGAGGCAGATTTATTGGGCATCAAGACCCAGACCCCTTCCAAGAGCCCCAATAGTGTGTTCATGTGGTCACATGATTTTGTAAAATTTGCCAGTGTAAGATCCTTCAATGGCCATCAGTGAAGTTTACTGTCTCCATTTTTATTTCCTCTCTGTATTTACAATAAATATTCACCTTTGTGCTGACTTGATTTGTTCTCAGGGAAGCAGCAGCTGGGACTAGCATGGGACTAGCATGGTCAGCTTACTGGGGCGGCGCAGGAAACACTGGCAGGCAGGTGGGGAGACGAGAGCAGGAAGGGCAGGTGGCCCACAGCGGCTGTGTTAGTGACCAGCACCCACCGTGGGCAACCGGAGCTGGATCCCATGGGAACCTTTGGGAGACAGAGTGTTTTAAAATGTAGGTTTTCTTGTTATTTAGCTATTGTAAAGCCAACAGGTCAGGAGGCGGTTGCTGTTGAAAAGTTGTCTTGTTACTCACAAGTCCCACGAGGAGGGGGGACGCCATGCCATGGGAGGGCCACGTGGAGAAGCACCAAGATCTGTCAGGAGTTGGAGAGCGGGAGGAATGCGTGAGCCAGAGCCTTTACCGTGGTTTCCGTGAGAAGGATCGGCCAGGTCGGGGTAAGCAGGTTTAGGATTGGCTAGTTTGACTCCTTCACCAGGATCTGGGGCACAGGGACTGTCCCTAGTTGTCTGGTACCTGGGCCTGGGGTAATTGGGCAGGCTGGAGAGTGCCGGGAGCGCGCAGAGAAGGCAGTTGGGGGGTCTGGGCTCTGGGTTGGCTGGTTTGCATTTGAAAGGCACCCCTGGGCTGAGTTGTTCACTATCTCTAAGCATGAGCTGACTCTGGGAGGAGCAGCCCCTCCAGTGTGAGCAAGACCTCAGGGGTCAAAGCATCAGAAATATAGAAAATAAAAGCCATGGTTAATACACTGGGCAGAACACATACCTCAGAGTGATCCCAGCCAAGAGGCAAGGGAGTCAGTGGCCGAGGGCTTCTGCGTTGGGGGATGGGAGTTGTTCCCCAGCACTTTTGGTGAGCAAGAGACTAGAGGAAGCCGCAGACCCTGGGAGCTGAAGTGTCGGGACACACCTAAGGGCCGGAACCTGTAGGATACCAGTAGGGCACCAATAGCTCTGCTCCCTGTCCCTAATTTTACATTCAGAATTGTATATTCTCTTTTATAAAGAAGGCCTCCAAAAATTGCTTCTGACCCTACAGGAAGATAATCAATACCTGATGGTACAGTCTGAATTATATTCCCCTAAAATTAATATTCTGAAGTCCTTAACTCCCAGTACCTTGTTACGTGACTGCATTTGGAGGATCTTTAATGTGGTAATTAAGGTTAAATGAGGTCATTTGGGTGGGCCCTAATCCAATCTGACTGGTGTCCTTATGAGAGGAATGTTGGACCCAGACACGGAGGGAAGACCATGTGGGGACAGCCGTCTAAAAGCCAACGAGAGACCGACCCTGCTGACACCCTGACCTTGGCCTTCTGGCCTCCAGAACCACGAGGAAATGCATTGCTGTTGTCTAAACCACCCAGTCTACGGCACTTCATCACGGCAGCCCCAGCAAACTGACACACTGATAAAGACCTGACAGGCCGGTCCCCTTACCCATCAGTGTCGAGAACTCCTGGCTGAGTCCAGCCTCCCTCTGCAGCCCTGGGGTCATCTAACTTCCCACTGAGCAGGGCCCCAGGCTGATGGGAACTACGGCACTCCGGAGGGCTTGTGTCCCTTCTAAAGGGGGCCGTGTCCCCCTGCTCCAGCTGGCTTTTCCCTGATCTTCTGGTTTCCCAAGAGAAGCCAGAAATCTGCATTCTATGTGAAACTCCCTGTTTTGAAAAGTTGATAATGAATTCAAACTTTTTTTCAAAACCCTCTTCAGGCCAAACACAACATTCCTGAAGG
>CM052436.1:146281757-146318179 GCA_028533085.1 Varecia variegata | reverse complement strand
GCGTTCCCCGAAGCTCGGGTGAGCGCAGGCTACCGGGTCCCCCAGACGCCACACTGGGGGGTGGAGGGAAAGGCTGCACACCCATGGCTGTGGGCTACATTCTCCCTTCACTCACATTTTGCTTGGCTCTTGGAGAGTTTTTAAACAGATTTAAATTCATTGTCAACATTCACATTCTATTAATAATAATCCAGAATTTCCAGTTCCTTGTAGAAAATCATTAGGTCCAAGAGGCAACACTGGGCTAGAGCTGAGGAAGCAGCTATTTTCTAAGACCTCCGTGCGGAGACGTGGGTGGGCAGCTGCCATTTATGCTAATGTGGGTTTCCTCGCACCCAGCCCCCTGGGCCCTCCTCTCCCGCGTCCTACAGGTGGCATTTGAGTTTCTGACCTCTGTGCTCAAGTCACCAATGAGGTCCTCAGAAGGAAACGTGATGGGTCATTACTTTGGTTCCCCCTAAAACATTCCTGCCCACCCTCACACTGCCGAGATTTGATAATGTTCCCTCTACTTTCAGAACTCAGCACGAGGGAGTCCCCACGCATTGTGAAAAACTTAATCATCTCAGAAATCTAAATCGAATTGTTGCTGAATGAATCACTCGTCATATTTCTCAGTCCCCCTACCGTTGGCTTCACCCAACCTCTCCAGTGTAGAAGCTCTCAAGAACATCCTCTTGGCTTTATTGGAAGAAGATGCTTTTCCCTCCTCATGATCTGCTCTGTCTTACTTTACGAGCGGATGAGGACTCTGAACCCCATTCCCATTGTTTGTTTCCTAAGCTTGGGCCCCCAGGAAGCTCAGAGCTAAATTCTGAGCTTGCTTCTAGGTACATTAACCCTGTCGTTTCTAGTTTCCTGGCAACCTGGACACTCTGTTTACCCTGCCCTGTGCCTTCACCCCCATTTTGAGAATGATTCCTCCCTGCCCAGAACCCCAATCCTTACTTAGGAAGCAACCAGGATGTCAAGTGTGACCTCGTCCCACCCTGGCCATGACTGGCTGGTCCAGGAACAGACTCATGGCCCAAGCCGGGCCCTAACCCTTCCCTGAGGCACATTGGAACCTTGAGATGCCAGACCACAGAAGTCAAGTTCATAAAACTCAGGAGCAGTTGGCAGCTGAGTTCCACAAGTGGCCCGGGCCACAGAGAGTGCGGAGAAAGCCTGCGGTGGCAGTGGAGACATCGCCCTCCTCGTTTTAAGCCCAGCCCTGTTCCTGTCTGTGGCTTTCCCTGAGACACCGCTGCCTTCTTTTAATAAATGCCTCCTTTTGTTTAAACTACCTTGAGTTGAGTTTCTTAACTTTTTAACTGGTAAAGGAGACTATGTTATTTGTCTGCTTAAGGTCCTCAATGATACCTAAAATAAAATTGAACACTTTCCCATGCCCAGCAAGACCGCACAGGCTCTGGCTTCACCCAGCCTCTCCAAACCGCTTCTTTCCACTCTCTCTCCTTCTCTCACTCTGCGGCAGCCACGGCAGCCTTCTCACTGCTCTTCCGACTCTCCCAGCTCCTGGGCAGTTCTCCGCCTGGACACTCATGTGCCTGGTTCCTCCGTGTCACATCACCAACTCGGAGAGGCCTTGCCTGTGACCGCCCACCCTGGAGCTGCCCCCACCCCGCTCCTCCCTTTCACTCCATCCTGCTGATTCTCTCCGTGATCTGTATCACTCTGAAATTATCTTATTTGTTGACTTGTTTATTTGTGCTTTGTGTACATCCACACACCTAAATGTAACCTCTACAAGGTTACAGCTGTAAACCCAGCAATGGCACAGTGCTTGGTACACAGTAGGTGCTCAACAGATAGTTGTCAAATGAATACATTTCCTTACAGCACAAAGAGTTCTACTTAATACATCAGGTGTCGGCCCCTTTCCTTACGTGGTTCTTGAGTTCCCCAGTCTTTGTGTAACTAAGTTACAAAGTTACTAAGTTACTTTGTGTCTTTGTCTGTTCTTGCTGGCAGAGCCCTCTGGAGTGGACAGAAAAAAAAAAATAAGAAGAAAATTTACTTATTTAACAAACACTATGTGTTTCTAAGCACTTTACAAATATTTAATCCTCCCAACAACCGTACGAGGGATGATGATGCAGTATTATTAGCACTATGTGTTACAGATGAAGAAACTGAGGCAGCAGGGTGAAGTCACGGTTCCAAGGCCACCAGTGACAAAGGGCAGAGCAAGGACTCCCACCCAGGGAGCTGACTTTGAGCTCCAGCCGGTGACCTCTCAGCCAGGCGAATGGTCAGAGCATGTCCTCACTCCCTGGGCGAGGAGTAAAGATGCGTGTCTCTGACTGTGACATCCGGGCTCTGAGCAGAATCCAGGAGGGCGGTTTGCTCCAACACAAGCTCAGGGCAAGCTCGTCTGGTTAGGACTATGACAGATTGCAACCAGACACCACGGGATGATGGAGGGCTTTCTCTAATCACACCAATTGCTATCAATTACCGTGCCGGCCCCCGGGCGGCATCTGTGGGATTTACACCTCATTAGATCATTGGTGCCGAATGAAGCAACGGGGTTCTGCTGTTCCCTCCTTAAGGAACTGTTAGTGGTATGGGCAAAAATCCTAAAGGTAACTGGAAAGGAGAGTCGGAAACCTTCTGGGAACCACAGCCATCTAGCCGGAGGGAACAGAAACTGAAACAGTCGCAAGGTGGTGGTGGAGGTCTCTGACTTGAGTCCACCCTTCCTGCTTCTGCCAAACTCCTGCTTCTGTCCTCACTGAGGTCGGAGATGCAGCCCCAGAACAAGCAAAACCGCAGACCCAGGTGGTCCAGGAAGGGCCACTGGGGAGGGGCTGTGAGTTCGGGATTAGCAGGAATTCAGCTGTGTCGGGGGCGATGCCAAAGGTGGCTCGAGGCTCCCCGTAATTTCCACTGGCCACTCCCAATCCATAAAGAATACAAGAAAATGCCCATGCTGGTGCCCCGAACACGGCCGGCAGCCCCTCCTGGGCCTCCCACCCAGGCTGGGCAGTTCCGAGGCGAGGCAGCCCCTCCAGCCCCTGCCAGACAACCCTCCGGACGTCTATGGGATAAAAACAGGAAGGTAAGAAGCCAGGAAACCTGGATTTCCTTATTGGCTTCCAAAGACAGAGGGGAGCAAGAGAAAGAGGCAGAAAATGAAGAGAGGCCAAAGGAAACGACCAGACGTCAGCGTTAGGAACAGATCCCAGACTTGATTAGAAAGTCCTGAGGCTTCCTGGGGTGATGTTTGAACAAGGTGGGTTTTTGGTTGTTTTTTTTTTTTTTTTTTTTTTCCCCATAAGCCATCACAAACCAGCCTGTGAGAGGGCGAAGTCACAGGTGGATGCCTGAACTCATACCACGGTCACCGCAAGGGGGAAAGAGGCACAATCACTTGAGCCTATTGAATGGAGTGAGACAGATGTCCTGGTAATGGCATCAGACTCACCTCGAGGGTGCCTGGGGACGGGCACTGGTGCCACCCTGCCCAGATCCCCTCCACACACACCTGCGACAAACACAGCTCAGCAGTACATACCTGAGACCCAGGAAGCTCACTGGGCACGAACTTGACCCTGCTGGAGGGTACTCCTCTGGCCGAGAGAGCACGTCAGCCTGCGTGCGGGGCAAGTGGGAGGAACCCCCAGGAGCAGCCCTCCCCGATGGTGACCCAGAGGGCATTGGGGTGACTTGGGGGCGTATTCCTGACTGTTCCCCAGAGCTCCCCAGAGGGACTGTGCTCTAGTTGTCCAAGATGACAACACACCCCAGCTGCTTTGCCTCCCTTCCCTGTCTGTCTTCCTCATTCGCCTACCAGAGCTTCCTGGGCTCACTTCGTAGAGAATAAGACTCGCACTCCAATATTTGTCTCAGGGTCTGCGTCCGGGCAAACCCAAACCAACGCAGTGCCTTTGTGCAATTGATTAGGAGGCACCCCTCTGGGGGAATGGAGTCTCAGGGGTGCAGGGCTTGGCAAGCAACCTGGTCTGACGAATTCCAACACCAGGCTACAAAGAGGCAGGTGACAGGTGGGCTGGATTTCAGCCCTCACCTGACTCCTTTGTGGGCATCTTTGCCCTATACAGAGGCCCCGGGCAACAACAGACACATCCTCTCTTCTCGGCTACTAATCTGAAAGGAGCAACAAACCTATTTCTGAGGCACACCAGAAATTCTACCAACAGACTCTGGACATTCCTAGGAATTTGGGAAGAGAGCAGGGTATGGAAGAAAACAGTGCAAGTTTTGGGGTGTGACTGCTCTGAGTTCAAATCTTCTCTATGGCATCTTCGCTGTGTGACTTTGGGGAACTGATTCCACCTCTGTGGAGCTTCCACTGCCTCAGCTGAAAAAGGGGGATCCAGTTGCTTGAGGCACAAGTTAGGAAGCAAATAAACAGCAGGGCCGCAGTGCCTGGCCATCGGCAGGTGCTCTTTCCTGGTTGGTTGCTCCTCTTTGCCCCCAAACAGCCTGCAGGGCTCCCGCCATGGCCGGGACTGACTGGGACCCATGGGCATGAGTTTTTGAGGCTCCAGGACATTTGGAACCGGGTCAACCCCCAGCTAGTGTTGGATTCTCGCTGCTGGTGAGCGCCAGGTATAAAACGTTAATGTGAAACGGAGCCAGCCCACTCAGGTGCTGGTGACAAAGCTCCCATCTGTTCTTCCTCTCCCTCCACTTCAGGTTGGACACGAAAAACGACTCCCTGACTACTCCTTGCTGAGTAAACTGATGCGTGAACGAACAAATAAACCCCTAAGAGAGTCCCGTGCCCAGGGAAGGCACCAAGCCTTCCCTCTTTATTTCTTGATTCTTGTGCTGCCATGAGGGCAAATAGTCCTGGATGTCCCTGGATTTCTTAGCAGCCCCTACTGGGTTCTAAGCTGCCCCAGGTTTTCCTCACCTGGAGGTGCCGGTTTAAACCTGAGCCCCCAGCCTCCTTACCTAAGCACACCTGCCAAGCTTATTATTTCACTCAGGGGAAATCGCCCATGTGACCTGTGAGAATCAAGATTCTTGGTGCCTGGAGCTGATCGCACGCCTGCAGCCTCCCTGTCCACCGTCTGCTCTATCCGTTAGGAACACACACCCACAGCCACGTTACTCGGGTCTCACAAACATATTGGGAAACAGGGAAAAATAAAAGGTATTGGTTTGACATGTTTAAAGAAAAATATGCAAAATCAAAATGAATACATATGTAATTAAATGTCTATAAAACATTGGGTCCACTTTGTTCTTTGTTTAGTTTTCATTAAAATGTTATTACATCTGAAAACAACCTCTGCATCAGTCACCTCGCTTTGCAAGAATGCCTGAGTTTGCATGAGAAAGCACAGCCCATATAGTAAACTGAAGGAGGTACTATTCATAGGCAAGTAAGTTAGAAAGCAAATTCTAAAAATTCCTTAAAACGTATTTATATACACATACATATGATACATATACATACATATGTGTTTGAAATATAATATAAAAGAAAGAGTCACTGGGGCCAATGAACATCTTAAAATGTCCCTGCTATGTGGCAATACTCACAGTTGCTCTTAGTTCTCGAGGAACTCTTCTCTGAGGAGGTCCCTGTTTTTCTTTCCTGGAGATGCTGATTTGAAAGTCAGTCACTGGCCACTGTAGATACACACAAATAATTCCTATTATTTCAAGCCAGGGAAATGGCCACCTTGTCTCTTAGAATGAAGAGACTTCATGACCAGCAACCTGCACGCCTTCCTCCAGCCTCCTGTGCTACAGATTTGCTGCCACGCCTATTTCCTGCAGAGATTTCAGGAAGCCGGTTGGGCTCACAGGCAACCTAACCTCTCTTTTAAGCCTCTGATACCTTGCTGCCATCTCTCTAGGGAGCACGTGGAGTGCAGGAGTCCTCCTGGAGCGGCCGCCACCAATGTGCCAGCTACAGAGGCTGCTCCCAGCTTCCCACCCTGGTTCTCAGAGGCTGCGCCCTGTGAGTGCAGCCCCTCTGAAAGGGCTTTCTTCCCCGAAGCCACTTCCCACCCCGATTGCATCTTCTGCCAGCCTCTTCAGAGCAGGTCGCCAGGGAGATCTCCTCACTGCAAGCATTCCTTAGACATTTGTTTTCACGCCACTTCAAGGAGCAAGCTGAATGCAAATACACACTTTAGAGCCTCCTGCGCCCGCCCCGTCATCTCTCCAATTCAGGCGAAAGGCTCAGAGCCGCTGTGTCGTCGCTGCGAGGAACCCTGTGCAGGCCTGGCTCGGAGGTGCCCTGGGCAGCTTCCAGGCCTAGGGAGATGCCAGCAGCACCGGCTGGGGACAGATGGGTGCTGGGTTTGTCGATGAATAATTCACATCCTTAGAGAGCACTGCTGATACTTGGCATCAAGGAAGGGGTCTTTCCACGCCGGCAGCCATGCAGGCAGGTGGGGTTCCGGAGCAGAAGCCGGGAGAGCTCGGAAGAGGAAGAGAGAGGCAGGGTGGAGCTGAAGCCACAGACTCTGCACTCAGGACACTCAGCCGGCATCTCCGGCAACTCCTGAGCTGCCCTCCCAGGCTGGGCACGAGTCATTACCGGCATCGCAAGCCATGCCGCCAGGTCCTGGAGGACGCTTGACTGGGACATCTCTCCCCTCCTCCTTACAAACCTTTGCTCCTGGATCCCCTCCGCCTTCTGATCCCAACCAGCACTTAGGAAGCCGCTGCCAGTCGCATCTCACAGAATCACAGGCTCACAGAAACACAGAACTTGCCTCGAGACATTTATACTGAGCGCCTCTGATGTGCCAGGCTCTGTCGTGGTGCAGCGGCACAGCCTGAGCAAAGTAGCTAATCATACAAACCCAAAGTTCCATGGAGTCTACATTCCCTTGTATGTAGTCACTGGAAACCAGCATGGTCTAGTGTCCGCTGGTGGAAGAAAAGGTATAAGGGATTGAGCTCCAGCCCTGAGCCTAACACAGCTCTGGGAGCTTTCTGTGTCTCATTTAATTCTCTTCCTCTTGACAATCCTTGAAAGACAGGATTATCACCCCATTTTACAGACAAAGAAAGTGAGGCCCAGAAACATTTAGTAAAATGCCCAAGGCCATGGAGACAGTAGGTGGTAAATCCTAATCTGTCTTCAGAGCAGGTGAAGTGTGTCCTTCATGAAGTCTCCCTATTCCTCCAGCCCATGTTCTTAGTCTCCCTTTAAAAATAAAACACAAGTTTAGTTGCTCACACCAACATTTAATAACTTGATGTGCTTGGATGGAGGACTCAGTTTTCTCATCTTTAAAATGGGATCGACAGCACCTACCTCCCTGGGCTGTAGTGAGGATTAGAGATCAGGCCCTTTGTCTAGAGCCTGGTGCTAAGTCAGTGTTCATAAATGTGAGCCATCCTTTTTTTTTTTTTTTTTTTTTGAGACAGAGTCTCACTCTGTGGCCTGGGCTAGAGTGCCATGGCGTCAGCCTAGCTCACAGCAACCTCAAACTCCTAGGCTTAAGCGATACTCCTGCCTTAGCCTCCCGAGTAGCTGGTACTACAGGCATGTGCCACCATGCCTGGCTAATTTTTTTCTCTATATATTTTTAGCTGTCCAGCTAATTTCTTTCTATTTTTAGTAGTGATGGGGTCTCGTTCTTGCTCAGGCTGGTCTCGAACTCCTGAGCTCAAACAATCCTCCCGCCTTGGCCTCCCAGAGTGCTGGGATTACAGGAGTGAGCCACTGTACCCGGCCTGTGAGCCATCCTTAGTAGCAGTAGTACCTTTAATCTTTGATATGAACAACCTCGCATAAGGAGAAAACGGTAAGTTACTTCTAGCAAATCATCCCTAATAAAAGAGAATGCAAGTGTACTAGCTCAGGCTTATAAAAGAAAAAGATGGTTGCTGTGAACATTATAAATACAGTAGGTCCTCAACATGTTACTGCGTTTGACTCTTCCTGTCGTGGCTTTAGGACACAAGCAAGAGGAGTTCTCCATTGTCAAGTACGCACCTGATCCCCTCATCCTGGAGACAGTCTGTGTTGGCCACGCTGCTTGCAGTGAGAGCTGCCTGGCGTGGCTGCTGAGTGGCAGTTCCAGGTGTGGATTCCTCAGTGGGGTCCCTGCCAAGGCAGCTCTGCTAAGAATTTATAAGTGTTCCGGGCTCCTTGTTGAAATACTGGTGGTCTAGAACTGTAGTTGTATTAAGCTTAGGCAATATATCAACATCACAGCCCTTTGTTTTCCTTGTCGATTAAAAAAGCCACCAGGTGACAGACAAGCTGCTCTCCCTTAGAGCCTTGCGTAACACCTTTTCCACCTTTTGCCTGTGTATCAGCTTTTGCTGCCTAACAAATCACCCCAAAACAGTGCTTTGAAACATCTACCATTTGTGTAGCTCACAATGCTGTGGCTTGGCACAGGGGGGCAGGTCTTCGGCTGGCCTCAGCTGTGCTCATTCATGCGCCTGCAGTTGGCTCAAGGCTGCTTGGTCAAGGGGGGCTCAGCTGGAATGGCTCCTCTCAGCTCTACGTATCTCTCATTATCCAGTGGGCTCGACTGAGATTGTTCCTATGGTCTCAGAAGGGCTGCACGAGAGAAGACAGTCCCACTCGCCTATCTCATGTTTGCAAACATCCCATTGGCCAAAGTCAGTCACTCAGGCCAGAGTCAGAGTAGGAGGGCACTGAAAGTTACATGGCAGGGGCTGCAGGTACCCAGGGGAGGAACCCAAGGTGCCAAGGTACCTGGTAAAGCCCATATATTGCTCAGAACATATTTGAATGCTAGTGATCAAACTCTACCCAGTTCAGATTAAGCAAAAGAAAAAAAAAGAAGAAGAAAGCATTTTACTGGCTTGGATGACTGCTGAAAGGTACAGGATGGAACAAGCCTTAGGGATGACTGGATGCTGAGCCTCAAACAATGTTGTCAGGCTGGGCATCATGGGTCACACCTGTAATCCCAGCACTTTGTGAGGCTGAGGTGGGAGGATCGCTTGAAGTCAGGAGTTTGAGGCCAGTCTGGGACACACAGCAAGACCCCAATGGTACAAAAAGTAGACAAATTAGCTGGACATGGTGACTCACACCTATAATCCTAGGTACTCGAGAGGCTGAGCCAGGAGGATTGCTGGAGCCGGGAGTCCTAGGTTGCAGTGAGCTATGAGCACGCCACTGTACTCTAGCCTGGGCAACAGAACAAGGCATAAATAACAGTGTTGTCAGATAGATTGATTTCTCTCTCTATCTTCCTCCTTTCTTTCCTTATGAGATTTCTTTTCCAGAAAGGGTTTCCTGACATGGTTACAAAGATAATCATCAGCTCAAAACTAGCTTCCTTCCACTTTATCAACTCTGGAAGAAAGAGTATGATTTCCAATAGCTCTGGCCAAAGTCCCGAGGAGGACATTGATTGGCCAGGGTTGGGACATCTGCCTGTACCTGACCCAATCACTGTGGTCAGAAGAACAGGATACTCTGATTGGCCAGACCTGGTCCACAGGTCCACTCCTGTGGTGGGACTGGGGGTAGCATCAGCCCTTCAGACACACAGGGACTGAGTACACAGAGTGGGGCAGGAGTGGGGCAGGAGTGGGGCAGGAGTGGTTTCCAGAGAGGATGCCAGACAGACACAGGCCCTCAGCTGACTCTGGGAAGATGCTTGAGAAGACTGGCTTTTTAAAAATGCCCAAGAGGGAAGACAGGAGAAGGCTTGCCGAGATAAAGAGCAATATGGGTGGTCACGGCATATAGGAAGAGATCCAAAAGTAGGAGAAGACCACGGTACACTATCCTCTGGGAAGGCATTTCTGGGGAGCTATTTACTTCTTGGTCAAAAATAAGACTCTGCTGAGATAGACTTGCCTTGCCATGTTGCCCATCCCCAAATAATAAAATCTCCCGAGTACTCTGACCCAGTCTCCATCTTCTTTTGTTACCAGGGATCACACGAGATCCCTGGTAACACAGCTTCTGTAAAGAGGATCCTGAAGCAGAAATCCACCACTCCTAGTCCTTGGAATGTTCAGATGTAAGTCACTTCCCCACCCTGGAAAAATAGTGTGGCCCTGCATGGCCCCATGATAACTGCCAACAGGTTTACTTCAAAAGAGGGCTCTGTGCCCTGCCACGGATCACCCTCTCACACGGGCATGCAGGCAGGGGGCCTCATCCCTCTCACCCCAGCTTCCTCCAGGGCCTCCCGAGCAGGACATGGAAACCCCAGAAGCCATGGGCCAAGAAAGCTACTAGACAGGTATCCCCAAACCCCTTCTCCTAAACCAGGGTCAACCACCTTTTCTGTAAAGGGCCAGATGGTAAAATATTCTAGGCTTTCTTGGCCAAGGGGCAAGAGGAAGGCCATTAGGTGGGTACTTGTTTAACAAGAGAGAAAAAAAATTTCCACAAATTCTTTTCAATCATTAAAAAATTAAAAAAAAAAAAACAACGTTCAGTTTACAGGCTATAGAGAAACAGGCGGTGGGATGGATTTGGCCTGTGAGCCCTGGACTGCCGCGGACTCGGGCCCTAAACTGTCTAAGTGGAAAGCGCCACAAGGTGAGCAGTGTTGCTGCTGGGAAGGGAATGTCAGGGTGCTATAGAATCAAAGTCATGGGCACAGAAAGGGACAGGGGCAGGAAAGCTGTGAGGGCAGAGTCTGAACAAGAGTGTAGGGAAGTTTGAAGGGGGGAAAGTGAGTCTTTGGGGGCAGTGGCTGTGATAAGAGGGTAGCAGAACAAGAGAGTGAGAATGAGAGAAGGAAAGATTTCACAATGGAGTTGTCATCCCTCGGTATCCATGAGGGATTGGCTCCAGGACCTCCAGGAAACCAAAATCCATGGATTCTCAAGTCCCTTATATAAAATGGCATAGTCATTGCATAGAACCTATACACATCCTCCTGTGTACTTCTAGTCATCTCCAGATTATTTAGAATACCTAATGCAATGTAAACGCTATGGAAATAGTTGTCATACTGCATTGTTTAGGGAATAATGACAGGCGAAAAAAGTCTGTGCATGTTCAGTACAGATGCAAATGTCCATTTCTTTTTCTGGAGGTTTTCTGGAGGTTTTGCACCCATGGCTGGTTCAATTACGGAATACAGTTGGAGGGCCAACTGTATTTCCTGTGCCTTACAAATGAAGGGCACCAGAGGCTACAATAAATATTCAATTGCTTTTCAATTATTATGGACACTGGATTGATCTCCCCCTTTTTTTTTTTTTTTTTTTTGAGACAGAATTTTGCTCTGTCACACAGGCTGGAGTGTAGTGGTGTCATCATAGCTCACTGCAACCTCAAATTCTTAGGCTCGAGGGATCCTCCTGCCTCAGTGTACCAAGTAGCTGGGACTACAGGTGTGTGCTGCCATACCTGCTAATTTTTCTTTTTCTTTTTTTTTTTTGAGATGGGGTCTCACTCTTGCTCAGGCTGGTCTCAAATTCCTAGTAATCCTCTTGCCTCAGCCTCCCAAAGTACTAGCATGAGCTATCACGCCAGGTCTCTCTCCCTCTCTCTTAATGTGATGCAATGCTGAGCCTGGGCCCACAAGGGGATGTGGCTTTCTGTGGGTTGCTCCCCACCCCAATCCACTAGCTCTGCTAACCCTCCCCTCTGTGTCCCAGACACCCTGAGCAACTGGTTCCCTCACCCATCACATCTCTTCACCTAAGGCATGCAGCCCTCACCCTAACCTTCCTCTGTTCAACCAACTCCTGTTCATTCCTTCTCTGGGAGATCTTCTGTGGCTCCCACCGTGACAACTCCCACCCTCACTGAGCCCTCCACACCCACGGCACTCTGTGTCCACCTGGGGAAAAGCCTGGGCGTCTCTTGGGCTCCTCGCTTTAAAATGGGATCACCTGCCCACCCCTGCTGAAAGCGAGGCAAGGTAGAAGAAAGCACTTTGCAAACTGAAGGGCTAGCTAGGCACGCGGGAGCTGTTATTGGCATTTGGGTGCACGAAGGACCTATTTCTGATAGTCTTCTCTGTTCCATCCTCCCCAGGTTAAACTTCAATGCGCCCTGAGAGCCAGGTCTCTACAAAAACAGAAATACAATGTTACTAGGGGGAATGAGATATGCTTGCGAATTAGGGATCTGCTTCACGCCAGACAATTTAATCAGCTTGGGGATAGGGGGCGGGGTGGGAGTGGGCTCTCTGACTTTTCTAGCAAAGCCTCCTCGTATTCCAGGTGATTGTTTTTACATCTCGGGCAATTCTGAGCGTGCCTCCCCAATTAAAGATGCTGATCTCTCCCTCCCCAGCCGCCTCCAGCCCGCTACCTTCCGTAGCTCTGCTCAGAACTTCATCTGGAACTGCCTCCTGTAATTCTTAAATAAAACAGCCTCCTCAGTCGACTGTAATTAAACATACACTCCAGCCTCGGCGAGTTCGCATCTGCACCTGCCGCTGGGAGCCCCTTCCTCCAGGCACCTGCGCCCGGCTGCGCCCCTCCCGCCCGCGCACGCGCAGTGGCGCCCGCGCCCGCGCCCCCCGCGGCGCCGGGGACCAGATGGAGCGATCATCCCCCGCGTGCCGCCGCGAGGCCCCCGCCGCTCCGGGGGGAGTTCTGCGGCTGGAAGACACATAATTAGACACGTCAATGGACAATGCCGCGGATTAGAGGGGGAGGACGGAGAACAGGCGCTCATGGATCGGCGCTCACCCCGCCGCCGCCCAGGAGGCTTCCCGGGCCCTCCCCTGACTTTGCTTTTTCGTTTTAAACACAGTGCCCGGGTGGTCGATGTGCAGACGTAGCCGTCGTTGACGTGTCACTTGTCGAGTCTGCACGCTCAACGTGGCATTGGGCCGGTGCAGACGGTGACCTCGCAGCCTGTCCACCAGCAATCCCGTCGCCTTGTCCCCTGCCCCAGGGTGACTGAGGCGAGAAACACCCACTGGGGAGGACACACCTTGGGATCCACCCCCTCCTCTCCTGAGGAGCCAGGAGTGACCTCGAGTGACTCGGGCCACCTCACCACGCTCCACAAGGAACAGCACCTAATGCGCGGGCTACCGAGAGGTGAAGATCCTCTCTCCAGAGGACAAGGCCGCGGACTGGAGGAGATCGGAGGGGGTGGACTCGCCTTGTTGCATGGGCGACCTGAGGCGTGCTAGGTGAGCCCAAGCCCTCGTCTGCCCTTGGGTGTGATGGAGACAATCGCTACCCCACAGACACTACTAGGGCAAAGCACCTTTGAGCTGATCTCCTCTGTGAAAAGCAGAGGCTCGCTCAGGGTAGCTCAGATGACCAGGATGTGTTAGTTTGGTCCTCTGGGAATCAGACGCCAGGATAGAAGTGCAATGTCTGTGCAGGATAAAAGAGAGGAAACAGGAGCAGGAAGGGAGGGCTTCGGACCAGGAGGAGGACCGGCAAGTGTGAAGGGCGGGAAGGAGGATGGGGTAGGGAGAGCCCCAAAGCGCAGCGCAGCTGGGGAAGTGGGCGGGGAGTCCAGAGCAGTACTGCCTGGGAGAGGGTCCTCACTGGACAGGAATGGCCCAGCTCCAGCTCGTTGCTGTGGCCAGTCAGTGGCTGGGAGCAGCCTGGCGAGAGTGTGGCCTCAGTGTCAACACCGGGGTGGGTCCCGAAGCAAAGGCGTGGCAGCTGGAAGCTGTCAGCTCGGCCACTCCTTAGCAGGTTCTCTCTGGAAGGGAGAGCTGAGCCGTGCACAGCGGAGGGCTGCTGAAAAGGGTGGCAGACACTTATCAGTTACCTTCCCGGTTTTATGCTCCAACGGAACCTGGGGGCATTTGCTGGGGAAGCTGGGACACAAAATTTCTTTTCTGACAGATGGTGACTGTTAGGTTTGTTCCAGGTGGGAACTCAGAAAGTATGTACGGGACAGAATGCGGTTAATGGAAAACCAAGGTTTGTGACTCAATAGCCACAGGGATCTGAAGAGTCCCAGGAGGTTGTAAACCTAACAGACAGCTGCAGCCGGCCCTCCTGTCCCCCCTGATAAGGACGGAACTACCAACCTCCCTTATCTCTACAGGATGAGACCGACCCAGGGGTCCCAGAAATTGGTTGTTTGAAAAAAAATTTTATTGCAGCAGCTGTTCTTGCCCAGGTAACTCACTCTATACCCAGATGCCCAAAATAAACAACATTTTGCTACACATGAGGCTTCGTGGTGTGTGTCTCTCTTTCTCTCTCTCTCGACTCTGGACCTAACAGTGACGAGAAAGTAGATAGTTGCAGGGGCTGCTGGCAGCGTTCTTGCGACATGAGAGGTGTCCAAATTGGGATGAAGGCAACACTGAGGATGGTGGCACCGAGAAACCACAGGAATCAGGGGCTTTGGTCACACTGTTGACTGGCCTCTCCTGAAATCCATTCTGCCACTGGCCTTTGCAGATCATAGACTGTAAGTCATCTTTATTGTTTTGAACAGTTGTGTCAGGCTTCCTGTTACTTCTAAGAGAAGCCTCTGAGCTGATCAGCAGAAGGGAGATGGATGCCCTTGGAACTCCGAGTCCGCGCGGGTCTAGTGGACACCGGGACTGCTGGAAGGAAGGGTGGTGTGGGGCCCACAGGTGCTCTTGGGACCTCAGGGCAGCAATGTGTGAATTTCACTTTGGAGGAATTTGACTTAACAACTCCGTGGGGCTGCATCTTTCTACGCCCAGCCGCTCCCTTTTCCACGACCAGCTGCTGTCTTCGCCTTCTCCTCTGTATCTTTTCTCTACTACACACATCTCTCACCCTCAACAACTGCCAAGGGCCTGACCCTTTTGTCCTTTCCCAATTCAAATTTCTGATAGCAGGAATTGGATTATCCCAGCTCTTGCCTGCTTAGACACCCCCAGATACCGCCTGGGTATCAGTATTTTCTAAAAGTTTCTTAGATGGTCCAAGTGTGCAACCAGAGTCAAGAACCCTTGGATTAGTAAAGCTTTCTAGGCCAGCAGACCCCTGCAGCCTACCCTTGGGTCATGTTCAAGCCCAATCCAGTCAGCTAAGAGAGCCCCATGGTTTCAACATGCCCAAAGCCCCCTCCATCGGCAGGGCCGGTGGCTATAGAAGGACTGAAGTGGAAACAGGCCCCTGCTCGACATGCTTAGGAGAAGACTAGCACAGTGCTTAGCACAATGCAGTAGCTCAACAAATTCCTGTCTCTTCTCCAATTCAAAGGTATCAGCTGGCCGTCTGTATCAGGGGCTTCACATCTATAGATTCAGCCAACTATGGATCAAAAATACTCAAATAAATAATAAAAACATGCATATTAAAAATATGGTATAACAATGATTTCCATAGCATTTACATTGTATTAGGTATTATAAGTAATGTAGAGATGATTTAAAGCATGCGGGAAGACACGCATAAGTTATATATAAATACTACACCATTTTACATAAGGGGCTTGATCATCAGTGGATTTTGGTATCCACGGGGGTCCTGGAACCAATCCCCTATGGATACTGAGGGAAAACTGTACTCTTTTTAAAATAAACCATGCTGCTGTAACAAACAGGGAGAGCTGCTGAGGAAGCACCTAGCGAACCTAGGCATCCAGGCTTGGCAAATGCACTACAAAACAGGAGTATCCTGATTAACCAAATTTACATTTTGGAGCAATTGCTTCCAATGCAGTCATGAAAAGTCAAACTTTGGGGGATCATTCAGTGACATGGGAAAATATTCATGACCTCATGTTAAGAGAGAAAACGGGATATAAATTTATGGTAGTACATGCTTCTAATTGTGTTTTAAAAATCCACATATACACATACATCTGCACAGAAAAAAAAAGATTGGAAATAGAAATACTGAAAATGTAACTGGAGTTCTCAGGTGAGAGAGTTTTTCTTGAAGCTAAAAGTGCTCAGTTTAGAGGACTGATACTTATCCTGAAATAATATCCTTCTACTTCTTGGACAATAACAGGCTTTTATGAAAGAATGGTTTCAGCAGAGTACTGGCTGGGTTGGGTTATAGATGTACATGCAAAATGAGAAGTGAGCAACCTTATGTCAGCACCCTCTGCATCCCACCCTGTTTGTTTTGTTTCTAATTTTAATTTTTCAGAAATCTGAATACAGAACTCTGGAACCCACTGCTCTAGAGGATAGCCTGGTAGGAATCTCTTTCCTGCTCTGATCTCTCTGGCTTTCCTTGGATTCAAGGCTCTTCCAGCAGGATCTGGCCCTGATTCACAGGGATGGCACCCACCATGTCAAGGGATGCTGCCCAGAGTGGGGACTTTGCAGGTTCCCTGCCAGCCAAGGGAGCAGTGGGTAGAGAATACTTGTTGGGGAGGGAGGGCAACAGGAAAAGACAGAATGTATGTGCCCATTAGGCCAGGGGATGAGGATTCCAGACCGGGGGAAGGGGGAGGAAAGACACAGTTGATCTTCCTGATTAGTATGTCGGCTGAAGTCATATTTCACCAAGACTAGTGAAACAAAGGAAAACAAAAAAGAGCAAAGTGGCCTTGTATGCTAAGTGGGGAGTACTAGAGAGTAAAGAGCTATCTAGCCTTGGAGGCCATTTATTCATTCAAGCTATTTAGTTGGCTAGTTTGTTGACTGGTTTTTCTTTCAACAAGTGTCATTCGAAGGTGTTCTGTGGATAGAGTGTTGTGTGGGATCCAGTTGAAACAGATACCGAAGTTTGTGTTCTTGTAAAGGAACTAGGAGACATGTATGTACCCGTCAGGGAGCAATGAGTACTCTAAAATGTTATAAATCGTTCTAGGAGTTCTAAGAGGGGGAATTACTTCCAGCCTGGAATGGTGAAGGGTGACCTCCTAGAGGAAGGGGCATTCGAAAGGGGCCTTCAAGGATAGGTAAACTGTAAATGTGCAAACAGGAAGGGAGAAGAAAAAGCAATACAGGAGCAAACATATCAAGGTAAGAAACAAATATAATAAATATCTATTGTATTATGGGCAAGGTTCTACAAGAGGCACTGGGTTGCAATGGGGCTACTGTTTTCAGGGGGCTTGTGGGCTGGTGGTCAAACTGCTGGCACTATCAGTACTTCAGGCCAGCTGGCCCTTGCCAAGGCAGGCTCCGGAGTCTCAGCTATTCCTCCTGATTCTTCCCCCGAATGCTCCCTCCAGTAAGAGCAGTCAGGAAATGTCTCCCTGGAAATAGCTTCAAAGACAACAGCACACCACTGTGAACACTTAAAATACTGGAGACAGAGCATTCAGAGTGCTGCTCCCGGCATGTTTGAGGGGAAAGCAGCAAGATCCTTCCCAGAGGTAAATCCTTTCTGTTGTTGTTTTCTTCTAAGTGCTTGGGTATCCCAGTCCACATTCATCCTTTTCCTCTAGCTTATCTTTTCATGACTTTGGAGAGCAGTCTTCCTTATCTAGGAAACAAATGGCCTCCACGGAGAGCTCAAAACAGCAAAGTCATTTATCTGTTTGACATGTGTTTGCCTGTTTGTTTTCTCCAGCCTTGAGACAAGAGTTGTGTCAACTGTGGATGGCTGTGCCCCAGTCACTTGAGAGACATGAATCAATTTCCCAGCTGCATTTATCACTTGCTGCCTTAAATCAAGTCTAATCAATGCTTCCTTCATTTGGTATGGATTGAAACTATATCTAACACATTCAGAAAACAGGCGAGAAAAGCAACAGATCACAAAAATCCCATCGGGGATTTAGATGGAATGATGTTAAGGAAACATTTGCAATCTTTGATTTGCTTTAATGGAGACCCCTGACTACACAATCACAGAGATTTGCGTTTATGAAGCTTAACTTGCATTTACCTGACGTGCAGTGACATTACATGACAAGTCGCTTTATGCAGGAGGATTTCTGCATCTTTAAAGATTTTATAATTAACACATTCTGCGGATTTGGTGTACTTTTAATAGTTTTATTCCTATATTAAGTTAACTCATTTCTGCTTCTTTTAGAGGCATCTGATTTGTTACCATTGACTATATAGGTCAATTTCCCGCTATAACATATCAAATGATAAAAAAATCTCTTTATAACAAAATAGATATCCAGGAGTCCCTCTGTTTTATAGTAATAATTTTATAAAGTCTTAGGACTAAGAAAACTTGACCCTCTCTCTACTCCCCCTAATTCTTGGTAATAGAATTTGATCCTCACAACCAAAGTGGATTTTTCATTAGCAGGTGTGAAGACCGCTCCCCGGCTGTCAGCCAATTCAGAATGTGGTAGGGAGCAGCCCTGTCTCATTTGTAGATTAATCTTGTGCCAGTGAAAGATGATACCAGCTTAGTTACTGGCACCTAAAACCAATGATGCCCACAGCAAGGCCCCACATTATTCTTCAAGGATAATGGGAGAGGAGAGACCGAACATAGAAAAATAGGTCAGTGATAATGCAAACCTAGAAGATGAGGCAGTTCTGTGATTCATTGGTATAATTAGTATTTTTATCTAATCTGCTGAACTATGTAGACTCTTACCACTAGCATGCCTCTGAAGCCATTAGCAGGGCTGACTCATTTTCACAGGGCTGGCTCCCCCAGCGACCTGTTGCTAGTAGCTAAGTAGGGCCCTGTTCAGCCCTGGGATGTCAGACAGTAATAATAAACCCTTACCTTGGTTTAATACTTTCCAGTTTATAAAAGTGTTTTCAACATACAGTCTCACTGTACTGTAAGGTACGCAATAGAAGCAGTTCTATTCCCATTTTTAAGATGAAGGCTAAGGTGCAAAGTTGGGCACACCTCCTTGTGAGCCGGCCACGGACGTGGCTCTGGATCTCAACTCTCTGTCTCCTCAACCCCAAAGCCTGGGTTTTGGCAACTAGGCAGTCACTGGGTTTCCTCCCTGTTCTTTCTTCAACTTGTTTTTGTTCTCCCATCACCCAGAGTTTTGGGGAAACTCATATGGTTGTAGGAGATTGCTAAAGTTGCCTGGCAGGTTGCTTAGTTAAAAAATTAAAATAAAAGACGGCACCTTTGGACATGTTTTGGGTTACAGACCTAGTGTACCATAGTGTTCTTAGCCCATCTTAAACAAAGACAGAGTAATGCGATATAACAAAGCTTCAACCTCCGTGAACAAAGAGAGGGTAAAAGAAACGCTGCAGACACGGAGTCTGACATTAAGGAGCTCACTCACGGTGTCGTTAATACTCATGAGAGTTGTTTAATGAGCTCCTGGGCTTTGAGGATGTCCGGGCAGGATCATGTTTGCTCATTCTTTCAGGAAGGGAGTAACAGGTTTTTCCACCCAAGACAAGTCTCCCTGAAGTAGATCCTGTCAAGATTCTTAAGTAAGGACAGAAATTGAAGGAAGGAAGAAAACTTCCTTGGCTTTAAGCTTTTAGACAAGAGTGGATTTGCTCAACTTGCTTGACTTTAGTGGAAATGAGGGGAGTCATGGATGATAGTTTTCCAGACTGGCTTCAGGTAATGTGCTACGGAGGAGAAATGCATTTTCAATGGTCATAAGGATTTAGAAGCTCTCTGGGGAGCCTGAGAGAAGCCTTGAACACATTCTGACGAAGCTGTTACAGTGTTCAGGAGTTACCATGCATGTTAAATGGCATAGTCACCTACTATCACGTTAACACAAAAAGAATTCTTATTAGAAATACAGATACTCATAACTTTTATAAAGCCAAAGTAAAAGGGATCACACCCTTTCTTGAAATAAAAAAATGCTACTAAGTTTAATGCATACCAGATTTCATTTCATTTCCTCCCCAAAGCAAATTGGTTTATCTCATTTGTTCATTCATTCAACGAATATTTATGGAGGACTTGAGAATATGGGCCCTGATGATTCAGTGGTAACAAGACACGACATAGACCTCACTGCTCCAGGAGCTTAAACTTAAGTGGGAAAATTCACATCTAAAATATTAATGGAGATTTATGCTTCCAGTCCAGATGGGGTAATAGGGACCAGATTTATTCTCCCGCCTGACATAACCAAAAAGAAAAACAGGCGCCACACATGAAACAATGGTTTTCAAGACACTGAACATGAGGCAATGAAAGACAGATCCTGAGGGACAGAAAAAAACATGGTAAGCTCCATGACTGCCCTCCCTACTCCCTTGAAAGACAACCCAGGCACAACCCAGTGGACTCTGGAGTTCAAGAGACAGAGCTGAGGATTTGGGGAGACCAAGGCAGCTAACGTATGCAGGACAGAACAGGAATCCAGAGAAGAGAACTATCTGGAGAAAGAGAGTCCTCCACTAGTATTCAAGAGAGTACTTTGTGATGAGGGCTGGGGAAAGAACCATCTGAAAAGATTAAAGGAACAGTGCTCAACACTCACACAAGGAAGAGTGCCTCCTTCACTCAGCCAGATTGAAAATACTCCTAATTCACAGGGCATGGGGAGAACACTCAGGAACATCAGCACTGGAGAATAACTCACCCTACACTGAGCACTGCTCTGGACCTGCCTAATAGAGCAAGACCCACAAGAATCACCCTATTCCCAAGTCACTTAACTGCATCCCAAAACAAAGCTAAAAAGTATCTGTAAGAAGACATATCCAGCACCCAACAAGGTAAAATCACCATGTCTGGCATCCAATCACAGATTATAAGGCATGCGAAGAAGCAGGAAAACAGGACTCATGATGCAGACTTGTATCAAGAATTTATAAAGATCTCTCACAACCCAAAAATATGAAAACAAACAACCCAGCTTTAAAAATTGGCAGAAGATTTGAACAGACACGTCAAAAAGATATGTGGATGACAAGCATACAAATAGATGTTCAACACCATAAGTCTTAGGAAAATGCAAATTAAAACTGCAATGAGATAGCACTACACATCTATTAGAATGCTAAAAATTTAAAAGACTGGCCATATGAAGTGAAGACAAGCATGTGGAAGACTGGAACCCTCACGCACTACTGGTGGGAATGTAAAGTGGCACAGCCATGCTGAAGAGCAGTTGGGCATTTTCTTAAAACATTAAGCATGGCCAGGCACGGTGGCTCATGCCTGTAATCCTAGCACTCTGGGAGGCCGAGGCAGGCAGGAGGATCACGTGAGAACAGGAGTTTGCGACCAGCATGAGCAAGAGCGAGACCCTGTCTCTACTAAAGATAGAAAAATTAGCTGGTCAACTAAATATAGAAACAAAAAATTAGCCAGGCGTGGTGGCAAGCGCCTGTAGTCCCAGCTACTTGGGAGGCTGAGGCAGAAGGATTGCTTAAGCCCAGGAGTTTGAGGTTGCTGTGAGCTAGGCTGACGCCACGACACTCTAGCCTGGGCAACAGAGTGAGACTCTTGTCTCAAAAAAAAAAAAAACAAAAAAAAAAAACCCCAAACATTAAGCATACACTTACCATATGGCTCAATCATTCCACTCCCAGATATTTACCTAAGAGAAATGAAAGCATACATCCACACAAAGACTTGCACACAGATGCTCATAAAGGCTTTATTTATAACAGCCTCAAACTGGAAACAACCCAAATGTCCATCAATAGGTAAGTGGACAAATCCATTCAATGAAATAGTACTCGGCAATGAAAAAAAAACCCAACACATGCTACCACATGGGTGAATCTCAAAATAATTATACCGAGTAAAATAAGCCTGACTAAAAAAAGATGCATATTGAGTGATTCAATTTACATAAAATTCCAGGAAATGCAAACTAATGTATAGTGCCGGAAAGCAGATCAGTGGCTGCCTGGAGAATGGGGGTAGGTGGCACAGGGGACAGTTGGGGATGATAGGTACATTCATTACCTTGTTGTGGTGATGGTTTCACTTGGTGTACACATATGCCAACATTTATCACACTGTATACCTTAAATTTGTGCAGTTTATTGTGTGTCGAGTATGCCTCAGTAAAGCTACAATAAAAGTATTAATGGGCTCTATGTTCTAGAGACTCTGGCGGTAGAACTATTATCATCATCTAGAACTTTAAACTTTATCTTTAAAGTTACAACAAGGAAACCAAAAGGTACAAGCATTAGCTCACTGGAAAACAACGTTGAACAGTCACCCCTCAGTGTCTGTGGGGACTGGTTCCAGGACCCCCACGGAAACCAAAATCCTCAGGTGCTCAAGTCCCTGATATAAAATGGTGTAGTATTTGCATATAACCTACACACACCCTCTCGTATCCTTTAAATCATGTCTAGACTACTTACAATACCTAAATGCAAGGTAAATGCTGTGGAAATAGGTGTTACACTGTACTGTTTAGAGAATAATGACAAGGAAAAAAGACTGTGCATGTTCAGTACAGATGCAATTTTTTCTTAAATGTTTTCAATCTGTAGTTGCTTGAATCCATGGAGGAGGAATTCACAAATCTGGAGAGCTGACTGACTGTATGTACTAAGAAAAAGTACAAAGTGAAAATGAGGAATTCTAATTCAGTAAATAAAACCAAATCTGACATAAGCCTCAACAATGAATAAAACCACACAGAGTCAATTACTTGGCGCATGGTGGCTGTCTCTTTCCTGCATATTGCCGTGGTTTACAGCAGTGGCGCCCTTGGGCTCTGAAACCTGCACCGTAGTCTTTAGTTGTTCCCCAAGCTCCTCTATCAGAGGCCCAGACACGCCCAGAGCCCGGGAAGAGACGGGCAGCTTCTCCTGACTAACATCGGACTTCTGGGCGGCTGTGTTCCTGCACACCCCACCATCAGCAATAAGCAGGGCACTGCTTTCCTCAAGAAAGGGACCTAGCAAAGAATCGACTGTCTCGCACTGACTCTCTTTGAGCTCGTCTTGCTCTGAATCCGAGCCTGACTCTGAGTCTGAGGTTCCAGACGATGTGGTGCTGTCCGATTCCTCCGAATCACTTGCCTCAGAACTGGAGCAAGGTGTCTGCTGCCCCAGAACGGAATGGGCTGCTTTTAATGCAGTTTCTTCCTCCTGGACAAGAAGTGCTGCTGCTTCCAGTTCTTCCAGTTCCAATCCCAGCTGGGCTTTTGTGAGGGAGACTTCCTTCAAGGCTTCTGCAAGAGCTGCCAACTTTTTGGACCTTGAAAAACATTTTAAGAAGAAATATTAGGACTATTCGTTAATTGGCCTGGGGACAGCAGGGTATACAGCTTCGAAAAAATAACAAAATAAAATTGAATCCACACTTCACATGGTACACCAGGATAAATCCCATAATAGATCAAAGATATATATGTAAAAAATGAAGCTATTAAAGTATTACAAGGAAACATAGGAGATTTCCCTTTGTGACCCTAGAATGAAGAAGGCCTTCCTAACTATGACTCAAAATTCGGAAGCCACAAAAAATTGATAAATTCAACTAAATAAAAATCAACTTCTTTTGGGCCAAAAGAAAGAAACCATAAAGTCAAGGACTTAATGCAAAATTAGGGAAAATATTTGCAACTCGAATCCCAGCCTAAGGCCTAATTCTCCTAACAGAGTTCTTAAAAATGGATATAACAATTCAACCGAAAAATGGGCAAAAGACACAAGCAGACAATTCTCAAAACAGAATATACAAATGATTCTTAAATATATGAAAAGATGTTCAACTTCAGTCAAATAAGAGAAATACAAATTAAAGTCATATTGAGATAGATTTTTCATCTATCAGATTGGCAAATATCCAAACATTTGACAACATTCTGTCAACAAGGCTCTTGGGGAAGAGGCGCTTTCATATACCGTTGGAGGGAGATCAAATAGCTATAACCTCCATGAACCTGGTAATAACTTTCAAAACTGAAAATGCACATACCCTTGACCCAGCCAGCCCCATGTCTGGAATTTAAACACATGTAGCACATATGCTACATGACATAGGTCTGAGGTTATTTACTATGACATTGTTTTTAATACCCCCAAATGGGAAACAACCACACATCCTTGATATGAGACTGGTTAAATAAGTTATGGCATATCCATACAAAGGAATAGCCTATAGTTGTACAATGAATGAAGCTCTCCATGGGCCAATCCAGACATACTGTTTAGCGACAACAAAATGCACACCATATGTATATGCTACATTTACTTAAAAAAAGAAAATCCAGGAAAGATATAGAAACATGTATTTGTATTTTCTTATATACTTCTCAATAATTCTGGAAAGCAACAGAAAACATAACTTACGTCGGGGGGAAGGGATAGGAATTGGAAATATGGGGTTGATGGAGGATGACACCAAGAGGGAGCCTTTCCGCTGCATATTGTTTTATTTTTAAACCTATATGAATATAATACCTGTTCACAATCTTACAATGTACAAAAAAAGGGGAAAAAAGCAATATCAGAGAGAAGCATGGAGTGCTTTTTCTCCTTATCAGAAAACCATTTCTGAAGATTGTTTTTCTAAATTACCTGCTAGATTTATAATATTACATTGTATTGGGTAAATAAACTTTTTAACTATTAACCTGGATGCATTTAATGGTTTTTGTTTGTTTGTTTGTTTGTTTTTTAGAGACAGGTTCTCACTCTGTTGCCCAGGCTGGAGCAAGGTGGCACGATCATAGCTCAATGCAGCCTCAAATTCCTGGGCTCAAGAATTCTCCTGCTTCAGCCTCCCCAGTAGCTGGGGCTACAGGTGCATATCACCAAGGCTGTCTAATTTTTAATTTTTTGGTAGGCCTCAAGTGATAGTCCTTTTTTGGCCTCCCAAAGTGTTGGGATTACAGGTGTGAGCCACCGTACCAGGCTTCATTTTGCTGTTTTGTTTTTGTTGCTAAAAGAATCGTCGTAGCATAAACTGCAGTTCTCCAAAACTATGTCTTTATTATTAAAGAGGATAATCTGATGTGACAACTGAAAAAAGGTGGCAGTGAGTGAAAATGGTAAGCGTGCTGACATGGTTTCTATGTTTCTGTGACTCCAAAGATGAAATGACTGTACAAACGTTCAATGGCTTTGACACAAACTGGATGAGGGTGAGTTTACAAGACAAATTCATTTGTAAAAGTATAGTCCATCCCATAATATTGGGAAAATGAGTTTTCATTTCAGTAGAGCAGATGTGAATGGATGGAGCGATGGGAAATACTGAGCAGAGATGGTATTTTCATCTGAGTGCCCAATATACCTGAGACCCTATTTCTCAAAGTATTTAGCACAATGAGTTTGCACAGGGCTGGGCCCCCTCCTCTCCACTGTCCTTTCATGTGTAATCAGCAGCAGTGGTGGGTGGGTTGCACAGTGGGTGAATGGGACAAGGGCAGCAGCCATTGCTGATGGGTAACTTTCTCTTAAGCAAGGAAATCTCTGGGTTTAAGTGCCAGAATTCCCAGAGCGCTTAGAAAAGGGGAGGTGGATAGGGTGAAGAGGAAAACCAAGATGAGATCAGCTGGAGTCAATTAATGATTCACCAAGTGCTATAAACCCTGGTTGAACTCTTATCAGCTTGTGACATTTTTAAAGTATAGTTACAGAATGAGATGGTTGCAACATAATGTGCATCCATGTCCAAGATAGCTGTAGACAACGTCCACCATATATATAGAAGCCTTGAATACTAGTGGTAAAGGATTCGGTCAGAGCTGGTGACCCAGTTTAGCACATCTCTGGCCCAAGACCCAGTCAGCCTAAGAACTAGTTCCCCACTGTATTTTTCACTGAAGGCGAGTTCTCTCTGGGTAGTGACACACAGCTTTATGGTTTAAAGAATGATAAACTTGGGAACGAAGACAATGCCTCTTATTAACCTATAGTATTAGAAATAGAAATTTTAAATAAAAGCTGTTACTTCAGTGACCATATATCTCATTTTTAATAGTCATGACAAATACTTCCAACAATATATACAAAGGATGATGTTCCACAAACATGACTGCACTTGCTCCTAACCACCCCATGAATCATTTTCACTATTGTCCCTACATTACAGATGAGGAAACAGAAGTTTGTAAGGGTTAAGAGAGCTGAAGTTCACCCAGCTAACCAGGAGGAGTCAGGACTAGCAGCCCAAGCCTCAGGACTGCAGCCTCTTCCTTTTCCACCGCAGGGCCTCCTGTGAATACGGACACTCTGCAACGTTTCATTTCCTAAGAACACACTTTGCTTCTTCCCAATTTGAGCTCTACTCAACATCTTCCAAAGGAGCAAGTTCTGCACAAGGCCCAGAATCCTCCAAAGGTACTGTGACTAGTGTCTTTAGCTTAGTAATGTTAAATGAAGTATATATCTAAGCTTTAACTACAGAGGCTTAGAAAAGGAGACTAAAATTTGAATTATTTGAACATTACTGAATATATTGGATACATCAATTCTCAAGTTGAAATTATTTGGATCTTTGTTACTGTCTACTACACGGTTGTTATGTCCTAACTGTCTTTTGTAACAGGATAAATGCAGAATTCCAAAGCTCCTTCCCTGGGATCCTGGCTCTTTCCAGAGAGCACACCCCACCTGTGGCAGGACTAGAAAGTGTCAACTGTAACCTGCAGGAAAGTGGTGAGCCCTGTGACCCAAATAGGAACTCCTGCCTGGAACCAGATGATATGAACTTTTATCCGTTAGGAAAAAGTTTCTCACTTTCAGCATTAAATTATGCAAGAAATATACATTATATAAGAAATATACATTAAAAAAAGAATTAGATGTTCATTTATCTGATTCTTCACCAAGCTGATTCATTTCTATTTCTTATTATCCCACTTTTGCTACCTCAAGCTAGCTAGTTTCCTAAATTACTATTGAAGTTCTGATAGAAACTTTAAGTTTATAGAAGAAGCATTCCTGAACTCTCCCTCTAAAGAATACTAGGATAGGCCAGGCGCACACCTGTAATCCTAGCACTCTGGGAGGCCGAGGCGGGTGGATCGCTCGAGGTCAGGAGTTCGAGACCAGCCTGAGCAAGAGTGAGACCCCCCGTCTCTACTAAAAATAGAAAGAAATTATCTGGCTAACTAAAATATATATATATACACAAAAAATTAGCCGGGCATGGTGGCGCATGCCTGTAGTCCCAGCTACTCAGGAGGCTGAGGCAGTAGGATCGCTTAAGCCCAGGAGTTTGAGGTTGCTGTGAGCTAGGCTGACGCCACGGCACTCACTCTAGCCTGGGCAACAAAGCAAGACTCTGTCTCAAAAAAAAAAAAAAAAAAAAAAGAATACTAGGATAAAAAGTGATTTAAATTTCAAAATAGCATGGCATAGAATGTGACCCAATGGTCTGAAGAATGAAAGTTATATTTGTTTTTATTCAACTATTTTACACAGATAATCTAATAATCACTATTCACAAAAAGGGAAATTATTCCTTTGGGGAAAAAAATTAAGCCATGAAAGAATAGCTATTTTGTTCTTTCAACCACTGGCATAATTAGAGCTGGTTCTAATCTGCCGCTCCTTGTAAATTCTAGAATCTACTCCACATTTAAAAGAGACAATCAGATCTCACAAAGTCATATTTTAATAAAATCACACTCAAAACATGTTCTTCTTAGAAAGTTATTGGAAATGTAATCCTACCATATAACTTTAAAAAAAAATACTTTCATTCTTTTTCCATTTTTATATATGTGAAAGAACACCCTATTTGGAGGATTTTTCTTTAAATTAAAGGTTGCTGACAAGTTACAGTAAATATAACTACTGTGAACGAGGATGGTAATAGCTGAAAGTACATGCCTTTCCCATGGCTAAGGCTGATATAAAATTTCCTCAATTATTTTATATTTGGTGACTGAGTTTGGGTGGGGGAATCCTCAGCCTTATGAAACAGCTAAAACAAAATGCAAAAAGAGCCCTGAAACGTAGGTGGGGAGGGGAACTGGGTATAAATGGAAAGCACACATCCTGTTTCTTGCTGTAGAGTTTTGTCTCAAACTATCAATCAACTTTTCACCACTTCCTGCAATAGTAGGTCCACCATAAATCTCATAGTAACTGATTAGGTTTCATTTCCTCTTCCCAAACCTAGTAGCCTGCCAGGCATGACATACTGAGACTAGAGCCAGCCACTGATAATGTAGGACAAGACTCCAGTGAGGCAATTCCAGACATTTCACACTGGATGTTTACTGGCTAACTTGGCCTTTTAATTTCATAGCATACCACACACACAATCTCAGGTTTTAGCTGGGGCCAAATAGCACATCAAGTTTTCTTTCTTTCTTTCTTTCTTTTTCTTCTTCCTTTTTTTTTTTTTTTTTTAAGAAACTGGGTCTCACTATGTTGCCCAGGCTGGAGTTCAGTGGCTATCCACAGACACAATCACAGCTCACTGCAGCCTCAAACTCCCGTCCTCAACTGACCCTCCCACCTCAGTCTCCCAAGTAGCTGGGACTACAGGTGTGTCCCATTGAGCCTAGCCTTCAAGTTTCTTTTGAAAGGACATTTACGGTAATGACATATTATTCCTCTCTATTGAAAAACGTCAGTTCCAAACTTCAAGATCCTCTACCCAAAACATATTTATGTAACCTGATCTAAAAGATAATGCATTGGCTTTAAGTGTAAGTCGCTAGTGAAATTCCTATCTTGAATCTGAGCGTCACCATGAGAAACAAATACCAATTGATGCAGAGATGAACACAGAATGGTCTGCTCGTATCCTGTAACAGTGAAAAACATTTCCAGCTCAGTCCTTAACAGAAACACTCAATCTCTTTGAACCAGAAACTATTAACTTAATACAGAGAAGATTGCAAGATAAGAGTTATTTAAACCATATTCAGTCTGGGCCAATGAAATAACTTTTCATCCAATTTCCTATTGACTTTTCTGTCATTTTGGGGGCCTGAGCTCTGAGAAATAACATCTAGTCCACAGATGAGTAGAATAATTTTCTGAAAAGCCCCTGTATTAGTTTCCTAGGGCTGCTATAACAAACTACCACACGCTGGTAGCTTATACAACAGGAATGTATTCTTTCACAGTTCCTGAGGCTGCAAGTCCAAAATCAAGGTGTTGGCAGGGTTGGCTCCTTTGAGGGCCGAATCTGTTCCATGCCTGTCTGTTAGCTTCTGGTATTGCTGGCAATCCCTGGTGCTCCTAGGCCTGTAAATCCATCACTCCAAGCTCTGCCTCTGCAGTCACAGGATGTTCTCCCTGTGTGTCTGTGACTTCACATGGCCAACTTCCCTCTGTGTATGCCTCGGTGTCTCTTCTCTTCTTATAAGGACACCAGTCATAGTGGATTAAGAGGCCACCCTACTCCAGCGTGCCCTCATCTTAACTAATTACATCTACAATGACTCTATTTCCAAATAAAGTCACATTCTGAGGTTCTGGGAAAAACATGAATTTTGGGGACACTATCCAAAACAGTACACCCCCTATAGCTGAAACAAATAGATAGTGGAGATGCTCATTAATGGATGATAATTAAGTCCAGAAAAAAAATCACTTACAGTAAATCAACTTAACATGAAGACCAAAATTTAATAGTAAATAGTGATGAAAAGGTTAAAACTTCACCTTGGAACAAAACTACAAACTAAAAAGTAAGTTAAATATTATAAAATATTTAACAATGTTAACAACATATAGGTCACAACTGCAACCATGCACTAATTCTCAAAATAAGCAAAGAATGAACCAAATAATAATTGTATTTGTAATTGTTCTAACAAAATTATATTATAGCACCATCTAACATTCATCAGTTCACGTTGGTCTTTCTGGAGCAGAATCATAGAAGATCATTTTTACAGAAAATAATCAACAGCATCATCAGTTTTCTCAAGGGCTTCTCAATCATGTGATATTCAAATCAATCCTTTGATATTCAAATTAAGGACTTCCTACCAATTTCACTATTTTTTTAATACCAAAAAGCATCCAAGTATAATTTCACTATTATTGTAGAGTTTTCTTCTTCAATTGTTAACTAATCCCACACTGGCAAGCCTCACAGTCAGCGGTTCTGTGTGTGGTTCAAGCACATCTCCCATATTACTGTCACTGCCTTCGTGAAATCCTTGATCTTTTGCTCAATTTGCAATTTAGTTGCACTGCACAATATCAACAATCAATAAGAGGTTAAACAACAAAAATACTGGCAAATGCTGATGGGAAAGATGATAGGAAGGAAATAATATGCTAGAATGGGGACAAAATTTATTAAGTAGCTTGCTTATTAGTGAATATTTTTGTGTTTGCCTACCATCACTTCCCTTTGTAACTTTCTGGGTGCGGAAACTCAAATAATGAATATTTGGAAAGAAGGACTTCCTGCGTAACACATACAGGTGGCTGTACTAGACAGATCCTCTGAAAGCTCATCTTTGCAGGGAGCACGGGAATCATCTACTCCAACCCTTCTACTTTATCAATGAAGTTGGTATCACTGGCTGCTTTGATGCAGCTTGAAAGTTTGTGTGACTTAAATTGAAAGAGTTGCAACTGGATGTTAATCCCAAAGTTCCAGGCTCAAGGGCTGTTCTCTCTCACCTGCTCTGTTTTAGCTACTTACAGAGTGGTTGTTATGACAGTCATAGAAATTATTTAATCTTTGAAAAAGACAGGTGAAAACTTCAATGCTACTTAATTCCTATGGAGAAGTCAGCTTGACTGTGATGTACTGAGCTTAGGAAAAACACAGTGGGAGGAGACTGAAGCTAGAAAGCCATCAGCATTGAACCATTCCCTAAGGACATGATAGTGACCATCTCCCAAAAGTCCCTGGCAGAAAGTAACTTCTGTCTTCTTGAAATGTTATAAAGTATACCAAGACTAAAAAAAAAATTATAAAATAGACCTTTATACCCTTTTATGAGGTATTCTATAACTAGATTAATAAAAGTTCTCAAGACAACTCCAACAATTCTATAATTATGCCATTGCCTTTTAAAAAAAAGGTTATAGACTCCAATCCTTAATGCTTAAGAAAATAAAAATAAATATTCATTAGCTCACAAATATATATCTGATACACTGGACTACAGATTCCCCAAAAGGGGAGGGGGACAACATTTTTAAATGTCTTTCAATAACATAGTCAAATCATTATGGCAAACAGCTATAACAAAGACTCGGCCACCTCTGAGATGCTGTGTGAAGGGGCTGAGAGGTTCCTCATTAGCATCAGTTAATGGCAGCCACCGGCACTTCCTGAGTGCTGACTCTGTGACAGGCTCAGTTCTAAGTACTTCACACATACAGCACATACAGCGACCCTGTGAGACAGGTACTGGTATTACCCCTGTTGGAAAAATAGCAAAACTAGGCCATGGAGGAGCACAGAAGTTGTCATATTATCACAGAAAGACAACTCTAGAGGCCCCAAGCAGAACACTTCTTTTTATATGGTAATATGTTCATAAATTCACATATAGTTTCCTCTGTGTTCACAATTACGTAGAGAATTGTTTATTTTAATCTTCAAATGACAAACGGGTGGCTACATATTTTAAAAAGTCCTGCATCAGAGCTCCTCTCTGGCACAGCAGGGGCAAAAGCAGCTGAGCTAAGGGCAGGCAGACAGGCTCTGGCTCCAGCAGTTCCTTTGAGAACAGTCTGCACATAAACACACACACACACACATGCACACACACGCACCCACACACACACCCACTTTTAGAGCAAAATTAATGACTATGTAAAAAAAATTGCTATGGCAATGCTTAGTGCTGAAAAGACTGTCTCTGGTGAGGTTTAGCCAAACCCAGAGAAGCCATCATTAGCCTCACTGCCCACCCCCACCTCAGAAGTGGAAGGGTGAGGGGATAAACGGGTTAAGAAAGGTACAGTGTTTACCAAAACTGTTCCATCCGGTCTTTGAAACTGTCTTACATTTACACCACACCTGATCAGATTCCCAGAGATGGAAAAGCGGGTCTCATAAATTTGCCACATTTCCATCTACTCCACAGCACAACTGCTTTTGCTGAAACGTGCTTCACTGTGATCCCAAAAGCCGGTGTTCAGGACTGATTTAAAAAACAGCCCCGTGAAACTCACGGAATCGTGCAACTCGCAAGGTCTCCCTTTCCATACTGGCTGTTAGGAAATTCAAGTCTGTGACCCACCCAATGTCACAGAATGCACCTGCAGCTCCTTCTTGCCTCCATTTTCATTTTGTTTCCACCTTTTCCCCCTTCTTTTATCTTCACCTGTAAGTTATGCCATCTTGTTTTATACACACACACACAGAGAAATGCTTTAAATAATTTCTAATAGAAGGCAGGGAATAAATAATTTACAAGTGAAACCAAATAGCTGGTTAAGTAAAAACAAAAACATCTTTGTTGGATAGAAAAGGACATGGGAAACGGGGTCTCCAAGTCTCAGTCCATTTTCTTCTCTATGATTATTCCATGAAGCATGGTATTTGGACATGTCAGACTTAAACAATTCTGACAATATTTCTGCATTTCATCTATGTTAAGGGCAAATGGTGTCATTTAATGATATAGTATTTTGACCTATTAACTGTTCAGATGAAGTGGCCATTTGGATTCAATTAAGCTAAGTGGAGGTCAATCACCAAGATGGAGACAGTATCACGATAAAGGTGGTGGCAGAAGGAAGGTACTGTGGGTTAAACTGTGTCACCCACAAAGACATGTTGATGTCCTAGACCCTGGAACCTGTGAAGGTGACCTTATTTGGTAATAGGGTCTTTGGAGATGTAATCAAGTTAAGATGAGGTCATACTGGATTAGGATGGGTCTAAATCCAATGACTGGTGTCCTTATAAAAACATGGTATAAAGGCCGGGCATGGTGGCTCACACCTGTAATCCTAGCACTCTGGGAGGCTGAGGCGGGACGATTGCTTGAGGTCAGGAGTTCAAGACCAGCCTGAGCAACAGCAAGACTCTGTCTCTACTAAAAATAGAGCAGGCGCTGTGGTGAGTGCCTGTGGTCCCAGCTACCCAGGAGGCTGAGGCAGGAGGATCACTTGAGCCCAGGAATTGGAGGTTGCAGTGAGCTACGATGATGCACTCTACCCAGGGCGACTGAGCAAGATTCCATGTCAAACAAAACAAAACAAAACCATGCTGTAAAGACACAGGGACACAGAGACAGAGAATGCCATGTAACGATGGAGGCAGAGACCGGAGGGATGTCAAAAGTTGCCATCAACTGCCACAAGCTAGCAGAGGGGCCATGGAACAGATTCTCCCCCAGAGTTTCCAGAAGAAACCATCTCTGCCGATACCTTGATTTTGGAATTCTGGCCTCTGGAACTATAAGAAAATAAATTTCTGTGGTTTTAATCCACCCAGTTTGTGGTAACTTGTAACAGCAGCCCTAGGAAACTAACACAGAAGGACACATAGCGATGAAGATCTTCAGGGCAGAAGACATTTCATATAATAATAAGTTACTTAGTTTACAAATGAAAAAAAGGGACACCACTAAAAAATACAACAGCAAGGCACAGAGAAGTTTTCTTCACATAATAACATGAGGGGAATGAATCAGTTTGTTTCTAATTCCCTTCCAAATCTAAAAGGCTATAGTTTTACACTTCCACGTTATGATGGTGATGTTCCTCAGTTAAAAGTCTGCAATGGCTTCCCAAACACTCAGAATAAAATCCAAACTCCGCACTGAGGACGAGACCCTGTGAGAGCTGGCCCCGTCCACCACCCAGTGAGATCAGCCACCGTTCCTGTCCAGGTCACTGTGCTCCGGCTCCAATCACCGCCCTCTCTCTGTGCTGAGGACACACTAACAAAATCTCACCTCAAGGCCTCCGTACTTGTTCCCTTCTTCTGGAATGCACGTCCCCAAACCTTCCCATGCTGGCTCCTACTGATTCAGAACTCAGCTAAAATGCTACCTCAGAGAGCCTTGCAAGAGCAGTCCAGTTAAAGCAACGCTTCCTGAGCCGTTTCACGTCATGGAACACACAGAAAACAGCATCTGCCAGGCATGGCACATGGATAAACTGACCAAGCTGGCCCACGTTCTACCTGCCATCCTGAAGGCTGAGGGTTTCTGTCTCACTGTTTCGAACCTGCGGTACGAGGAGAGTTTTGAGGTCTAAAGAAGTGGAAGTCCTGGCTACATTTTCAAATAGTATGTCCTTTTTGTCTCCACTTCCCCATTTTGAAAGCAGAATGAAAAATGACCCCTTCCAAATTTTCTGGCACACTCGGAGAAAGACTAGGTCAAGTGATTTAATGTGTTGATTTCTCTATATGCTTGTTCTAAATGCCAAATTTTTCCTCAGTTACAAAATATAAAGTGTGTGTGCTATGTCACTTTCACAGTACTGAGACGGGAAAATACTCAAGTGTTGGCATGTTTAGCACATTATGATATGCACAGGCTGGAGCATGCAGCTCTCCACATTATGATGGGAGGCAAAAACTTTGAAAATTCAGAATATTTATGTGGTCACTGTTACCAGTTATCATGTGCAATGAAATGTCTTCTTAAATGCATGCCACAATAGCATGAACCAATTAAACCAGAACCGTTCTATGAATCCAGTTGTAAATCACAGGCGAGATCACAGCACACTGCAGCCTCGAACTCCTGAGCTCAAATGATCCTCCCGCCTCAGTTTCCTGTGTAGCTAGGCCTACAGGCGTGTACCTCCACACCCGGTTCTATTCTATGATTTCTTAATGCTGGTCACGTTCTATAGAATGAATGAAAGCAATGCAACGCTTGTTGGCTTGGTTTGAGTTTTTTGGAATTATTAAATGGCTGACATGACACATAAGCTCTGCCTCTTCCAACTCACTCTGAATCACGGTTAAAATGCTATCTAAAGAAAGTGTGCAATTTCTGTTTTCCTAGGAAGCAAACAGGGTCTATGTGAGAGGGCACAGCTATGGTTCAGAGGAGCAGTACAGAGAGGTCCCCACAAAGGCCAGGCACAATGCCGAGTGCCCATCTCCTGGGCAGACCTGCTGTACCGTCCCATAGTCTTAAACAAAACAACCCCACACTGTGCCAATCAGTACAGCTCACTGGTTTAATAGGACACCTATTTAACTTGTGTCCCCTCTGTAGGAGAGCTGGGCCTAGGAGCTGCAGCATTCAGCGTTCGAGAGATCTTTCCTGAATGCAGGCCCTGGTTGGAACAGGGAGGGCTGTGCTGGGGATGGCAGGGAGTCCCAGGGACTGGGCCGTAGGACTGATCAGCAAAGACCAAGAGGTAAGTGTTCAGAACATATGCCCACCTGTAATCTATTCCGCATCCCACTCTCCTCACATCCCCGCCTCATACCCCTTACACACCAACATAACTAGCCATGCTCCTTTTTAGAGCTTGAGGCTCTCACGCCAATTTGCCAGGAGATTTTTTTTAAGGTACACTAAAGAGACTTAGGAATTGATGTTGAGAGTCAGAATGCTCCAAAAATAATAACGTTGAATGAATGAAGCCACACACAAAAGAGTACACACTGTATTTACTATCTCAGTTATACAAAGCTGAGAACCAGCCAAAGCCAATGGCTAGTGACAGAAGTCAGGGTAGTGGCCACAGGGTGGGGGATGGTCCTGAGAGAGTGCACAGGTTCCTGGGGTGTCTCTATGGCATGATCCTTGACTGGGGTGGTGGCTACATGATGTTTCACTTTACGAGAATTCATCATTTATATACTTTTATCTGGGCATAATTCAACAAAAACTAACTTAAAACAAACAAACAAACAAACAAACCCATGAGCCCTGGAAAACAAGTCTCATCAAAGAGAGGAAAGTTCTAAGGGTGGACATGATCACAGGGACAGCTCCCACTTGCCCTTGAAAACTGTCAAGAATGCCAATACTACTCCCCTCACCTCAAACTTCTTTTTACAAGGCATGGAGTGTTCTACCAAACACAAAAAGAATCTCAAAAACATGCCTAGAGAAAGCCATTACCCATCTCTCAATGTGCATACTACACACAGAAACAGGTTTTCTTTGCACACATACACAGTTCACTGCTCTTGAGGTTACTCCCGGGGTATTAGTTAAAGCACTGCCCATGGGTCATTTCAAATATAATTTTTTTTTTTTTTTTTTTGAGACAGAGTCTCGCTTTGTTGCCCGGGCTAGAGTGAGTGCCGTGGCGTCAGCCTAGCTCACAGCAACCTCAAACTCCTGGGCTTAAGCGATCCTCCTGCCTCAGCCTCCTGAGTAGCTGGGACTACAGGCATGTGCCACCATGCCTGGCTAATTTTTTCTATATATATTTTTAGTTGGCCAGATAATTTGTTTCGATTTTTTAGTAGAGACGGGGTCTCGCTCTTGCTCAGGCTGGTCTCGAACTCCTGAGCTCAAACGATCCGCCTGCCTCGGCCTCCCAAGTGCTAGGATTACAGGCGTGAGCCACCGCGCCCGGCCTCAAATATAATTTTAAAGGCCTTTCCCTCCCCCAGGACTTCTGACCTACAGACGAACTTTAGTATTTTCTGAGCTAAGTATAAAACAAGAACTGCTATTATTTTTACTTCAATACTGTTTCTAAGTCTCTAATACTTCATCTTACCTAAGAAAAATCTCAACAGGAGCCACCAGGAATCTTTATGTCACTTGCATGAATATTTTACTCAAAGTGAGCAATATTATCTAATTTGTGTACTACAAAGTTTATTTTCTCAAAAGAGATAGGTTTTTTTTTTTTTTAAATGGGCATAAGGATTAATAAGATCCTATGCTACAATACAATTAAAATGTATACCAATAATGAAAGAAAACCTTTCCC
>CM052436.1:146265607-146281657 GCA_028533085.1 Varecia variegata | reverse complement strand
TGTATCTCTTTGTATTTATAATGAAGTCTTAAGATTAATCACATCGTTTGCTTTCATTATTCAAGCTTCTCGTTTATAACAAAAGAAGTGTTCTCAGCACTACTTATACTTACCCTGGGGCTTTTAACTCTACATGTCCCCTCAGGAGTTATGCCATCAAATTATGTCACTTAATTTTACTCTTATCAGCTAGAGACTATAACCATTTATGCCTTTAGCTAATTCTCTCCTAAACCCTCAATTTCCTCAAATAAAATTTCTACAGAAAATGCCTAAATTCTACCACAGGTTGACAATGCCTTATCTGAAACGCTTGGGGCAAGCTGAGCTTCAAAATTCTGATTTTTTCCTTGCACTTTAGAAAGGGCGTAATTCATGACATAAGCCATATATCACCCAACACTCCCAACAGCATCTTGTAATCAAATACATCAATATTTCTGAAGTAAAATGTACGTCTGGTCACTCCAAGACTGTAAATAGCCTCATCTTACCAAACAAGTTCATGTCAATCAGGTTTTGCTGCCGATTGCCCTGAAAATACTATTGTTTTCAGAACTTTCTGGATTTCAGAATTGTGGATAAGGAGCTGTGGACCAAGATTAGAAGCAATCAGACCGTGCAGCAGATTTTCAGCTTAAATGCCCAAGGTCCAAGGTCAGTCTTTCAACAAAACTGACCATCTACTATGTGCTAGGATTTCAATGAAAGTGACTGCCTACTATGTGCTAATATCCACCACTGGTGGATGCGATGGTGAATACAAAACATAGTCTCTGACCTAAAAGACCACACAATCTCAGTGTGTGGTGGGCAAGGAGCAAAGCATGATACCAGAGTGCAGTAAGTGTAAGGGAAGGATAGGTCAGGGGTGCCATGGGCACTGAAAAGAGAGTTTCTTTGCACATATCATTCTCAATGAAAATCTATCTTAAAATGAGGGGAAAAAGTTTACCAAAAATTCTAATTCTCAGGTTGACTATTTCAATGCTTTTTAAAATTTTTCAAATATCAAATTCTTTGACAGAGAAAAAAGAACATTTTCTTCTTTTTTGCCCCGTTGTGCTGGTCCCTCTACCAATGTTAAGTTGCCTATAAGGTAAAGTCAAGCCTCACTAGTCATGAATTCTGTATTTGTGAATTTCCTACTTGCTAAAATTTATTTTTAACCTCCAAATCAATACTCATGGTGTTTTTGTGGTCATTTGAGGACATACATAGAATGGTGAAAAATTTGAGTTCCTCAATGCACATGTTCCCAGCTGAGGTTGTACAAGGTGATGATGTTCTGCCTTCTTGTTTCAGTTCTCTAAAAAATGTCCTTTATGCGGTCTATTTAGTACTGTGTTTTCACATTTTTGTGCTTTTCTGTCGGTGATTTCACTGTTTAAAATGACCCCATGCATAGCGCTGAAGTGCTGCCTAGCGTCCCCAAGTGGAAGAAGGCTGTGGTGCGCCTCACGGAGGCAAGCTTTGTTCAGGCATGAGTTATACTGTTGGTGGCCATGACTTCAATGTTAATGAATCAACAATATATTTTAAATAAGGTGCCTTTAAACAGAAACACAGAATGTTATAAATTGATCAGCTGGTGAAAGTGTTGTGACCAGAAGCTCATAAGAACCTAACCTGTATTTTCCCTAGGATCAATGATGTAGAATTCACTAATTCGGTGTTCACGGTGACATTATAGACCATAAACACCTCAAACGGCAAGAATCAAGTATACCTCAGTACTGGCCCTGAGACCACAGAGGAGGGACAGCCATTTCAGGATTGAAATAGGGGAAGGGGGAAGAGAGAAGGGAGAAGAGGCAGAGAAGTTTCTAGAAAAGGAGTAATCTAAACTGAAACTTTCCTAAGGACTACGAGGAGCTAGCCAAGGGAGAACAGTAGGAAGGGTTTAGCGGCACAGGAACTGTGGAGTTGCAGCACAAGGCCTCCAGCACCATCACCTACATGGCTACATCCTAAGACTGCAAGGGAGACTTGACCACATTCCACAAGGACCAAATATTCTACCTTGGAATGTGGTCGGAAGGAGAAATGCATGCAAGATAATTTATTTACAAGAGTCCCTGACTATTAGAACACAAATTTCAAAATGTCCATGGTTTGGGGTCTTGTTTTTTCCCATTGAAAGTTCTAGCATAGTTATCTTTATAAGAGCATGGTGGGCCTTCAGAGTGGGTCAGATGATGCCACCTTGCCCATGTCACGAAAACGCTTCTAATCCTGCTCCAGGTCCCCAATAAGCCCAGCTTGATCTGAGGCTCAGCACCTACATACCACACACCCTACTAGGCAGAACCACGTCTCACATGTAGGAAAGCGACCTAAAAGTCCACTCTGGCTTGAAGTATTCAATGACTGCCTCAGGGAGCCTTGGATTTGAAAATCAGACTTGACAACAGTCCTGACAAGTGTTTCTCTATAGAAAATCAAAATTGGGAAAGGCTGATTTTCTTAATGCTTATGTTCTCTCTTTTCTTATACTTAAACTGAAAAGCATTTGTCTACAAGAACACCCTTAAATGATAACCCCTAGCCTATTCAAGAGGAATTTAAAAATATTTTTAATAAAGGCAATTGACTTCAACGGCTAATACTTAGTTTCTCACCTTGATAAAGCTTTGCTACTTAAAGCATAATCTCTGGACCAGCAGCAGCAGCAGCACCATGAAACTTGTTAGAAACACAGAATCTCAGGCCCCACCCCAGATCTCTGAATCAGAATCATTTTAAAAGACCCCCCCCAGATAATACATGTGCACAATGGTGTTCAAAGACCACTGTTCCAGAGAGCTGGGACTATGTTGAAGTGATTATTACCACCTTACACCTTTTTTTCACTCTCAATATTGTGGACTCTTGGATCTGATCAAACGCCTACACGGATGAGAATGGCAGGAGGTTGCCCCCCATTCCTGGGCCAACTGTTGAGGTGAAGCATCTGCTGATGTCACACATTCTGTAAAGGGCAGCCCGACTCTGCCCCATCCCTCTCTCACCCAGAGCATGAATAGGAACCTCTCTATTCCACATTGACTCACTAACCTTGACTCTAGGTAAAAAAGATGCAAGGAGCCCTTCTCTGAGGGTTCCTTGGCTCAAGAGTTCTCTCCTTGGCCCCTCGTCTAGGCCAGACAAATCCTGAGGCTCAGTCTCAGAAATGTTTTATGTTGCAACCCTGACTCTGCAAAGCTTGGGTTTCTGCCCATTGGGTTTCTGCCTTCTTGTGCAAAATCTTCAACTTTCACAGGGACCTCTCCTAAAGTCAGGGCCCAGATGCCTACCCCTGAGCCCTCTCCTGTCCAGTTAGATGCTGCCACTTGCCTGCCTCCTCAGACCTCTACCTATTACCTCATCTCCTTCTATGCCACCAGCCTCCCACAAGTAGCCTCTACCTCCAGATCTCACGGAAACGATGCAGCAGGACTGCATTTTTCACTCATTCACTCGATAAATATTTATTGAAAGTACTACATGCCCAGGCACTGAACAAAACAGACCAGACTCCTGTGCTCATGGAGCTTATACTCTTGTGTAGGAAAAGACACACAATAAACAAAAAGTAAGTAAAACAGAGTGTGCTAGATGGTATAAGTGCCATGAGAAAAAAACAGAGCTGAGAAGATGGCCAGGGAGCACTTGGGCCGGGGGGGGTGTTCAATTTTTGATGAGCGTTTAGAGAAGTTCTCACCAAAAGGTGACATTAGGGACCACATATATTGAACAGCCTAAACTGTGGGATCTAGCTTATTCTTGCTTTTAGCTATTCATTTCTTCCCTGCTTGAGCCTCCAGTCATTAACTTAAGTGTATGACACACTTCCACCCTCTGCTCCCAGTCCTAAAAGCCATCTCATGGCAATTCTTATGTGGCTATAACTAGTTGCCAGATCATGTAACCACACCTAGATGAGTACTTCTTGTACCTACCTTCCTTCCACCTCTGTAGGCCAACCTGAGCCTCCAAGCCCCACCGACCAAGTCCATACTACACCATCAATGCTGAGTCTGACACCCGGCCTATGCTGTCCCATGGACAAGGAAAATGACAACAGGTCATCTTGTTTCCGAAAAGGAAGACCTGGAGGTTTAGTAAAAGAGGAGAAAAATTCTCTGCAAGTCAGAATTTTATGTTATTTTATATTATAAATATAAACTAGACAAAATTATTTGAGGGTTCAGGAATGTATCCTTCTCTAATTAACTTACCTCTTCTAAGAAACTGTGTGGAAGATAGCACAGGGAGGGCCCATGCTCCACTGGGGAACAGGAAGGAGATCTCAGCAGCCCCAACCTCCTGGGACAGGTGTAGGGAGGGGGGCAAAATCACAGCTCTCTTTAAGGACTCCATAAACCACTTTGTTGAAGTCTACACAACCACAAATTAGAAGAAACCTGACAGAAAACTGCGTCCAGGGTTGTCCAGTAGAGCTTCACATGATGAAAACATTATACAGCTGTGCTGTCCCATACAGTAGCCACTAACCACATGTGGCTATTGAGCATTTGGAATGTCACCAGCAAGCAACTAAAGAATTGAACCTTAAATTTTATTCGATTTTAATTAATTTAAATGAAAATAGCCACATGTAGCTATGCATACCAAACCAGACCACACAGATCTAATCTAAAGCCCTAATTTGTTTGACAAAGATGAGGCCCAGAGAACTTCAGTGGCATAGGTAGGACCACACAGCTAGCCACAAACCCCAAGTACTAATTCTCTACATTGGCACCAGACTCCAGGGTTTTCAAATTGCTTTCATATGCACGAGCCCATCAGAACCTTTCATCAGCCACATGTGCAGGGAGCTCAGAGGCAAACACTTGCCCAGTGCCAGAGGGTTAACCCCTGGCAAGCCAGAGCTTGTGATGTGCAGCCTCACTATGCAGTGCTGGCTCACACTCGGGAGCAGAGACACCACCTGGGTAACCAAAGAGTTCATCAACTACAGAAAAGTTGAGCAAGACGCTGGAAGATGATACTTGCCAGCAGGACCACTGGAGAATCTGTTCCATGTCACTGGACCCAGTCTTTGACAAAAGGTTTATGCAAATGTCTCCTAGGATAGTTTTATCAGGTTGGGGGCTATAATTTATCTATTCTCTATTTTATTATAGTGATCATGACCGTGAACAATTAGGGTTCAACTAAGTGTGTTGGACACCTCTTTAAAATCCTGCGTTCACTCTGTCCTCAAGACTTACGGGCAAAAACTCCTATAATCAGAACTGAAGAGTTGCCAACATGTCCTAATCAGACCTAAATTACTATCTATAAAAATTACTGATTACTAAAAATAAGAATGAAAAAGAGGCTCTGAGATATTATTTTACTAAGTATAGGAACACACAGTACAATTTAAACCTCCACAGTTAGATGGCTGCTAGAACCAAACCTGTTGGCTGCCTAACTAGCATTTCATGTTTCTACAGGAACTAAATACAAAAGCCTAATTATGGTTTGATTTAAATGATGTTATCAAAATGCTTCCTGCATGGGGCCAGAGATATAAGTGCTTTTCTCCTTTCATTCCTTGTCAGGGAGTCTGGGTAGGTTTTTTCTTGGAGCCACCTCACTCCACAGAGACAAATCCAGCCCCATAAGGAGCAGTTTATAGAAAAGCAGGGAATGCTGTCAGCAGGGAGCACAGAGCGTGGCTTTGATCACAGCTGCAGATCCCACCTGCTTAAAAAGGCAGCCGAAATGATACAACTCTTCATTCCCTTGCTCAAAAACACAAGGAATCAGCAGAGAAAAGCCGACGGGGAAAACATTACACAAATCGCTGACCCTGCTGCAGGCAGAGAACTGCCTCTGCTCGGCTTTGATTTTCCAAAGCCTGAGCCTGAGGGAGAGGCAGTTTGACTTTCTTCTTTCCTACTGCTCCCGATGGCAAGGCACATTCGGATGGAGCCTGGAGGAATACCAAGTGCAGAAGAAAGGAAAATAAATAAATAAACAAAACAAGAACACAGGCTAAACCGTGGAGAAGAGCTGCCATCAGCAGCTAGGAAGAAAGATCATATCCCTAGTCAAAAGCAACTTGGTTTTGCAGGTTTTTGCTAAAACACACAGAGCCCGGAGCTGTGGCTCTGATCTTTGTCATGCCGTTGTCCTGCTGAGTGAGGCAAATAAGCATGTGCCATAAGCCTTACTTCTGCATTTTCTAATCCTATTGTTTAGTGTGTGCCCAAAGAAGAAAACAACAACAGGGTTGCCATCCAGGTCTGTGAGGGGAGCTGGAACAGAGCAATGCATGACCAGCAGTTTTTTCCTTGACACAAACACAGATTGTTCTCTGCTTTATAAGCAGTCTATTTGCTGCTTAATGGTCATCCACAGTGTGCCTTTAGAGCAGGGTTCAAAATGAGCCGGCAGGTCAACTGGTGTGTGTCTCAGTCTGTTTTCCCCCAAGCATTCTAGGGCCCCACTGCAGCTTCCAAAATTGATTCCACCATAATGCGGTCACTGCTGCCACCCAGGTGCCACATTTATTGAGTGCCCAGTATTTGCTGGGCATTTTGCTAGGCCCTAGCAATACAAGCAGTGCACAAGAAAAACACAGGGCTCCTGCTTGCATGGGGCCTGCAGTTTGGCAGGAGCAAAGTGCAGGATCCTTTGATCCAGTATCAGAGCCCTTACCCAGTAGGCCAAGACCACAAACTGCTGCCTTCGGAAGCCAGACAGATGGAGTCTAGCAGGCAGGTGGGGGTCTGTGGCAGAATGGAGAGCACTTGTCCCGCATAATGGAGACAGCTGGCCCCAGCTCTAGCCAATTGTTACCATGTGGGGATGTGGGCCCGGCAACTGCCAGAACTTCCGTTATTTCAAGAGCAGCTGTAAATCCAGACTTTTACATAAAATCTTCCAATTTTTAAGTGTTGACAACCAATTTAAAGTCTTTAAAAACTTACCAAGAGCCAAATGTGACCCAAGGGCCACTAGTTTGCAACTTTTACATCCGAAGACTTAGGTCCATCTCCCCAATTCCCTAACATGTTCTGTAGATCCCAGCACATACCCGCTATACCGGCGTGACCAGTTTGCTACTGCTTTCACACCCAGCACAAATTGAGATTTGCCTCAAGTTGTGTCCCTGCCTAGTACCTCTCCCCTGTGTTTAGTCAGATCCCACCCATCTTTAGTTCCCTGTCCAAGACCCCTACTCCACTAAGCCCTGCAGGCCAGCCTGGATTCCCCTTCTCTGAATCACTGCATTTCTTATAAGTAGATCACTGGCAATGGGGCAGGGGTTCACTCAGCAGTCCTCTAATTGTTCCCTCTGATGTCTTGTCTCCCCAACCAGACTAAAAGACTAAAGCTCAAACACAGACCACGTTGGCTACTTTGCCAAAAGAATGTGTAGTGTTTATCAGGAGGTCATGTGCTCTGGAGGACAAAAGAGGACTGACTAACCACAGTAAGTTAGTTAAGACCTCAGGCTGGGAAGTCAAACAGCCCTGAGCCTCAGTTTCTGCATTTGTATCCTGGGGCAATAATAAAATGGGTGCATAATCCTTATTTATATGGAGACTGTGAGGTCAAGAGAGAGATACTATATATAAAGCACTTAGCAAATGCTTGCATGCAGTAAGCACTTGATAAATGCCAGCTACTATTATTATGGACTGATTGCCTAACTCAGCCAATGCTATTGTTAAACGAGCATTGTATCAATGGGGCTTTGTTCTTAGCAAGTATTATTGAGCACTTACTCGGTATTAACATGTTCTAAACAAATTGCATGTGTAGCTCATCTAATTTTCCTAATTCTCCCCCAGTTTATGGATAGCTGAAGCACAGAGAGTTTAAATGGCTTGTCCAAGGCCAGGCAGAGCAGAGACCTGAAGCTGCCAACTGGCTTGAGAGCCCACACTCTTAACCATGATACTTTACAGCCTAGCTACATTTCTAATGGCAGGGGACAGTTTTCTGACCTCAGTCTTCCCAAATCAAAAACAGGATTTGGCTTTGTGGACCCAGGCTTAAGATGACAGAATGATCAGGGCCTGGCTTGGGCCAGACTACAACTCAGAAGTTCCAGGAAGGAGTCTGCTTCTGTTTGACTGTGGACTGTCAGTTTGTTCAATAAATTAAACATGATGGGGAAAAGAGAAAAATGCCCAGAAAGTACCATAAGATTATAGAAGGTAAAAGCTGTGATATAGAGTAATACAAATGACAAAGGTGTTTTGCTGATCACAGAAAAAACAAAAACTGCAGAGGGAATCAGAACATTATGTTTAGCTTCCAAAATCCACATAGAAAATTAGGAAAGAGGCAAATGTGTCTTGCTGAACTTCTGAAAAGGCGAAGAAGGAAAGTGATGAAACCACAGATCATGAACTCAAAATCCATGAACTGTAGACATGTAAGCAATGAAGTGGGTGATCTCCAGAAGACACTGTGGGTTCACAAAACTGATGCCATCCTTTGGACTAGCCTGAGCCTGGGAACCCTGTGCAAAGATTGTGTCTGTGTTTTAACAAGGCATATTGACAGTGTCCCATGGTCTCTTTGTGAGTAAAATACAGAGCATGGGGTGTATAATTATGCAGCTGTCTGGACTCACATTTGTCCTTAGAACTGAGATCAATTTCAACCTAAAGGAAGGTATCTAGTGAAAGAGTGCAAAGTTCTGATCTCAGCCTTTCTCATTCAATATTCTATTCACTGTCTTAGGTGAAAACATAGAATTCTCATTCTAATTCCATAAGTACAGAAGCCTTCTTCAGTTCCCCAGTGCCTGGCCTTGTGCTTAGGATACAATAAATGCTGCTCCAAAAATGAGTACTGATTATATTTCAGGAGTCAAGTTTATAAATAGTGTTACAAAGGTAAAAAGATCAGAAGATAACCTGGATGACAGATTATAGTTCCAAAAACATTATAATGTGTGGATGGGGTACACCAAATCCAACAAGGTAAAACTGAGGGACAAATGCAGATCTTCAACAGCTACTACAGAAGAGAATTATACTTAAAGAAGAAAGTCTGAGACAAGGACTTTACGAGTTTCAGCTAATTATATACTAAGAATAAGTACTGCGTTAAGGTTTCTAATGATAAGTAGATAACTGACAATGTCATAGCAATAGCTCCTCTCTACTCCCTGGCCAAACCTAGAGTATTATATTTAACCTGGGGGATACTATAAAGGGCCTGACCCCACCCCCGAAAAAGGGAGGGGTGCTGGCAAAGTAGAGCTTGCCTAAAAAGACACCAAGATGGGCAAAAGGTGGGAAATTTTTGATCTATTAATATAAGAATAATTTACACACAGAAGAGGTTGATCTGGAAGTCTTAGAAGGGATACAATAGTAATCCACCAGATTAATCCACCAGATAGATGAAGATAGACATTTGAAGAGAGAACTGTCTTATTCTATATGGGTCCAGAATTAAAACTAATGAGAAGAAAAGAAGATTTCAGTCCACTTTATTTGAGACAGAGTCTCCTGTCACCCTGGCTACAGTGCAATGGTGTCATCATAGCTCACTGCAACCTCAAACTCCTGGGCTCAAACAATCCTCGTGCCTCAGCCTCCAGAGCAGCTGGGACTACAGGCACACACCACCATCCTTGGCTAATTTTTTTTATTTTTTTTTAGTAGAGACGGGGTCTTGCTCTTGCTTGGGCTGGTCTCAAACCTCTGAGCTCAAGCAATTGCTCATCTTGGCCTCCCTGAGTGCTGGAATCACAGGCATGAGCCACCGCGCCTGACCTTCAGTCCACTCGAAAGGAGAACCTTTAAACAATCTAAGCTGCCTCTTAGTAGAAGCGTTCTCTCATTCATTAGTGAGTTTGCAGGCAATGGAGTTGTTCATGCTAAGGCTAAGTAATCACATAGTGGCAACAGTGCAGAGGGAATTGATCCACAAAATAAAGGCTTACAAAAGAGATTTTGCCAGTCTTTTCAATTCTATAACTGGCTGCATTACAGATGATCATCACCAAGAAAAGTGATGTCAGTGTTCGATTCCAGTCTTACAATGGAGACATGATTCTGTTGAGGTTGTTAGAGACAGCTTAAAGCAAAATGTAACATTTGTGGCAGAGAAAATGGGATGCACAAAGGCAATGAGAAGCTGGAGTTTATGGCAAATTTGGGATATTGTGAGCGTATCTACTTGGCAGGGGAGAGGGTGCCTGATCAGCAGGAATAAGGGAAAAAGCTTAGAAGACGGCGAGAAGGACAGAGGGTCTTGAACCCAGCTCAGCTCGGGCACTTAGGCTTTTATCCTGCAGGCAAGGGGGAGTCAAAGGGGAGTTGTTGAGAACTTCTGAGGGAGACAGTCATGATCAAAATGGCATTTCAGAATGGCCAGACTGGCATTACTGTAGGAAAAAACAAGAAGGGGAGTGACACTGTGGTGGCAAGGAAAACAGAGGACACTCTGGCAGGAAATGAGGAAATAGAGGCCTGCACTCAAGGAAAGCTATAAGACCGGAAAGAAGGATTTATACGAAAGAGATAGGAGAGGAAGAATTAAAAGAACTGGTGATCGAGTCAATGTGGAGTAGAGAATCAAAGACAGAAACACATGATTCAGGGAACCCAAACATGTCAACCTGCATAACAAGACCAAAAAACCAAAAAAATCTAAAGTCACAACCGGTTTCCAAATTACTGATTCATCACAGCTTTACATTACATGTTTGAAGCATATTTTTCACACACATACACTAGATATAAGATTTTATAATTATATTTGAATTTACTGGAAACCAGTCATCAAAAGTTTACTGAAGGAGTGTTCACAAAAATTAAATCTTCCAAGGATGAAAAGATGGTATACCAGACAAATACTAATCAAAAGAAATCTGAGACAGCCACATTAATATCAGACAAAACAGACTGTAAGGCAGAAGGAATTACTGGCAATAAAGAAGGCTACTACAGGCTGGGTGTGGTGGCTCAATCCTATAATCCTAGCACTCTGGGAGGCCGAGGTGGGAGGATCACTTGAGGTCAGAAGTTCAAGACCAGCCTGAGCAAGGGTGAGACCCCTTTTCTACTAAAAAAAAAAAGAAAGAAAGAAAGAAATTAGTTGGACAACTAAAAAATTAGCCGGCCATGGCAGCGCATGCCTGTAGTCCCAGCTACTCAGGCGGCTGAGGCAGTAGGATTGCTTGAGCCCAGGAGTTTGAGGTTGCCGTGAGCTAGGCTAATGCCATGGCACTCTAGCCCGGGCAACAGAGCGAGACTCTGTCTCCAAAAAAAAAAAAAAAAAGAAGGCTATTACATAATAAAAATTTTAATTTGCCAGGGAGATATAATAATTATAAATTAATAACACCAAAAATAACATGCCTCAAAATATAAAATAAAAACTGACAGGTCTACAGGAAGAAACTGACAAGACTGCCAACAAAGTAGGATATTTTCACACATCTCTTTCAATTCAAAAACTGACAGATGAAACAGACAAAATAAATCAGTAAGGATATAAAAAACTTAAACAGCCCAATTGACAAGTTTCATCCAACGGACAGACACAGAACACAGCAGCTAACAATTAGAAAATAAACATTACTTTCAAGAATAAAATTTTAAATTCATGAAAACTGACTACATGCTAGACAAAATATTAATCTTATGAAATTTCAAAAGAATGATATAATTCTCTGACAGAAATGCAACTAAGGTAGACATCAATAACAAAAATATTATTATAAAAATCCATATACTTAGAAAGGAGAAACATATTTCTAAACATTTCATGAGCAAAATCAGAAAATACATGGAATGGAATAGTAATGAAAATTCAGTACATTTCAAAACCTATAAGATGCATATAAAGCAGGTGCTTGGAGGAAAATTTATAGTCTTAAATGAAAGAAGGTTCAATGTTAATGAGTTACTACATCTATGCATATCTACATAAGAAGTCAGGAAAAAAACCCCACAATAATCCTCCCAAATGTAGATGGAATAAAATGATACAGATAAAAGCAAAAAAGTAATAAAATAGAAAACAAACATAAACAGAAAGGATAAAGAAAACAAAATATTGCTTCTTTGATAAGCTAATCAAATATAACCTCTTGTAAAATTAATTTAAAAACAAAACAAAAAAAGAGAGCAGAAATATTAGGAATGTAAAAGATGACAATTACAGATGCTGTGGAGAAGAAAACAGGTAAGAGTAAATAAAAATAACTCTATCTCAGAAAGTTAAAAAATTTAGACAAAATGGATAAAGTTCTAGAAAAACTTATCAAAACTGACTCAAAAAGAAATAAAGAACCAGAATAGTCCTATGACAATCAGAAAATTTCAATCAATAGTTAAAAATCTTCCCATAAAGAAAGCAAGCCAAGATGGCTTTTTTGGTGAATGCTACTGAAGACTCAAGGAACAGATTATTTCAATCTTATATAAACTATTTCAGAGAATAGAAAAAGCAATACTCCCCAACTCATCAGGCTGGCATGACCTTGATAACAAATCCAGGAAAGGACTGTACAAGAATGGAAAATTATAGGCCAGTTTCTCTTAGCCCCCTTCCTGGAGTGTGCACGTATGTGCGTGTGCACACACACACACCCACACACACACCCCACACACAGTTTGCAAGCCAAATCCAGCAACATATTTAAATAATACATTGTAATCAAGATGGGTTTATCCCAGGAATACAAGCCCTAATTAAAAACTTAGAAATTTTATAAATGCCATTCATTACACTAATAGCTTAAAGGAGAAAAATCTTAAGATCATTCCAAAGGATGAGGAAAAAAACATATAATAAAATTCAGTAACCATCTGAGATCAAAAACTCTTTGCAAACTAAGAATAACAGGGACCTATCTCAACTTGATAAAGGCTATCTATAAAAGCAAACATCATATTTCATGATGAAGTGTTGAAAGCATTTTCTTAAAGATAAAGAACAAGATAGGGAAATATATTATCACTATATCTATTCAGCACTGTACTGAAGGGCCTAGGCCAGTGCAAGAAGATGAAGAAGAAAAAAAGAAAAAGTATAATAATGTTTAGAAAGGAAAAAACCAAATATTATTTGCATTACTATTGCCTATACAGAAAAGTGAACAGAAACTATACATAAGAGTTAACAGTAGAATTTAGCAAGGTAGCTGGATACAAAATCAATACTAAAAAGTGAACTGCATTTCTATATACAGTCATGTCACATAATAATGTTTTAGTCAATGATGGACCACACATGATGGTGGTCCCATAATATTATAACACTGTATTTTTACTATACCTTTTCTATGTCTACATGTGTTTAGATACACAAATATTTACCATGGTGTCACAACTGCCTACAGTATTCAGTACAGTAACATCCTGTGTCGGTTTGTAGCCTGCAAGCAATACCATCTAGCATAGGTGTGTAGTAGGCTATACCATCTAGGTTTGTGTAAGTACATCTTATAATATTTGCACAATGAAATCACCTAATGATGCAATTCTCAGAATGTATCTCCATCATTAAGCAATGCACAACTGTACTTTAAAAAGTTTGCAAATAACTTTTTAAAAATATATCGTTTATAATAGCAACCAAAATATAAAGCAATAAATCTAGCAAAGGACGTGGAAGTCTTTTATGGAAAAAAATTATAAAATTTTATTGAAAGACATTAGAGAAAACTTAAATAGAGTCATACTATGTTATTGGAAAGAGGGACTAAATGTTTTAGCTCTCCAAGGTGATTAATAGATTCAAAGCAATTTCAATCGAAATGTTTTTCATGGAACTTGACAAGCTAATTCTAAGATACAAAGTTAAGATACAAAAGCTACAGTAATTAAGAAAGTATGGTATTGGCACATGATAGACAAGTAAATCAGTGGAACTGAACAGACGACCCAGAAACAGAGCTACGCATACATGTAAACTTGATTTATGACCGTGAGCACTGCAGGAAGTATGAGGAAAGGACAGACTTTTTAATAAATGAAGCCAGGATAAGGTTATGCACATGGGAAAAATGAAACTGGATCCCCTATCTCATAACATTTAAAAAATCAATTCCAGGTGGACTAAGGACTTCAATGCTAAATGCAAAAGAACAAAAATTTTAGAAGACATTACAGGAGAATAACTCTATGCCATCCAAATCATAAAAACTTTCTTAAACAAAAAACAAAAAGCATACCCATAAAGGAATATATTGACAAATTCTATAACATTAAAATTAAAAACTTCTGTTTATAAAGACACTACAAGAAGACTGAAAAATAAACTATAAACTGGCAGAAAATGTTTATAACATATTTAACCAATAAAAGACTAGTATCCAGAATATTGGAAGAATCCTATAAACCAAAAAGAAAGAGAGCCCTATTGAAAAATGGGGAATACAACAGACATTTCACAGAAGAAACACCAATGGCTCATAAATACGTGAGAAGATGCTCAGCTTCACTAGTAATCAGGAAAATTAAAATTAAAATTAAATGCAAATTAAAATCATAAGAGCACTTTCACATGCCTTCAGATTGTCAAATCTTAAAATTTGAACAAAATATAAGTGTTGGCATGAAGGTGGAATCAGGGAAATTTTCATATATTGCCAATGGGAGTATAACCCAAAATAAATCGGTACAACCACTCTGGAAAACAGTTAATATCACCTAGTAAAGTCTCACCTACAACTGTCCCTCAAATCCTGGTAAGTCCATTCCCAGGTATAGGGCTTACCCAGAAAGTTGCACCAGTGCACCATGAAACACATACAGTGATGTTCAGAGCAACATTTTCCTAATAAGCCAAACTAGAAACCATTTATCAACAGCACAATTTACAGAACAATAGATAAACCAATTACAGCGTATTCAGACAATGGGACAGTACACAGCAGGGGAAAAAAGAAAACAAACTACAACGCAATGCACCATCACAGATAAATCTAAAAAAAAAAAAATTAAGAGAAAGAAACAAGTAACAAAAGAACACATACCTGACTCCATTTACATAAAGTTCAAAAGCGAACAAAACTAAAAACTAAACTTGATATATATACATAAATGGTCAAACCACAGAATTAACACATAATTCAAGGTTGTGGTGACCAGGGGCAGATACAATTGAGACTGATTCCATAGGCAGCCTCTAGGAAATTGGTAATGTTCTATTTCTTAAGATTGGTGGTAGGTATATGCATGTTCAGTTTTTTAGAGTTATGAACTAAAGTGCAGATCACCCCCAAATGCTAAGTTCTGTAGATAGAAGAATTTCTCAAACAAAAGCTAATACCCTGAGAATTATTTTTCCAAAATTAGGTTTTATCGTTCATTCAGCTATGCAAGCCATAAACCAAGGCATCATCCTCCATGTTGCCTTCTCCCTCATTCTCCAAATCCATTTTAGTTCCTAAGTTCTACCTCCCCAGTCAGGCTACACTCATCCCTCACAAGGACACTATTAATAGCCTTCCAACTGGCCTAAAAAGCTCTTCACACTAACCCCACTGATCTTCTTTCATCATATGCTGAAAATACTTCACTGGCTTCCCAGTCTCTTAAAATAAGGATAAACTTTCTCAACATTACTTAAAAAATACTGTACAGTCTGGGCCCTGACTACATTTCTAGCCTTATCTTGAACCCTCCCCAAACATATACACCCTTTCTCCGTATTCCAGCCACCATGGCCTTCTTTCAATTTCTTGAGCACAAACAAAATTCCCTCTTGCCACAGGGCCTTTGCACATGGTGGATCTACTACATCTTCATGAAGTCCCCTCTCAAGTTAATCCCACTTGCACTTCAGTACTCAAAGCAAACATTTCCCCAGGGAATCCTCCCCTACCAGACCTCCTCCTCCTCCTATTCCCCTATCAGATTAGGTCAGCTATCACATGCCCTCATGGCAGTTGGAATCTTTTCCTTTGCAGAACTTTCCAAGGTTTTAATTTTGCTTTTCATATATGTGATTATTTGATTAAATCCTCTATCTCCATTCAATCATAAGTTCTCTAAGGGCAGGAGCTATGTCTGGTTTTTGTTTACCAAAACACAGGCCCAGCATCTTAGCACAGAACTTTCCACGTAG
>CM052436.1:146245248-146265107 GCA_028533085.1 Varecia variegata | reverse complement strand
AGGAACTCATAACTATTTGTTGAATGAACAGATTGATGAACAGATACTCAAGTCCTAAAGCACCACCACTTAGGATAAGACCCCAAAAGATATGAAACAAAGTCAATATCTGACATAACTCTCACTCTCAAGCCTCAAGAAGAGAGACCATCTCACGCTGGCAGGGAGATCTTTGAAACAGTATGATTAATAGCTGGGTGTGGTGGTGCATGTGTGTAGTCCCAGCTACTTGGGAAGCTGAGGCAGGAGGATCGCTTGAGCCCAGGAGTTCTAGGGTGCAGGAAGCTATGATCATGCCACTGTACTCCAGCCTGGGCAGCAGAGTGAGATCCTGTCTCTAAGATAGATAAATAAATAAATAAATAAATAAATAAATAAATTTCAAAAAGAGAATGAAATTGTATGATTTAACAGAAACATGTTACATTGACATATACAGCAGATGGGAAAATTTGTGTGGTTTTTAAAAAACAAAACTGTTCTCACACAAACCTGGAACAAGGTTGAATCTTTCTGATAAAAAGGCAAAATAAGCTTAGAACTTACCATGTGAACATTTTAGAATTGAAATCTGCATCCAAAACTGGGGAGGTTTCTGAAACATAAGCATGTGTACTGCTGCTGCATTCAGAATACGAGCTTCACAACTTGAGTCCTGAAAGCTTGATTTTTATGATTAATCCAGTATCTCACATGGAGTAAAGATCCTTTGCCAATAGTTTTATTCAGATGTCTTTGGTTTATTCAGCATAAGTGAAGTTCTTTTAACTATTGTGCCCATTAAAACAAGTAGATAGGACATAGGCTGACAATTGTAATTTTAAACATCAAGTTGAAAGTGAAGTCAATTTCTTCCAGTAAGAATTAAACCCTTATTTTCCTGGAGCATTAGGATATTCTAAGGATAGAAATAAAATCTAAACTGGCTGGCAGGCTTACCTGAAATGGCACAAGGGTACTTAATACTTTATATGAGAAGATGTTTTATTCTTTGCTTAAAGAAAAGTACCTTTGGGTTCTAATAAAGTATCAAAAATGACATCCCCAAAGAACGACTCTAAGTGTGTATGTGCCCTGGGCTATACGGAAAAAAAAAAAGAGTCAGGAGAAAAGATGATCATCAAAAGAGACATCACTTTGCACAATACACTCTGTCGTACCACATAATTATCAAACTGGGATGTAAAGTGATATGTCATCCACCACAAGACTAAGGGCAGGCCAACTAAACAAAAGGCAAACATGCCATGCTATTAGAGGTGGACCCTATCGCCTGATGGTTGTTGTACAACTCAGAGAACACAGGCACATCAAAGACTTCTAATGACATGGTCTCTTCCTTCTGCTATGTAATTTCATATAAATAATAAAATGGTACACCAAAAAGATGAGAGAAACTCCACATTTGTAATATCAAATTACTACTTGACTTAAATGCTAAGTTCATATTTGAGAAAACTCAAACAAGCACTGGTGAATATCTAATTATTATGTTTATTTCATTTCATTCAGGGTATAAGGGCTTTCTTTTTTCATTCATTTGTTTAGTTTGGCCTTGAATGCAGACTACCACACTTTTTACTTTATTTACTTCTATAATATTATTATATTTGAGAAAAACATTTAAAAAGCATTTATTATAAGTTCTTAAAATGCATATCTGGGGGGGAATCTATATTCACTATAAAATATACAAAAAAATAAGTATAAAATAGAGAGGGTTCCCATGAGTCTACAAACTAAAGATAACTTTTCTTAACATTAATGTGCTTCCTTCTAGGATTTTGTTCTGTGAATATATCTTTTTAATGCAATCGAGCCAGTTCAACATATACAGCTTTATATATGCTGCTTTTCTCCATTTAGCTTTCCAGTTATGATTTTTCATGACAGTATAGTATCGTTGATTCCTAAACAATTTCCAATTAACCCTCCCAGACACTGGGCTCCCTGATGCAGAAACCCTATCTCTAGCACTGAGAACAATGCCTGCCATAGCAGGTGCTCAGTACATTTTGGATTCAATCAGACTCTAATCAGATGAACCACAAAGAACAGAAATATTTATAATTTAAGTATTTCAGATGAACATGGTTTGATCTAGGAAACTCTGTCATTCATAGGTACCTATTCATGGGCAATAGGATTAAACTGAATGGCTATACATGATATCTTTCAGTTACATCACAGATCACGCAATCAGACTCTTGCTCAGGCACATAATCTGGAGAAGATGATGGCCTGGGGACATCCTAGAATTGGGTGGAGCACCTTCTTTCTCTGCTGGCTCCCATTTTCTGTCTCCGTACATGTAGTCAGCACATGGATACAGGCCCTGAAATGGTTAATTCTTGAGTCTGATTCCTCAGGGAAGCTGCTTGGCCGCCCCAATAGCACACTCGGGGCCCATATTGCCAAGTAGGTAACATGCAAGTGATCCAACCGTCTATACATCCAACCATCCAAACATACACACACCTCTCTCTCTCTCATACACCTCCAATCCATGCTGACTTTCTCACACCTAGAAAAATAAGCATTCCCGGAAAGTTACATGTTTCCTTTGTCATTTATCTGGATACAGAACATCTGTGTATATACGTACATATGTCCTTGTTTTGTGACTACACTATATACAAAGAGTAAAACATACACCAAAGGTCCTATAGAGGTTTATTATTTTTTCTCCTTTTTTCTTTTCTCACACATTGTGCAACCCCCTTCAGTGCCCACAGCACACAGGTAAGGAGGCTGGGCAATGGTTTGGGGCTATGGTTTACTGTGGCATGGGCACACTATGACAGGCCCACAGAGGAGGGCATGCCATAAACCCATCACCATGCTCATAGGTTTAATAATGTGTAATGAGAGGGTAAAACAGCTTCTTTTCATTGCTTTTTACTGAATTAGAAAAAAATTTTCAAGGCAATGAGCATTTATCAAGTGTCATTAGTAAGTGTTAGGCAGTTTGCTAGGTGCTGAGGTACCAACTTGAATAAGATCTTTGTCCTTTAGGACATTAACAGTCCAAGTTTCTTTTGAGTCCTTTTTCCTTGGATTAGTAATTAACAATGAAATCACAAAACCATGCCTCATGGAATCATACATTTTGAGATTAAATCTAAATCATATCCCACCCCCAGACTTATGATTGTCCATTTCAAATTACATTCATTTTTTTCTCAAAATGATAGTTGGCTTTTGTTCTTTAATGTCTTAAATTAACACACAAGAACCTCAAAAGCAAAAACTAAATAAGGTCAAGTTGTTTGTGTCCAGGAGAAATGTACTGCCATCATGGCGAAGGCTTTACATTCACAAGTTAGGCTTCTTTACATTCCCTGGGCGAACAGAACATGCGACTGAAAGCAGGCAGTGAACACCTTATATCTGGCATAAAATCTCAAGCTCCAGCAGTTGAGTTTCTATGTCTTCAACTTAGTTTAAGCAATTGGCAGAGAATGACAAGAGTTCCTGAATCCTAACTCTAATTTCCTAGCAGAGGCAACCCTTCCCCTGCCATAATTCAGGCTTTGAGAATAAATGTATATACTTCTCTCTGGAAATAAGGATGGTTGTTCCATGAAGCAGTGGCCTATAAGCTTCTGATCAAGTATCCCACCAGTAAAAAATGTGTGGTACACACCTACTAAATAAAATTTTTGCCATCAATCCATATATTAAATGTTACTAAAGGTTAGCTTCTTTCTTAAGAAAAAGATAAACATAGATAGAAGGCCTATTATAGTCTTCCTGCACCCCAAAATGCTTGTTTTATGTACTCCCTGGGGTAAGCAGACCTCACTTAGGAAGCCATGGCAATAGAAAATTAGGAGAATATATATAAAAATCTAAATCACAGTTTTAGGACATTTTAAAACTCTCCAGGAAAAGGTGAGACCAAATACAAAATAGAAAACATGATCTGCTTCATGAAAGTGCTAATTTATCATTTTAACAAAAGTACAAAGTTCTTACAAGAAAAGACAATAGAAACACGTAACAGCTAACATTTTCTTTAGTTTAAGCCTTGAAAAGGCCACATTAAATGAAAACATCTAAAAATGGACCAGAAATTTGCTGATGTCCCTCCATTAAAACACAATTTGTTAAATTCTCTCAACACTCTGCCAATATCTATATTTTTTGAAATAAAAACAATTTCCTGGAAAGCTGTTTAAATTGAGAACAGTAAAAGAATAATTGATGGAAAATTATCTAAAATAAATGTCATCTAAATCACTTAAAATCTGGAAATATACCACAAGGAGGTCCTTTTCCAACAATATGCTCCATAGCTCTGTTTATTATTTTCCCAGCTTCTATTTATTCAAGAAAGTAGTCAGAGCAGGAAATGGGACAAGTCAAATGATCACAATCAATCTCATCACCTTCGCCACACGCTGTGAGTGTAATTAATCCTCTATTTATTTAGGGGACTTCACACCCCTTACATTAAGGCAGCAACTCCCTGCTGGCTTCAGTTGAGATAATTATGTTATAACAAGGATTGGGTTTCAATCATAATAGACAGAAGAAAAAGGAAATTGTACTTGAAGTTGTCAGTTTAAAAAAAGCTTTCCTGTGACTCCATTCAAAGGACACTCTTGACAAAGCTCTCCTTAAACAGAGCACTTTCTAAGTACGATAACCACACATACGCCACATTAATCAATGTAAGCCTCTTCTCTGAATAAGATGTTAAGACAATTCAAGCACAGTGAAAATTCGACGTGAAGTAGAGAATACTAGTTTACAAAACCTGACTAAATCAATCACCACCCCAACTCACTTGATCCTGTGGGTCTCCTCCGAAGAGCTTTGAGGTACAAAAATACACAAGAACAAGGAGGTAAACAAAAATACCAATTTGCTCACTCTGTAAAAGGTCAGCAAGCCAAAAGCAAGGACCTGAGAAGTCAACAGCCAAGTATCAGGAACTAAAACAAGAAAGAACAGAGTCCAATCTAACACAGACACCCAGCCACAGCTATAAAATGGGCTTGATACACGCAGTATTCCTTAGGTAAAGGTACAGTATCTTCCTATTCACCTCCGAAAACTGTTATCTTTTTTACAAGAACCCCTATCCACACTTTCTCCTCTAACCTCCTCCACCTTAAGAAAATTAATAATGAAAATATAAAGTCTTGTCCAATTTATTTTTATAAACCCCTGCTTTTATCAATATATTATAATCATGATGCCTATGGCACATATATAAGTAAAAATGATAAATGAATTATGTTTCTAAATTTCTAAAAATTCTCAAATATTCCAAACCTATTTTTTTTCTAGGTTTGGATTCAAGATGATTAGAATCGGTGGTAGCTCGTGCCTGTAATCTTAACACTGGGAGGCTGAGGCAGAGGGATCGCTTTAGGCCAGGAGTTTGAGGTTCCAATCAGCTATGATCTCATACCACTGCACTCTAGCCTGGGCAACAAAATGAGACCCTGTTTCTCAAAAACAGAAAACAAAAATCAAAACCCAGCAAATATACAATTCTTTGTTAGTTTTCTTGACACAGTTACAGGGAGCATTCGTATCTTTACAAAAGGTTATTTTAGTCTTAAATCTGTAGAAACATTTGTAATCCTATGATTTATTGGCACATTTCTTGTAAGAGAAGTCTAATGAAGAGCAACAGTCCCCAGTGGGCATTGCTGAACTATTCGTGATAAGGCAAAGCACCATTAAGTAAATCCTTTCTGTATGAAACCACGCTGAATGGATGCAAGAGAATGGATACTGGCATGTACTAATCTTTTCTTATGGAGATAAAACCCACTTCTATCCAGGATGAATTTGTGGATTTAATTAAAAATAAACAGTAAAACTAAAGAGCAACTTGACATGCCAGAATAAGTACCTTACCAAGAATGATCTTGATCCAAGGAAGGTTTAACTTGCTTGAAATTATACACAATTGTTTCTTGAAATTTCTACATGCTAATCATTAGCAGCTAATGTAACACTTAACGTTTTACCATTTGTCAGAGTAACTTTCCTGTCACAGTAACTTTCCTTACAAAAGTAAAACCACCTGGAGTGTCTGATTATCACTTTGCATGCCTGAATTGAACAGATCCCTGAAATCATGTTCAACACCGTAGATTTATTATAAATATCAGTGACACAGGCAATGGTACGTGTCACAGCTCTCCCCTAGCTGTGCCTCAAAATGGCATTGTGAGATTACAGCAATGTCCTCATGAGATGGCTGCATGCCCCTTCTCTGCCCCTGACTGTTCCTGAGAAATGCCACTCACTACTGACAAACCAGGCATTGATGTACTGCTTTAGGGGATACCGCCCAATCCCACTATGACCAAGGCAACTGGACCAGGAAAAGACACTAACTGATGCTGAGCCAATCACATTCTCCCACCCCTGGAATTACAAACAAGGGGCTCTGGTCCATCTCTACTGAAAATAAAGATGTGTAAATTCGGAACTATGGAGCAGCCACCCTCCTCCACCATGCACATGGAGAGAGAAGAGCTGTGGTGATTTGCAGAAAGAAGCGAGATGAGTGAACACATGCCAGAGAACAAGCCAACTGCCTCCCCTTCTCATAGCTTGAGCTCCTGGGGCCCGCTGTACTCTCAGCACCTGGGTTCCAGAAGATAACCCGTAGTCACCTAAGAGAGCCCCCCCAGTTTTACTGTAAAAGTCTGAGTGAGTTTCTCTTACTCACTGAGTAAGAGAAACCAACTGACAAGAATTAGTCAAGAATACTGACAGCCTTCGGCACACAGACTGGAGAGACAGGATTTCTTATCTGGCCCTGTTACTAAAACATCATAACCCCCGAGCTAACAGCAGACTCTCTTATTCAATAATAAAGGGATACTACAAGGATAAACTATGATCCAAATGCAAAAAGCCTCGCATTCATCTTTGCTCTTCCAACAAACGATAGCTAGAACCAGGAAATCTATTCACTATGTTGCATACATGTTTTCCTTGTCTACTCCTCTGCATGATATTATTTTCCCACCCTGGAATGTATCCATTTCTGATCATTATTACATTCATATGGGAAAAACAGTACTAGGCAACCAGAGAGCATTTTTTTACATTTTGCTATTTAATTCATATCCCTTCTTTGTCCAAATTCTTCTATATACATCTTTTCCAGCTGTGCTCCAAATGTTCCTGGCCACCTCTTTATGAATACTCCTTTGAGGCCTCAAATCAACATTTCTAAAACTGAACTCCTGGCCAGATGCAGTGGCTCATTCCTGTAATCCCCAGCACTTTGGGAGACTGAGGCAGGAGGATTCCTTGAGGTCAGGAGTTTGAGACCAGCTAGGGCAACATAGCAAGACCCCATATCTGCAAAAAATAAAAGATAAAATAATACTGAACTCCTTATCTTCTCTCCCAATCTACACCCTCTCTGATATTATAAGTCTTGGCAAATGCACCTTTATTGTCCCAGTTCAATGACCAAGTCAAAACCTGCATCTCACTTTTGACTCTTCCCCTTCTCTCTCCCAACACGTCCAATCAATTACTAAGTCTGTCTAACCTACCCCTCATATCTGACCACTAGTCTTCCTTCCCCATTCTTACTCCCCTGGCTCAGGCTACCATTGCTTTTTCCTGGATTACCACAACTCTTAACCAGCCCTTCAGTCTCGAGCTCTGAGTTCTGCCCCACTCCAGTGCATTCCCCACAAAGTAACCTGATGAATCTTCCCAGAATGTAAATCTCATCCCCTCACGCACACTGGCACTCCATGGTTTAAAACTCTTCAGTTGCTTCTCCCAGGACAAAGTCTGAGCATCTTTAGGCAGCCAAGGCTCTACATTAGCCTCTCCAGCCTCATTTCTTTCCTACCCCTTCCTCTGTTATTATCTGTCCATCCAGAGCTTTCAAGCTGTTTCAGAGGGCCATTTTCTTTTGTCCCCATTTTCTGAAATTCTCTTCATCTCCACTTCCCCACCTGCATCTGACCAACTCTTCTTGATCTTTCAGCTCTCAGCTTACACTCTTCCTCCGGAAGCTTTCTCCTACAGCCACATGTCCTCTTAGGTGCTTCCCCAGGCACCCATACTTGTCCACTGTGGCCACTATCAGATACAACATACCTGTATTCTCTGCTAGGAGTCCAGCTTTAAGATGGCATGTCTCTCTTGCTCACCAGAGTATCCCCAGCACCCATCTCAGACCTGGCACATAATAGAGCTCAATAACTACTGGTTGAAAACATATATTACTCGACTTTTATATTCAATGCTGATATTTTACCTCTGCATATAAGTCACTTCTACTCCCTCATCTCAACAGATAAACCAGAAACAAGAGGGAGCCAAAAGGAAGAGACACATGTATCTATGCTGTTCTTAGAGCATAACCCTGTCCCCTACAAAAGCACACATACAGAGAAAGCAACTGAGAAAGTCTAAAGCAATGATAAGGTCTTATGTTTTCTAAAATTTTAAGATTTCAGTGATGAAACAGCTTAGGTTCACTTACAATTGAGGAAACTGAGGTCCATATTTATCAAATGAGAGATAACTATTTAGTGACAGATCTTTCCATCTAAAAACTTTCCACATTAGTGTCCAAAGGGTCACAAAATAAGATTTCATTTTGGGGTAAGGTATGCTAAAAAGCAGCATAAAAATAAATGCATCATGACTATTAATTAGAGTTAAATATTTAATCAGTTCAATGCAAACACGTTTAACATTTCAAAGACCTTTTCCCCCCATAACTACCTACTTTAAGAAAGAATACTAAAGAGAAAGAGTGTGATTTAACACCTTAATGACAAGCTCACGTTTGTACTGAAGACTGTCAGGATTTTAGATTTTAGTTTCATTAACACAACAACCACCAAATTTTTCCATGTAGCAAAAACAAAAGAATACCCGTCTTGCTCCCTTGTCATTTCAAAATGCACCATGCATTTAAACCATACAGTTTTCACGCCAAATTTTCTTCAGTGGGCATATATGTACTCCTTTTATAATGAGGAATAAATTAGTTACTTAAAAAAACCCTCTATAATGGATATTATTTTATAAAGAGAAATGATTTGTAGGGTGCTATCATAAGTATAAAACAGACTACAAATGATATGTGTAGTAGTATTTCCACTGGTTTAAAAATGCATCGGGAAACAACTAGAGGAAATATTATTATAAAATATTCATATTGGTTGAATTAGATGAAGTGATGCAGTGACTTGTTAAGGTCATATGACCAATGAGAAGTAGAGGTGGCATATATCACAGTTTATTCTTTTCTACCCCAGGTTGCTTTCAGAGGGTCAGAACTGTCCCTGCTACTGATGATGGTAGCTCACCAGCAAAGAATCAGGGGGAACTCTTATATTGAATGTAGCTGAAAATATCAATAAAAATAAGTTAGAATCAATTCATATTTTTTAAAGTGCTACTTTTTTTTAACAATGAAAAATGCTCCCTTAATCAGCTCTTATAGGTATCATCCAATTCAACTAAAATTTACTGTGCTTACAAGGAGGTGTGATGGGCCCAGATAGGTGCTCATTCACATGGACCTTAAAATTTTAAAAGGGGAAAGAGATACACACCTAGATTACTAAAATGAGGCAAGTACACAACCAGATAATGTTTGCTGTAATAGGTACCACACTCGAAACTTCCAATGAAGCGTATAATGAAGAATGGTAGGGAGCATTCTTTTTCAGAAAAATAATTTGCAGAGTCTGTAACTCAGAATAAGAATCCAGGAGTTTCAGTTATTAAGATTTGCAAATATGCTCTACAAGACACACATATCATTAGGAAAAATAACCACCTAACACAAAAGCAAAACTTATGATAGCTATTGCTATAACTTCATTAATTCAATACAAGAATAACTTTGTTACCTACCTTCTAATAAATTTTTGCCAAAATAAATAAATGTCTGACTATAAAAATGGAATGCTATTCATTGTGGTACTCAGAATTTAGCACTTGTCTGGTATTTCAAATAAAATTTTACACAGTTTTTATTATTATAACCAAAAACATCACATACAGACTAAGGAAAATACACAACTATTTTAAAACATAAAAATAAGGTGCTAGCATTCATTGACCAACTATATGGAAAAGAAATAAATCAAGGTAAAAGGTAAAGAAAAAAATGAGTTATGAAAATCAGGGGCACACACTGCAGTATAATTTCGAGCCAAGAAAGTTCACAGTAAAGGTGACACTAGAAAGGTCAATCATGTTGTACTTGCAAAATTACGAATAAAACTAGAAATTTTAATAAATATTAGATAAAGGAACAAATGTTTTATCTCAAAGGGCGTGAAAAAATAGCTGGTCTATGGTTAAATTGAACACACAAAGTGAAAACAATACAGCCTGTTTAGGGAAAGGAAAGTTATATTCAAATTGGTAAAGTTGAAAAAACAACTTTTACAAAGTAATTTGAAGAGTCCCTGCTGGTTTCTCTCTCCTACCTCACTGCCTAATACATTATCCCTTTTTAAAAAATTACTACTATCACAACAATTACTAAGAACCTAAGAATTCTGCTTCATTTCCCATAACTTAAAACCAAGAGAAAAAAAAATTTTAAGAAAAAGTCTGATAATCCCCACATCAACTTGAGGGCCTATATCCTTCTACTTTAATGAAATACAATCCTCTCTAGTTAACAAGGAATGTCACAAATAGAGAAACAGACACTCAGGGAAATGGGATCCTGGCACAAGCCTCAATACTCATTATATGTTTATAAAATCCTCATCATAAAGAAAAAAAAGAAAAGAAAACCAAAACTCACACAGATAGACTATTTCAATTTAATTTTATTATGAAAATGAAAGTAACAACAGGAAATGGCAGTGGGGTATTTGATAAGCTCAATTAGCAGGAGGATCAAATGAAGTGATGACATGCCATTATGACCTCGGGGGTTAAAGATTCAATTTTCCATCTGGCGAAATCTACATTTCCAACACAAATGCTGACACCACCTGCTGTATGTTATTAGGCATTATCTTGAGCAATCCCTAAGCATTTTCCATACAACAGGTATAGGCTCAAGTTGTTTTCATATTTCATTCTGCAATATAATTGCTTCCCCATGAACAGAAATAAAAAATAAATTCTATATATGGCTCATTCAAAACAGGCATTAAAATCCATACTAAAGCCTTTACTTACAATCACAGTAACAGTAAAAATATCATGATTATTTTTCTTCTAAGTCATGATTGATATTGTGCAATCATTTTCTACAGCACCTAGGAATCATTCTAATCAAGAGCTCTCTTTGTATGTTCTTAATTAATAGCCTCTTACTACTGAAATGGATAATTTGGCCATGTCTAATAAGAATCAGATCTAAAGAACTCCTTCACCAAATACAAATTCACTGCACTTTTAAATTTAATAGTTAATCTACTATGTTTCCTTGATTGAGGCAATGGTAAATGCTTTTTAAAAATTTTACATACCAAGGTGCTAGAGCCCATTTGTGAGTGTTCAGACTCTTCAATACATATGTTATCAAGAATCATGCTATTAGGCTCTGAAGGTTGTATTTTTCATATATGAACTCTGTAAGCCAGTGGTTAGCCAATGAATGCACAGCTCTCATTTGGATTAGGTTTGCACTTATGATGTCTACACATGCAAACAAGAATGCACATACATACATACACACACCCCTCTGTAAGTAAACTATAGATACAAGTTCAGATACTCAGTCTTGAGATTTCATATTGGACAGTCAATAGTAAGGCAATAAATACAACTCTTTTAATACCTATTTTCCAGGCTGGCCCAATACCCATTTTTTCAAATAAAATTAACTTTTCACCATCTGTACCTCCTTCCCTAAGCAAAGTCACCAAGCTCCCCCTGTTAATCAAGTTACCTTTTAAGTGTTTGGTAGCTACATGGATTTACCTCTCTTTCTTAAACTTATTCCCCGAGTTATTTCATTTTCTTCCTCCTGGAAAAGTAGGTATTTCAGAAATGTGAACATCTAAAAATTCATAAGTAACCCAAAACTTACTTGGCTTTCTGAATCCACACACAGTAGTCTGAGATGTAAAGATCATTTAGAATGTATGCTGGGTCATTTTCCTGAAAAATTTTGTGAATATCCAGGAGACACTTTAAAATTGCACTTTTACCTGGAGGAAATTGAAAAAATATCCAATCATCCTTAAGAAAAAAATCTAATTCTTAAACTGAGAAATTCAGATCCCAAAAGGTAATATATTTAAAGCAGCTCAGAGATTTAATGATTTCTTAAGCAATTTTAACATTCCTTTAGTGAATGAAAACATATCAGTCCTACTAGGTCCAAATCCCTTTCTTTCCTTAAGAATTATAAATAATATTTACACTCTATTGTTATAGCTAATTAATTATGGTTACCATAAAAACACTATGAAACACAACTAGGTCAATTAAATGAAAGGGAGGAAAGTTTTCCAAACTAAATGAATACTTAAATGCATCATAATTTTAATCAGATAATGTTCTTCTAATTCAAGTTTTCAAAATAATGTGGAAAATTACATTTTAGCTTTCAAACTCCTTTACTTGTTATGTCAACATTTTTCATCAAGGAATTAACTAGCATACAAACAAATTTTTTTGCCTCAAAAAATTGAAGAAAACTCAGATTGCACACTAAAATATCACAGCACTACTTCAGAAATAAGCTGACAAAAATCACTTGAAAAAAAGCCATCAAGTATTAAAGTCTTTTTCAACCTAATTACTTCCTCCTAGTTGTTAAATGAACCTAACTTTAATCCAACCAATGTCTACAAAAGAAACCTTTCACAACTCAACAATTCCCTAAGTGTTCCAAACTTTATGACGTTCCCTGAAATTTATTAACTATGAGGCAAATTACTAAATCTAGAGTAGTACAACTTCCTTTGATCTGTGAAACACAGCATTTTCAGTTTAACAGTTTTATTCTCATCTTTACAGTTCTGAAACATGGAAATAATGTATGTTGAGTTCATGAAAATACTGGATGTGCTTTCATCAAATTTCCCATTTGACTTTTAGATCCTGAGATAAAAGAATCATGAGCTAGATGATGACATCTCAAGATCCCAAAATTGCTGCCACTAAATTTGTAACATAATTAACGCTAGTAAGTTTCAAAAGAGCAGGGACTTCTGTTTTATTTAGTGGTTAATCCCCAATACCTAGAACAGAACATTGCAGCAGCAGGTTTTGGATTTAAGTATTTTAAGAATGAATGAATGAATGAATGACAGAGTAATCACCCAGCTTAAACCCTTGCAATGTCTTTTATCCTATAGTCTCACACACCAAATCCTGCTGGTTTTTCCTTAGAAATGCTCCTTGTATTTTCTCCACCACTGACTGATCACCTATCCTCACTCATACTCTCATCTCACACCTAGATTTTTAAGAATCTTCTTTCCCATCTTTCAGATTCCAGACCCTCTCCCTTCTAACACACATTTTTTAATGCATCACTTTTCATTGAGTTGCCTTCCTGCGAATGCTTTCAAGGCTTTTTATGGTCTTGTTTCCATGCCTTTGCCCCACAGGGTCCCTCTTTCTTTTCCACTCCACCTAGTCTGCTTGTAGTTCAAGACTTTGCCCCTTCAGGAAGCCCTGGGCTGACTTCTCTAGTCCTCAGGGTCCTTTACTAAACCCTGCAAAGGAAAGCAGTGGGAAGGAAACTCAGCCGATCCTCCCTGTAACCTCCCCTGCTCACTTCACAGAAGAGAAGGAGAACCCAAGGCTCCAGGACAGGTAAGATACTATTATTGAGTTGAGGGACCAAGACGTAAATTCCAATCTTACTGGCTCCAGAGGCTATCCACTGTGCCATGCTACCTGTGTGTTCTTGGCCCATGCAGTCTATATCACATTTTTATTATTCAAGAGCTAAGTAGGTAATAAGTCCTTGAAACCAGAGGCCATGCCTTTTTAAAAAATATTAACCATGTGGCTTCCTCATATGCAGATGGGAAGAATGCCAATGAAAGCTCTGTTGCCATACTGGTTGTTAAGAGAAATAAATAATAGTTGGAAGGCCTAAAACTACAAGTAAGTAGCATATAACAATTTATTTCTTTTTTGCTTGCTTTCTCTCTTTTGGGGGAGGAGGAGGGTGCAGAGGGAAGGATTTAGTTTAGTTCTATGAAAATCACTAACTTAAAGTTTTAAAAGTCACTCATAGGTCTTTATCAGAAAAACAAACTATCTCCTTGTAACTTGAATAAACCTCTCCGCAGTGTGACAACCCCAGAATACTACCTCCCAAGACCTGGTATCTTACTAATATAAACAGGCTAATACAAAATGCAGGATTTGGAGAAAACCATGTGGCTGGAGCAGATGGTTCATGCAGGGAAAAAAGGTGAGTTTGGTAGAAGTCAGACAGTGACTAGGAGGGGGAGACAAATGCAATCAGACCAGACTGAGTGAGAAGGCCCAAACTCAAGTGCGGGCAGTAGGCATAAAAGACCCTGCTCCAAAGATTATTATAAAGACGGCCATGGAGTTAAGGTCATATATTTAGTAAGGATCCACAGCATCCATTACCTAGTAAAATTATAATAGCTTCATTTAGCAGACATGCCCAAAGTGAGGTAGGTTGCCCACTTGCTAAAGGCAAATCTTCCAGCCATCGCACACACAAAAATAAAAGAATAGAAATGAAAAAAATGTCAAATAACAAAAAGAAATGTCAAAAAAAATTTTTTTATTTAAAGTAATTATACTATATGTACATGTTCTGACCTCTATCTTTTTAAAAAAAGATAAATACACATAAAAATATCCTAAACATATACACCAAGATGATATTAATTAATAGTATCTGTCTTGACATACAATGAGCAAATAAGTAAGAGCGTGTCATGCGTCTGGTGTTATTCTACATGTGGGAGTAGTTTTTTATTCTTTTTTGTACTTTCCTCTAATTTCAAAATTGTCCACAAGAAACATTTATTATTTAACAAAAAGACATACTTGACTACACAACCAACCCCTGAAATACTGACAAATGAATGTTACAAATTTTAATCCACATTTTTAAACAACTGAGAAGCAATATTTACATCAGGTACTTTTTAATAATCACATTCAAAACAGTTTGAAAGGGAAAGTTATGTGCTCTCTTCGAAAGCTGTGTTTTAATTGCAAGCCTTATTCAAACTATGTTCATAGTATGCTGTATGGCAAAATGCGGTCAAAGATAACCAGGCTACTACAGTTGACAATCTGGAACAAAAAGTACATTAAAACCTTCCTCCTACCAATGATATGTATTATTACCCCGAAGTCATACTTGATCTCTTTTGTTCCGATTACATCACCATGCATGGTTACAGCATCACAGCCAGGAGACCTGCAAGCACGTGGCAAGGGTTTTTTTAAGTCTCTTCTGTACTGACTGCTCTATCAGACTCTCAACCACTTACCTAGTAGCTATCAGCAAAGGAAAAAACTGGCCCTTCTCCAGGCTGTCACATGACCAATGGCCAGAAGCCTATGGGGACTCAAAAGTACATGGCTCCAGTGTGGCTTTATCCAGTCGTGGGCTCATCACACCTCATATAGGCATAAAAAATTGCTGAGGCCTAAATCTAAGAGAATTATTTCTGCTCAAAGGCTCTGCAGGAAAGTGACCATTTTTAGGCAGTTCACTGCCTGGTTCAAAGCAGAAAAAAAGAAGGTACCTTACACAGTAACCACGGTAACTATTTTCACTGCAGAAAGGCACTAACAGTTCTCTCCAGGATGTCAAATCCCCTGAGAGTTAGGGATTCTCTAGGATGGACTTCACTGGATAAGCCAATCTTATCCATGGAAGAATGGCTCTGAGACCAAGATCCGTGTTCACTCACAAAGGTAGTCTAACACTATATCCTGGTATTATAAATGACAAGTGCCATGAATGTTTTACTTCAGGGAAAGACTAATGATGACACAGAGAAACACAGTGACAACATAAAGAAAATATGGATGGCAGTAACAAGTAGGTAGGCAGTAAGCAGGATTTAATATATTCTCTGGCTTTCCTTTAAAGGAAAGTTTCTCCAGTTTTTCTTCAAAGGGATGGTAAACTAAGAACAATGTGCTTTCCTGTCTGGACAGATGTGGCATCTCAGGGTGATATATCTTACAACAAAGACGAGATTGAGCTGTTCTAAATTAGAATCCACTGGCTATCTGAAATCCTCCTATTAGTTGACCAGGGTTGGCAATAATCTCTCACTGACAGACCAGCTCAGGGTTGGAGGCACTTAAGAAATGGCTCCCATCTCTAGGAGATGATCAGGGCAGTGGATGCTTTTGCTGGCTATAAGCCAAAATAGGAAAAATAATATAAATTGCTAACTCTACACAGTAAGAGCTAAATTTCTTTTCAACTGTTGGTACATTACAGCTGCTACGTGGCTGTGGTTTTCTGGGTATCTAGTTCTGCCCTTTTTTAACGTTTTGAGCTACACAAGACAAAAAGCCAAAACAAGTAAAGGAAAAAGGGGTGGTCAGTCTTTATTTGTAAAATCATCTCAAAATAAAAGCCAATATTACTATCATCTTAAAATATGTAACTCAGTAGATACCTGGCTAGAATTCTGGGATTTTGATGAGACCATATTATCAAAAATGATATCTTATGAGTTATTTTAACACTAATTTTCATAGGTCATTTGACCATACAAAGGGATAAGAGAGAAAAATTATATCAAATTAATCAAAATTAAGAGAATCAAATGGGGTAATTTGCTTTAATACCAGGCCCTGTTAGGAAGCAGAATAAAGTCAAATCCCTAACAATGAACACGAACGCATGCACATTAAATTTAGCATTAAGAAGGCTGTTTGGTCTATGTAATTTTTTAACCTCAAATTCCTCAGATGCCATTTAAGCTCCTACATTTCTGAGTTGTAATAAGAAACACATACTTCAAGCAATGAGTTGCTATTTAGAGTACAAATTTACAGGCCTAGGTCAATTTAAAAAGGATTCTTTGTTATTAAAATTACATATATTATCCATATAGTCACAAACAAAATTAACATGAAACAAACATATACTTTGTACATGTTCCCTGTGCCTGAAATGAACAACCCTCAATTCAATCCCTAACTTAACATCCAAGTCCCAAATCCGGCATTTCTTCTTTTGGGAACAGGGTTTCAACTCTTCCCTAAGCTGGTTTAGGGTTCCCTCATGATGCCTGGCATATTCCTCTATTACAGTGCGCTATGGTTTCAATGTGCCTCCCAAAAGCATGTGTTAGAAACTTAATCCCCAACACAACAGTGCTGGGAGGTGGGGGCTAATGAGAGGTGTTTAAGTCATGAGGGCTTCACCGCCTCGTGAATGGATTAATGACAATTATAAGAGGACTTGAGGCTGTAAGTTCAATCTCTTGCTCTCCCACCACGTGATGCCTTCTGCCATGTTATGGTACAGCAAGAAGGCCCTCACTAGATGCAGCCCCTCAGTCTGGGACTGCCCAGCCTCCAGAACTGTGAGCCAATAAAATTTCTGTTCTTTATACATTACCCAGTCTATGATATGCTTTTATAGCAGCACAAAATGGACTAAGACAAGTAGTTAGTAGCTACCAACTTGCTCTGCACCAGGTACTTTACATACATTACATCATTTAACCCTACAAGTTAGGTACTTTCTTCCTTGTTTCATAAATGAGGAAACTGGGATTCAAGGATATGAAAGAGTTGGTCAAGATCACAGCTAGGAAACAACAGTTAGGATTTGAAAACATTTGACTCTCAGCCACTATGCAATAAACACAGTGTCAGTATCTACCACCTTTGTGTGGTGAAATCCTTGATGGGAAAGAACATGACTTTTCATCTTTCTTCTCTGCTCTAGAACAATGTCCAACAAATTATCTGTTCCTGTTTGATAAAGGCTGGTTGTTAATCTACAATCTGGAGTACACAGAACCTAACTTTAAACATATCTGGTCAAATTGCTTAGTTAACATATACTAGTGATCTTTGTGATCCATAGATTTACTTTTAAGTTACTGTATCCTGACAAATGTGAAGTAAATAGCTTGTTTACTCCTTCTCTTATTGTACCTATTCCCTGACAAGAAAAGAATGTTGCTGTACCAACTTTCTTACATGACTGTACCATCAGAAGTTCAAATAATGAATTTAACTCAAGGCTGCTTTTCTGCTCTAACAATCTCTGCAAGATTTGGTGGTTTGGAAGGACAGCCCTGACATTAACTCTATCCTCCTTATGTCAACTTGTCAAAGCAGTGGTTGTCTTAGTTTAGAAATACATGGCCAAATGTCATCAAAATTACATAATGGTAGCACAACTAATTTCAACTTCTTTAGTCTGTTAAAGTGTAAGGCATCCAAGTTCAAGGGAGAATATTAAAAAAAATTCCCATCTATACAATAAGTAAGAAACTAGAGAGGTTAAGAAGCTGAAGATGCATGGAAAAAAGCTCTTTCAAACAGTTGCAATCTAAACCTGGATTTTCTAAAAACCCATAAGCATCAAAAACTTAATTTTGTGGGTAAAATTTTCATTCTACTATTCCATCTTAAGAATACAGCATGAGGCTAGTCATGGTGGCCCGCACCTATAGTCCCAGCTACTCAGGAGGCTCAGGCAGGTGGATTGCTTGAGCACAGGAGTTCGAGGCTGCAATGAGCTATGATCATGCCACTGCACTCCACTGTAGTGTCTCAAAACAAAACAAAACAAACAAAAACAGTATGTATTCAATGCCCAATTAATTTTTTTGTTATTTTAATTAAGACTATTATATTGGCCGGGCGCGGTGGCTCACGCCTGTAATCCTAGCACTCTGGGAGGTTGAGGCGGGCGGATTGTTTGAGCTCAGGAGTTCGAGACCAGCCTGAGCAAGAGCGAGACCCCGTCTCTACTAAAAATAGAAAGAAATGATCTGGCCAACTAAAAATATATAGAAAAAATTAGCCGGGCATAGTGGCGCATGCCTGTAGTCCCAGCTACTTGGGAGGCTGAGGCAGAACGATTGCTTAAGCCCAGGAGTTTGAGGTTGCTGTGAGCTAGGCTGACGCCACGGCACTCACTCTAGCCCGGGCAATAAAGCGAGACTCTGTCTCAAAAAAAAAAAAAAAAAAAAAGACTATTATATTTCATTTTTCTAACAGATACCATTTGATACTAAGAGTTCTAATTCTTTGAAGTTAGTCTAGCTTCGAAGTGGAAAAACTAAAACTGCATGAAGTCAGAAAGAAGAAATATAAGCATATGGGAAGAAAGATAACTGGACACCTCAAATGGCTCATAAAAGGAAAAAAAAAACCCCAATCCTACCACTTACGAGTTTCTTTCGGTGATCTGAAATACTGGTAAGTGTGTCAAGGTAAAAGGATCAAACCAAACCCTTTTGAAATCCTCACTGTAGTTAAGTATGTTTGCTTATTGCTAAATAACCTGCATACTGGTAGAACTGAGTTATGCTTCTTCACATTTTAATCAGTGGATAGTAAATATAATTTAGTAAAAATGACTAGATATCTATATCTACCTGCAAGTTTAATTTATATGAAAAAGTCACATGAAAATTTTAAGTATGAAATTAAGATCTTTTTTTTTTTTTTTTTTGAGACAGAGTCTCACTCTGTTGCCCGGGCTAGAGTGAGTGCCGTGGCGTCAGCCTAGCTCACAGCAACCTCGAACTCCTGGGCTTAAGCGATCCTACTGCCTCAGCCTCCCAAGTAGCTGGGACTACAGGCATGCGCCACCATGCCCGGCTAATTTTTTCTATATATATTTTAGTTGGCCAGCTAATTTCTTTCTATTTTTTAGTAGAGACGGGGTCTCGCTCATTGCTCAGGCTGGTCTCGAACTC
>CM052436.1:146105800-146244748 GCA_028533085.1 Varecia variegata | reverse complement strand
GGCATGCGCCACCATGCCCGGCTAATTTTTTCTATATATATTTTAGTTGGCCAGCTAATTTCTTTCTATTTTTTAGTAGAGACGGGGTCTCGCTCATTGCTCAGGCTGGTCTCGAACTCCTGACCTTGAGCGATCCACCCGCCTCGGCCTCCCAGAGTGCTAGGATTACAGGCGTGAGCCACCGCGCCCGGCCGGAATTAAGATCTTAAAATTCTGGTCCCAATTCTAAAAGGCCAAGGAAAGATCATTAAAAAGCCACACATAACTAGTCTCAATGTAGTTCTTAGCTAATTTCTCCACAAAGTAAGAATATAACATTTATAACTGTTCTACTGGAGACCAGTAGTGCATCCCAGAGTCTGCTTGCTTCTGGTACCACTTCTTAGCTGTTTGGTATTTTGGTACTAAATCTGAATCCGTTTCTACATGGACAAATGGAGAGGGATTTCTTAAGAATTGCTGTCAGAATTAAATGAGACAATAAATATGTAAGTATTTTATATACATAAAGGGAAGGAAGACATCAAATCATATGGGATCAAAGGTCCTGGGACCCCCTTTACTGGCCCCCACCCTACTATGTGTGAAGCATCTGCCCACGTATTTATTCCTTCCTTCTCGACACACTGCGAGTGCTCTGGTTCAGACCATATTGCCTGTCCCCAAACCACATAGGGACCAGGCAAGAACGAGAGTCTCCTCTCTTCTTCATGCCTCTAGCTTTGTTCCCTTCAATGACCTACGATAAGCGTTACTGCTAGATGAATCTGATTTCATTACCCCATCACCAAACTCTTTAGTGGTTCTTAAGGCCCAATTTCTTTAGCAAGCCAGTGTAGACTCTCTTTGACCCTGTCCCAACACAACATTCCCACCTTTATCCTACCATCTCCCTTCACATCCCAGGCTGCCAGACGAACTAGAGGATTTGCCATTTCTTGGACATGCAACTCATTTATTTTCCTCTTCCTGGTTTTTTTGCCCCTTCTACTTTCTCAGGGAATATCTGCCCTCCACATTTTCTTTTCTAAATCCTACACATTCTTTAAGCGATGACTACCACTGTACCTCACTCATTAGGCATATGCTGTTTGCTTCTTCTTTATCAACCCCCTCTTCCCCCGCCCTACTAACAAGCACCCTATGGGGTCAGAGTGAGGTCTGATACTGGAGTTACTGAAATTGTCTGACTCATCCCTCCACCCTGACCAGGCTCTGGCTGACCACAGTAACAATACAAAGTAGCTGAAAGAGAGGTAAGGGATCTGCTTTCTTAAAAAGGCTTTCTGGAGTTAGCTATATTAGACAATGAAGGACATCTTCTACCTCCCTCCCCTGACCTAATCTTGGAACCTGCACAGGGTTACGATTTGGTCTCAAAGTGGGATTGAAGGAGCAGAGACCTGGTGCAAGCCCTCACCACAGCTAGAAACTGGCAGGTCCAAAAAGAGTATGAGAAAGACAGCAGGCACTTAGCTTGCTTTAGAGCAGAGACTGAAGACTGGGGGCCTTCCAGATTGACTTGGACTCTCAGAAATGCTATGGTTCTTAACAGTGTTACTTAAAATCTTTTATTTCTTTGTTCAGCTCTAGACTTTTGGAGATTTTACATTAAAGATTACTTTCTACTTCTTTAAAAAAGTCCCCCAAACTGGCACAGTCACACAGCAACAGCAGGTTACAGATGAGTCATTATCTCTCCAGCTCACACAGGCCTCATTATTCCCTATTTTCTTAAACCCTACTATCCCCACCCTCATTCATTTGCCCACTTGGCCAAGCAGGCATCTCAGTTTGCTTCTCCTAGTGGAGGGGTCTACTTTAACATGAACCAACTAGATCAGACCCATCTCATCCTGTGCAGAGGAGAGAGAAAACAGCTGAAATGATCCACTTCAATGCTGGCCACTATTTGAGATGGAAGGCAGCCAAAGACCTTGGCTCACTACGAAAGGGCTCGCCTCCAACTTCTATGTACACACCTAAGGCAGAGGAGGTAAATTTTTTCTGTAAAGGGATAGAAAGTAAATATTTTGGCTTTGCGGGCCATATGATCTCTGCTGCAACTGCTCAACTCTGCCATTATAGCACAAAAGCTGCCACAGACAATACGTTAGTGAATGAGCATGACTGTGTTCCAATAAAACTTTATTTATGGATACTAAAATTTGAATTTCATATAATTTTCTTTTTTCTTTTTTTAGAGACAGGGTCTTTCTTTTTTTTTTTTTTTTTTGAGACAGAGTCTCACTCTGTAGCCCCAGCTAGAGTGTCGTGGTGTCAGCCTAGCTCACAGCACCCTCAAACTCAAGCGATCCTTCTGCCTCAGCCTCCCGAGTAGCTAGGACTATAGGCATGTGCCACCATGCCCGGCTAATTTTTTTTGTATATATTTTTAGTTGTCCAGATAATTTCTTTTTATTTTTAGTAGAGACAGGGTCTCGCTCTTGCTCAGGCTGGTCCCGAACTCCTGAGCTCAAACGATCCACCTGCCTCAGCCTCGCAGAGTGCTAGGATTACAGGCGTGAGCCACCTCGCCTGGCCCATATAATTTCCATGTGTCACAAAATACTATCTTTCTTTTAGTATTTTTTTCAACCATCAAAACCTGTAAAAAGCATTCTTAGCTCATGGGCCATACAAGATGGATTTGGCCTGCGGGTGGCCATTAAGGTATTTTCTTAAGGAAGCCTCTCCTTTGTATCTTATCTTATAAATACTTATATTTTGTATCTTATCTTTTGTCTTATCATTCCTGTTAGACAATAAACTCCTTAAGAACAAAGACCAAGTCATAAATATCCTTGTAACTCTTCACTGATTCTGTTATAATGCCTCACCCAAAAGAATAGGTTTGATTCATATCTGTTGAATAAATAAATGTCTGGCACTTGGTATTTTTCAATATTAGCTTCTTAAAGAAACTCTAAATTACATAAATATACAGTCATGCACTGCTTAACAATGAGAATACGTTCTCAGAAATGGGTCTTTGGGCAATTTTATCATCGTGCAAACATCATAGAGTGTACTTACACAAACCTAGATGGTACAGGCTACTACACACCTAGGTTATATGGGATAGCCTATTGCTCCTAGGCTGCAAACCTGTACAGCATATGACTGGACTGAATCCTGTAGGCAACTATAACCCAATGGTAAGCATTTGTGTATTTTTTTTTTTTTTTTTTTTTTGAGACAGAGTCTCACTCTGTTGCCCGAGCTAGAGTGCCGTGGCGTCAGCCTAGCTCACAGCAACCTCAAACTCCTGGGCTCAAGCGATCCTTCTGCCTCAGCCTCCCAAGTAGCTGGGACTACAGGCATGTGCCACCATGCCCAGCTAATTTTTCTCTATATATTTTTAGCTGCCCATATAATTTATTTCTATTTTTAGTAGAGACGGGGTCTCACTCTTGCTCAGGCTGGTCTCGAACTCCTGAGCTCAAACAATCCGCCCGCTTCAGCCTCCCAGAGTGCTAGGATGACAGGCGTGAGCCACTGCGCCCCGCCAGCATTTGTGTATTTAAACATATCTCAACATACAAAAGGTTGGCCAGCACAACGGCTCATGTCTATAATCTCAGCACTTTGGGAGGCCAAGGCAGGAGGATTGTTTGAGGCCAGGAGTTTGACACTAGCCTGAGCAAGAAAGTTGGACCTTATCTGTATTTTAAAATATATTTTTTAAATATAGAAAAATTTTTTAAAAAGAAAGGGTATAGTAAAAATACAGTATTATAATCTTATGGGACCACTATCACACATGCGGTCCATCATTGACCAAAACATCGTTATGCTGTGACTATAATTCTTACATGTTTTCCAGATAACATATAAATATTACTCAGTTTATTTCATCTAGGTCTCAATATTAACATACAACAGGACTATGATTCATTAGGATCAAATAAAATGTTTTCTTTGTTCCGCCAAATTTGTCTTAAATATATACAATTTTCTGCCTTTATACTCTTACTTACAGAAAGTAGATTTAAAGTTACTTTCATAAAAATTCAGATCCATAAAAATAACCTCAAAACTGACTTTAAATTTATCTGAAGAGGCACTAATTATAGAAGTCTTTTTTAAAACCATACATTCAAACCATGTAACTAACCTCCAGGGTTTTCTACATTGCTCAGCTCAGAAAATGCAGAAATTAACAAAACCTATCTTAAATAGTACAAGAAATACAATGTAGATTTAAATTGTATATAATATTTAAGAGATCATCGGATTTTGACCCATCATCCAACAGTAAGCATTTTTATATAACTCCAATTTTTAAAGAATACATTTTAAAATATTTTAAGTGATTTTTTTTTGAAACAGAATAATCATAAGTTGTTAATCATTTGTGGCAATTAAGACAATTATTTGTAAACCACATAGGAAATGCTGCCCCCTACAGTGTATTTTAAGAGAACAAAGAATTTTTTTACATAAATGTAACCCAGAAATTATGAGATCAATCTAAACATTTTTAGTGGTTAACAATTGTTTAGTGATTAACAGAAGCATTAGGGGGAAGGGGTTCTATGGAGATGATTGGAATTTGATTTCTTTCCTTTAATGTTTATGCTCATATATAATATCCTTCTATACCAGGAGGGTGTATGTGTTTGTACACACCCACAAATGCTCTGAGGATAAATAATATATATGACTGGGAAGAATGCGCCCATTAGGAGATTGGGAACATAGACTTGCACTTTAAGAACAGATAAGACTAAAAGGAATTTTCTTTGCCTCACAGAATGAGAATCCAGAGGGAACAAGGCCTAGGACTGTTCTACTTTCCCTTTCAAACATTCAGCTGCAGTTCAGGATGTCCAGGAATAACTCCTGCTGTCCTCTGAAGTTCTCTCCTTTCATGGATTAGTTGGTATGTAAATGGTCAGCAAAAACAGGTAAAATGCTATTTCAATATTTGACTTTAATTCCATGCTATCTAAACTTCCTGAAAGCACTGCGATTGTTCCATTGCTAGAAACATTCATTGCTATGGGGAATTAAGTAGGAAATAAAAAGTTCAACAACAATTTAGAATATCAGGGGAAAAAAACAGAAAGAATTACCATCTCCTGGGTGTGGAGCAGGGAATTGAGTGAGAATATTTAAGAAGTAGAGACATAAATTTTAGTGATCAGTTAACTCAGATAGGAGAGTAACTATCAACTAGTTTAAGAGGTGTAGGGGCAAATCTCAGGATCAGATAACATACCAACTTTCCACCATTTGGTCCCAACAAATTTTCATTGAGGAAACTATGTTATTCCATGAACTTCCTCATGCTGTCGACTCACAATGTTTAGAACATTTCCTTCCCTCCTTCTATGTCCAAATACTACCCATCCTTCAAGTCCTAAATCAAATCTCATGGCCACCATGAAGCTTTCCATGAACCCTAGTGAACTGTCATTTCTTTCTTTTTTGAACTACTTAATCTACATTTCTTCTAAGGTACTTACCACTGTCTGCTATGTATTTTATTTTATTTATTTATTTTTTAAGAGATGGGGTCTTACTGTTGCCCAGGCTGGTCTCGAACTCTTCACCTCAAGTAATCCTCCCACCTTGACCTCCCAAAGTGCTAGGTTTACAGGCTTGAACCACCGTGCATGGCCTATTTTATGTTACTGATGGACCTTAGCTCCCCTGCTAGTGCACAGGCTCCCCAAATGCCATATACACATCTAATTTGTCTTTCTACTGCTCTTCATATTTACAGGGTGCTTTGCACAGAATAGCTTCTGAGTAGGTACTCATTTAAAATAACTATTCAATGAATCAATTAATAGCTGAACTCATCAACCAATTAACAAGTACTTGAGAGCTGTAAGAAAATGGTAGGAGCAGAGAATTGAAAGTCAAAAGGTAGAGGCTCCCCTCTGTGGAAGGTTACATGTCCTAAATGACTTAAACATGGTCAGTTTCTCTGGCTTTGTATTTTCACTTTCTGTATTTCTCTTTTGAGCTACTTGTTTCAAATGCAATTTTTAAAAACCCTGGTGGCTGTGTAATTCTGTGCCCCGACCCCTTCAGAACTACTTTATCTCCAGGACTCAGCTCAGCACCTTGACAGGGCAGGCACTCAATAAATACTTGTTGACTAAATCTCAAAATCGTTTCACATAATGTATTTAAAGAGTAAAAATTTTTATGTGTCCAGAACTGGGAAGTCATAGAAATTAAATATAGATAAATGTCAACACTATAGTGATTTCATCTTTCGGTTTTCAAGTTTTATGGTATCTCCTCTACAATTCTATTTTTTAAAAGCATTTGCTAGAACTCACTCTGGAATAAACGGAATTTAAACATTAAAAAGAGATTCAACTTTAAGGTTTCCTCAGAACTCAGACCTCAAACAATACACTTGCCATACCTCAATTACTTAAACATCCATTTTTCTTTGAAAGAAAGATCATCTCCAAGCCCTGCCCTGTGCTTGGTGCCATAGCTCTTCTTTTCTTTCTCATTGATTGTGTTATTTTACCTATGAAAGAGGTTAGTCAAGCAGTAATTTCTGAAAAATTGATTATCAAGCCTAGTTAATGACTGATATGTAAGGGCTATTAATTATCTGAAGTAAAACCAGCTTTTAATTGGTGACAATAGCTAGACTTCTGAAGCCTGCCAGGTAGCTACAATTCATGGGACTTGAAATGTTACAGAAAAGTAGGTGTCCATTAGCCTTAAAAACAAAACTAACGAATTTTCTATGTGTTTTTATTAGCCAAAAAATTTTTAAATGACAACTGTCCAAATAGGAATTATGTTTTACACAAAATGGTGGATAAATTTAAATCTGAAACATAGTAATGTAGTGGTTAAGAGTTCAGGCTTTAAAAAAAAAAAGCAGTTGTTTTATGAAGGAAAATCACAACATGTATAGAAACAGGGAGAGCAGTATCATGAATCCCACATACTCATCACCCAGGCAGCATCACCTTGTGGCCAACCAGGTTTCAGCTGCGCCCCACCCACCTGCCCACAACCCACTCTGGACTATTTCGAAGCAAATTCCAGGCTTCATATAATTTCATTTATAACTAGTTCAATTCAGATAAGGGCATAGACTTTGAGTTACACAGACCTGGAGTCAAATCCAGGTCACTAGCTGTGCGCCCATGGGCTACTGACTTAACTTCTTCGAGCCTGTCTTCTATCTGCAAAACGGGGATAGTAGTCCCTGCTTCACAAGACTGCAATGTGAGTGAACTAAGATGAGGCATCTGAAGAACTGAGCCCAGTGCTGGCACACACAAAGTAGCTACTACACCGCAGCTGTGGTCATTATTACTGCACTAGCATATTCAGACAGAACTCTGACATTTCCAACGAAGCTCAAAAAAAAAAAAAAAATAAAACAGGTATCAAATACTCCGATATTTTAAAAAGAGATGCTAACCTCCATGATGAACTTGTAGAGAAAGGAACCAAAAATGATTTGTAGTTCATTAGCCTAATATTCACCTCCAGGAGCTTAAGGATAAAGAGGTCCAGAAAAATCTCTTTGGATAAAGTTGGTGGAGTGCTGTGGAATTTTCTACCACCCTCCATGGGTCAGGGAGGAGGTGCTTTTCTGTCACCTTAAACCAAGAGGAAGAGGGTTTTAAGAGAGACCCTAAGAGAGTACAACCTGCTTGCCCTGGAAGTAGTAATTCGTAGAGTACAAAGACTGGTGTCTGACCCTCATCAAGAAGCAGGGAAGAGCAGCATGTGATTCTGAGTAGAGGGGAAGAGAAGGCTTCCTCTTTTAATGAAGTTTGAAGTAGACATTTCAAGTACTGAAATTAAACCCCTCTCATGACTAGAAGTGGTCAGAGAACTTTTATATAATCTAAAATGACAGAAAAAGTTATAGAGTGTATATTATAGAAGACATATATATGATATGACACATATAAGATATATATTCCATCCAAGAAGGGAAAAAAAAAGAACCTACGGAATGAGCTCAAAGGAGGAACTGGATGGAAAAATGAAGTTGTTGTTTCCCTTCCACCCCATCATGTTCAGCCCTTCCAATGGAAGCAGAGTAAGGAATTCCTTATACAGATTAAAAAGATGTAGACATTAGTACAAATAATAAACTGCATGCTGCTCTCTTTTTATCCCTTTTACTTTTATTTTCAATTGACTAACAGCAGCTAAGTGATGCTTCCGGGAAGGATTCTACTCATTCTTCCCAAAAGAATAAAACAAAGAGGAGGCAATAAAAGTTACTGAAGAGACACAGACAGAGGGGAAAATGGGAGAGTCAAGTGCCCAAGGTGCCTGATCCAGGGACAGCAACTCCTCGTGCAAGGGCCTTTGTTAAGCACTGAAAACACTACTTTAGCAGGCAAAGCAGGATTTCCTGCCCTTAAGGAGTTTGGATTAAACACAACAGCAACCAGGACAGATAAACACACAGTTTTCAGGAAGAGGGGAGGGAACGGGAGATGTAATACAAAACTGAAAAGGGCCAAAGGCCTAGTAAAGAATCTTTGTAAAGGCTACTGTAAAGTCAGATAAAGCAAATTCATGGCTTTTTGAGAACTCAGATCTTAGTCAATCAGTTATAATGAAATATCCTGCAGATTCCTGAAGCATTCCTACATTGGTTTTGGAAGCTCATTCCATTTAAGATCAATCTTTCTTTGGGGGAAAAGAGTCATTTATTACTTTCAACTATGGAAGCACAATACTGACCTTTATAATAAACAGTGTGAACACTGTGACTGCATTTTGAATTAAGTAGGCATGAATTCATTCGTGGAAAACATTAAATGCCAAACCAGGGCTACCTCCACTTAAATTACGAGGTGTCCAAACAAATGAGCCTCTTCAGTAGCAATAATGGCATCCCTGTGCCATCCACCTGTACAAATACAGGTTTCAATCCTCACCAGGCTTGTCAGTCCCACAGCCTATGGCATGAATTCTAGACAATCCAGCACCCTGTTTCAGCACTAACTAGCCACAATCCAAATTAGTCACAGAACACATGGTATATGGTGTATAGAGGGTTCAGATTCACTTTTAGCAGAGAGGCCTCCAGTGTGTTACTTCAGGTTTTCTGTTGCTGTCATAACACAGCTGATAAGACTATTCTTGTCAGAGTGATAATGAATAAAAGTTAAGTCTCCATTTTGATTCTGACCTACTAAAACTTTTTGAGTAATTGATTACAATGTAAGCCAAGGCAATCAAATTTATTTTTGGTTATGCAATCACAGAACTGATTGCTTTTCAAATAAAAATCCAGAGAACTAGAGTACTTCCCAGAATAAAAAGTAACAAGTAGTAATTTGCATGTGTGACAGAGTCTGAAAAAGTGAGAGTGAAAGAGAGTGAGAGTAAGTGTGTGAGTGAACATGCACATGGGGGCTTGGCCACGGTTTTCCATCCAAGCCATGATGTAAAAGGATAATCACAAACTGCACTCTCAGTTTTTAACTCTATGAATAATGCCCAGATAACCTACCATGACTTAAAAAAAGAAATGAATTGTGGCGTAATAACTCAACCTCAACAACCACTCATTGATAGATTGATTTTTCAAGGTAATTTTAGCAATTCAAGAAGTATCTTGGATGGAAGGCAAGAAGAAATAACATGCGAAAAAACAAAGCAGTTTGTAAGTTAAAGAAGATGGATTTCTCAATGATAGTAGCTCTTTTATTCTATAATCAACAATCCTTCAAAATCAAATACAGCTAGTCTAAACCACTATATGAATAAAAAGCCATCTTTCATTTAACTATAATTCATTTTTACAATTATTGTCTACTTTAAAAGAATCTACTTCAAACATGACTTTTTCCCCCCAGGGCAAGAAGACTACAGGTTACACAGAAGGCAAAGTGCACCTCGAGATGGGAGTGATTCTCCCCTTTAAGCTAGCGAAGTCACCTGGATATAGAGGCAAGAACTTCCTTTCTTTCTCCTTATTCTGAAGTCTGAAAACTAAGCTCCTAGAAACACTTTTAACTAAGGGCAAAGGAATGATGAGACTCCCCAGGGGGAGAATATAAGAAATGAACATATAGTACTAAGAGTGACTTTTAAATAAATGCACTAGAACTAATATATACAAATAGATGTTGCCCTCTTCAAAGTCATTATCTTGGAAATTAAACTTGTTCTAATGCTGCTATTACGGGCGCTTCGGAATTTGTTTCAGAGCCTGGAATTTCCCACATCCTTAAAGCTAATAAGTATTTGTCTTTTCAGGCTGAATTTAGTAATAGTCAAAAGTCCTCAGAGTATTTGTGCTTTTCATTGAAAAACCCTTCCTAATATCCCAAATCTAGGTTATGTGTCCCCTCCTAAATACTTCCCCCAGCAGTGCACTTTTCTATTTGGAATTGGTTACTTATATGTCATCTGTCTCTCTGACAAAACTGTGAACTTCATCAGAGCAAGGAACTTGCCTACCTTCTTTATTATTATACCCACAGTCCCACCATAGAGCCTACAAAATTATAGGCATCCAAGAAATACTGAATTATGCAATCTACTATAATGTAAAATGGTCTGAAATACTGGGTGTACCTTTTCTATTTACCCTCCCTACTTCTCTCAGAAAAGAGTATCACGTCTCAGTGTGATTACATATCTATATAGTGGGCCTATTACTTTAAAAGTGGTTGGATTTGACAATTTATTTGTATATAGAAAAAATATGGTGTAGAGTTGGAATTTATACACAGAAAAAAGCAAACATCATGATATCTTCACAGACTAAAAACTTACAACTGTTTCATTCCCAAATTTGTAAGCACAATAATGCCTTACCTAGTTGCAATATCTTTATAGTGTCTTTGTAGGCCTTCATCACCAGCTTGAAATGGCGATAAAGTGGGTAGCACAAAACTCTTCTTCCAAAAGATACCATGATCTCATGAACATTACTCCAAGTCTGTGAAGTGTCATTTTAATAAGCAGTCACTTTCATAAAATGTTATGCAAACAAAAGCACACAATGAAAAAGAAAACTCTTCTCAATTAAAAAATTAAAAACTATAAATTTGGATCATCATAAAGCCAAACATGAGAAATATAAAACTACAAAATGATTTTTTGTATACCTTACAATAAAATATTTAATTGTAGTCTTTATAACTTCTTATGCTACATCAACATATCACAAATGCTCCTTTAAAATCACATATATAGCAGGAAAGTTTTTAAAAGTCTTAAGAATTACGAATAAGAATCTAAAACACATGGCATTAACAAAATACATAATATATGTTTCATGTTTTTGTCTTTTGGGGTCATTCAAGATGGCACAGATCAAGGATGTAGAACTCTTTAATGAAGTATGGTCAGTCTCCTTTTAAATTTTTTTTTTTTTGCTTTAGGCATGAGTAATACAAGATATTTACTTGACTAATTTGCTTTCACTCATCAAAGAGAAAACACTGCAGTACTGATTTCTAGAAAAAAGCAGTATCAAATACCATTCAGGTTTATCTTCAATGGCATCAAATTATCTCAAAAACAAAAATTTCAAAATAAAGTCACAAATAGGTGAATTTTCATGTAGATTTTAATAATTATACTACAAAATTATCTAGTCACCAACTACTTTCAATTTATTAATAAATGCAATTATTACAGAAACCAATTCCTCTATTCTATGCTGCTCAGGGCAGTATGAGGAACTTAAATGAAGCCTGGAGAGCAGCACTTCTCGATCTGTAATATGCATATGAATCACCTGAGGATCTGGCTACACATTTTGATTCTGATCCAGTGGGTCTGGGGTGGGACTTGGATTCTGTCTTCCTAACAAGCTCCCAGCTGAGGCTGCTGGTCAAGATGTTGGTCCGAGGACCACTCTTGTAGTAAGATTCTCTGATAAAGTAAATGTTTCAGTTTCTGTTTACATATTACCTATTATTTGAACAAAGTGATGCCATGAAACAATCTTGATTTTACAACTTAAAAAATACTATTAAATAGTTGTCTTAACTGATGATACAATTATCAAATATTTAGATGATACTTTTTAAAAAGCTTCTACCTTTAATTACTGTTTTGATGTACAACAGTTTGTTCAAAATTAGTAAATTTAAAGATATTATCCTTTGAAATTTTTGGTGGGACCTGCACAACGATTTTCTAGAAGAAAATGGATATAAACACAATTATTGCTATACTAAAAGAGTTATCAAATTTAACCACACTAATTGTAGGACCTAGGATAAGTTATCTAAGCTATATGATCTAAGTTTCCTCACCTGTAAAACCATCAATACTTATCTCACACACTTATTGAGAGGAATAGGTAAAGTAATACATATAAAAAACTTAGCACAGACCCTGGTGTCAGTTATTACCTAGGTTTGCTTCCCATCTTTGAGCTCTGAGCCCCAATATATGCCATCTTAGACACACACCCCCAACTCTACCCCACATTCTCCCCCAGAAAACTATGTCCCCATTTTTTCACCAAAGTGTGTTTCCCTCACCCAACTTCCAAAATATCTGGCTTCACTATCAGAATTTCATTAAAAAGATGGAAAACAAACTTGTACAACAAAAGTTTCCATTTTTAAAAATTCCAGGAATTGCTTGAATTACCCAAAATGAAATAATGACAACAGAAAAATAACTTTCTGAACAATAAATGCTAAACTAGTGCAACTGGAAATCATACCTCAAACCAGCACAGTGTTGAACTCAGTTTTCTGATATTCCATGCAGATTCCACCTTTATTTGTTTTGAAGAAAAGAGTACCATCACATGGAGGTAACATCATTTAAGAATAGACCAATACATACATTTATTCAACCAGTATTGAGTAGTACTGACATATGTAAGAAGTATTCATGACTATAATAAAATAATTGTTTTACTGATACAGAGACTATCAAAGGGAAGTTTCTGTTTACTTTTCTTGGGATTTTATAAAATAAAACTTTACTGATAAGAGTATAAGAACACAAGAATAAATAAGCAAGGGCTTTGAAACAAAAAATTAAAGCCAAGTGATGCTTGCTCAATTTCTGTCCTCAGCTGAGTTACTTGTCTCCCAAACATTCTATAAATGACATATCAAAGGAATCAAAGATAATGTTGAAATGATGTCTGTGGCACTTAAAAAGCTGCTAGAGGAACTTGATTGTTCAGAGAATGCTTGTGAGAATATGCACATTCTAGAGAAGATCTCAAAGTTGCAAGACTTCATGATTTCAAATATAAGGAAACAAGAATAAAATTGGAAAATTTTATCAAGTATATATAACTAAAACACCCTCACTCATCTTTTCAAGATTCAATAATATGAAATACTTTTTTTGTCAAAGAAAGCATTTTCTCCAAATATAGCATCTTTAAAAGATGAGTGGAAACAAAAAGTATTTTCAGATATAGTATATCCTTGACACAGTCCATAAAATTCATTTTGGAGGCAAATTCAAACCACAGAATCACCTTCGAAATTTTCAGAATCATGGGAACAAAAAAATTGGCACATACCAAATTCTAACTCTAATACTATGCTAGTGCTATGGTGTTAAGAAAGGCAGATTAAATAGCATACCCATAGGACCCAATGTAAATACACACATGTGCAAAATGAAAGGAGACTGGGAAGAGATACATCACCTTGTAAAAGCGGTTATTTTTGATGGCTGAAATTACAGAAAATCTTAATTTTCTTCATGTTGTGTATTTTCCTTTATAATATGATTTATTTATGTAATTCAAAAAAGGAAAGCACATACTCAGGTCAAAAATAACCCTCTGAGCAAGGACAATTATAAACAGCTGCAGGACCATACTAACTAGAAAAACATTTTTTGGTTTTCCAGCCTTTTTAATATACAATCAGTGATACAGGTGAGCAAGAAGGTTAGCTCATTTACAAAATCAAATATGGTTTAAGAAGAGATATGGGCAGGGAGTGGTGGCTCATGCCTGTAATCCTAGCACTCTGGGAGGCCGAGGCCTCTTTCTCTACTGAAAATAGAAAGAAATTAGCTGGATGACTAAAAACATATAGAAAAAATTAGCCGGGCATGGTGGTGCATGCCTGTAGTCCCAGCTACTTGGGGGCTGAGGCAGAAGGATCACTTGAGCCCAGGAGTTTGAGGTTGCTGTGAGCTAGGCTAATGCCATGGCACTCTAGCCCAGGCAACAGAGTGAGACTCTGTCTCAACAAAAAAAAAAAAAAAAGAAGAGATATGATAAAGTCTATATTATTTTTTAAAAGGTCATTTCAGAAATAATTAACTTTATAAAAGCATTTACTTTTACTATATGATCCCTTTACATAGCAAAAAAAGATATGATTTGGGTTTTTAAAAATCTGATTTACATACAATTTTTCAGGAGTACACATGGCTATATGAATTGAGGGACACTTACAGGTAAATACTCAGATTTCTTTTTCTGTAAAATGCTACACTTTACAGCTGCTGACTGATGGCTAAGAGAAAGAACATATGGGTATAGTACCCCCTTGCCAATGTCAAGTGTCATGTAACAGCCTTCTTTCTTTAACCAAAAGAGAGGAGAGCTCAGGATAGCCTTCCTCTCCACTCTCAGCTTTACTTCCTTAAACTTCCCTGCTCTGCTATTTGGAAGACACTAATGCCAAAAGAGAGAAGAAAAAGACCAGGTTAGCATTAGCTTGCATGTTGGTACTCACCACCACCACACACATGCACCTCTGCCTGGGGCATCCCTTAAATAATCCCAACAGGTTCTACTCTGGACAGGAGAGCTGATGCCTTAATGCAGTTTATTTAGCACAGTAATCTATGCCGACATGCACAGACACACGCGTACTTACATTCCTCTCTCCTTCAGTGACACAAGTTTCATAGCAATATGCCAGAAGGATATCAATCAAACCGTAGTACACCTGACTCCGGGCTTCCTTGTCCAGCAGATAAGATTTATTGACAAATTTTTGTAGTTGATATTTCTCTTCTTCAGAAAAAGACACTAGAAGAAAATGTGTTTAAAATTAGAAGTTTCATTCAGTTTTGTAAAACCCCTAATGTGGAAGCTTTGTCAAAATTAGAATTTTGATTACTGAAACTGAAATAAAATTTATTTCTACTTAACTCTGGATATCAAAATAACTTTTTAAGTAGACTTCACAATTTTATTAAGGACTGTGCATTTGCTCAAACCTTAGTAGAGCTAAATAAAGAAGAAATTTTTAAATATCTATTCCTTATTAGAATAGGCCCCCCCCAACACCTTTTTGCTATACTGGTCTATATTTAAGGCCTCTAAATGCTAGAGTTACTGACTTTAAAATCAAGATAATACATTTCGATAACAAAAAATAATAATAACTAAAGCACTCTGAACATACTCATTATCCATTTTGAAAGTTTTATACCAAGAAATATGAATATTCCCAGATATTAATCAATTTTAAGGACATAGTATTTATTTTTTAATATTTTCTACCCATATAAGTCAAGTTTTACATATGACCATATCACACATACTAGACTTGGGGGACGAGAATGTTTCTTTTCAACACAGATCCCTTTTCCCATTCTTCTTTTGCTTGGTACTCTCTCTCCACCTGATTCTTCATCAAAAGTTTCCCCCACATTAAAAATCTACTATATATCATTCTATAGTTTTCTCTACACCCATGTAATCATATACAGACACACAAACATATATACTAGGGAGTTTATACCTCCTATCACCTGCAAAGAATTAGGTTGCTTTCTCTATCTAGCCCCTCTCACTCAACAATACCTCTAGCAAACCCCTCCAATCAACTGGTACGTAGCTAATTTTTATAAAGGAGTATAATATTCCAAGATGTACCATGCACTGTCCAACCACTCCCCCTACTGATGGGCATGCACTTTGCTTCTAGTTTTCTGCCACTGCTAATAACATTACAATAAATATCCTTGTCATATGTCCTTGGATATTGGAGGCTTTGTTTCCATAAAGTAGATTCTCAATGGTAGATTTACTGGGTCAAAAAGTGTATGCATTATATTAATAGAAAGATACTTTACTTAAAGGCTACAATAACTTTCCTTTCTAACAGTCAGAGATAGAAGTTCCTCTTCCTACACATACTATACCTCCCACCTGTTCCTGGTAAGACATGTAAATTGCTTTTTCCCAATTGTTCCCAGTTTGATGAATACAAAGTGACTGTGGTAGGCAGAATTCTAACATGACCTCCAGTGAGTCACATCACTGTGTGACGATGGAGCTTGTGACTTGTTTCTGTCTAGTAGAACATGGCAAAGGTGATGGGACAGTCACTCCCACGATCACATTCCATTATTAGCAGACTGCAGCCAGGGACTCGCCTGCTGGTTTTGAAGAAATAAGACGCCATGAGGTGAGGTGACCTCTCACCTGTGAGAAGGCTACGTGGCAGGGACCTGTGGCACCCTCTGAGAGTAGCCCCCAGCTGACAGCAACAAAGTGAGGGCCTCAGTTCTACAGTGGCAAGGAATGTAATTCTGCTAACAATCATGTCGGCTTGGAAGAGGACCCTGAGCTCCAGAAAGGAACATAACCACCAACATCTATAAAAAATAATAATAATTTTTAAAAATGGACATATGTGGCTATAGCCTTGCAAGCCCCTCAGCATCGGACCCAGCTAAATTAGGCCCAACTCCTGACTCACAGAAACTGTGAGACCATGTTGTATGCTGGTCATGGTTAATTCTTGGTTAATTAGTGACATACAATTGCTGCTTCACTTAGTATTTCTCTAATTGCTAAACTTTGAGCATTATTTCATAGGTTTGTAGGCAATCTGGATTTGCTCTCCTGTAAATTATCCATTTCAATGTGTTTTGCCCAATTTTTTCTATTGGATGGCTCATCTTGTCAAATTAAGAACTTTCTTGTATATCATCTCTCCAAATCTACTGTTTCTCTACTGACTTTGCTTATGGTGCCCTTTGCCACTAAAGCATCTATCTGTTATGTAGCCAAATAGGTCCACTTTTTTTCCTAACAGATTCTGAATTTATAGCCTTAATTTCCTCAATCCCTGAATTGTACATGAAGTCTCTTTAAGATTAAATTACTATTCATTACATAGAAGTCAACCATCATAAAGGTCTTCATCCTTATCATCTTCACTGAGTAGGCTGAGGAAGAGGAGGGGTTGGGCTTGCTGCCTCAAAGGGGCCGAGGAAGAAGAAAACCCAAGTATATAAGTGGACCTCAGGCAGTTCAAACGTGTGTTGCTCAAGGGTCAATTGTATTGAACTAATAATTTATTAATAAGACAGATAAACTGGGTGTTGACTGCTTCAGTAAAGGACTCACGCAAAGATCCCTTAATTTAAATAAAAGCTCTCAGTTCACTTTAAGCAATTCAATTTAAGGAAACTTCATGAAGGAGCACACTCACTGCATGAAGAAAGTATACCTGACAAAGTATCGTATTTTAAAACCCCTCATATTTAGCAAGAAGGTTTGAGACAGTACTCCCTTAGGTACGGTTTTTGAGATGTTCATTAATTTAACTAATAGGAAAGTGCCAGGTGTTCACAATGATATCTCACTAGAGAAAAGTCTTTATGTACCTAGCTGACTAATAGAGACTTCTGCTTCCACATAATTCTGAATCACAAAGTAAGCATGCTCAAAACCATTTAACAACACATCAACTCTTCTACATGTTCACACCTTCATTCTTGAGTAATCATACCTGTACATGTTTAACGATTTGTAAAAGTTGAACCAGGCACTGTAGGTTCTGATGTTACACTGCCCACATGTAAGTGCTTCTACATATTCTAAGTCATTTTCAATAACTGTATACATAAAAAAGCCTACTTGAATGTACTCTTCTGAATTCTTGGATGCTAGGTCCTGCCAGCCTTTCTCTAAAACAGTGCTACCTTTTTTTGGGCACTTTTAAATTCCATTTTGGCCTACTCAATTCATTAATAATACACAAACACATTTAAATTCTGAAATTCAAGCAAAGAAACCAGAGAAGATAAATAACAATAACAACAAACCAGGAAATCACTAGAGTAACCAAAAGTCTGAGCTCCCTAAGGCCTTTTTTATTAGAGCTGTAAATCATATCACCCAAAGGGGAACTTGGGGAGGTTTGCACACAGTCAGGTCTAACCTAGCAGCAGTACTGGAAATAACTACAGATGCAGTGCCAACAATACTTGGATGATTGCCACCATGAGTAACATTTTTCAAGCATTTGTGTGACTTAGCTACACTACAAAGCAGCTTTGCTATATAGTTCACAACATTTCAGTTAATTATACTTCTAAAAATAATCTCCAGTGAAACAAAAGGCAGCAGAAAGCGCGATACGTTTGGGGAAGAAACTGGTGCCCTAACAATGACGCAAATGGCCCAGGACCACCTCCCAACATCAAGAACCCCACCAGTATGGGAGTCCCCACTGTAAAGGGACTCCCATCAAAATAGACAGATGTCAGTGAGGTAGTCATTTTTTCTCTGAAACATTTTTTAATTTTTTTACTTTTAAATCCTCCCTTCCTCTCTGAATCCCCCTCCCAAATATCCCAGTCTTGTCTGGGTCAACAATTAAATCATCCAAAATCTGGCTTCTCTCAGAGTAGGGCACATCTGTCTATTACATTGTACACTTATTGGAAACAGATCAAGGGAATCAGAAGAAAATGTGCTGCATTTAAACCTTCAGCCCAAATGGGTAGCCCTGCAGAGCTACAACTTTCAAAACTGACACTGACAGTTATCTCTACAAACAATGAAGGGCTCACTGGTGCCAAACAGGATGTCCCTGCTAGGAAGTTCATTGACTATAAATGTTATGTGGTGTCATAACAAGCAATAACGTGCCAAGACTCTTGAGCTGAGATTAACCACTGAAAGACAACATGGGAAATGCGGTAAGTCCATCCTCATGAAACCAGAGCTCGGGGGAAGCACAGCATTTAACACTTCCATTTACAAGCCTCTGGGGAAAATCTGGATCATCACAAAGCTGAAGAAAAGTCTCACTGCTGTAACTCAGGGCTCTGATAAAAATGACAAGAATCACAACCAAGGCAAAGACAGGGAGCAAAGTTCACCACCTAAGGTTTATCTGGAATTCAAAACAAGGCAGGTTCATATTTTACGACGAAGGACGAATCAAAGGTACACTGCTCACCTGCACTGTTACTGCCTGGCAACATCTGATAAGAGAGCATTGAAGAGACGACAGTCCACTGCTATGACACAAAGAAGAAGAAGGCCGGAAAGGCGAAGAACAAAGAGGAAGAGAGTGGGAAAAGAGACAACAGCAGCATTGTATACCACGGATAAATAGAAAACTTTAAAGTTTATTTATTTTTCCCATATTTTATCCTGGTTCAACACACTTCAATTTGTTCATTCAATTCTGGGTGCCTCAAATATGTGATCCCAAAAAAAAAAAAAAAATGAGAGAAAAGCCTCCTTAACAAAGAATTTCCCCTTAAAGCTTCATAAATGTTCAAAAATTATAATTTCACAGAGAAACCATTCAATTCCTGGCTCTCCTACCATTGATTTTACTCTATAATCATAATTTCTAACATTTACAATATGCTAATAATTTTAAATACATCGTCTCACTCAATCCTCACAAAAACTCTGAGGTGGGTACCGGATGTCCACAGCAACCTGAAGTTGCACAGTGACACTGCTAGCAAGTGGAGCAAGGAGTCAAAGGCCGAGCCCCATGTTTAGCTCCTACCTATACTTAAGCTAATACTTGGCATATTAGAAGAGGCACTTTCTGTTCAACACAGCTCAAGTTCTTCTACCTTTGATCACATGCCCTTGCTATTTTTAAAGGTGATTTTTAGAATGAATCACCATAATGGCTTAGTAGACTATGACTGCTCCTGACACACCAGCCTGGCTATAAGCCATGGGTCAGACGAAGGGTCAGGAGGGGAAGTGGTTAAAAGGATGGACTGGCTTAATCTCCTGTTAAAATTACACAGAGAGAACTAACTCAAAGCATTGCTGACACAGAAAACTGGACTGAGAACAAGCTACAATTTATCAAAGTAGAGCAAGACAGAATTTAAATCAAAGGTAATGCCTTTGATTTTTAGGGCAACTAGCTCACCCTGGTGGACAGAAAACTCAACTTCCAACCACCAATTTCCTCCTACTCCACTTCATTAAAATGCTATGCTAAAACCAGAGAAACTGATTCAGACCAGTTGATATCCTTGATGATTTAAGTTTGAGCAAATTTTCTGAGCAGATCTATATAGTATAAACATAGTATATACAGATAAACTGTGTTAGCAACCCTATACCTGAAAATTCGTCTGTATAATGTGGGCAGTCTCTGAAAACTTCTTAAACTCAAGTCAAATATAAAACCCTGGATTTGCTGAAAACAACAATAAATGTAACAAAAGTCATTATAAGTAAGCGTCTGTTACACAATACAGCCAATCCATTTTCCAAAAGATTATAGTAGCAATTTTTTGACCTGGTAGAAATCACCTAAACCTAATAAAATCTAACCACAAAACTATTTATTACAATATTTATTTATTCCATAAATATTTATCAGGTACCTTCATATAACAGACACCACGCTAAACACTGAAAAAACAGCAGATAACAGGCTATTGCATTGCTAGGCAGAGAATCAAAAGACTGTGAGGTAATACAGACCTTGTTGCTACTTCAGATTGAATGGCCAAAGAAGGCCACTGTATTATTTGCAATAGCAGAAAACTGTAAACAACCCAAATGCCCATCAATAGTAAGCAGCCCAAATGTCCATCAATCATGATAAAAATAAACAACAGGACAGTAGGCAGTCAATGAAAAGCTTCAGGTAGAACTGTAAGTGCTGATATAGAAGATCTGCAACATATACTACAAGTTGAAAAAAGCAAGGTAAGAACACGATATACATGAGTCTATGTGTATAAATTTCTTAAAACAAATATTTAGATGTGGGAATATATATTTGAAAAATACCCCAAAATTGTTAACAGTGGAACTTAGGGTAGGAAGAGTCCATATTCTATTTACATTTTTTTTTAACTTAACCTACAGACCTAGAACATCAGATATTCCATTTAATATTCTTCAGAATGTACATGTATGTATATATTCCTTTCATTTAAACATTGAAATTTTATTTTTAACATAGAAATAAAACCCAAATTGGTACAACAGAAAACTTGGGCCTTCTATTCTTGATTTATCTGATACTGTTATAATTCTAATCTACAGACTTAATATACACCAACCTCGCACTTAGGGAAGGTGGTAATAACATGCCCATCTAAGAAAGAACTCTTTGTGGCTAACATTTGGCTTAACATTCATTATGGCACAGCCATCTCTTGTGGCTCATAAAACTCCCCAGCTCAGCTTTCACTGGAAAAAGTTGGCCCATCTGCTATCTGTAAAGTACGAATATGAGAACAACTATTTCTGCTTCTTCATAAAAACACTTGTGAAAAAATTGGGCAGGGCATATCAAATTCATTCAACAGAGAAAGGGACTGAGAATTGGGTCTTTTCCCACTGTTATTAATACTCAAACGTCCCCACCACAGAGGAATGTTCATACCTCTCAAGCAGATTATTCAGAAAGTACAAATGTCCTGTGTGTTACCATCCCTAAATTTACGTACATACATTCATTAATTAACTTAATAAATTTAAAAGAACTCCAATGATCCTAAAGGAAAATATACTTCAAAAAAATTTTCCAACACAAATAAGCCCTAATTATTTAGTGGTATTTTCCAGTCAGGGGTGAAGACCCCATTGCTAAAACTAGCAATCCAAAATCATATTTTCATATTATGAGGCAATTATAATTATAAGCTTAAGAAAAGGGAAGGCAGTAAACTTAGTGTACCATGAGATTTTAAAATGAAACAAATGAGCCTAATTTTAAGTTTCTTACCTAACACAGCATGATCTTCTTGCTCTTGACTCTTCTCCAAAAGGGCCATCATTTTTGAATATGTGTCAGTCCACCAAGGATTATACCTCAAAATCTGTTCAACTGCCTCATCTTCAAAAAAGTCAGCTCTGGGGAAAAAAAAAACATTGAATGGGCTTGTTACATAGGATTAGGCTGGTTTTCATTTTTTAAAATTGTTTCTTAGCTCATCATATTTGCACTAGAAATACAGATTGTTAATTCAAAGTGCATTTCGAGGAAAGACTGAGCACTGTATTTACTTTCTTCGCAGTTACCAATCACCATAAAACAAAAGTAAGCATCTGATTAAAGGGATATTTCACATTTCTGATCTCTTTAAACAGAAGGTACACAGAAGACCAATACTTCCTTGAAGTCCCATCGTATATTCAGTGGGGTGGGAAGAAGCAAATCTGAACACACACTGGACTGAAACCCAGCACTTGTGCTAGGTTTGCAAGGACCACAGATTTTGTGAGTTCACAATAAAGGAAAGAATTTTCAACTTCACAAGCATAGAAAAACAAACAGATGAGTAGGAAATTCAGGATACTATACCTCCACAGAGGCTACACACATACGTACACACACACATACACACCATTTTTTAGCGTGTGCATGCATATTTTCTACTAAGATATAATCTATTTTACTTAGCTATTTTAATCTTAACAGTTCTTTGATTTTAAACTATTGAAAAAGATAAAAGCAGCCACTGTAGAAAACAGAAAACTACTTTCCCACACTTATTTTCTCCATTTTAACTAGCAAAATAACAGCTACATTCAAAATACACTTCTCACTTTTGGAGGACACTTATTCAGAAATGATACTATCTTGCATTCAAAGTTGTAAATTGGTATTCTTGGGAAAAGCATGACAGTATAACTCATGGTGAAAATTTCATTTATACTTCAGTTAACTGGAAACTCAAAGAATTGGCTGCTTTGATAAATTGAATTTTCTAGCTGACAGTTTTATGACCTTAGACACTTTTTTTCCCTTTCAACTGAGATATTGAAATCTTTTACAAATTAGAAAGATCACAGATAACTCACTGAGTTCTTTGCATGTTCCAGGCACTGCACTAAGAGCTTTGCATCCATGATTTCCCTGAATTCTCATATCACCACTATGGGCAGGGAGTACCAGTAATACTCATTTTACTTGGGTGGAAACTGAGGCTCAGAAAAGTTGTGTATCTGGGCCAAGCTCAGAGTACCAGTAAGAAGTATGGTCAGGATGTGGACCCACTCAAGTCTTACTCCAAACTCTTAACCAACATAAATATTTCCTTTTTATGCATGAGGAAATAAGTACATATTGGACAAAACTGTATAGCTAGTTGAAATGGGAATTCTCAGTAACAATTTTTGTCAGTTGCACAAGGTATATGAGACTAGGACGAAGTACATGCTTTATAAACTAAACCTACTAAGTCTATTTTCTTACTAGCTATCTCTTTCTCCTTAAAGTGATAGAAAATTCTTTCAAATTGAAGTTCTACTATAGACTCATCCACAAATCAGAATGTGAGCTTTTTTCTAGGAAATGAATTTCAAAAAGGATAAGCAAGAGGAGTAAATGGCTAAAATGGCAAATAAATCATTCATTCAACAAAAAGTACTGACTTTGTGCCATGTTCCAAGCACCATGTTAGACAGTGGGGTTCCAGTGCTGACAAGACACAGACAGTCCTGGTCCTCATGCAACTTACAGTCCCATGGGAGAGCCAAGCAATTGTTAATACAATACAGCATAATGCTATGACAGAACAAGATTCTAGGGCAAAATAAAATTAGGATGACAGGCAAGGACTCTGGAGGAAATAATATCTAAATGAACAAGTGAATGATAATTAACAGTTAACCAGATTAAGAGGGGTAGGAGAGGGTAGTCTGGGCTGAAATGATAGTTGGCAAAGGCTAGGAAACAAGAAGGCACATTAAAGGAGAGAAAAAAAGAGTTGAAAGAAGCTAAAAATAATATGTTGTAGTGACAATAACCTTGTAAGCTATGTTAAAAAATCTGGAGGATTTTTATCCCTAAGAACAGTGAAACACTTAAAAGCTTTTACATAGGGGAATGACATCAGTGTGTTTTAGAAATATCACTCTTACTGCAGTCTGGAAAATGACTTAAAGGGACAAACCTGAAGGAGCAGAAGTAACAGTGGCCTAGAATAGGACAGCAGTGGACATGGAGCAAAGTGGATGGATCTGGCCTATAGTTAGAAGACAGAACTGCAGGCTGCAGGGGTTGAGGAGCTAGAGGAATCAAGGGTGATGCCCAAGATCCTGGCCTTGACAACTCAGTGGACAACAGTGTCCTTCATTGACACAGGGGCACAAGAAGCTAACAGACATGAGAGATGAGGACTTCTGTTTGGGACAGATTGAGTTTGAGGTGCCCTTTTAGGACATGGAAACAAAGAACTGTCTAATAGTTAGGTGGACATACAAGTCTGATGCTCAAGAGAGAGACACGGGAGTCATGAGCATTTAGACCAAGAAAGAGGACCGAATTGCCCAGGAAGAACTAGCACAGTGAGAGAAAAGGCCCTTGAACACTAGAGCACTGAGGACGCTTAAGGCAAAGGAAGAAAAAGAGCCCATCTGAAAAGATGCTGGTTTTTCCCCAGGGAAACCATAATGAAGGGGGGACTGGCTTGATGAAATGGTATTTCTACCACCTCTATCCCCTTCCCCACCAAAAAAACTCCACAATGTTTGTGTGATTATTTTGAGTAAAATTTCACTACTAACACAGTACCAGTAACCTAAATTGTATAGGTTTATTCTTTACATTGTCTGTGAATTAAGAGTTTCAGGAACTGTGGTTGACTAATGTTCTACTTTTTAGAATAAATTATCTTCAAGTTTTTAAATGCTGTTAATGCAACAGGCATTCACTGAATGCCCTCTCTGTGCAGCATCAGTAAGACTCACTACCTGCCCTTAAGGACTGCACAGCTGATGGGAACCAGGCACACAAATACAGAACATTATAAAACAATGTGGCAACAGCAAGATGAGCTATAACAGGGGGCACCAAGGAGAGCGTACAGGGTGACAGCTGAGCCCAGTCTAAAAGGAGAAGTACAAGTTATTCAGGCAAAGTGGGGCAGAGGGGAAATAGCTGGCAAATGGATACCATGAGTAAAAGGGAATATATGGGAAGTTATGTGGTACAGGTGGACAAATGCAAACATTCGTTATTGCTGCAGTGTAAAACATGGGCAGGGAGTGGCAAAAGAGAAGCTGCAGGGGTAGGCAGGGTCTAGATCACAGAGAACTTTCAATGGCATGCTAAGGAGTTAGGAGCTTATACTTTAAGCAAAAGAGCACCAAGTACAGGGTTAAGCAGATTTCCACGTTCAGTAGTTCATAAGACATCATACTGGTGGTTTTATGGTTGATGGATTGGAAGAAGTACAGACCGGAGGTAGCGATGCCAGTTAGCCAGTTAGGTGAGTGCTGCACTAAGCCAGACACAGATGAGGGCCAGAGATAGATGGAGTGAAGGAAATACTACGAAGATAAATGGTACAACTTCAGGATTGATTGAATGTGTGGGATAAGAAAGAAGTGGAAGATGAATCCCAGGTTTCTAACTGGGTGACTGGAGTGAAAAATGGGGCACTTAAGCAAGTTAGAAAATTCAGGAAGACTTTACAGGTAAAATGATGAGTTCAATTTTGGACACATTCAGTCAGTGGGATGCCCAGTCACTCTCTAAACCTTTAATCTGCTTTTTCTTCATAGCATTTATCAAAATAGTGTCTACTTCCCACGCTAGAACATACACCCCATGAGTACAGAGACCCTGTCATATTCACTATACAAGCTTTGGTGTCTGCAACACCGTCCGGCATGTGGTTCATTCAAACAAATATTTGCTGAACAAATAAAAGCATAAATAAAAGAATGAATACATACAATTTTATTCTAATGCTTTCTCCTAAGCTTGGTGTTTTGAGAAGTGAGCTACATCAGAAGCATGCAATCCTGCTCCCAGCCTCCCAATTACTATCTGTTGTATTAAGACGTACTTCATAAATCCAAAAGCCTGATCAGTGTACCATCTTCTTTAACAAATTGAGAGCAGTGAAAAATTATCACAATTTAAAATCATACCCCAAATGGTATATGACATTTTCTTATTCCATTTCCTTATCTCACAGATGTTTAGAATGCTGACTAAATTCTTCTGTTTTCTCCCAAGTAAAGAAATAGGCAAGACTTTGCCAAATGGTTAAGGTAAAAAATATGCCAACAATTAAAAAATTATTCGGGAAGAAAAAAAAACCAACACTCTCAACAAAAGAAATATGAAAACTTAATTATAACAAGCAAAAGACGAAAGACTGTTAAGGAATGCTTCAAGATGTCGTCAACATATTTTAGTTTAAAAATAATATCCAAAAGGAATTACAAGTGACAAGAAATGGATAATCAAAAACAATATGTTTATGGATCATCTATTTTATGCCTAGCCTGTGATGTGCTGTAAAACATATAATAATGTCCAGATTTTATAACAACAAAGGACTTTTTGAACAGTAATAATCCAGAGTCATTTATAAATGCCTTTGAAATGTATAAATTTTTCTCTACAATCAACTGACTTCACTGTGTTCTGCTTAGGCTGAAGTTAAAATTAGTTTTCCTCAAGCTCCCCAAAATTCTGACAACATGGGGCAACACCATGACTTCTAAGTACAAGTCAACAACTTAAAAATAGATAATATTACACTAATGTAAAATATATTACATATTACATGTGTATATTGCACTTACTTATGTAAATGTAGTATAATATGTACAATATATTCTATGCGTGGTAGATAGTAATTTAAAGTGAGCCTTTTTTCTTCTCTGTTTTAACTACTAACAACAAAAAAAGCACTGAGCTAAAAACATTTTTAATTAAAAATTTAAAAGAACTTTACTTGTACTTCATTTAATATTAATACATTTGGGTGACTCAGTCAGCTGCTATAAATAAGGAGTAAAGAATAACACAAAAACTACACTTAGTCAAAGTCTTATTGCTATCAGAAAGTCATAAAGAACCCTGACCTCGGGACTTTCACTCTCCTCACTTAGCCCATGACTAAATTCAAACCACTCCTATAAGAAGAACTACTCCTGGAGAAATGGAAAGAACATTTCATGCATACAATTAAAGAAAATGAGCTTCTGGATAAAGAAACACAAAAGATGGAGAAAAATAAGGGCTGCTTATAATATCACACTTCTAACTATAAATTCCAATTTCCTAATTCTCTCAGGCCATAGTTATTCTTCTAGTTTTAGAAGAGAGAAGATAGGCAGTTCTTCTAATTAAGCTCCCTCCCACTTGAAATTTCAGTCTTGTAAGGCTCATTCTGTTTTCATGCTAGCCCAAGAAATTTGCTGACAATGAAATTTCCACTTTAAATATTCAGCATGATTTTAAATGGGTTTCTTTAAATTACTCTTCAGTGGACCTTTAAAACCACAATTGGAGAGATAAAGGTAATTAGAAATGGCAATGCAAATGGAGTTGACTCTCTCAGATGTCCTCCAAAATATAACATATCCTGCTCTTACCCAGTTTCCCTTAGGATGTTGAATAGTTCAACCATTTATCATTACACATCACTCATTCCATTTGCACATCACAAGATATATTTCTGCCATTCCAATTAGTATCCTACTGTGTCACAGGAGATAGAATGTTAATCACAAGAGCAACAGCAGTTAAACTGAAATAGTGTACATGAGAAGGAAATACAAAACGACAAATGGAGAACCTCTTTTTAAGTCCTGGTCAAGCTACTCAGTAGTCGTGTGATCTCAGTTGGGCAAGTCCCTTAAACTCCTTTCTTCATCTGTTGTGAAAACTGAATTAAATAATCTCATGAGATCACTTAATAAGCTGCAAGCACTCTACAAATAAAAGGGGATATGATGATTATAGTTGTATATATATAACGGTATAGAAAATGTTGGTCCAGAGCTGAGGAAGAACAATAATTGAGGGCTACGTCAACATACGACACCTGTTCTCCACACATCCTAGGAGAGCCAAGTAGCCACAGAGACCAGGTGACAATTCTTGGAAGAAGTGCAGCTATCCTGGCCAATGGGAGACACCACAATCTCTCCCCAAGTGATCATTTACCTATCTATTAATTAGATAAGTTCCTTATGCAACTATAAGCCTGACACACATTATGGCTAAAAACACAATGCAGGAGGGAAATACACCAAAACTTAAAATGAGATTATATTTATGCTCTACCACAAAGAACAATTATTTGCTCATTTGAAACATATTATTGATTACAGGTGCTAGTGGATGAAAGTATTAGCAAGACCCCAATCAGCCAAGAAATGCAATACAAGTAGATTCAAATTCTTAAAGAAATTAATACATATTTTCATTTATGTATACCATTAATTACAACAAAATGGCTACTTTAAAAAAATATAAATCTTCTCATGAATTCAGTGTTCTAATTTTAAGCCTGGCAAGAAAAAAACTACAAAAAGTATGTTGGTAGAGTTCTCTGTTGTTAAGTTGAAAAACTAAGAAGCAATATCTTAGAAAGATCACAGAGGTGTAACAGTTAAAGGTTAAGTCAAATGTCAATTAAGGTTGTGAGCCATCAGTAACTTCTAGAATCCAAAATGTACACGTCTAGCACAGTTAAAAAGACACTCAAAATTTTTTTAAATAAAAGTCAAGTAAATTATTTAATCCTCAAAACACTGCATACTTACAGATAATGATCAGGATCAAATTTGACCAGCTCAGCAGCCAGGCGTTTCTCCCTTCGTTCGGCTGCAGGAGTGAAATCTGGATCCTTAATATCAATAACATCACTCAATTCATCCTAAGAACACCCAGAAAAGAAAGAATTGCTCTTATTTTTAGTATTTAAAAATCAAATTTTGCACAAAATGCCAAAACACAGGAAAAATCTAACTGATTAGTAAACCATGATAGCACTTGTGACATTTAGATTCCAACCCAACAAATGTTAAAGCACCTACCACTCACTAGGCCCTACTGGACTCTTTCACATAAATTATCTCATTTAATCACACAACAAACTGATTAACATATATTAAGGCTATAAGAGTTTAACATAAAAAACAGAATGGATTAAACCCCTGAAAGCAAGCGGAAACTTTTTTTTTCTTTTTTGAGACAGAGCCTCACTCTGTTGCCCGGGCTAGAGTGCCATGGCGTCAGCCTAGCTCACAGCCACCTCAAACTCCTGGGCTCAAGCAATCCTTCTGCCTCAGCCTCCCGAGTAGCTGGGATCATAGGCATCCACCACCATGCCCTGCTAATTTTTTCTATATATATTTTTAGTTGTCCAGCTAATTTCTTTCTATTTTTAGTAGAGATGGGGTCTCACTCTTGCTCAGGCTGGTCTCGAACTCCTGAGCTCAAATGATCCACCCGCCTGGGCCTCCCAGAGAAACATTTAATTCAACATTCATTTCCCCATTTATCTCTAGAGATTTGAAAGCTATTAAAGGTAGAAATGGTTTGAATATCAGACATCTACACATAGACTTTTCTTTCTTCCTACAGTCTAGCTAAGCTGGTCTGAAGAATTAGCACACAGGTTGAGTATCCTTTATCCAAAGCTTGGGACCAGAAATGTTTCAGATTTCAGATTTCCTCAAATTTTGGAATATTTGCATTGTATCAGTTCAGCAGCCCTAATCCAAAAATCCAAAATCCAGAACACCCCAAATGATTATTTCCTTTGAGCATTATGTCAGCACTTAAAAAGTTTTTAGGGCAGATTTTGGGGCATTTTGGATTCAAGATTTTTGGATTAGGGATATTCATCCTGTGTAAAACTATATACACAAAACTATATACATTCTACTTTGTAAGGAAATTTAAGAATTTTTATGGGCAATTTTGATGTACAGTAATGACTTTCCATTTGAAAATGTAAAAATCCAATCCTAAGTAAGAATCAACTTTGTTGTAATTGTCTTTACCTAGATGTATACATATTGACATGTAGTCTGTTTCCCAAGCCAAATCCTACAGAATAGATGTGTATTAGGAAAACTGCCTAGGATACCGTAAGGTTTTTATTCTTTTGATCAGAATTGTGAAGCAAAGAAACCTTATACAATACAAAATATTCCTAAACTGTGCCTTATTTTCTTTCTTCCACCTCCCTACTCCTACTACCAACCTCAAGTGAGAAGTACAGAAATGGGAAAAGGCTTAAAGAATATTAGCTGAAAAGAAATCAAGAGAAATAACTTGGTAGAGAGTTGTGGAGGCAAACTGTTAAGATAGGTTTGTAAACGGAATTAGAGGTTAGTGCCTAATAAGCAGGTAGAAAAGTCGATGGTTGTAATGCAAAATCACTATAATAAATGTGAGTGATGATGAATTAGTAAGGGAGAGACTAGGATAGGGCCTCCCCACACAATCAAAAATCTGTATAATAATAAAAAAATTCTCTCATCCTCACCATAATCATTTAGCTCAGTAATAGCCATGACATTTAATCTAAGCACATTCTAATATAATGAAAGAGTCCAGAGACCTTTTTGGAAGTCACTGGAACATCTAGAACATCTTAATGCTTCCAAGTACAAACATTTTGGGCAAAACCCAGATTATTTGCTATCCCCAAACTTATAAAAATTTTCGTTCCAAGAGTACCTTTTCAATTTACTTGTTGGAGACTTAGAATGTTCCTTCCTATAGAAATACTATTATAAATAGTAGTTAGATTCTCAGAGCAGCCCACAGGTTTATGCAATTCATAATAAACTTGAAATAGAGTACACATGATACAAAGAGCTTAAAAAGTGTGCAGCAGTGTTTCCATGGGAAAACACTTTCAGAATTCCATTGACTCAACCAGAAACATCTCTTCCCCAAGCAGTGCAATCTGGATTCTTTCTCTCTTCCACCACTTCCTCGCCTGCCTAAAATTAGCTCCCCCAGCTGGGATGGCTGGGAAAGGGCACCCATGAAGTCCTTGGGGGAGAGGAGATAATGTCATGTATTCACAGGACTTGCCTCAGCTAGGTGAATACTACAAGAGCCATTTCCTGCCCGTGGACTCCACGTCCGTCTCCCCAGCAACCTAGAGTCACCCCCTTTCTTTCCGCTTCCTTGCTCCAAAGACTTCCCTAGGCTGCAGATTCCCTTTTCCCACTCACACACTTCTGAAATCAGCTTGACGACATAGAAAGGGTGACTTTGGAGTTAGACAAACTGGGATCTAAAGCCCAGCTCCAGTCAATTGTGCGGCTCCTCCAAACCTCCGCTTCCTTACTGTAAAATGAGCCTAGTGACACCTCTATCACAACCCTATTAGTTTCCTCTTGTTTCCTTTGCTGTAACAAACTACCACAAACTTGGTGGCTTAACACAACACAAACTCACTGCCTTACAGTTCTGGAGGACAGAAGCCCAAAATCAGCCTCACTGGGTTAAAATCAAGGGTTGTGTTCCTTCCCAGAGGTTCTAGGACAGAATCTGTTTCTTTGCCCTTTCCACCTTAGAGGTTGTCCTCATTCCTTGGCTTGTAGCCCCACATCACAATGCCTTTCCTCCCTGGACTTCTATCATCACGTGGCCTTCTTTCTTTTTCACTTTTACCCATTTACCTTCCTCTTATAAGGACACTGTGATTAGATTGGGCCCACATAAAAATACAGGATACCCTCCCCATCTCAAGATGCTTAATTTAATCACATCTGTAAAGTAGCTTCTGCCATGTAAGGTTACGTATTTATGGGTTCTGACAAGCACGAGGACATCTTTTAGGGGGAGGGGATATCACTCTGTACCACAGGCTGTTGTGAGGATTAAATGACATAACACAAGTAAGGCACAAGCACATGGTTTAACACATTCAATAATGTCAGTTTCCTTTCTCTCTATCTCCCTCTTCCACCGCTGTTCCCTGTTACTCACTGGCTAACTTCCTACTGAGAGTACATATCCTCCCCCCACTTCAGTTTCCTTACTTACTAGTAACAACTTAAACAAACAAAAAAGATTCAAATGTTCCACTTCATTATTTCACCTGGACCAGACATAAAGTCATAAATGGGGTATAATCTGTAAGTCCTCATAGATAACTCCGTATTTCAGAGGATGAATGGACTGACATGACCCCAGGGATTTCAAAACACTAATTGCACTTAGAATAGACCCAGATCTTACCATAGCTTTGCACAATCCAGCCCGTCTTGCTCTTCGACTGCAAGTCTACCTTCCCCTTCTGGCTCAAATATGCTCAAGCCACACAGTAGACTTCTTTCCATTTCTGGAACACGTCAATTCAGTCCCAGCTCTGAGCCTTTGCATCTATAATGCCCTTCTCATCATTTAGAAGTCAGTGCAAATGTCACCTTCTCAAAGGGGCCATCTCTGGACATCCTAATCAAGGTTGTCCCCCCAGTGTCTCACAGTATCCCCTCCTTTTTCTTCACCTGTAACTATCTGTTATTATCCTGTTTATTTGTCATTTATCTGATTACTATCTGTCTCCCCACTAGAATGATCCATGAGGGCAGGGGTCTCATCTAGCTGCTTCCTCACTCTATCCCCAGAACTATGCCTGGAGTCCAGTATTAAATCATTCATTCAGCAAATAGTGCTTGAGGGCCTGCTGTGGGCCAGGCACTGTTCTGGGTGCTGGAGTGAAGATCCAGTAATTAATAAGTAGCCAAGGTCCTCACTCTCACAGGAATGAGAACTGGCCAGTAAGAAAGCAGCTTTCTTTCCTCTCTCCCTCCTCTTCCCCCAGCCTCCAGACTCAAGGCCTCTACATAGTCATGCAACATGTACACAGCAGAACATGAATGTTCACAGCAGTGCAAGCCCCACCCAGGCTTGTTCGCACAATCACACACCTTGGCCCTGCTCAACTGGATCCTAAAGAGAAACTGAAACAAACTGAAAAGCAAAGTTAGCTTGGGGTTTAGAAGTCTAAGGCATGGATCAACCAAAGGCAAGGAAGAAAAGGGGATGAAAAATGTTAAACTACAGAAGGAAGAAAAGGATTCTTTTTTATTTTTAAAGAACTGCTACAGCCATTTGTTATTAGAGCTATTTAAGATGGAGATTGCCAAGAAAAGGTCATGTAGGATTTAAATCAGGCTTACATAAGCTTAGGCATAGATAAGACAGAGACAATCCAGACAGAAATTGAAGGACTCTGTGGACATCTGACCTGTGGGTCTCCTGGAAACAATGGCCTCTGGTGCCCCGGTGTAGCCAAGGGAAGGAGAGGGCCAGCAAGCCTGGCGTCCTGCGGCTGCTGGCAGCAGCGGTCCTAGGAGCTCGCTGGGTCGGCGCCCAGAGACTCTAGGATTGTTGCTGCTGGCAGCCATCACCGCCAGAAGCTTGTTGTGAAGCCCTGACTCTGAGCAGCCAGGAGCTTGTTGTGAAACCCTGACTCTGAGCAGCCAGGAGCTTGTTGTGAAGCCCTGACTCTGAGCAGCCAGGGCAGTTTTCCAAAGGCGCTCTGGTAGCTGGCAGCAATTTCAGAAAGGAAAGAAAGAAGTGGGGGTGGGGAGGAGGTATATGGGGAGTAGAGGGAAGAATGTTGAGAGAGAATTTATTTCAGCAAAAATATTTTTATTTTCTTCTCATCATCAGTATAAAATACAGAAGTTCACAAGCAAACCCTGTTTAAAAGGTTGGAAGGATAAAGATATGAAAGACCCCCGTAAAAGGTTAATGAAGAGAAGAAGATACCTGGGTAATGGAATTATGGATTATGAATGATTTTTTACTTTCTTCTTTCTATTATATTTTTATAATAGAATCTATATTGCATTTATCATCAGAGAAAATAAAGCCATTTTTCATTTGTGGGAAGGGAAAAAAGAGGCTGTAAAAATACTGGTAAAATATGAGTAGCCAATGAAACTTTATGAGTATTTCTTCATCCAAAGGCAGAACTAGAGAAACTAAACTCATGTGAAAATACTATTTGAGAAAATGGTGAAGTTTTTAAAACCATTTTAAATTAAAAGCGATGTTCTAAAAATCTCTCATTTGTGTGATAATCATTTCTTGTAGCTGCTCTACTCGTAGAAAAAAGGTGATAATTATTAATCTTACAGGATCATTCAGTTTTTAACTACTGGTTATGACTGCTATAAACTGAGCAGCTATAAATGCAGAAGAACTCTGCAAGTAATACCAATTATGTAAGATTTTTGTGGCAATATCTCATGAAACATCTACCTTAATACCCTAAGAGGGTATCCTTGAATTCTTGGGATTTTGGTTTACATTTGCTTTCTGAAAGTCTGATAATTTCCCTAATTGTTAAGGACACCATAGCCCTTAAATTTATGTAAGAAAACATAATTTTCTTTAAAGACTACATTTGTCTACGGTTTGCCTACTGGTAAAATGTTCACAAATAGCGATGGTGCTCGGATGAAATAGTAATGTTGAGCTGATGCACACAAAGTACTCAGCACGGTGCTATCCAAAACCCCTAGAGCAAGGTGAGCTTCAGGATTCAGACTGACTGAGTTCAGGGAGGTAATACGGTACATACACCACATTTTTTAACCTCCTCTAAGAAGTCTGGGGCAGCACCCCATATCCATATACATTATCATTTCTACACCAAAATTTTTAAATATGCACACTAAGTGGAACTAAAAAAAAACTATTAAAAAAACTCACGTCAGCTGGACGTGGTGGCTCACACTTGTAATCCCAGCATTTTGGGAAGCTGAGGTGGGAGGATCACCTGAGGCCAGGAGTTCGAGACCAGCCTAAGCAACATAGCAAGACTCTGTCTCTACAAAAAATAAAAAATTAGCCAGGCATGGTGGCACGTGCCTGTAGTCCCAGCTACTCAGGAGGCCGAGGCAGGAGGAACTCCTGAGCCCAGGAGTTTGAGATTGCAGTGAGTTATGATGATGCCACTGCATTCTGGCCCAGACAACAGAACGAGACCCTGTCTCAAAAAAATAAAACAAAACAAAAAAACACATCAGTTTAGATCAGGTTTTGCCACCAAATTAAATATAAAAAAAAACTTTTAGTTTTCAGAACATTTTGTAATCTCAGTATTGCACATATGGGACTATAAACCTACACTACGAGTAGTATACTATTTACATTATAAAACTCTTAGAGTTGTCCCATATGCTCAGCTTTTTCCCCCTACATTAGGACATATACATTCAAATTGTTTAGAAAAGCAATGTTCATTCAATTAAAATTTGAAGAGTCTAATGACTTTAGACTATCAAGCTAAATGCTCAGAATAATAAACATTAAATCCACTGGTTCATTTCTGATGGGGAAATAGAGGGATGTAATCAGGAAGGGCTAGACAGGAGGCTTCAATTATACTGGTAAGGTTTGATTTTTTAAGTTGGGAAATAGGGATCTAGGTATTTGATACATTAGCTAAGATAGTAAAAAAGATATAAAGAATACTTCATAGCAACTCTTTAAAAAATCAATCTAATTACTTATTTAGTGAACATTTTCAATAGTTCCAAGCATTTCTGACCTAAAAGGAACTCGGCCTAGGCTCACATTAGGGCATTCCTGCAGCATCTCCACAACCTGTCAGAAATCCCTCAAGAGGATCTTCCCCAAACAGCAGCAGCAATTAAGAAACCAAGTTCCCCGGTCTCGGGAAGCACTTTTAATCTGAATATACAATCTGTACTTAACTTGTGTGACATTTACTATCATTCATTTATAGCTTTAGACCAGCAAGCCCGAAACAGACCGACCACAAACTAGCTCTTGGCCAAACAACTGAGACCCATTCACTGTAGTCTGTGCTGTAGACAAAACTGACTCTATTCTAACTACCTCAGAGATCACCAGGGAATATGATCAGGCAGAGAGAATATGGGCAGAACATAATTCAGCAGAAACACACCTAAGTTTTTAGAAGCAAGGCTATTTCATCGGCATTATTTGCTCCTAAGTAAATCCCAATTTTGTTCCCTTTAAGGAATCTTGAGAGCATTTTGTTTTTCAAAGACAGGAATCTTTATAGCATTCTAAGTTTTCACATGCAGTATCTCCTTAAATTTTCAAAACAGCCTTATAAAGTAGGTGAGCACATTTATTCCCGTTTTACAAAGAGGCGATTAAACTTACTTGTGGTCAAATAATTACCCCAGTATCCCAAATCTAAACAGAAGTAGAAGTAGGACCAGAACTTGGGTCCTTTACCTTTTCTTGGTAGATTCAAATATGTCTTACTATAATAAACCACATACTAAACAGGCTTAGCATCCTCTAGTCAACCAGGGATAAAGTAAAAGAAATGGTGCATCCCTGTTTCTTTCACTAAAGAAAGTTTTAAATTAAGACTCCAAGTGAGTGGTTTGCAAACACTTTCATAACATAACATTTCAGGGAATGTGTTTTCTACGAAACATTTTATGTACAGATAGTATAAAATCTCTCCTCTCCATTTCAGTCATTTCAATCTCCCTAAAAACCTAAAATCTAGTAGAATTTCCCTTGCTGTTTGAGGAAGGGAAGGTAATATGTTCTTTTATCCCAACTGACAAATGATCAGGTTTTAATGAGAAAGTACACTCAATCTCCATCAAGCATAGACAACGGTGCCTACTTGTACACCAAGAACTAAACAACTTGATCAAAACACACAATCTCATTCTCATCAGGAATATTCCATCTCATTTATATAAAAAACAGAAGAGACATCATGCCATAACTACATGATCTTCATTTTTCAAAGGTATAAAACATAAGGCTTTCCAAGAAGCATGAGGAGAGACGGGTTCCATTTTGTATTTTGGAAACTTCATGTCCAGAATATTGAAAGAAGGGGAGAAAAAAGAAAGCCACAGGACATCTGTAAGAGCAGTAAGGCTGGGCAGAACAGCCAATGAAATGGAAGGACATGAACATCTATGTAACGACTATGTGCAAGGAGATGTGCTCACTGCTCTAAATATATCGTCTCCTATAATCATTATAAAAAAACCACCAAGTGTAAGCAGAACTGAAATTAAAATATCCAAATGGGAAAACCCTATATGTCTAGATGTTTCAGAAAGACAACATACCTGTAACCGCTGAACCACTCCTGATCTTAAGTTTCCAAATCCATAGCGGCACTGTGGATTTAAAGCACTTTCTGATAGCTCTTCATAGGGTGTCTGTTCAATTTCCCAATCAAACTCTTCATCTTCATCATCTACTACTTCCTCAGAAATCTCAGAAGCACCTAAATGTGTTAAATATTAATTTTTTAAGTTACTGGATTTCCTAGTTACAACTAGGGGAAGAAAGAATATATTAATAGAAAAAAATGTCTGCATATATGCACCAAAAGACATGTTCAAGAATATCCGCAGCTCCATTATTCATGATAGCCAAAAATCGGACCAATCCAAATACCCATCAATAGTAGGAGGCATAAATAAATATGGTTTGTTATACAATGGAATATTAGATAGCAATGAAAACAAACAGACTTTAGCTACAATATGGATAAATCTCACAAAAATAATGTTAAGAGAAAAAAGCCAGACAAAAAAGAACACATAATATATGTATTATATATGCAACTCAATAACAGGCAAAATGGAGGACAGTGGTTAACCTGAAGAGGAAAGAGGGCAAGTAACTGGGAAGAGACACAGAGTGGGACTCCGGGGCACTGGAAATGTTCCAATGGACATTCTTCACCTGGGTAGTGTTCACTTTATCTAATTCTGATCTTAACTCAAAGAGGCTAATATTTTGCCAAAGATAAAAATACTGCTTTAACTAGTCCAAAAATGTGACTAATCTCCTAGTTCAATAGGGTTCTTTATGTCTTTTAATTACATCACCAAATGAGCTATTTTCACATCTTCACATGACTGCCTTATCACCTATTTTCTTCAATTTCCTATTTGCTATATCCCATTTCCCCTAGAAACACATAGCATTCCAAATACTCTTATTTATCTTTATTTCCTCCCAACTGCAATAAACATACCTATTTCTTCCACAAGTGGTTTTGCTGTCCTGGATTTTCTTGGTGCCAGAAGAGCAGTTAACATGTTCAGCCCCTCAAAATGCTGGCCAGGAGTTTCTTTGGGCAATCGAATGGTAAAAATTCCTTGAAGATAAATTTGTTTTATGCTTAGACAGATTAAAATATTCAATGACTTCATTAATATACCTAAGAAATATATATCTTGGTAAAACATAACTCTATTTCATAGAGTTCCAAAATTATGCCCTTATTACAGATTTAATGACTCCAAGTCAAGATCAAAAAAGGCTCAAACAGGGCTTTTCAGAGCTGTCACTTCTATTAATATAAAAAATTCACCTGTTAAAGCCACAAAATGCTTTAGTCTTACATAGTATCACTTTCACCTACTGATAATATTAAAACTCCAAGTCAAAACTAAAAATCAATGGCCTGAGCAGGTAATAGCTTAAAATTAACCAATAGTTACTAAAAGTATGTATTTCTAGACAAGGAAGAAAACTAAGACTATCTAATCCAATGGAGAATGGTAGCAGTTTTAAAAATACACATAATCTTAAATAAAGCCACTACAGCTTGATAAGGTTTCTTTGCTATGTCAAGAGATATAATCCTAAAGTCTGTCTATGGCAGACTCAAACTCTATGTATTTCTTTTCTTTCTTCTTGACTGGGTTTATCAACCTCATCTAGGCTCCCCTGGGAACTTAATACATTATTTACTACTCTTACATTTTAAAACATTTTACCTCTTTCAGTGTCTTGAACTGTACTCCAATATGTCAAATACAACTCAATCCAAATACTTTCACATATACAACCTTCCTTAACTTCCGTGTACTTTTAAAATTTAATAATTTTGTTTCAATAAGCAACCTACCTGCAATTAAAAGCAGATTTACTACCCAAAAAAGCAGTTTCATTAATACTTCATTATCACATTAATTACATGGCATCATGGGTTAGAACTTTGTTGTTTAACTCTTTCATCCCTGCCTTAGCCTAGTTCACTGAGGTCAATAAATATTCATTCAGTATATTACACAAGAGTACGCAAGTTATTCTTATTTCAGATCCAATGACAAAGAAGCCAGTAGCTCCTATAAAAGGAAAATAAATGGTTTCATGGCTAGCTGAAATGAGGGGCTTATCAATCATGAGAAGAAAATTCAATTAGCCTTTAAATGCCACCCATGGACAGTTTCTCTCTCACTTAACTGTTATTAAAATTCAAGTTTAAAAACTGTACAGGAAAGATTCCATTCAGAAGCTTATAAATCATTTACATTTTTTATAGTCAATCCTCTCACACATTCTAATTTTTACTTTTAAACATCTACTAAATATAGGAGAAGTACTTCTAGGAAATTGAACCAGAGTATTTAACTAATTTAATTTTACATTGAAGAATGTTGTGAAATACTTTAAAGAATTGAGAAAATTCTAATTGTCAAATGATCCACAAATAACAGGCACTGGACATTCAGAAACCATAAAGAGTGGCAGGAACAGATTGCACCTGCAAGATATCTAAAAGTCCCCATAGTATCTTCAAAGATTATTATGTAGATACTTTAACATGAAAAAGTCAAAGAAAAAACTAACAAAAATTCCAAAGGCAATACCTTTATCTGCATCATAGGACCCTTGCTCACTTCCATTTTCAACAATTCTTCCAGGAAGGGTTAATCTGCAGATTTAACACAAGGCTTCATGAAGTCCTTAAATTGCAACGTGACATAAGTTACTATCAATAATGGTATATATTTACCCATCAAAATTTATCAACCATTTTTGGCTGGGCACAGTGGCTCACACCTATAATCCTAGCACTTTAGGATGCCAAGGTAGAAAGATAGCTTAAGGCCAGGAGTTCAAGACCAGCCTGAGCAACACAGCAAGACCCATTTTTTATATCTGTATAAAAAACAGAAAAATTAGCTGGATGTGGTGGCAATTGCCTGGGCGTAGTGGCTAGCCTATAGTCTTGGCTACCTGAGAGGCTAAGGTAGGAGGATCGCTTGAGTCCAGGAGTTTGAAGTTGCAGTAAGCTATGATGATGCCACTACACCATAGCCCAGGTAACAGAGCAAGATCCTGTCTCCAAAAAAGGAAAAAAATAAAATAAAAAAATTTTATCAGTTACTTTCAAGGGAAATTTCTAAGCATTTCTTTTACATTTTAACAAACAAAATAAGTTAGATTCCTTCCCCAACTAAGAAAGTAGAAATTAGAGATGACTCATCTTTCTATTTGAAAACCCCAGGCACCATTAAAATAGATACTGAAAAAGAAAAGCCACAGTAAATATTAGTTATCACTATTGTTATAACAGTACAGGTTGAAAACCCCTAATCTTAAAATAAAAAATTTGAAATGCTCCAAAATATGCAACTTTTTGAGCATCGACATGACACTTATGGTGATAAGTGGAAAACTCCACACCTGACCTCACGTGATGGTTGCAGTCAAAACTTTGTTTCATGCACAAAATTATTAAAGATATTGTATAAAACTGCCTTCAGGCCATATATATAAGATGTATATGAAACCTAAATGATTCTTGGGTCCCATCCCCAAGATATCTCATTATGTATACTATACGAAAATATTCTAAAATTTTTTTAAAAATTCAAAATTTTAGATAAGGGATACTCAACCTGCACTTCCCCCTTATTAATGAATAAGAGAGTTATTTATACATCTGGTACCTTATACAGCAGGTATTCAATAAAAGTTATTAATTGGTTTCCAAAAAGAAGAAGAAAAAGCCAGATAATGAGAAACAAACACAAAACCAATTGTTTATATCAGGCAAATTACTACTTATAAAAAAAAAAGCAGAAAGCAAAAGAGTTTTTCTCAAATCTCATTATTATTATATGGGGATTTCCCCATCTTTTGTACTAAAGGAAATGAAGTGATTTCCCTGCTTCTAGTTTTACCCTGGTTCAGTCTTCTACACTAAGGCCCCAAAAGAATTTTTCTAAAACAGAAATGTGATTGTCACTTTTCTATTTGAAAAAGCTTCTATGGCTGCCTGATGTTGCCTAGATAATTTAGACTCATCAGTAGGTTACATCAGGCCTACTCCATACCATTCCAAACTTAAAATTTGAGCCTCCTTTCCTCCTGTGCCCCCCTCTCGCTTGCTACTAAATATAATTAAAAACAAAAACACTTAGCAGACCCCAAAAAGCCCAGGACTTCACAACTTAGGTGCTTCTGATCCCAGTGTTTCCTCCAGCTACGAGGCGTTTTCAAAACGGGATCCCTTCTAAGCCCAGAATAAGGAGTCAGTTTATAGATAAATTAGTTTGTTATAATGGTTACAAACACTAACTTTAGTGTCAGAATCTGAATCAAGTCCTAACTCTGCCATTTACCAGCTGTCTAACTTTCTTTGGACAAGTTAATTAACTTCAAGAATCATAATACCTCATTGGTAAAAAAGGAGAAATAACAGTACCTATCAGAGTTACCATGAAAATAAAATGAGAATGCAAAGAGCTTAGTGGTTGTCACAGTAGGTGAGCATTCAGAAAATGTGAGCTATTATTTACCAACTCCCTTCTCCTAAACTCTTTGTAAGCATAGAGTTAAATTCTTACTGCACGGGAAATCATATTCGTTTATAGATCTGCCTTCCCAGCTAAACTCTCAATTCCTCAAGGAGAGGAATGTAGCAAGTTGCATTTCCAAAGATTGCTCATCTCACATCACTCTTCCCAATCTTGGGGTCTATGTCCCCTTAAAATTCAGCAGGCCCTGGGGCTGTTTTGATCAATACAATAAAGCAGAAATGACACCATGTGGAATTAGGGCTTTGACATATGAATTTGTGGGGGGAGGGGAGAACACAAATATTCAGTCTACAGCAATGGGTAAATAATAAAACCTACTTTGTAGGGCTGTGCTAAAATCAAATGAGATGATCCACATAAAGCATTAGCCTGGAGTAGGAGTAAGAATTCAATAAATGTTTGCTACCACCATAATCATCTTCTTCCTATTCTTCATGTCTTGCCTTAAATATACCCTCCTCTTTTCCTGACCACTTCATATAAATATGGGCCCCTTTTCATTCTATATCAGTACACTTCTTTCTCTTCATAGCACTTACTACAATTTGTAGTTACATTGTTAGTTCACTGTTTTTCTCTCCCCACTAGAATGTAAACTACATGAGGGCAGGACTTTGTCTTGTTGAGCACTATAATCCCAACACTGAAGCCCAATAAATAAATCAAAAGGATAAATGAATAAAGAAACAAGAAAGTGCAGTACATTCGAGTAGGCAAATTACCGTCTAACGGAAATTTCAGCAAACTGGTTTAAGCCCAGTGAAGGAACCAGCTTGACTGAAGGGGAAGGTTTGTATCACAAAGTACTTGGGCATGCCATGCGGTAAATTGTTGCTGAATTAAAACTACGAAAGGTCCTTCTAAATTAGGTGGGTATCATTCATATACTCGTCCCAGGAATATTAAGGACATTGAAATGTAAGATGCATGAAGAAAATCTAACTGGAGAGAGAGACTCTGTGATTGACATATAAGAGTGTTGTAAGTAGTATCAGAGGTAGGTGTTCAAAGTTAATGCTCCTCCTCTGCATTATAGTTAGGAACATTTTCAATTTTAGAAGTAAAATGTTTTTCCAATTGCATATTAAGGTAGGAAGATGTAGTAGATTTTGAAATTTTCTTTTAAAGAATATGTGTGAACTGAATTGGTTTTAATAAAACAAAACTGTGTTTAAAAAAAAGTACTTGGGCAAGAAAGGTAGCTTGGAGCTACACTTGAGAAAAATAAATAGGAGCATGGATTTTATCCAGTCAGAAAGGGGATGTTTTAGGAAGAATAATTTGGCAGTGGCCCCTGTAGAATGGAGCTAATATTAGTGCCCATCTCCAAGGATCGCTGCCAAAGTTAGGTAAGATAACGCACTGAACGGCACTGCTTGCCCACCACACTGAAAGTGATCAGTGTCAGCTGCTACTACCGTAGTTACGGTCCTGCAAGGAGAAAAATCTAAACATACAAGTGCTGACGGCACCTGACGAAGACTTTGGAGAAACAGACACACTTAAGCGGTAAAACCAAACAGTGAAGCGGCAGACAGCGGGGAAGCAGAACTAGGCTAACTGGGGGTTAAGGGGAGAAGGGGAGACTTTCAGGAAGTCGGGAGCAGCCAGCCAAGAAGTCGATGAACAAGGTGCACTGGGAAAAGTCGAAAAGACCGATCGGCTGGGAAGTCATCGTCTGGGAAGTCATGGAGCATGTCAGCGCGCGCCATCCCCGGGCAGGAGAGGCTGGCAGAGCGAGCGCGGATCCAAAGGAAAGAAAGAACGAGTCAGGAAGGGACGAGAACCAGAGTGACAGGACAGAAACTGGAAAACTGGCACGGTCCAAACGCCACGTTTTAAAGTGTTCTGCAATCTCCTGAATGTGGAATCTAGAAAGGTTTCAGAAGAGAATGGGCTTCTGCAGAACCTAGAACACACTCCTGGACGAGGGCACTTCCTCAGCACCAAAAGCAGCCGCGGAAATCACGGAAAAAGGCATTCGGTAAATCGAGAACTGCTCCCTCGATCTTTCATCCTCCCTAAAAAGGCAGCTGTCTGATGAATGACTCCCCCAAATACGCTTCTCCTACGGCCAGGCACCCGGAACTCGCCTGAGAAAGTACGGCTTGGCGTAGAACTTGAAGTCGGTCCCCTCGAAGTAGACGTCGAACTCAGAGACCCGGGCGTAGGGCACGCGGATGGCGACGGTCAGGAAGTCCGGGTCCTGGCTGAGGTCGAACGCTGGGGTCAGCATCGCCGAGCCGGACGCAAGTGCCGGAGACGCTCACTCTCACCGGCGCCGCGGTCCTGCCACTTAAACTCTCCAAGAAGTCCCCACGCGCCGAGACCTGTCCCGTTAGCCACGGAGCTTCCGGCTCGAGACGGAAGTGCTCTGGCGTGAGGCAGGAAGTCCCACCCCACGCCTATCTCCATGGAGACGGGACGCTGTTAGAGAAGAGGTGGGGCTTTCAAAACGACCGGGAAGAGAAAGGGCGTGGCGAGTGACGCTTGGGCGCTGGAGTTGAACCTCGGGGATAACTTGGAAGAATCTGGACGAGTGGGTCTACCTTAGACCCAGAAAGCCTCTTTCGAGGTTCTCAGAGATGATTTTAACAGCACTGGCTTTGCGTATACACAGACGTGTGTTTGAGTCCCCTTCCCGGCCACCACTTCCCACAGACCTTAGGAAAGTTACAAAACCTCTCTCTGCTTCAGATATCTCTTCTATAAAATGAGGATAATACTAGATTCTAGCCCCATAGAGATACTAGGAGGATAACATGAAATTATGCATGTAGAAGTCTAACAACGTACCTGGCAAGTTGTCAAGTTGTCAGCACTCGATGTGTTGGAGAAGTCACCACAGTAGCCACAGCAGCACCGTTACTGTGGTTTTCCTTAGTTCTCACCTGCCTTGTCAACAATTCCCCTTCTCTCTTTCTCTCTCTCTTCCCCCGCCTTCCCACTCTTCCCACTTCTCTTTTCCTGCAGCTTTCTCTCTCATTCTTAATCCCTTATTTGAATAGTTTTCTCATTAACAGAGTGTCCCTCCTACTAATCTCATCTAATCTGCACTACAAACTCCAAAAGAAAACTGGGCTCCAAGAGGTGAAGCAATGTGTACACCTTACAATGATCAGAACTCAAAACGTTTGAAGCTTAAACTGTGTCAGTGCCTGCATTGAAGGCCCCTCTGTATTTTCCTTTTTTCTCACTTTTCTCCTTACACTTGTCCAAGGACATCTTTTCTTTTTCTCCTTACTTGCCTTTCCTGTATTTGCTCCCTTTAGACTGTGCTCCTCATACTCTCTCAATGCCTCTCCCACTAGTCTCCCTCTTCCCTTACATATTCCCTTGGCCTCCCCTCTGATTTTATTTCCTGTCATTTCAACAGTAATCAGAAGAGTACAGTTGTGGTATTTATTCTTTGTTTTAAATGTTGGTGGAAAAGGAATGGAAGTCATCTCCTAGGACAGTGGAGATAACCAGATAACTTGAAAAGCCTTTTCAACATCCTGTTTTTTATGATTCTAAGGAAACAGTCTTGAAACTTAATCAGGACTCAGAAAAAATATTAAGAGGAGCTAACATTAATTGAATACTTACTATGCACCAGCACTGCAGCAAACCCTTTATAATGATCACATTTTCCCCTCCCAACAGCTCTATGAAGTAGGCATTATATATTCCCTTGGCTCACACAGGATCACACAGCTAGTAAGTGGTGCAATGGGAATTGAAACCCAAGTGAATCTGATTCCTAGGCCCAGGCTGTAAGCTACTACAGAATTGACTCACTTTAATATTACCACCTATTCCCTTTGTTTCACTTTCTGAGGCCAAGCCTGCCTGCTTTATACTACACTGAGCCTTACAAATAATAGGCACTCAATATTGACAACAAATCGATGCCAACCTGGAATTAGTAAAGCCCTCAAAAGGTCCCTTGAGATAGGCCTTTGACTAAATTATTCCAAATTAGCTTCTCTGGAAAGAAATCTTTACATCTACCATGGGACCTCATTCCTGTAGGTCACAAGCATTAATATTTTTAAATTATTAATGCCAGAGAATTAACTGAACAAGCTATGCTATCCAGGAGGAAACTCTAATTGAAAGGACTTTACAAACTGGAGCTGTACATTTCCTGTGTACTTTATTATGTGTTCAGCGATACACATGCCCACACATGCAGGATTGCAACACAGAAAAACAGACTATGGTTCAGTGCTGCTATTATTTATAAGAAATATACGTTGCATCTTCTGTATCACAAAATACTGATAGTTGCAACTATACACAAGGTTTTGTTGTTTGGGGGGTTGTTTTTGTTTTTGCAAGCAATAGTTCTCTTTATTTTTGCATTTCTAATTAGTGGTAAATTACACAAGTTATAAATTCATTCTTCTTTTTAGAAAATATAAAGTTCCCGTTGAATACCATACAACTTAGGTTCTCTCTCCTGCTTCCCAAAAGTAATCCTTCTAGGTATCATTGTAAACCCTTTTATGTTTCTATATATATTTCTATGTGCCCTGTTACTTTGTTTAGACCCACTTATTGTGGGCACATTATTACATTATAAATGTAATTCTGAGACTTGCTCTTTTTCCTACTTTGGTACATTTTTGAGCCATAGCTATACTGATTCATAGATCAAATTGAGTTCCTATTTCTGAATACAGACATTGCTTGAGAATAAAGACATTATTTTATGTTAGCCCTGGTTTAGAGGGGAAAAACAGAAACGAAATTTTTCATAATTTTTTGAGAATTCAAAGATTGTAGTATTTATTTTTTATTTTTCCATTTTCTTAAGGCTTACTTTTGGATGGGCTTTCACTGTTTTAAAAATAGCTTTTTCCATAACCAACTTATTTGGGACAAGTACCCGTTATCTTTAATTGCATTAAAGTAGTTCCTCTTCTGGTCTAACAAACCTGATTGTGATCCATGAGGTTCAAAATTAAATGTTAAATTAAAAAATTATTTTTATAAACAATTCCAATTGTAACAATTTTAGCTTTATTACCAAGTTCTATTGTTAGAAGTCTTGTAATGGTGAAATACTCCTTGTTTCCAGAAGGTGGCATGTGTATAGGCAATTAAGACATCTCAAAGAACAGTTTTAACCTACGCTGGAAAATAGCTTCCTAAATAAGCAATTTATAGCTCTAGTTCATTCTCTGAGCCATTTTTAGGAGGTGGTTGAATCTTACACATAAACTTGCAAACTTTACCTTAATCACTGTTATTATCTTGGTATATATCTTTTCAGACTCTTAATTCTATTCACAAAAGTATAGAAAGATTTTAAAACAAAAATGATGTCATACTCTATATTTTACTTTATTCACTTAATGTAGCATTACAATGTTTCCATTTGATTACATCTTTTGTCAAGAATATGTTTATCCACAACTGTACCCAAGAATATGTTTATCCATAACTAGTCCCTTCACCAAACTAAAAGCAGAACTGAACATGGTGATGATTTGTTTTAAGAGAGAAAAAAATAAAACTAATACTAGGATCATAAACACAGATCACAAAACTAGAATAAAAATACAAAAGTTAGAATACAAACTAGATAACACATTTTGAAGTTTGAAAAAATATATATCCTTTTGTATAATACTGGCAAATACAATGGGACTAGATATCCTGAGTTTTGTAATTCCAAGCTATAAGCTCCTTCTATCCATGGATAAACTCATGGATAACTGCCAGATAAATACAGGACTGCAAAACGGTTTGAGGGATAGTCCCAACAGAATATAGATTAGGCAGACCATGGATCTGATACTGGTGATACCTCCAATGTAACAAACCCCTTCAGATTTAAGTACAGTGATTTTTGTCCTTTGCCCCAATCCTTCAGCCCATTCAAGTTACAGTGCTTAGAACTAAACTTGTTAAGGAGTACAGTGTTAGCAGCCACATAGAGTAATGGATATTTTAGGTATGATTTAGTCCAATTCCAATTTTACACAAACTCAAAAAGCTCTGAAAAAAAATCCCAAATGGCTACAGCTGACATCAGAGTGTTGTTGCCGTTTTCATATCAGAGTGTTTTTGACAACATTTCTGTGCAATGTACCTAAGGGCTTAGCAACATATATTTAAAGATGCCAGTCCTATCCCATTAAATGAAATGCAGGATCACAAAGGAATGCTCACAGAACAGCATTTCGAGCTTCCTTTGTTGTTTAATATCATATTTTAAAAAGACATCTGCAAAAGGTGCTATTTTGATGCCCTGCCCAGGTGCTCTTTATGGAACCAGGATCCCATCTGTCACTTGCAGTGAATGTTGTTGTTGCCGCTGGTCCCTTCACCAAAGAACTGCTCTGGCCCAGGGTTTCTCCACCTTAGTATTGGCAGGATAACTCTCTGTTGTAGGAGACTGTCCTGTGCCTTGTAGGATGTTTAGCAGCATCCTTGCCCTCTAATCTCTCAATACCAGTACCAATCCGCCTAGTGTGACAACCACAACTATCTCCACACTTTGCCAAATGTCCCCTAGGGCAGTGATCCCCAACCTTTTTGGCACAGGGATCAGTTTCATGGAAGACAATTTTTCCATGTACCAGGGTGAGGGGTGGGGTATGGTTTCGGGATGATTCAAGTGCATTAATTACATTTATTGTGCAGTCAAACCTCTTTGCTAATGGTAACCTGTATTTGCAGCCACTCCCCAGCACTAGTATCACCACCTCAGCTCCACCTCAGATCATCAGGCATTAGATTCTCATAAGCAGCGTGCAACCTAGATCCCTCACATGCACAGTTTACAGTAGGGTTCGTGCTCCTGTGAGAATCTAATGCCCTGGCTGATCTGACAGGAGGCGGAGCTTATGTGGTGATGCAAATGACGTGGAGCTGCTGTAAATACAGATGAAGCTTCACTTCTTACCTGCCGCTTACCTCCTGCTGTGTGGCCAGATTTCTAAGAGGCTACGGACTGATAGCACTCCACAGCCCGGAGGGTTGGGGACCACAGCCCTAGGGGACAAAATTGCCCAGGGTTGAGAACAACTGCTGTGGATTAATGGAAGCTTCCAGGTAGTAATTACCATCACCACCCAACCCTCAGGCCCACAGCCATGAGGAATGATGTGGGATACAGAAGAGCACCTCAAAGGGGGAGGTGACTGTGGTGTAGCTTCTGCTCCAGATTCCTTATGGGATCAGGCCAACACTAGATTTTCCCCGAGTCCACATATTTCTCTCCCCTTTTCCCTCTCCTCTTTCACTTCCTCCCTAAAAAGTTTCTCCAGAGAACCCTCCCTCAACAAAACACATGCATCAAAATCCCTCAGACTCTGCTTCTAGGGAACCTGACCTATGACCAGGTCTTGAGGAGCCCTTTAACATTCTCTACACTTTGGCAAAACTACTGGAGAAAAGTATCTACAACATCCATGGAGAATACCTGACTCAAGTTTTTAATCTTAGTTTCAAAAATGTTTTTATAGTCTAGCTGTCCTGAACATAAATAATATTTTCCTTGATTCAGAGTGAACATGTTTTTTGGTTTTGAGGGGGGGGCGGTTTGAGACACAGTCTCGCTTTGTTGCCTGGGCTAGAGTACCATGGCGTAAGCCTAACTCACAGCAGCCTCAAACTCCTGGGCTCAAGTGATCCTCCTGCCTCAGCCTCCCAAGTAGTTGGGACTACAGGCATGTGCCACCACACCCAGCTAATTTTTAGTAGAGATGGGGTTTCACTCTTGCTCAGACTCAGGCTGGTCTCAAACTCCTGAGCTCAAGCAATCCTCCCATCTTGGCCTCCTAGAGTGCCAGGATTATAGGCGTGAGCCACCGTGCCCAGCCGAGAATTACATGGGTGTACACATATTTAAAAATTCATAGAGCTATTGTACACTTCATGTAATATTTCAATAAAAAAAAGAATCTGTGGCTGCCTGGACAGCAATCAGAATCCAGATTCTGGGAAGGGAGATTGTTGCTGGCTCACCCTTAGCTGGAGAGAACTGGCTTATCCAAAGTTACCCCCTCCAGAGGGCTAATATAAATACAAAGGCCTTCCTCCTTGCCTCAATATGAGACAACTTTGAAAAGGCTGTTAAATACTGAAGGAAAAAAAATAAGAAACAGCCATCTCAGCTGCTCCAGAGCTCCCTGTAGAAATGGCAGAGGCCTTGGTTGCAATTGAAATGTCCAGTCCCACCTTCCTCTTCTTATCGGTGTAGCTGCAAGAGCATCTCCCCAAAACCATCTGCACACAACTCTCCTCAGAGTCTCTTTCCGGGAGCTCCAATCTAAAACACCATCTGTGCTACACATCTGTCCTTCCAAATAAATAGACTGGAATGCAGACCTTCCTCTCAATATTGAAATGTCCAAAATTAACTCTACAGCCTCTTTCTTGATTTTCCTGCAGTGTCATCTCTTGGCATTTCTTTACCGAGAGGTCTTAAAGCCATGAGTTTGCTCGTACAGTCATGCATTGCATAATGACATTTCAGTCAACAATGGACCACGTAAATGAAAATGGTCCCCTGAGATAATGCCATGTTTTTCCTGTACCTTTTCTATGTTTAGCTATGTTTATATACACAGACACTTACCATTGTTACAATTGCCTACAGTATTCAGTACAGTGACATGCTGTACAGGTTTGTAACCTACGAGCAATAGGCCATAGCATATAGCCTAGGTGAGTAGTAAGCAACACCGTCTAGGTTTGTGTAAGTACACTCTGTGATGGTCATACAATGACAAAATTGCTTAACAAAGCATTTCTCAGAATGTATACCATGGTCAAGTGATGCATGGACTTACTTTAAAAATCCATGGTCAGGACTCTATCTTTCTGAATGCCTTTTGATTATTACTTTTTTCTAATTCATGGTTAAGTTCACAAAATGCCTTTTGATTATTGCAGCCACCCAAAAGAAAACTAATCTTGTGAGGAAAAAAAAAGAAAAACAATAAAACTATGAGCTCTAAGTAGGAGAAAAATAAGCCCTCCTGCAATTTGAAACTATTTCTGCTGATTACATGTATTGTAAACTCATTACAGGCACTCTCTGTAAAGTTAAAATAGCATAACTGGCTTGTTTTATGTTGTTTTCCCAGAAGAGTTCACAATAGTTGCTTTTTTCCAAAATAAAGATAAATCCTTTCAACAAGATGCCCTAGTGTTGGTAGCAATTACGTTATTGTCAATTGTACATAACCAAAACATAGCTTTGGATCCTTCTTCCAATCTTTTCCTTTTGCATTTTATTCTATTATCCACTCTGGTTTTTGCATAGTCTCTACAAGTGATCATTCATCCTTCCATTTACTTACACTTCTTCTCCTGCATTGACATTTTCTTTGTTTCACGTCAATTTTTTTTTTTTTTTTTTGCCGTGTAAGTTTTGTTTATTTACATTTGTTTTTCATGGTCATTTCAGTATTTAACAATTTGGTTGTGATTTTTTAAAATTGTAAGTCATAGCCAATTAGGTATACTATCTCTTTAGATAGGACACGAAGAAACTAAAAAACTTAAACTCGACGTCTTCCTGACTTCAGAAATCTCTAGCCAATAGGACAGTGCCTGAAATATCATTATAGATCCAGTTCCTCCATCATTATAGTTTATGGAATATATATTTTTTCACTTTAGAAAACAATGCTTGGGTTCTTCCCTTTTCCTCTGGGCCGCACTGCCCCCAAATCACGATGGATTTGTGGTATAAATTAAATCAACAGTAATAGGTTATACTTATTGGTTGCTTATTATATAGTAGCCTTTTTCTTAAGTGATTTGCAAACAGTGTCATGATCTCATCTCCCATCAGTTTTCTGAGGAAAAGTGCTATTATATCACCACCACCAGTGCCATTATGTAGATGAAGACACTGGAACTTAGAGAGGTTCAGTGATTGCCCCGAGTCACACGGCTGATAAATGATGCAGCCAAGATTGGGACCCCTGAGCTTATCCTGCCTCCAGCCTCTTGTCTACAAAACACATGTTTCGGTTCTTGATGCTCTGGAATGAGAGAAGGAGGAGAGAGATAATAAAAGATGAAAGAAATGTTTCCTAACTTGAAATAATTTAGACTTTAGTTATGAAGACAAGACACAGAAGGATTAGCAGCTGTGATAGACGGCTTCCAAAGTTGCCCCTCCCACTCATGACACCCCATGTAGTGCCTTCCCATAATGAGTCTGGGTTGGCCCCGTGAGGCCCATAGAGTGCAGCAGAAGGGACCCTGTGTGACTTCTGAAGGCCACGTCGTAAAAGGCCCTGCTGCCGCCACGCTGGACTCTTGGAAACTGTTCTCTGAGAGAAGCCAGCACAGTTGTGAGACATCCAACTACCCGAAGACCACCATGCTGTGAGGAGGCCCACCCTAGCCCTGTGAAGAGGCTGTGTGGCCACCCCCGCTGTCTCAGCCGTCTCAGCCCAGGCACCATTCACGTGAGTAAAGAAACCATTTTGGACATGCAGGCCCCGGCAGATGCTACACGGGGAGGAACAAAGCTGACAGCCAGAAACAAGGCTCCAGGCTTATGGCCCCAGCCCAGCCACCCCAGCGGAGGTCCCAGTTATGTCACATGAGAGATAAGCCATCCCCGCTGTGCCTGACCTAATTCTGAATCCACAACATAGCATAAGAAAATGGTTGTTGTTTTAAGTCAGTAGGTTTGGGGGAGGTTTATCATGTAGCAATTGATAAATGGAACAGCAGTTGGGGGAAAAAAAAACAGAGTGTACAAAATAATGTCAGAGAGATCCAGAGATAGAGAAATGTTTGGGGCCTGGAACAATTAGAAAAATCTCATTTTTGATAAGAAAGTCTGGGGCCTGCACAAAGGCTCTGGGGAGAAAAGGCTCAGATAAATGGGGTAGAACCAGGTCCCCTTATCTGATGTGAAGGACGCAGGCACTGAAGCAATGAGCGATAGTGTTGGAAAGGAGTCTAGCACAAATTGCTGAGGGTGGTGAATGCCAAGGAAAATAATTGTACAACTGAACAGAACTATAACAATCATTTAGTACAACGCACTTTTTTTTTTAAACAGACAAAACTGAAACCTAGAGAAATGAAGTGACTCTGGAGGGTTACCGAGCTGGTTGGTGGGAGATGTTAATATTAATATTCAAGGCCAAGCTGTGGTTTCTTTCCTCCAGGAGCCCACAGTTGGGGAGGGAAGCAGGATCACAGTTCTGTGTCTGAGTCTGGATAGGCCTTCTCCTCTGGCATTAAAAATACTGTGACTTGTCTATTGCATTTATATTTACAGATTATATTTACAGATATCCTAAATATCTGTACAGACAGACACTACGGTGTTTAAAGCCAGATTCTCTCATTTTTGTAGTACGGTCTCTATCAGTCTTTCCTCTTCCTCTCCCTTCATAGTAAAAAGAAAACAGAACCTCTAAACCTTTTAGTCTCTGAACTTTAACCAAATTCTCCATTAAGTTTTTTAAAACAACTTTATTGAGGTGTCGTTTACATTTCATCATATTCACTCTGTGTTAAATGTACTCCAGTGATTTTTAGTATCGAGTTGTGCAGTCATCAACATAATCCAGTTTCAGAACATTTCCAGCACCCTAATAAAATCTCTCTACCCATTTATAGTTAATCCTTGTTTCTACCCCTCAGCCACAGGCTACTATCTGCTTTCTGTCTCTAGAGATTTGCCTTTTCTAGATATTTCATATAAATGCAATCGTACAACATGTGTTATTTTGTGTCTGGCTTATTCCACATGGCATAGTGTTTTTGAGGTTCATCCATGTTGCCAGCAAGTGTCAGTAGTTCATTCCCTTTTATTGATGAATAGTATTCCGTTGTATGGATATACCATGTTTTGTTTATCCTTTTACCAGCTGAAGGACATTTCATTCATTTCTACTTTTTTGGCTATTAGAAATAAAGCTGTATCCATTAAGTTTTAAAAGTAGTAAGCCTTGCTTAATAAGAGAAGTCACTTAGAGAAATTTTGTTTTTTCTGAGGGGATTGCTTATTAAAATAAAAAAATACAGAACATGAAAATAACCACAATGTTAATAACATTCTACACTTTTATCCTAAGAATCTACGCTTTTTTTTCCATAAAACAGGACTAAATTGTACATACTTTTTGATAGCCTATTTTTAATTAGTGTTGTCATAAAAAATCTTTCTGTGCCAGTAACATTTTATTGAATTGATATACCATAATTTGTTTATCTAAATCTAATTATTAGATAATTCAGTTATTTCCAATTTGTTTGCCATTATAAACAACATTGACTGTTACTATGTTCCCAAAAGCTATCTGCAAACTAAAATCAAAAAATGATTTATTTCCATTTTCTTTCAGTTCCTTCATGGTTTATTGTTTACATTCAACTTTTTATTCCATCTTGAATGTATTTTGGCATTTGTTTACTGCAAAACTATTCTTCCACCCTGACTTGAACAGCATTCTTTATAGCACAGCACAGATTAACATTGGCCAGAATGTTTTCCTGTATTTTATACTGTTTCATCAAGCTACTTCACTGTGCCAATAGTATCTTGTTTTAATTATTGTAGCTAACTAGTGCATTACTACCACAGAGCAACGTAAGTCTTCCTTCAACATTGTCTTGTTTCATATTGTCCAATTCCAAAAAAAAAAAAAAAAATCACAGATGTCTAATTTTAGTTATATGGATATCCTGGAAATTTTTGATAGAATTCATGCATTTTAATAGCAAAATGATGTTCTGAGTTCACCAAGAGAGCTCCTGGTTGAAATAAATAACCCTTGGGTGGTCTATTCATGTTAAAAATATACATGATCATGGCCTCCTCTCTTCCCTCTTTCTTTCTCCATCATCTTCTAATCTCACACCTGGCCACCATGTTCTATTCAGACAAGACTACTAAACTTCTTCCCCTGGACTGTGATGAGATGGACATAAGCTATGAGTCAGGGCATTCTGACTTGCATAGTGTCTAAGAGTAGAGACTCTGGAGTCAGGCCTGGTTTTGATTCTCAGTGTCATGAGTTAAGGCGTTACCTTGGGCAGATTATATAACTTCTCTAAGTTTCTTCTTCATAGCTTCTTTAGAACTATTGAGCATACTTATTTTATATTTCACACTGGCCTTTCCAGGGCCTATACTATTTGGGGGTTGTTCTCTGAAGTTTGTTATTCATGCTCCATTCTTGCTTATCATGGCTTAGTTTCTCATGTATTTTATGGCTTTGGATTATGAAATCGAATTCCTTGAAATTTTATATGTTTAAATTCCTTGAAACCTAGTATATTCGTTTCCTAGGGCTGCCATAGCAAATTACCACAAACCGGGTGGCTTAAACAACAGATTTGTGTTCTCCCACAGTTCAGGAGTCAAAAAGTCTGAAATCAAGACGCCAGCAGGGTCATGCTTCCTCTGAAGGCTCTGGGGTGGAAGCTGTCCTGGCCTCTTCCAGCTTCTGGTGGCTCATGGCATTCTTTGGTTTGTGGCGGCATGACTCCAGTCTCTGCGTCCCTCTTCATGTGGCCTCCTTTCATATATGCGTGCCTCTCTGTGTCCTCTCCTCTTCTTAAAGGATAAGAGCATCAGTCATAAGGGCCCACTCTAAATCCAGGGTGATTTTATCTTGAGATCCCTTAATTAATTACATCTGCAAAGACCCTGTTTCCAAATAAGGTCACATTCTGAGGATTCGGGGTAGACACGAATTTTAAGGAGACACTATTCAACCCACTACACATAGGCTTAAAATGTGTTTGGCTAGTGAAAATTTGTTTTTGCTTTTGGAAATTGAAGGAATTACCAACTTGGAACTGTTTTAACTGAATATTTGGCTTGGATTTTTTTTTTTTTTTTTACCCCACAGAAGACAAACCCATGTGAGAATGGGTTGTTAGGAATTCTCAAGTCATTTTTTTCCTTTTCCCTGCTCTGAGAAACACAATTGACACAGGCAATATTTCTCCCATATTCTGTGAAGTGAGTTATTGTCCAGATTTGTAGTCAAAGTGCTACCCTGTTGTATTTAAGTATCTCCACTCTAACCTCACACCTTGCTGGGATCTAAGCTGTTTCCTGTTTTAAGAAAAGTTTGATGTCAATGCTGAATAACCTTTCTGGTTTCTAACTTTCCTATAATTTCTTGGTCTCAGACATTTTCCTCACTTTCCCACCAGCTCAGTCATGCATATCAAAATGACTTTATGTATCATTGAAGGGGGCACCAGCTAAAATTTGAACCAATAAAAGACATGTAATCATGTTGGATAGAAAAACTCAACATCATGAAGACGTTAATTCTTCATAAGATAATTTATAAATTTGTCTCAATACCAATGAAGCTTTTTAAAATTTTGGAATGAGACAAACTAGTTCTAAGTTCATATGGGAAAATAAATAAAAATAGCCTGGAAAGCTCTAAAACTATGGGACTCATCCTACTAGATATTTAAACACATTATAACTGCTAAGTACATAAAATTGCACTTGCACTTGGGAGACAGACAAATAGAATGGAATAGAAAGCCCAGAAATATTCCAAAATACACATGGGAGTATATTACATGACAAAGGTGGCATCTCAAATTGATGTGGGAAAGATAAACTGTGCAGTATTGGTGTTAAGACAACTGAGTGGTCATCTGGAAAAAAATAAAGTTGGGCTAATACCTCAATCAGGATAAACACCAAGTAGATCAAAGATTTAAATTTAAAAATGAAACTATGGTTATTAATAGGAGTTCTTGACACATATTCTGGATAATCCTAAAAACCAATAAAAGACAAGTAACTCAATAGAAAAATGAGGCTGGGCATGGTGGCTCACACCTGTTATCCTAGCACTCTGGGAGGCCGAGGTGGGAGGATCGCTTGAGGTCAGGAGTTCGAGACCAGCCTCAGCAAGAGTGAGACCCCCATCTCTACTAAAAATAGAAAGAAATTAGCTGGGCAACTAAAAAAACAAAAAAATAGAAAAAATTAGCCGGGCGTGGTGGCACAAGCCTGTAGTCCCAGCTACTCGGGAGGCTAAGGCAGGAGGATTGCTTGAGCCCAGGAGTTTGAGGTTGCTGTGAGCTAGGCTGACACCACGGCCCTCTAGCCCAGGCAACAGAGCAAGACTCTGTCTCAAAAAAATAAAAACATTTAAAAAATGAAATAAAATACAAAAATGAACAGAAGATTTGAGCAAATACATCAAAAAATACAATGTCTAATTGGCCAATGAACAAACGAAAAGATACTTCGTTAATCATTAGGGAAATGCAAATTAAACCACAATGAAATACTTCACACCAACCAGAATGGTTATAAAGAAAAAATTAATAATACCAAGTGTTGGAAAAAGTGTGTAGCAACCACAACCCTCCTACATGCTGATGGGTATGTAAGTGATACAATCACTTGGGGAAATGTTGGGCAGCATCCAGTAAAGCTAAGCATATACCTACTTGGTGACAGAGCAACTTCCCTCTTAGGTAAATACCCAACAGAAATGCATTTATGCTTCTCACCAAAAGACAAACACAAGGATGTTCACAACAGGTATATAGGGAACAGATTTCCTTCCACGCCTGTCCTCCATCTGCTCTGGGCTTCTTACTATGGAAGATTAAAATGTCTTTCTTATTTAAGTCCTTTCTACTCAAAGTATTGAACCACCACCAGCAGCAGCAGTAGCATCTTTCAGCTTATAGCTTATCAGAAATGCAGGATCTCAGGCTATGCCCAGATATACTAAATTAATATCTGTGCTTTAATAAGATCCCCAGATAATTCATCCAATCATTAAAGTTAGAAAGGCCCTAATTTAAGTCACAATTACTCAGGTATTCTCTTCTGTGCAGTTAACATTCTAACTGATACAAACATAACCCAAAAACTCATCTCTCACCACCTGACTTATTCATTGACTTGTATATGTCAGTTTACAGCCTTCTCTTTGCTCAAGCAAACATGCATGCGTACATAGATTCCCTGAGGAGCAGGAATAAGAACTTAGACAGTAGAGCTAGACTACCTGAGTGAAAATCCGATATTTCCTTTATTATTTTACTGGACTTTATTTTTCAGTGGTTTTAGGTTACACAGCAAAATTGAGTAGAAAGGACAGAGTTCCCATATACTCTCTGCTCCCACACATGCACAGATAAACTTCCCCATAGACTCTGCTTCCTGTCTTGGCCTGTTTTGTGTTGTTATAACAGAATACCACAGACTGAGTAATTTATAAATGATAGAAATTTATTTCTCATGTTCTGGAGGCTGGGAAGTCCAAGATCAAGAGACTGGCATTTGGCAAGGGCCTTCTTGCCCCATCTCATCCCACGGCAGAAGATAGAAGGGCAAGAGAGTGCATGCACACAAGAGAGAAAAGGGGGCCAAACTTGCCCTTTTATAAGGAACTCACCCCTGAGTTCCCATACCCACAATAACATCATTAATGTATTGATGAGAGCAGAGCCCTCGTGGCCTAATCAGTTCTTAATGGTCCCACCTCTTAATGCTGCTACAATGGCAATTAAATTTTAACACGAGTTTGGGAGGGGACATAGCACCCACTATCAACATCCCACACCAGAATGATACATTTATTACAATCAATGAATCTATACATCATTATTACTCCAAGTCCATAGTTTATTTTAGGGATCACTATTGTTATTGTATATCCTATAGGTTTGGACAAATGTATGATGACAGATATACACCATTATAGTATCATATAGAATAGTTTCACCACCCTAAAAATCCCCCATGCTCTTCCTATTTATCCCTCCATCCTTCTCCCTCATCCCTGGCAACCACTGATCTTTTTACTGTCCCCAAAGTTTCGCCATTTCAAGAATGCCATATAGTTGGACTCATACAGAATGTCGCCTTTTCAGAGTGGTTTTTTTCACTAAGCAATACGCATTTAAGGTTTCTACATGACTTTTTTTTATTCTACTGTCTGCATGTATCACAGTTTATTTATCTATTCACCAACTGAGGGAAATTCTGGTTGCTTCTAGTTTGAGGAAATTATGAACAAAGTTGTTATAAATGTCCATGTGCAGGTTTTTGTGTGGACATATGTTTCCAACTCATTTGAGTAAATACTGGACCTTATGGTAAGCCCCCATTTAACTTTCTAAGAAACTCGAAAACCATCTTGCAAACTGGCTGTACCATCTCGCATTCTCACCAGCAATGAATAAGCCTTTCTGTTGCTCCACATCCTCACCCGTGAGTGGTGGTGTCACTGTTGTGGATTTTAGCCATTCTAATGGTGTGCAGTGGTATCTCATTGTTGTTTTAATGTGTAACTTCCTAATGACATGATGTTGAGTGTCTTTTTATATGCTTATTTGTCATCTGTGTGTCTTCCTTTGCCATCCATCTATCTTTTTTGTCCATTTTTTAAACAGGTTGTTCATTTTCTTATTGGTGGGTTGTAATAGTTCTTTGTATCAAATGTGTGTTTTGCAAATCTTTTCTCCCAGTTTGTGGTTTGTCTTCTCACTTTCTTGAGATTGTCTTTCACAAAGCAGAAGTTTTTAATTTGAATGAAGGCCAGGTTATCAATTTCTTTCATGGATGGTGCCTTTGATGTTGTATCTAAAAAGTCATTGCCATACTCAAGGTTACCTAGATTTTATCTGATGTTTATCTTCCAGTTTCATAGTTTTGTTTCACATCTAGGTGTATGATCCATTTTGAGTTAGTTTTTGTGAATGGTGTAAGGTCTGCATCTAGATTGATTGTTTTGCAGGTGGATAACCAGTTTTTCCAGTACCATTTGTTGAAAAGACATCTTTGTTCTATATATTTATTTTGTTCCCTCGTTACAGATTAGTTTGCTGTATTTGTGTGGCTCTATTGCTAGGCTCTGTTTGCTGTTGCATTGATTTATCTGTCTATTCTTTCACCAGTACCACATTGTCTTGATTACTGTAGTAACTCTTACAGTCAGGTGGTATCAGTCCTGCAACTTTGTTCTTTTCCTTCAATATTAAGTTGTTTATTGTGGCTCTTTTGCCTCTTCATATAAACTTTAGAATCAACTTTTCCCATATCCAAAAAATAAAGTTGCTGGAATTTTTACTAGAATTGTGTAAATCTACAGATCAAGTTGGGAAGAACTGACATCTTGACTATATTGAATCATCCTATTCATGAATATGAAATATCTCTCCATTTATTTAGTTCTTTTTTGATATCTTTCATCAGAGTTTTATACTTTTCTTCATATACATCTTATGCATTTTTTGTTAAGTTTATACCTATTTCATTTTTTGAGGTGCTAAGGTAAATAGTGTTGTGTTTTTAATTTCAAATCCTGCTTATTTATTGAAAGCAATTTTCTTTTGTATATTAACCCACGACCTTGCTATACTTGCTTCTTAGTTTCAGGATTTGTGTGTGTGTGTGTGTACATGTGAATTTTTTTGAATTTTCTACATAGATGATCATGTCTTCTGCAAACAAAGACAGTTTTATTTCTTCCTTCCCAGTCTGTATATCTCTTACTTCCTTTTCTTTTCTTTTTTTTATTACATTAGCTAGAACTTCAAGTACAATGTTGAAAAGGAGTGGTGAGAGGAGACATCCTTGCCTTGTTCATGAATTTAGTAGACAAGCTCCTAGTTTCTCACCATTAAGTATGATGTTAGCTGTAGGCTTATAGTAGATATTCTTTATCAAGTTAAGGAAGTTTCCTCTACTCTTAGTTTGCTAAGAGTTTTTATAATGAATGAGTGTTGGATTTTCTCAAAAGCTCTTTCTGCATCTATTGATCTGATCATGTGAGTTTTCTTCTTTAGCCTGTTGATGTGATAGCTTACACTACTTGATTTTCAAATGTTGACCCAGCCTTCCATACCTGGAATAAATATCACTTGGTCATGATGTATAATTCTTCTTATACATTATTGAATTCAATTTCCTAATATCTTGTTCAGGATTTTTGCATCTATGTTTATGAGAGATTGGTCTGTAGTTTTCTTTTCTTGTGATGTCTTTGTCTGATCTTGGTATTAGGGTAATGCTGGAGTCATAGAATGAATTAGGAAGTATTATCTCTGACTCTTGCTTCTGCAAAAGTTTCTATAGAATTGCTATAAACTCTTCTTCAAATGTTTGGTAGAATTCACCAGTGAACCAATCTGGGCCTGGTGCTTCCTGTTTTGAGAGATTATTAATTATTGATTCAACTTCTTTAATATCTAGACTTATTTGGATTGTCTATTTCTTCTTAAGTGAGTTTTGGAAGATTGTGTCTTTCAAGAAATTGGTTTATTTCATCTAAGTTATAAAATTTGTGGACATAGAGTTGTTCATAATATTCTCTGATTATCCTTCTAAGGTCCATGGGATCTATAGTGATAGCCTCTCTTTCATTTTTGATGTTAGTAATTTTGTCTTTATTAGCCTGGTTTGAGATTTATTAATTTTATTGATCTTTTCAAAGAACCCACTTCTGCTTTTGTTGATTTTCTCTACTAATTTCCTGTTTTAAATTTCATTGATTTCTGCTCCAATTTTTATTATTTCTTTTATTCTGCTAACTTTGGATTTAGTTTGGTCTTCTTTTTCTAGTTTCCTGAGATGGGAGCTTAGATGACTAATTTTAAATCTTTCTTCTTTTCATATCTATATATATAAATACAAAATATATAAATATGTATAATATATGAAAAATATATAAAATTATATATAAAAATTTGCCTCTAAACACTGCTTTTACTGTATCCCACAAATTTTGTTGTTATATTTTCATTTTCTTTTAGTTCAAAATATTTTTAAATTTCTCTTGAGATTTCTTTTGTAACCCATGTGTTATTTAAAAGTATGTTTTTTAATTTCTAAGTATTATGGGTTTTTTTCCTGCTGTTTCTGTTATTTATTCTTAGTTTAATTCCACTGTGGCCTGAGAGTGTACGTTCCATGATTTATATTCTTTTAAATTTGTAAAGGTGTGCTTTATAGCCCAGAATGTGGTCTATCTTGATTAATATTCTTTGTGAGCTTGAAATGATGTTTATTTTGTTGTTTGATACAGCAGTCTGTAGATGTAAATTATATCCAGTGGATTTATGGTGCAGTTGAGTTTAACTATTTCCTTATATATTTTCTGTTGCTGGACCTTCCAATATCTTATAGAGTGGGTGTTAAAGTATCCAACTATAATGATGGATTCATCTATTTTTTTCCTTGCATTTCTATCACTTTTTACCGCACATATTTTGATGCTTTTTTGTTAGGCATGTACACATTAAGGATTTTTATGTCTTCTCATGTATTGACCCCTTTATCATTATGTAATGCCCCCTTTATCTCTGATGATTTTTCTTGCTCTGAAGTCTGCTCTGTTTAAATTAATAGAGCTACTCCAGCTTTCTTTTGATTAGTGTTAGCATGGTATATCTTTCTCCATCCCTTTACTTTTTTTTCTATCCCTTTAATCTATGGCTTTATATTTAAAGTGAGTTTATTATAAATAACATGTAGTTGAGTCTTGCTTTTAGATTCATACTGACGATCTCTGTCTTTTAATTGGTGTATTTAGACGATTGATGTTTAAAGTAATCATTGATATATTTGGATTAATATTTATTCTATTTGTTACTGTTTTACATTTATTACCATTGTTCTTTGTTTCTATGTTCCTTTTCTATTCTTTTCCTGCTTTTTGTGGTTTTATTTGAGCATTTTATATGATTCCATTTTCCCTCCCTTCTGAGCATGTCAATTATACTTCTTCTTCTTCTTTTTTTTTTTTTAGATAGAGTCTCACTCTATCACGCTGGCTAGAGTGCAGTGCATCATTGCAGCTCACTGCAACCTCAAACTCCTTGGCTCAAGCGATCCTCCTGCCTCAGCCTCCTGAGTAGCTGGGGCTACAGATGCACTCCACCACATCTGGCTAATTTTTCTATTTTTAGTAGAGACAGGGTCTTACTCCTACTCAGGCTGGTCTCAAACCCCTGAGTGCAAGCGATCCTCATGCCTTGGCCTCCCAGAGTGCTAGTATTACAGGCGTGAGCCACCATGCCTGGCCTATACTTTTTAAAAATATTTTTTTAGTGGTTGCCCTAGAGCTTGCAATATACATTTACAACTAATCCAAGTCCACTTTGAAATAACACTATAGTACTTCACAAGTAGTGTAAATTCCTTATAATAACAAAGTATTCCTAATACCTCCCTCCTATCCCTTGTATTATTACTGTCATTCCTTTCAGTCATATATAAGCTTTAAACATCAAATACATTGTTGTTATTATTATTTTGAACATATTGTTTTTGTTAGATCAATTAAGAATAAGAAAAATCAATATTTTTATTTTATCTTCATGTATTCATTCTCTTCCTTTCTTTATGTAGATCCAAGGTTCTGACGTATGTCATTTTCCTTCTCCTTGAGAAATTTCTTTTAACATTTCTTGTGAGGGAGATTAACTAGCAATAAGTTCCCTTGATTTTTTTTTTTTTTTTTGGTCTAAGAAATTCTTTATTTCTTCTTCACTTTTGAAGGATAACTTAGCAGAATACAGAATTCTAGGCTGGTGGATTTTTTCTCACAAGACCCTAGAGGGGTCTAGGGGGTAGATCCCTCATGAATTGGTTGGTGCTATTCTTGCACTAGTGAGTGCTCATTTTGGTGAGACTGGATTAGTTCTTGAGGAAATGGGTTATTTCCCCTGAGAGTGGGTTGATGGAAAGCCAGGATGTTCCTTAGTCTTTCCTTGCTTGCATGATTTCTAAGGAGAAGTCAGATGTAATTGTCATCTTTACTCCTCTATGGTTAAGATATTTTTTTCCTGTGACTTCTTTCAAGATTTTATTTACCTTTGATTTTATGAAGTTTGAATATGATATGCCTAGATATAATATATATCTCTCTCCCTCTCTCTCTCTCTCCACAGCTGTGCCCTCAGCTGTGAGCGTCACAATTTCCTTCCATTTATTCTGCTTTGTGTTCTGTGAGCTTCCTAGATCTGTGGTTTGGTGTCTGCTATGGTTTGGATATGGTTTGTTTGTCTCTGCCAAAACTCATGTAGAAATTTGATCCCCAATGCTGGGAGGTGGGACCTAGTAGGCAGTATTTGGGTCTAGGGGGTAGATCCCTCATGAATTGGTTGGTGCTATTCTTGCACTAGTGAGTGCTCATTTTGGTGAGACTGGATTAGTTCTTGAGGAAATGGGTTATTTCCCCTGAGAGTGGGTTGATGGAAAGCCAGGATGTTCCTGGAGTTTTCTTTCTTCCCACATGTCTGATTCCCCTTTCACTTTCTCTTTCATGTTATGACAGAGCACACAGCCCCCACCAGAAGCCAGGGCCATGCCATTGAACTTACCAGCCTAGAGAACTGTGAGCTAAATAAACCTCTTTTAAAAAATACCTTACCCAGCCTCAGGTATTCTGTTTTAGCAACACAAAATGGACTAACACAGTGTCAGAGATTAATTTAGGGAAAATTCTTAGTCATTACTTCAAATATTTCTTCTGTTTTTTTTTCTTTCTTTCTTCTCCTTCTGGTATTCCCATTACACATACAAGTTACACAGAAGTTGTCCCACACTTCTTGGATATTCTGTTCCGTTTTTTTTTTTCCCTCTTTGCTTTTCAGTTTTGGAAGTTTCTATTAAAATACCCTCAAGCTCAGAGATTCTTTCCTCAGTGTTGTCCAGTCTGCTAATGAATCCATCAAAGGCACTCTTCATATGTGTCACAACTCTTTTTGCTTCTTTCTTAGAATTTCCATCTCTTTGCTTACAATACTCATCGGTTCTTGCATGTTGTCCACTGTTTTGCATTAGAGCCCTTAGGACGTTAATCATAGCTGTTTTAGAATTCCAGTCTGATATTTCTAACATCTGTGGCATATCTAGTCTGGTTCTAGTGCTTGCATCGACTCTTCAGACTGTGTTTTAGCTTTTTAGTATGCCATGTAATTTTTTGTTGCATGATGTACATAATGCACTAGAGAAAAGAAACTTCGGTAAATAGGTCTTTAGTGATGTGGTGGCGAGGTGGAGAGGAGGGGACATGTTTCATAGTCCTACAATTAGGTCTCAGCCTTGTAGTGAGCCTGTGCTCTCAGCTGTGAACTTCATAAGTACTTCTCAGTCCTCCTCCCACGCACGTGGGAAAGGATGTGTAAAGGAAGCTGAAGGTGGGTATTTCCTTTCTCCAGGTGGGTTGGGTCCCCAGTAGGTTAGACTCCAGTAAAATAGTTTCTCTTGAGGGCAGACCTTGTTGAGAAGGTCTTTACCTCTCCCCACTCCAGAAGCAGGAGATGTTCACTGTGAGAACCTGGTAGAGCTCCTGGATATAAACTCACAATAGTGGGATCCCCAGGAGTTTTTAATTTTCAGGCTTTTCCACACAGAGCCTTCAGCAATTTGTCAATTACAGTTGAGGTTCTCCTATCCTGGTACTGGTTCCCACAGAGGTCTCTGCTCCAGTAAGTTGCAATTAATTCCTTATATTTGCCTTGAGCTTCAAATTTGGGGACAGTAGTTTGCCCTGTGACCTTACTTCTCTGATGAATCTAAGAAGAGTTGTTGATTTTCAGTTCGACCAACTTTTCACTTGTTGTTAGCACAGAGTGATGATGTTTAAGGTCCTTATCTGCCAGACTGGAAACCAAAAGTCCCACCTGCTTTTTTCAAGCTGTGTAAGTTACCTAACTTTTCTGTGCCTTAATCTCTTTATCAATAAAATGACATAATACTAATAGTATCTATCTAATGCTAAGAGCTGTTATGAAGATTAAATGAGTTAACACATGTAAAGCTCTTAAAATGGCAACTAGCATTTAGTAAGACATAATAAATGTTAAGTATTACTATTATTTTTGTGTGTTTATGCTTTAACTACAAAAATAGGAATATATGTGTGTTTATATAAGTAGATATAATAAATACTTTATAATACTAGTAAGTATATATTACTCCTCAATTGCTGCTTTCTTGAACCAACATTTGCTAGATAGGGGTCAAGATTGGCCCAAGTCAGTATGTATAGCTAACAGCTGACATGTGTTGAATGCTTTATGGCAACCGTTTGTTTTTTATAGAATTATTGGATTTAATTCTCACAAGAAATATACGATGTGAGTGCTATTATTATCCTCATTTTATAGACGAGGAAATGAAGCTTAGAAAGATAAAGTAACTTGCCCAAAAGTGTGCAGCTAGTAAGGAATGGAGCTAATATTTGACCCTAAAAAATTTTACCCCAGAACATGAGCTTATAACTACTTTTCTGCCTTCTAATATGTTATTTTCTTAAAAGCTGTATAATATTGTATAACAGCAATAGATCGTCACCTGATTTACAACAAATATCACAAACGTTCACTAAGGGAAAGATGGTCTTTTCAACAAATGGTTTAATTAAATATCCACATAAAAAGTATTAATCCTGGCCTCTACATTATACTTACACACAAAAGTAATCCATGATGGGTTGTAGATTTATATGCGAAAACTAAAGCAATAAAGTGTTTGGAACTGTGTTTTCCAATACACCAACCACTAGCCCCTTGTGGCTATTTAAATTCAATAAAATTAAAAATTCATTTCCTCGGTTGTACTAGCCACATTTCAAGCACTCAATAGCCCCATGGGGCTAGTAGCTACTATATTGGATGGTACAGATATTGAACATTGCCATCATCACAGAAAGTTCTTTCAGAGAGCTCTATTCTGAAAGAAAAGAAAATAATTTCTTGTGACCAAGAGGTAGGCAAATATCTCTTAGACAAAACACCTAACATGCTAGCCATAAAAGAAAGGACTGATAAGTTAGACTTCATTTAAAAAGACCCATATTCATAATATGTAAAAATTCACACAAATTAATAAGAAAGATAGATACCTCACCACCCAAAATGGGCAAAAGTCCTGAAGAGGTACTTCACAAAAGAATATATCCAAATGGTCAAGAAATATATAAAGGGTGTTCAACATATCAGTAAAATGAGAATTTAAACCATAAAAAGATACCACTGCACACCCACTAGAACGCCTAAACTTAAATCAACACACAAGATCAAGTATTGGGGAGGCTGTAGAATAAACTGGAGCACTTAGGCACCACTGGTGGAAGTATAAATTGGTACAACCATTTTGACATTAAAAACTCACCATAAGCCGACCATATGGCCCAAAATATTCATCCTTGGACAGATATACCCAAAAGATATGAGTGCTTATGTCCATCAGAAGATTTGTACAAGAACATTCATAGCAGTATATTCATAATAGCTGGAAGAGATCTAAATATCCTCAATAATAAAATGGATAAATAAATAATAAACTTTGGCACATTCATACAATGGGATACTATCTGGCAAAAAACCAAACTTACCAATATATGGAAAAACTTGAATAGACCTCATAGACAAAATGTTGAATGAGAGTTCATACTGCATAGTTTTATTTACATGAAGTTTCAAAAGCAGGCAAATTAACCTGTAGTTATGGAAATCAGAGGCATTGTTACCCTTGGAGATAACCACTGGGAGGGGGCATAGTGAGCCTTCTAAGATGCTGGAAAGGTTCTATTTCATGATCTTCATGGTGTATAATCTATACGCTTAGAAACTGTATACCTTAACTATATGCAAGTAAAACTAACTAAAATATAGGCATATATATGTATGTGTATATATATATATGTGTGCACGTGAATGCCCACACATACTCACACATACTCACACACACACATGCAATTTGTAGTAAGCATTGTGCAGCAAACAAAATGGGCAAATAGAGAAACTGGGAGGAGCAGTATCTCCTAAGAGAGCGTGGTCAGAAAAGACCAGGAGGTAGCTTTGAGACATAAAGCTTGAAGCATCTTCCAGAGCCTAGAATCCAGCAAAAGGAATCACAAGTGCAAAGCTACTGAGGCAGGTTAGAACCAGGAGACCAGGAATATTAGAGGCTGTGACCAGAGGCCAGTGGGGGTGGAGTGCAGTGAGCCCCTGGATGAATGCAGTTGGAGAGAGAGTCAGAGGCCAGATCATGCTGGATTTAGAGGCCATAGTAAGGAGCTTAGACTTGTTTAAAGAGCTATGAAGGGCTGGGTGTGGTGGCTCACGCCTGTAATCCTAGCACTCTGGGAGGCCAAGGCAGAAGGATCACTTGAGGTCAGGAATTCAAGACCAGCCCCAGCAAGAGTAAGACCCTGTCTCTACCAAAACCAGAGAAAAATTAGGTGTGGTGGCACACGCCTGTAGCCCCAGCTACTCAGGAGGCTGAGGCAGGAGGATTGCTTGAGCCCAGAAGTTTAAGGTTGCAGTGAGCTATGATGATGCCACTGTACTCTAGCCTGGGGCAGCAGAATGAGATGCTGTCTCAAAAAAAAAAAAAAAAAAAAAAAAAAAAAGCTATGAAGAACCATAGAAGAGTTGTAAGCAGGAGACAAATAGGATCCAATGTATATTTTTAAAAAATCATTCTGGTTTAAGGATTGAAAGAAGGCATGGGGAGAAGCAATGAGGTGGATGAGAAGGTAATTGCAGTAGGCTCTAGGCCATAGAACAGCCACATCATGCAACACAACTCAACTCAGGGAGGTGGTGGAGGAGTGGGGGGAAATTTACATGGAATACAATGAGAATGAGGCTGCTAGGAATTGAGCAAGGTTTGGCCTTGTCCAGCAATCACTATTGGCAATTCAGAAGAAAAGTAGACAGATGCCAATTATGTTTCAGATGTAGACTTGACAGAACTTGCTGGTTTGCTGGATATGGGAGGTGAGGGAGGCAGCCTTCTAAAATGGCTTCCAAAAATTCTCACCTCCTGGTATTCAAGCCCTTGTGTAATTCCCTCCTCTTGAGTGTGGGCTGAATTTAATGGCTTGCCTCTAACAAATAGAATATGGCAAAGTGATGGGATGTTGCTTCTGAATTTAGGTTGTAAAAGAATGCGACTTCCATCTTGCTGGCATTGTCTCTCTGGCTTTTCCTGTGTGCTTACCTTGATAGCAAGGGCCACCCAGCAAAGAACTGAGGGTGGCCTCTGGCCAACAGCCAGTGAACAACTGAGGCCCTCAGTCCTATTACCTGAAAGAAACAAGATCCTTCCAACAACCATGTGAGTGTGCCTAGAAGCAGATCTTTCCCCAGGTGAGTCTTCAGATGAGACCACAGACCTGAGCCAACACTCTGATTACAGCCTTGCGAGAGACTGTAAAGCAGAGGACCCAGCTAAGCTGTGCCCAGATTCCTGACCCACAGAAACTATGAGATTATATGTGCATTATCTTAAGCCACTAAACTTTGGGGTAGTTTGTTATGCAACAATAGATAAGTAATATAGGAGGCGAGGGAAAGAGGATGGTTCTCACCTAATTTCTTGAGCAACAGGGTAGCTAGAGATGCCAAGATTCCAGGGGGAGAAATAGATTTCTGAGGGTAGGGGGAATAAACACGCATTTCATCTATCAGACATCTAAGTAAGATATTGGGTAAGCCATGAATACAAAAGTCTGGTACTTCTTTTATATGACATTTGAGGTTGTAGTTTTCCACCAATCAGAGAAGTAAAATCCAAAACTTGGGTTTGGACTTACTGGAAAGAGGTAAATCGGGCCTTTCCTTTTGCTTCAATGGGGTTTAAGAAAACTGAATCCTCTGTTTGGTCCAGTACAGCTGTCTCAAGTTCTACTTTGAGGCCAAAACCTCAGCTACTAATCCAGTGTTTCTTATACTTGCTTTGCCTTATTTGATCCTTGTTGCATATGTCCTCCTTGAGGAAGAAGGAAAGTAGCAAGACAAAGTTTGGGAATGCCTGCTTCTCTGGGCCACATTGCAATACAACAGTGGCCATTTCTAAAATCTTAAAGGTCTAAATCCCAGGCTTTAGCCTGGCTCAGTGTTTCTCAACAGGATCTCTATGTTGGTACTTGGCCCAAGACAATTTTTTGTTGTACTGGAGTGTCCTGAGCATTGCAGCTGATTTTGCATATACTGGTAGAAACTGCAGTCATTGTGATAACCCCAAATAGCTTTCCCACAATTCCAGATGCTTCTCTGTGGGATGGTACCCCCCATCCTTGAGAACCAGTGGATTATTTGTACTTGCTCACCTGCAACATCTGCCACTCATACTTTGAGTTTGCACCCTGCCATTTCCTAGTTGCCTGCTTGGCAGGAGTTTCCAGATTATTAAATGTTCTCATTCCTAGAACCTTAAATACAATGGATTCTCAAAGAACTAAAATAAAATGCAAGTATAAGAGTGATTCAGATTATAGTTGAATTTTATATGATTTATAAAGCAACATGGAATCTTGTAGAAACTCAGGGACGTTGTTATAACTAGCGTTCTTTGTTCTGTGGTGTGCTAAAAAGAGAGTCAGTTCATGGAGAATAATAAGATGCGTCCTAATGTTTCCGATTTGTGACAGCGGATGCCCTGGGAGAAGAGTTGGGAAATTCTGACCTCGATCTGGTGATCGTGGCTGTCAAAAGTCTCTGAAGAATCCATTCTTACATTGGGTTGTGAAGTTATTATTCTATCTCAGATCTATGAAAGAAAATAAAATCTTCATTTGTGTATATTTGATAAGCTTATCATAAATAGTAACTATCATAGAACTTTCATTGGACACCTACTATGAGCTAGGTACTGTGTAGTTTCTTTGAAAACGCTCTGTAGTGAGCAATATTATCATTCCCATTTGCATGTAAGGAAATTAAAGCGTAGGAAACTTGTGTAGCTTACTCAGGATCACTAAGCCAGTAAGCGACAATGTCCAATCACAAATTCAGACTTTGAAACTCATTCTACAATTTCTTTTCATGGATCTGGAGTGACTTTATCCAACAGCTATGTATTGGGCACCACCGTGTGCAGGGCCCTGCACTGGGCACACAGGACGGAGATGTTCCTGCCTGCGTGGATGTGTGTATAGGTGCATGAACGCGTGGATAGATGGATAAAATAAACGATGGGGGAACACATGGAATACATGAACGAATGAAGGAGTCATGGCCTGGGGGAATGAGATGGAAGAGTGGATGGAATGGGTGGGTGAGTGAGTGCAGGAGGAAGTAAACGAAAGAATGTCAGTGAATGAATGAATGAAGTGGTTTACGAGTCTGCGCTACCAGCAGCAGCCCCGAGAGCCCGGCGGCTGGCGGGTAGGCGGACGGGCGGCTACTCCACACAGTACGGTAGGCGCGGGCTGCTCCCCCTGAAGCCCCGCTCGCGCCTCCTCCCCTCCCTCCTCTCCTCCCCTCTCCTCCCCACTCCTCCTCCGCCGCCGCCGCCGCCGCCACCGGCCGCCCGCCGGCCGCCACGACCCCAGTCCCCGGCGGGCGGGCGGAGGAGGCGACCGCCGCGCGCTGCTCCTGCCGCCGCCGCCGCCGGGCGCGCCGCGATGCGCAGAGGGGCCGCGCCGCCCGGGGGCCGCCGCCGCCGCGCCGCACCATGAAGCTCCGCAGCAAGGCGGCGGCGCTGCTCCTGCTCGCGCTGGCCGCGCTGCTGCTCGCGCTGCTGTCCCTGCGCGCCGGCCGCGCTGAGCCCCCCGCGCCGCCCGCGCGCCCCGCGTCCGCCCCGCAGCGCCACCCCGCGCCGGTCCCCGCTCGCCGATCGGGTCCAGGCGCCCTCCCCGGGGCCAGCCCGGGCGCTCGGAGGCGCCGGCCCCCGCGTCTGCGCCCCCGAGCGGGCCGCCGGGGCGCGGCGAGACCGGAGAAGTTGGCGAGGTGAGTCGTGGCAACCCCAGAATCCCATCGGGGGACCCGTGTCTCGCTCCCGTCACCCGTGCCAAGTCCAGGAGAGGCTCTGGGCTGGAGGGACGGACTCCAGGTTTCACCCACCGGGTGCCCCCAGCTATTTCTTACCCTGCTAGAAATGAAGACCCACCTTGGTGGAGTCCTAAGCGCTCAGTGCCGATTATCACGTACGTTTTTGAAGAAGTGTCAGGGAAAGGGGTTTGTATTTTTAACTATCAAGGCAAGGCGTATTTTTGCATTCTTGCAAACATGCGCCCTTTGTTTAATTTTTCAAAAGCCATCCCTATGCAAGAATGCTTTATCTAATTCTCATGTTTCACTGGAGAATTTTGACCGAAAACTTAGATCAGATTGAGTTGGAAAAGTTAGATGTTTGCCAGGGACTGGCTGCCTCTCATTGAACCTCGAGTACCCCTGTGCTTAGAACAAGAGGCACTTGACCTAAGTTTGTTAAAAAGTTTTCTCCTCGGAAGGAGTGATGCGTGGCACGGGAGAGACAGAGAGGGGGTTTCCTGTTCCTCATTCTGCTTCAGGCTCAAGTATGGTCAAAGGGTCCTACAAGGAAAACATCTTAACCTTCGACCTTCTGTTTGATATTCTCTTTCCCTACACAAAGCTTAACACGCCACGGCTTTTCATCAGAGCGTTTTATCTTTGACCTTAGGGTTGCTGGAACGCCCGCAGGTTGGGGATTTGCGTTCGTTTCCTTTGTTGTGGAGAGCTTTTTAACAATCTGCTTGTCTTGTAGCGGATCTGTTTCCTTTGCCCTTTCAAAGCTGTTGTTTGTAACTGCCATTGCAACGTCCACGTTTGCTGGGCTCCTTAATTACTTGAAACCGAGTTGAAGAATTCCTTTTGACCATAATGACTAAATCTGTTTGGAGCTTTTGCTGTAACTAAGAAAAAAGACACGAAACCTCAAGAAGTAGCTGTGTCAGCTTTTGTTTCTCTTCTGCCTTATAATAAATGTACAGATGGGTACTGACAAGTTTTAGGGGAAAAGCCAAATGATCTATGGAATTACAGTACAGCCCTGGCTCAGTGTATACAGTCTTTAAAATAAGGACATTCGCTTGAGCCCAGGAGTTCCAGGTCACAGTGAGCTATGATTGCGCCACTGCACTCCAGCCTGGGCAACAGAGTGAGACTCTGTCTCTAAAACATAATAATAAAATAAAATAAAATAAGGGTATTTCTGTTGGGAATTTAATAGGATTTCACCTCCTCTATACAGAGTTTTCTAATAATAGATTAAATTAGGGTTTAACTGCAAGTCTACTATGATATCTGAATGTGATGGGACACTGGTAAGATAATAACAAGAACTGACTCCACTTAACATAGCTGATCTATTGACAGGGACAGTGCTAAGAGCAGCACATAAACATAGCCGCTGTTAACCCTTACGTGTACGACTACGTAATCCATACTATAACCCTTTGACAGTGGTTCTCAAAGCGTGGACTTCAGAACAGGAGCACCAGTGTCACCTGGGAACTTGTTAGAAATGCAGATTCTCAAGCCCCAACCCAGGCCTACAGAATCAGAGACTATGGGGGTAGGGTCAGTAATCTGTTTTATTTTTATTCATTTATTTATTTTCTGAGAGAAATTCTCCCTCTTATTGCCTGGGCTAGAGTGCAGTGGTGTCATCATAGCTCACTGCAGCCTCAAACTCCCGGGCTCAAGCAATACTCCTGCCTCAGCCTCCCAAGTAGCTGGGACTACAGGCACGAATCACCACACCTGGCTCATTTTTGTGTTTTTTTATAGAGATGAGGTGGTCTTGCTATGTTGCTCAGGCTGCTCTCAAACTGGACTCAAGTGATCCTCCCACCTCGGCCTCCCAAAGTGCTAGGATGACAGGCATGAGCCACTGTGCCTGGCAGTAATCTGTTTTAACAGGCCCCCCTGTTGTTTATGATGCACACCAAAGTTTGAGAACCTGCTCTGTGAAGTAAGCACTAATGTTATCCCCATTTTACAGATGAGGAAAGGAAAGTGTTGCATAAGGATTAGCAATTTGTCCAAGGTTCATGGGTAACATTGTAGAGAAGCATAAAGATCCAGGCAGTGTGGGCTCAGGTTGAGCACTTACTTGCTATACTGATGTCATACAATAGTCTTGCCTGTGATTCTCAATTTTACTGAGATTTTTCTAAAGAAACACCATAGATTTTTGGAACTGTCTCATTCTTCAAGGTGTTGGGAACATCAGAGCAGCATCTTTTGTCTCTATCTGAACAAATTGGCTCTGACTAGGAGGAGATCATGAATGGAATCCAAATGGATGTTTTAGGGAAGGACTATTTCCAGGAGCAACAGTACCCTTGAAGCCATTTTTCTTTTGAACATATCTCTTAGATTATCATGGAAATCATGGCCAAACACCATAGGAATAAAGAACAAAATTTTGAAACTTGGAAAAGAGTAAAAAACAAAAGCCACAGGAAGTCTCAGGCTCAAATGCATAAACAGTTGACATTTTCTGGGACTTATTTATTGTTTCTTTTGCTACCTCGACAGAAATGGCAACAGAAGATTCTGAAGTAGTATGGGAGCAGGAGGAAAGATCTCTGCATGGACTCCTTTATTGCTTTCCTAGTTCTGTTTGGGTTAAATTTTTGTGGTTTAGGAGGAATTTCATTTAGGGAGGGAAGAGAAAGCCTCGTGCTTTCAGAAAAACGAGTGCTTTAATCTCTTTACGTGGCTAGAATCCAGAAGAGATGAAGGCTTCATGATCTTGTTTCTCCGGCCTGGGGAGGGTAAGACTTGTGGCTGAAGTTAGCTGAAAGCTTGGAGTTGGATGTGACATAGTCTGCCACCTGCTTACCATCCACGGCCTGGGCTGCCTCGCCTCCCCCAGGGTACTGCTGTAAGGGAAGTTCTGCCACGTCAACGCAGGAAACATAGCACTCTCCTTCCACATCTTGTTTTCATTTCTGAGAAGTTTCCAAGGACTTGCCTAGTTAGCAGGCAGACCCTACAATTTTATAACTAGTCATTTATATGCAATCTGTCCTGTGGTGGCCTCCTTCTCTATAAATATAAAGCCAGGAGGTAAGGTCTGAGTTTTTCGGTCAAGGGTGGAATCTGAAAACGGACACCATACTGGAAGTGGCAGTCTCAGTGCAGAAGAGAAATGAAATCTTCCTTCTATTTTGGTTTATTGGTGATTTACACCTGGCTGACATCCAGAAAGAATTTGAGACGATGTATAGTAAAAGACACATATACAATAAGGCCATTGAAAGAGTTATTAAAAAAAAGAAAAGTCATAAAGAGGAGGGAGAAAGAAGTATGGTTTGTCAAAAACAAACAGTACTTTTGTTAGTAGGATTAAGTGTTAAATTTAGCTCTAAGCTTCCTGGCAGCCATGTCAAAAAGGGAACCCTGATGGGCTACCTCATTTTCACTGAATAAAGAGGAAACATTTACCAAGAGAGATTTTTTTTTTCATGGAACTGAATTACAAAATGAGAATTTTACCTGGGAATAGATTTTAGACTTTAGAAGACAATCTCTCTAGCTTGCTTCTGAAAACTTCTCCTTGAGCCTACATGTCGAAAAGGAAGTTTCATGTAACTGCTAATCAGTGCAATATAAAAAGGAATTTGGCATCTGGAGTCCAGCAAATTGGGTTGTAGTCTAAAGTAAAATGAGCAAATCAATCCAAAAGTTTTCTGAGCTCTTTCAGCTTTGACACTTGATGATCCTGTGATGAGATCATCAAGTTTAACAGCAAAATCCCAACAATGACTATTACATGGCCCTTTGTGCTGTCTCTTGCAAAATCACTGTTTCTCATTTATTGGCTCCATCCTAGGAGCTCTGACTGATTACTCAACCTCAACCCTCTCCTGAACTTTATTCTTTTTCTTCTGTATTGGCCAGGATATTTCTGTTTTCTCTCAAAAATATGGTTTCTTAGGGAGACTTAGGCTACCTCTGAGCCTGTGGTGTTCCTCTGCCATTTTGTTCCACAGTCATTTAGCAAATGTTATTGCACATTTACTCTGCTGGGCACTCACTGTACAGTGGTGAATGGGGTTGCTGCCCTCCCAGAATTGTGGGAGGAGGAGAGACAATACAGAAGCATGTTACACTTGGCAGCCTCCCCAGTTGCCCCAAAGAGAGGAAGCACATGTACTTGCTCATCAAGAGATACCACTTCCTGCAGTTCCCTTTGGTCTCTGAGACAAATCTTCTCAGAATGTCCATGGCTGCATAAAGCTCTCGCCAAAGAGGGATGGCGTTATATAGCAAAATGCAAAGTGTATGGCCGTCCTATAATTAGCTGATAGCCCCAGAGCACAGTAAAGATCTCTAGATCTTGGGTACCATCTGTGATAGTATGTAGCTATGAGCGTTGATTCTATTCACAATTCATTTTTGTTGATTGGTCCATGAGTCCCCTCTGTCACCCTCCATGCATACCCAATCAGTAAGACCTGTTGGTTTTGTCTCAGAATATGTCCCCAGTCCCACCGTGGTTACCACTGAGTGTCTGACCTCCATCACTGCTGGGGGACCCCTGCGGTAGCCTGCTCTCTGGTTTGCGTGGCTCCACTCTAGCGCCCTCTACAGTCCATTTTCCGTATAGCGGCTGGAATAATCTTAACCAGCTAGACCAGCTGGGGTCACTTTGCTGGTTAAAGCCTCCCATGACTGACTTGCCATCCCACTAAGAATAAAATTCAGCTTCTTGGTGTGGCCTTTGAGCCCTTGCCTGATCTCAGCCCCACATCGTTCTCTGACCTTGTCTCCGACCACTCTCCAGTCACTCACTCCGCTTCAGCCACGCTGGCGTTCAAATATGCTGAGCCCATTCCCGCCTCAGCACTTAGCACTTGTTCCCTGTGCTGGAATGTTCTTTGCTCACATTCTCACGTGGCCAGCTCCCTCGCATCTTTCAGGTCTGTGCTTGAATGTTTCCTCCTCAGAGGGGTCTTCCTAGCTGCTCGAGAACACAGGACCTTCCCATCATTCTCGTGTCCCTTACCCTGTTTAGTGTTTGGTTTTTATAGCATCCATCGTTATATGAATATTGTATTTTATTTGCTCCTCTCCCCTCATGCGCACTTCATGTCTTATTAATCACTGGATCACTGGCTCCTAGAACAGAGATGATGTCATAGAAGGTACTCAAGAAAATATTTGTTGGATGAACTAATGAACGAATGCAGCACCTCGCCTGTGTCAGCACTATGCTAGCACTTTACTTATATTATTACCGTCCTATTATTCGATAATATCCAAAACAGTCCCTTACCCTTTAGAAGAATAGTGAGGATCTTTAAGGGTAACACCATCAAAAGAGAGAAATTTTTTTTTTCTTTTTAATGGATTTTATTTTGTAGAACAGTTTTCCACTTACAGAAAAATCTAGAAAGTATAGAGAATTTTCATATAACCAGCACCTAGTTTCGTCTATTACTAAAAATCTTCCAGTAGTGTGACATACTTGTTACAATCAATGAACTAATATTGATACATTATTATTAATGTTTAATTTATTTAGATTGATACATTATTATTAATGTTTAATTTATTTAGATTTCTTTGGCTTTGCATGATGTCCTTGTTCTGTTCTAGGATCTCATTCATGATGCCACATTACATTTAGTTGTCATGGTCTTTTTTAGGCTCCTCTTAACTGTGGCAGTTTCTCAAATTTTTCCTTCTGGTGACCTTGAATTTTCTTTTCTTTTTCTGTTTTTTGTTTTTGTTTTCTGTTGTTTATATTTAAGGATCTTGGCAGTTTTGAAGAGTACTAGTCAGTTATTTTGTAGGATGCCTTGCCTCTCTGTTGGCATGTGTCTGATGTTTTACTCATGATAATACTGGGGTTATGGATTATTGGGAGGAAAACCACAGGTAAATTGCCATTGTCATCACATCATATCAAGCATATGTACTATCAACGTGATTTAGGACTGCTAATCTTGGCCTTGGTCACTTGCCTGAGGCAGTGTTCGTCAGGTTTCTCCACCGTAAAGTCACTCTTTTTTCCAAAACCCTTTCTATACTGTGCACTGTGGAAGGAAATCACTATGCACAGCCCATACCTAAATCATGCTCCCCGTCTTTGATGGTGGAGTATTTACATAAATTATTTGAAATTCTTCTGCATGGGAGATTTGTTTCTTCTCCCCATTTATTAATTAATTTATATTCATATGGACTCATGGATATTTATTCTATACTTTGGGTTATGATCCAATATGACTTTATTGTGTTGTGTTGCTGAAAGTGTTTTAGTTTTGGCCATGAGGAGCTCTATTCAGTTGGCTTCGGTGCTCCTTTGACATATTCTCTGTTTTTGTCTTCATCCTTCTTTTGGGGTTTGTTTGTTTGTTTTTGAGCCCTTCCTTGCTGTCTGGCACTGTAAGATGCACCAGGCTCATCTTGTATATTTCCTGCCCCAGTCCTAGAATCGGCCATTTCTTCAAGGAGCCCTGCTTCCTTTTATTGGAGAATGGCATTGGAAACCAAGATCTGGGCACTACAAAGGCCCAAAATCAACAAATGCCTAGGCACTAGGCATGCCTGTTGCTACTGGAGTGTCATCTCTTTTAGGGCCTCACAGCTGACGGAGCAAAACATATACACGTTATACTAACCTATATATATGCATATAACTATAAATATTTCCATATGTAACCATCCCTGTCTATATTGAGCTAAACCTAGGTTCATGCTGATATCTCCAGCTCTAATCCATTGCCACATGGATCATTTTAGCTTCCTTTCCTTGCCTGTTTGGGAGAGGGAATGTTTTTATTTTCCAGAAGCCTGGCAGAAGTTTTTTCCCACCGCATTGGCTTTGGTTGGTTTAAATGCCTGTAATTTGGAGGAGCTACTAAGAAGTAGAGGGCTGGGATCAGATCAGTTGATTAACTTAAACTAAACAAGGTCGACCTTGAGTTAGGGATAAGGCCAAGCCTCCCCCCACAAAGCACTTGGGGGAGTATGGTGTGGTAGACATTGTCATTGCTTCCTGACTTCTATCCCTCCCTCACCATGCAGTTGTTGAGTGGACTGCAGCTCCAAGGGATGGTCTGCGCCCACCATGGTGATCCATCCCTTTCACAGTGTCAGCTTTGGGTATCCAGGACTAAGCCATCAATACATTCATTTCTCTGGCAAAGTTCCTGGTCCACAGGTGTCACATGACCCAACCTGGACCAATCGGCCAAAGGGAAGGACTTATTTTACATTATTGGACAAAATACTCCATCTTCTAGATATAAGTAAGAAAATAAATAGCTCCAGCTACTACCATGATCATAAGGGAACCGGCTTTAGGAGGAAGCCATCCCTTTGGGTAGGAGAGTGGACAAAGAAAGAGAATATGTGTCCTTGAGGACACCACTGAGCCCCAGACTCAATGAATCCTGAGGTCTACCCTATCTTGGGCCCTCCTGTTACATGCGTTGGAGTTGAGGTTTCTATTATATACATCCCAAATCATCTTAGCTGAACCAGATTGTCCTTTTAAATCAGAATCTTGGGGCTGTCATGGAGAGAATGGGGAATAGTTGCAGAGGGCACACAGGACATGAGCATCCACCATGCTCTGGAGCAGCCATTGTATGCACTTGACCTTATTGGAGGCTGCAGGTGATTTATCAGGGGTAGGTTCCTGGGCCAAATTAGAGCCTTTCTTAGGGATTTTTAAAAATTGGGATCAGAGACCTAAGGGAACAGCAAAAGGGCAAATTGTTTCTAGTGACTGAAACTGTAAGGTATGAAACTCAGGGACTGCAACCCTGTTTCTACCACGTGGAGAAAGGTGGTCTGCATTGAAAGTTCGTGGAAACCAAGATGATGTGGAGAGATGAGAAGCAAGGCAGAGCGACCGGGGTGGGACAGGGTCAGCTCTTAGCTCTGTTCCCAGGACCAGCTTCTGCCTTTCGCTGGCTGTGTTGTTCCAGCCTTTTCTAGAGTCTATGATGTAATAAGTTCCCCTTTTGTCCATAATCCAATTTGACTTGCATTCCTGTCGCTTGCCACCAAAGAATCTTGACTAATTTGGTTATGTAGCACCTGCTTTTAGCACCTATACTAAATTCAGTAAATAGTGGCCATATTGACACTTTTCCGTATACAAACTCACAGGTGAGCTTTGGAAGAAAATTTGAGAACAGATTTATTTTCCTCGGAAACCCTTCTCTTTATGTATAATTCACTGTAAGAAAATAAGAGACAAAATTTTATGGTGTATTGTGTTTTACCACAATTTTACAAATAATAAAAGGTAAGACTTCCACTGAAGATAGAATTTATTTTACATTACTCCTAAATATTCCCCAGCATTTGATTTATTTGACATTATGAAATTCTGAAAACTCCTGGAAAAAGAAGTTTCTTAATGTGATGCCTTTATTGGGAATCCCTGATTGTGTGCCAGCAAAGAGAGACTTTGCTATAATTAAAGGTCACTTTTCCATGACCTTCCCTCTCTTTTAGAAACACAAAAGACCCCAGTTATCTGAGCACTGGCCCCAAAGTAACAAGCCTAGCATCCACTTATCAGATTTTATCCCCCGAGGAGAATGGTTAATGGAAATTGGTATTAAAGTCTGAGCATTTAAAAAAGTGTACAAACACTTCAAATCTGGTTTGCAGTAAGGTAGAGTGTTGGTACTTAATATAATATGTGCTTTTTGCCTCCCTGCCTAGCCTGCTTTGGAGATATAGCATATTTAGAGAAAAATAAAGGCTTCTGATGAATTTCAAGTTAATATTTAATAATGATGATGATAACAGCTAATATTTAATGATAACTTCAAATATGCCAGGTACTTTATTAAGCACCTCCCTGCATTATTTCATTTAATCTTCATAACAACCTAAGAGGTAGGTGCTGTTATTCAATAGGTCAGAACTCTTTCAATTGCGAGTGATAGAATGCCAGCTCATCAGTTTTTATCACTTAATCATAAAAGAGGATTTACTGGCTCATGAAACTGGAAAGTGCAAAGCAGGTAAAGCTTTAGTCACTGGTGTATGGAGGATTTCTAGGCATCCTGCCTCCTTTTAGCTCTGTTTCCTTCTGTGCGGGCTGCACTCTCAGGTAGGTTTTCTCCATGTAATGATTCCCAACAGGTCTGGGCCTTCATCCTCCTCCTTTAGTAGCTCCTACGGGAAAAATTTCATCCGGCAGAAGTCCCCGGGCTGCCTGCATTGGCCCGACTTGGATCGCATGCGTATCCGATCACCGATGGCTACACCTGGGACACGTGCCGTCAGCTTGTGGGGTGAGGGTGGATGATTCAGCCTCTCCAAACCTCATGGGCTGAGAACCAAATAAGAGTGGTTTCCCCAAAAGAAAATTAAGGTGCTCTTACCAGAAAGTCCTGGAAATGGATACCAGTAAGAAACACCAAAACTAAAAGCAGATATCCAATACAATCAATATGTCCATTTTTCAGATGGGGAAGCTGAAGGGTAGCGGTGGTTAAAGTGTTTGTTCAAGATGGGACAGCCAAGTGACAGACCTAGAATTTGAAGCCAAGTTCATGTGCTTTTAGAATAAAATTGCTAACTGCCACGAAGTACTTGGGAACAAATCTCAAAATTTGAACTGTTTGATTGCTTTCTAGAATTCCTTTGAAAAAGATCTCTTTGATAAAAATTTCTCTAATTTTTATAATTAAAGATTGTTGGCCAAGCACGGTGGCTCACACCTGTAATCCTAGCACTCTGGGAGGCTGAGGCAGGAGGATCGTTTGAGGTGAGGAGTTCAAGACCAGCCTGAGCAAGAATGAGACCCCATCTCTACTAAAATAGAAAAAATTATCTGGGTGTGGTGGAGCATGCCTGTAGTCCTAGCTATTCGGGAGGCTGAGGCAGGAGGATTGCTTGAGCCGAGGAATTTGAGGTTGCTTTGAGCTAGGCTGATGCCACAACACTGTAGCCTGGGCAACAGAGCAAGACTCTGTCTCAAAAAAAAAAAAAAAAAAAAAAAGATTGTTCATATTTGTAAGGAAAAAACAACTTATAAAAATGATCCCATTTCAGGCTTTTAAAAAAGTTTTTATATGTTTGCATATCTATATACACACACCCATATGTATTGGGTATAACTTTGGAAGTCAGTATACCAAAATATTAATATTAACAGTGGTTATGAAATTAGAATTATGGGTGCCCCCTGCTTTTGCTTATATTTTAAAATTTTCCTAAATACATAAATATATGGATTACTTGTATAATTTATAAAACATCTTAAAGTATGTAAATTATCATAAAAATTAAAAATCCCTTATTGGCCTGAGGCTTAGGAGGTTGGAAATTAGTTCGGGAGACAATTTTTCTCTTTTCCTGTGTCTAAGTTTTAAGTCTTTCATTCTTCTTTTCAGGAAATGAAATAGAAATGGCCATTTGTAGAATATCTTCACCCTATTCTCCTCCCCTGTATGTCAACAGCCATTTATTTCAAACTAGCACTGCTGGTTCATATTTTATAATCTCAATAACATCTTAATTTGAAAAGAAGAGGGAGATGGAGAAATAGAATCTCCTGTATGTCAGGAACAATCATAAGGGGGAAAAATGAAATGAGAATTAGTCCAGGCACCATCACAGAATTCTGGAAGGAGAATAGATAAACACAGATGTGAATGACCTCAGCTGATGGCGAATGGACGGATTAAGAAGGTGGAGTTGGTGAAGGTCTGTTGTGGGACTCGTTCCCCGCACGAGGGCACCAAGGGAGGCTGGGAGTGGAGGACTGAAATCCAATCCATGCCAGGAGCCCTGGGTAGAGGCTTCATCTGCCCAGAGAGGGCTCTTTTTCTAACTCACTTGTGTGTGGCCCCAATATAGCCTAGTGATTACAAGCGTGGCCTCTTAAGTCCAGTTCCCTGGGTTTGAATCCTTGCTGTGACACTTACTAATCCTAAAGCTTATGTATGTGTCCAGTAATGTCTAAAAGCAAACTCACACACATATATACACAAAGCCATAATTACCAACTTAGGACATCGAATACCTACCATGCATTAGACCTAGACTTTGTTTAGGAACATAGCCATGTTTCAGATATCATGAACCTAATGAAATACGTGCATTAAAATTAAATGCATTTATCAAATAATTTTATTAAGCACCCGCCCATGGCGTTTTTTTGGCTCTCTGTTGACATTATTCATATAATACCATGACTTCAAGGCAAATGCCAGCTTTTCTGTCTTGAAAGATTAATGATACTTGATTTAACTCCAAACCATGGGTCATTAAAAGTGATTTAACTGCTAGCAAAGTCCTTAGTGTCACGTCTGGGTTCTGAGGGAAGGCTCTCATCATGGCTTTAATGGAGACATTTTTTGTCAAGGGATTCATGCCTTCCAAAACCTGTGGTTTGCAGGGAACTTTAGTAGTGACTCTTGCTGCCAACGTGCAATGTGGATATAATTACCCATCATCAGACTCTTCCACTAGGGGCTGCATCAAGATGTTTCCACCTCCTTAACTGCCACTCTGGCTTCATTTGCATACCTTCTCCATATTAAAATAGTGAAACAGTTTCATCTTACCAAAGATTGCACTAGGAAGGGGGACTCTACTAATCTCTTCTTCCCCGAAGGTGAGCATATTCAAGCTCTTCAAATCCATCTTCTACCATTTTTTTTCTAAATATTTCTGTATTTCCTTCCTTGACTAAAACTAGTTGCCAGTAGCACGGCTTGGGGCTGTATTTGAAAGAAGTGCGATTTTCTGTTCAGCTTACCCTGCTGGTCCACGCGGCAGCGTCAGGTTTACCTGAGTTAATTTAGCCTGACAGTTAAGGAGAAGCACTGATAAGAGAGGTAGCAGGAGACGGCAGAAAAGAGGGTCTGAGCAGAACCAATTACTCGCTTTAATAATTCAGTGTGTTTTGCAGTAAGTAATAGGCTACAAAGTAAATAGCACTACACATAAATGCCGTATTTCATTATTTATACACTCCAGAAATTGAAGTTTAATTAAGTCACATGCTTGAGACTTTTAAGCGATTAAGGAGACGCTTCGTCTGGGGCACCATGCCGGGGAAGCGTGGAAGCTGCTTCTCCCTCTGCGCCTCCTCTGTTATTCTGAATATCATTTTTCATTTGCACGTGGGGAGGGCTTGAGCCAGGACAACTGGGGCAGCATTTTCCAAACTTCACTCATTCCCACAAGGCGTCACGATTCTTATAATATTGCTACACTCCCACTACCTTCTTTAAAAATTTTTACATCCATCCATGTCATAAATTTAAGTGCATTTATTTATTAATAATTGCTTTATTGAGATTTAATTCAAATACCCATTAAAAGTATACAATTCAGTGGTTTTTGGTTCATTCAAAGAACTGTGCAACCATCACCACTGTCAAATTTCACAACATTTTCATCACCCCGAAAAGAAACCTTGTATCTGTTAACACTAAGCAGTTACTCCCCAATTGCCCCTCCCCCCAGTTCTTGATAACCACTAATCTACTTTCTGTCTCCGTGGCTTTGCCTATTCTGGACTTTTCACATATGTGGAATCATAAAATATGTGGCCTTTTGCATTTCCATGAAGTTCACAGGTTTACTGTGTTCAAGGTCCATGCGTGTAGCATGCATCAGTACTTCATTCCTTTTTATTGCCAAATACTATTCCATTGTATGGATACATCACATTTTTATTTATCCATGCATCAGTTGATGGACATTTAGGTTAGACTTTTTGACTATTGTGAGTAACGCTGCTATGAACATTTGTGTATAAGTTTTTATGTGGACATATGTTTCCAATTCTTGTAGGTATATAACTAGGAGAGGAATTTCTGGCTCATATGGTACCTTCTATATTTAATATTTTCTGGACCTGCCAAACTGTTTTTCAAAGTGGCTGTACCAGTTTATAATCCCACCAGCAATGTTTGAGGGTTCCAGTTTCTGCATATCCTAAGTAAATTTATTTTTTTAAAGATACTTCATATCCCTGCTAGGAATTGTCAGTAATTCACATAAACAGAAGGTAATTGTCAAATCAAACACTAAGAAAACTAAACAATGTTGTTCATTTCTTGGTATTCTTGCCTGCTGAAGGTTCTGCACTTGAGGTCTGCTGTCTTTTCCTTTGAAAGGGAGGATTAGGCAATATTAGAAAGGTGTTCAAGACATTAGCAGCAAGCTGAGACTTTTCTATTGTTGAAAAAGAACTGAAAATGGAATAACTTTCTCACTGTGTGACTCCGTGTTATTTGATGCAGTATCTAAATGTGAACTACCACGTGTGCATCACCCCTTTGTAATACATGGAATTAGGAGGCGCTGTGCCATATGCAAGCCCCTTTCATCTTGTTTCAGTAGTCAGCTCCGTGCTTACGTCATACAAGTTACTCAGAGGTGGCTGTGGTGGTGTTTGTTATGCTTTTTGTTTTCTTCTTGTGGTCAGTTATCTTCCTAGAGAACCCAGGTAAATTTGAGAAACTATCAAAATTGCTACTTTGTTGATAGGTAATACATATCAACCCAATAACTACATTTCTGGGAATGTAGTCTAAGGAAATAATGCAAAAGAACAAAAAATCTATTGGCTCACAGATGTTCACTGCAAGATTTTTTTAATAACTGAGAACAATTGGAAACAACCAACAAAATGGAAATGATACGTTATGGTGTTTTAGTTGGATGGAATAGTAGGTAGCCAGGAAAAATGATGGTTATGAAGACTTCAAAAGTACTAAGAAAAATAAAAGAATAAAATGAAAAAAGTGGAATTAAAAATTGTATGTGTATTATTAATACAGTTGTAAAAATATGTATTCAATTGAATAAAGACCAGAATATAACATGCAAAAAACAAAAAGTTTTATGGGGCAAGAATGTTTTTTCGTTTACCAACTTTAATATTTCAATACATAATGTTTTATATTTTTCAATTTAAAATGTACGTCGTGGGCTGGGCGCGGTGGCTCACACCTGTAATCCTAGCACTTGGGAGGCCGAGGCGGGTGGATCGTTTGAGCTCAGGAGTTTGAGACCAGCCTGAGCAAGAGCGAGACCCCGTCTCTACTTAAAATAGAAAGAAATTATCTGGCCAACTAAAAATATATAGAAAAAATTATCCGGGCATGGTGGTGCATGCCTGTAGTCCCAGCTACTCGGGAGGCTGAGGCAGTAGGATTGCTTGAGCCCAGGAATTTGAGGTTGCTGTGAGCCAGGTTGACGCCACGGCACTCTAGCCTGGGCAACAAAGTGAGACTCTGTCTCAAAAAATAAAAATAAAATAAAATAAAATAAAATGAACGTTGTGTATTTTATTCCAATCTGTAAATATAGAGATTTTTGTTTATTTAAATTGTCTTATATAAATTATATGTGATGTTATAAGCTTGATATAAATTACAATGAAAGAGCATGTGAGCACCAGCCGAGGTAAAGTTTTGGAAGGAGATAAACAAGAACCATGATAGAAAACAAAAGTGAGGATATCACTTCAATGAAGTGGTCAGGGAAGGCCTCTTTGCCTTCCCTCGTCCAGGGCCAAGGAGACAGCCATGCAAAGAGTGAGGAGAGAGCACTCCAGGCTGAAGGCACGATTTGTGTGAAGCTCTAGGATATGAAGACAGCATTAGGTGTCTCCGGTAGAAGGAAGGAAAAGGTGGTGGGTGTGGAGGTCACAGAACTGAAGGGTCAGCAAGCTAAGTAGTGGTTGAAGTCCCCAAGAACGATGACAGGAATTGGGGTGGAATATGTCAGCCAGGAGCTAAACTCTCCAGTGAATGAGGAGGCGTAGCCAGGGAGGTGACAGATGACACCATCAAGGACAGGGAGAAGACGGAGGAGCTTCACGACACAGACTTCGCTGTCAAGACCTATTACGTGTCTAGGTGTGGCAGAGAGCAGCAAGGAGGACGTCAGCCCCAGCTGCTGCCCTGAGGCCCCTGGGGAGGGGAGGGAAGGGGAGGACGGCTGGGAAGGGGGTGTCCTCACAAGGCAGCCAAGTTCTCACTGAGGCAGAACTGAAGAGGATACTCCGAGCAAAGGCTGAGGGTGGAGTGGGTGTTCCTCAGGGCGTGGGGGAAGAGTTTGGGAGAGAGGAGCGGTGACATGTCAGCCCAGATCATTAGTTCCTGACTGTAGCTGAACTACGGGTGTTGTGTAGGTCAGTGTGTTCATTTGCAGACTCCAGGGCCTTGCTGGGGACCCATGGAATCAGAATCTCTGTAGGGTGGCGTCTGTATGTTAACAAACGCCGCAGGTGATTATGATGCATGGCCAGGTAGGGAATCCTCTGCCCTGCATGTTGCCTGGCATCTCTTCCAGCTACCCAAGTGGAAGAATGGCGAGGATTCAGGTTAGGGTCATAGCAGTGAGCAATACAGAAGGAATGGATTCAGTGAGCATTTCAATGGATGAATCAGGTAATTATGAGAGGCAGGAGTCATCCAAGATGATTAGAGACATATTTTTAGAACTTGTGTTAGGACTCTTTTTTTGGTTGCTAAGTTGTAAGTGCATTTCAAACTGGCTTAAGCCAAAGGGAGTTTATTGGCTTAATAACTAAACTGTCCAAGGTTAGAGTCAGGTGTACCTGGATCCAGGTAAGGTCACCAGAGATCTGCCCTGCCATCTTTGGTGCTTTCTACTGGGTTAAGTTGATTCCCGTTCAGGCTCTACCAGTGTGGTGGCCAAGGTGGTTGCCATCAGCCCCAGCCTTAGAAACAGGTCTTTAAAAATCCTGAACAGCAAATGTCCACTCCAGTTCCTTTTTATAAAGTATAAATAAGAGCATAGTTAACCATTAGTCAGAGCAGTGCTAGAATTCTCTACCACCCCTTCCCCGCCCAAACCCAGTGATCAAGGGGTTCAGAAGTCCTGGGTCCCCTGGATCCTTGTGAAGTCTTGGGTGACATTTGAGAGGTGCTGAATGTGCCATGGGTAGGAGCTGGTGAAAGGCACACCATTCCGGTGCCCTTAAACTTTATTATTCATTGTGACCGCACAACACTAATGCTGATTACCTGAAGCCTGAGATTTTTCGTGTAATGTGAGAGAACGAGAGAGGCCAGCAAAGGTCTCATTAAATCCAAACCACTGATACTTGAACTGCGCCAGGAGAGGCTTTTATTTTTCTTTTTTAGTACCTGTCACCGGACACCATGAAGGATTGCCATCCCCAGCGCCTGCTTTTTTGTACTGTGCAGGCCCAAATCACTGAAGCCTGCAGAGAAGAAAAGAGGTAGCCTGCTGTCCTACAGGGAGGAAAAGCTTTTTTAAATTAAAAAAAAAAAAGTATTTGTCGAATAGTTTGGGGACACAAAAAAAAATGCAGAAAATAACAGAATGAATTTCTGTGTGCTCACCACTCAGCTTAAGGAATAAAATTTTAAGTTCCCAGAAATAACTACCAACTTGTGTCTGATGTTTTTCATTCTCATGCACGCATTTTCTTTTTGCTACATTTATCTGTGAATCACATACAGTGCTATTTCGCTTGTTTTTAAGCTTCATTTAAATGCTATCATTCTGTTGCTACCCTACAAACTGCTTTTATTCTCTCTGTGGCCTTAGGATGGTTTATTCCTTTTCACTGCTTTATGGTATTCCACTCTTTAAACATACCAAATGTATTCTCTAGTCTCCTTCGCATGGGCTGCGAAGTTTATTTCCAATTTTTTATTGTCATAAGCAGGGCTGCTGTGAACATTCTTGTATGGGTTTTGTGCAAATGCTTGAGAATTTCTTCAGGTTGTATACGTAGGAGTAGAACTGGAAGGCTGGAGGGTGTGTGTCCATCGCCACCCCTGCTGAATGTTGCCAAACGGCTCTCCAAAGTGTTGGGACCAACTTACCCTGTCCCTAGCAGTGCCTGAACTGTCCCCTTCCTCATATCCACCCGAAGCCTGCAAATTGTAATTTTTGCCAATCTGAAAATAAAATTCAATCTCTTTGTGGTTTGAATTTGTATTTCCCTGATTACTAAGGTTAAAACTGTTGTTCATGCAGAAGCCCAGTATGTAAAGCTAAACTAGGTAGAGTTTTCTGTTTGGGGGCAGGAGAGGATGTTCATATTTAAGATGTCTAAGTGGTTTCATTTATTGTGTTAGTACCTTTGAATCTTACGTTCCTAAATATTGGGCATAATTTTAAGCAAATGAGTTCCCATTAAATCTCTTTTGTAGCATATTTTGGCTAGTGTCTTGACTGCGATTCTTTTAATTGACTGTCATTTTAGCATTATCTTTAACATGCCCTTCCCACTCCTTTACTTAAGTTAATTGGAAGTTGGTGTTAATAATGGGTGTGAAAACCCACCAGTGAAGCCAAGGAAGAGAGTGGGCATGTGAGTCTTACAGACAGGGGTCCTCAGATTCTCCAGGCACAGCCCTGACCTTGTGTCCCTTCTGCCTGGAATGCCCCTACCCCAGAAATGCACATGGCTCACTCCCTCCCCTCCTTCATGTCGGTGGCAAAGCTCACCTTAGTGAGGCCTGTCCCATCTCCACGCTGTATAACACTGTACCAGCCCACAAGTGCTCCTGGTACCCCTATCCTGCTCAACTGTGTATTCCCTTTGTAGTTCTTTGCACTGTCTAACTTTATGTATAGGTCACTCAGTGACTATCTACTTGGACTATTATTTATTTCTGTGTTTTCCTTATCCCCTGTAGAAGGTGACTTCTGCTGAGGCAGGCAACTTTGTTTTGTTTACTGCTTTCTTCCTAGAGTGGTGCCTGTATATAATAGGGACTCAGTAAAGATTTGTTGATTAACAAATAGGCTGGAGTTAGCAAGGAAAAGAGGGCAAAGAAAAGCATTTCTGAGCGAGAGAGACAGACAGACAGACAATGCATGTGCCAAGACCCGGAGCCAGCACAGCAAGGTGTTGTGAACTGGAAATGAAACCAAGAATATGGATTCAAGCGTGACTATGGCTGTGAGTATGAGTGGTTGTCCATCCAGGCTGGGATGCCGTGAGCAGTTGCAATAGATGTAAGTAGGAGCCATAATCAACAGTTTGAACTTGATCTTGAGGGCAATGGGAAGCCTTGCATGATTTTAATCAGGGGAATAACATGGCCAGGCGTGGTGGCTCACGCCTGTAATCCTAGCACTCTGGGAGGCTGACGCGGGAGGATCACTTGAGGTCAGGAGTTTGAGGTTGCAGTGAGCTACGATGACGCCACTGCAGTCTAGCTAGGGCAACAGAACGAGACCCTGTCTCAAAGAAAAAAGAGGGAATTACACAATCCTACTTGCCTTTTAGAAGAATATCACTCTGGCACCAACAAGGAGAAAACATAGTATGAGGATTAACGATAAGATTGGAGGCAGGTGGACCACCCAGGGGGCTGTCCCAGTCAGGGAGGTGAGGGGGGATGGTGGCCACACCAGGTAATTGCAGGGGGATAGAGAGAAGTGGAAAATTTCTGGGATACTTAGGACACCTCCACGGTCTTTTCCTGTGATCCCCAAAGTAAGTGGAATCCAAGTAACTCTGTGCATCTGGACTTAGCTGCACCATGAGGCTATGTTTCTGCTAAGCATGCTCTTAAGTAATCAAATTGGAAAGATTCCAAAGTGCTCCACCCACATCTTCGACTTTCCTCCTGGTGAAAGAAATCTGGAGCAAGACTGCCATTATTCAACCGAGCAGTGAATAATGGAGCAACAAGCTGATTGAACTCGAAGTTTTTGGAAGGAAGGTAGCATTTGACATCCAAGTTCCCCTGGTCTCCAAATCTTTTGTGCAAGTAAATTAGTTTCATTTGTCTCAGGGCACCTTTTCCAGGGCCAATTTCTTCCAACTTGCCTGCAAATGTTTCTCAGTGGTGTGTTTGAGGCTTGGCTGCATCTCCTTGTCTGGAACAAATCTTTTATTACTAGGAAATAGCTGGATGATGATTCTGGACTCTTGGACCCTATTCCCTTCTCAGCTGTTGACTCAGTGTATGATACCTTGATCATTTTCAGTTTAACCTGCCTCCTCGCCTGCCTGTTTCTCATTAATATGAATTTCATAGTGGAAGAGGAATTTCATACCCACCACCTCACCAATCTTTGGCGAGACAGTCAGGATTAACACCTGTTTCTTCGAGACTCTCCCGAGATGTATTCAGGGCACATACGCTGTTTTCTTTGCTCACCTCCCGGACTTGCATGACTTTCCTTTGGTCGAGTGGTCATGCATTCCACCGCAACCTAAAAACATCCAGATGATGGGAATATCATGTTGCTCATTTCACATGGGAAAGCCGCAGCCTACCCTCCTCTTGTTCAAGTTGCATTCAAATCTAATTTCCATGGCCCGTGCAAGTGGGAGCTCTGCAGCCATGGTGTCAGCTGTCGAAGTTTAGCAATACTATTTCCAAACATGGGCCAGTAGGCAGCCAGCAGGCACTAGACAGCTGAGTGCTGGCAGCAAAAGTCTCAGACACCTATGGCAGTCCAAACAGTGACTCATCCTGCTATTGCCAGAATAAATATGGGAATAAATGGTATTTTTCTCTAAGCAGGAAGAATTGTCAAAATGCTTATCACTTTATAAAATATAACAGATTGTGCCTGTTCATGTTTTGAAATGTTGTAACCATTCACTAGCTGTTTTATGTTGTCTTTATTTTTTTGAGTTTAGTAATAGCTTTGACCTGTTTTTCTTCTTTCTAGGAGGCCCGGAGAACCCAGGGGTTTCCAAGCTGTGCTGCCACCTGAGCTCTGGATCCACCTGGCCGTGGTGGCCTGTGGCAATCGGCTGGAGGAGACGCTGGTCATGCTCAAATCAGCCGTGCTCTTCAGCCACAGGAAGATACAATTTCACATCTTCACCGAAGACGCTCTGAAGCCCGAGTTTGATGAGCAGGTGAATTTGTGAAAATTGTGGCACCCTGTTTACTGAGCGCACACAGACTCCATTTTAGGAACTGCATATCCTATTCCCTAATGTATTTTGCTGTGTACTCAGTTGTGTGACCTTGAACACTTGACTCTGAGCCTTACTTTTCTCATCTACAATACCGGGATAATCATACCTACCTCACAGAGATACCGTGAGGGTTCAACGAGATGATACACTTTAGGTGCTTGACACAGGGCTCGAACCTTGCTGGTGTTATTGACATTGTTCTCATTTGAGAAGCAGGTAGCTTATTTTTATCTATTTATATATGTTTTTTAAAATAAGAAGTAATATATATTCATTGACATAAATTCAAACAATGTAGGTGATAAATTAAAACATAGAAGTCCTTATTGCCCTTTGATCCCACGCAAAGAAATGATCAGACTTAAAAATTTTGAGTGGTTCTGCCGTATTTTTTTATAGACAGGTGTGAGTATGTGTTTGTATGTTTGTATATATAGATACACAAAATATAATTATACACATATGTATGAATCCAGATTAAAATGTATTTGTTTTACAAAATGAGGATTATACTGTATGTGTTGTGGTGGAACTTGCTTTTCCACACTTAAAATGGTGTCATCAGCATTGTTCCCAGTCAGTATTCCTACATCCTTACCTCATCCTTTTTGGTGACTACATATTATTTTATTAAGTGGCTGGGTCATCATTTATCTGACGATTCCCACACTGAGGGAAACGAGCAGTGAGTTTTTACCAGTGCACGAGAGGAGCTTTGGAAAGGCCTCTTCCCCCAGTGGAGGTACATGTGTGACCTTTGCAGACCAAGCTTTGTTTTCCTTGAAAGTTTTCTCTCGCAGTAGGTTCCTGAATGCTGGCAGAGAGAGACGCTGCTTCGCTTTGTGTGTACCAGCTTGAGTCAACAGTGCCGCATCCTGTCACCAGGCTGGCTGCACTAATGAGAAATGTGCACGAAAGCATGTTGGGCAGAGAAAGGCTAATAACAGAAAGCTAGAATGCATGTTATGTTTTCAAAGGAAAAAAATTACTTTGACATCTTCACCAAGAGAAGCCAAGGAGCGAATAGTCTCGGGGCTTTGGAATTGTCTTATAAAAGACCTGAGTGAGGGGAAGTGGGAAGGAAAAAGGTTGAAACTCACGGTTAGCTCAGGAGCGGTGGTAAAAGGGAAATGAAAATGACAACACACAGCATTTGTCAAGTGCTTATGATTTATGATTTCATCTCATTTAATCCTCACAACAACCCTTTGAAGAAGGTAACCATTATGCCCCCATTTTACAGACTGAGATCAATGAGGCTTAAAGAGTTTTAGTGATTTGCTCATCAGGTGTCATGTCAAGTTTACTGGCTCAAACGCCCTTGGAATTAACCACTATACTATACTTTCACCTGAACTAGTAGACAGAAAACTCAAATTCAAAACTCAGCTTTACTACTTACTTGCTGTGTGACCTTGGGTAAGTCTTTTGGCCCTTTGGGGCCTCTGTTTCCCCATCTGCAACTTGAGGCTAGCAGGATTGATAAAATAGATGAGAGATCTATAATCACAATCAGTCAGGCTGCAGTAACAGCTGTCAAAAGGTTCGGACACTTTCCGAGTGACTGACGCTTGCCTCCCCCAGGGGACAGGGTCTCTGTTCCACGTAGTCTCTTAGGTCTGAGGTGGAAAGAGGCTATTCATGCCTGTAGCTGTCCCTGCTGGAGCATTTGGCATCTACAGTTCCTGTGAGGTCACTGCAAGAAAGAGAGACTGTAGGATCATGACTGTGCCTCTCACTCCCTCAGCGTGACAGTGACACAGGTCTCCCGTGCATGTTTCACTGACAGGAGCAGTCACAGGCCCGTCCAACTGCAGTGGTCTGAGAAGTGCTGCTCTGCATGCGGGAACACAGGGAAGCTGGCTGTGGGCATACACTGGTCATGTCCCATACAATATCCATCTAAGCATTTGTTGAGTACCTACTGCATGCCAGAAGCTGGAGTGTGGGGATGAAGCAGAACAAAATACACATGTGGACTTAAAACAGATAAGGGAAGGAAGAGGTGTATGTATAACTGTATCTGTGTGGCAGACTGTGCTTTCCAAAGAGGGCCCCGTTGTCCAACCTCCTGTTATTCAGACCCTGTGTATTTCCCGCCTACACTGTCCCAGGGCCATTTGTATGACTAGCAGCACAGGGCAGAGGGATGGTCTGTCACTTCTGAGAGTAGGTCATAAAAGGCACTTCATCTCCCATCTCGGATCACCCGGCCTGAGGGAAATCAGCTGCCACGTCGGAGTAGCCCTTGGAGAGGCCCACGTGGTGAGGAACGAGGGCTTCTAGCCAGCACTCCTGCGGGTGAGCGCGGAGGCACGTCCTCCAGCCCTGTCAGGCCTTCGGATGACTGTAGCCGCACAGCCTCACTGGGGCCCTGAGCCAGAACAAGCCAGCTCGTACATTGCCAGCTCGTACATTCCCAGCCCTAAGAAACCATGTGAGATAAGAAATGTTTGTGGTTTTTAGCTACTAAGTTTTGGGATAATTTTGAATAGTTAATACATTTCATATACATATACACATGCACACACATATGTAAGTGTATGTGTGTGTATATAAAACAGAGTGTGCCAGATGTAATGCCGTATGACATCTGAGGCTGGCTCATAAAAAGGACTCAGCTTCTGCCTGGCTCTTTGTTGGGATGCCTGGCTGCCATGTTGGAGGAAGCCCAAACTAGCCTATTTGGCGACACTACGCAGAGAGGATTACACAGGGAGAAGCTGAGGCCTCTGGCTGACAGCCAGCGTCACCTTGCAGACCTGAGAGCGAACAAGCCCTCATATGATTCCAGCCCGCAGCTCTCCAGGCCTCCAGCTGAGGCCCAGACGTCATGGAGCGGAGTCAACCTGTCCCTACTGTGCCTTGCCCAAAGCCCTGACCCAGGGAACCTGTGAGCATAATGGTTGTTTTATACTGCTAAGTTCTGGGGTAATTTTGTATGAGCCATAGTAACTCGAACACTGTAACATAAGAGCTAAATTGCACAGGAGAATTATTGTAGATACTTATGAAGCTGTGCTGTGTTTTGCATTGCCCTGATGGCTTCAGCCCTTTGCTGCCCGTTTCCTCAAGTCTTTGGTAGACCAATGAAGCTCAACTAATGAAGGAAATCATAATAGGGTATTAAAAACCAGCCAGTGTCACCCCTTTTCCATGCAGGGATTATGGTGCCAATTTATTTATTTATTTTAAAGGCTGGTCAAGTGAAGCAGTGGGAGTGGAAAAGGAACAAAGGTATCTGTAACTGGTTGTGATCAATTAATTGTAAACACCGCTGCACTCGGACCAACCTATGGTGCCAATTTAGATTTAAAACCTTAGCCCTATATAAGTCCTAGAACTTCTCTTGGTCCGAGCTTTGTCATCTGTATCTTTGGGCAAATGATACTTTGCTTATTGCAGAGTGTGATGGTGAGGCTGAATCAGATAGTGTGTTTATTCTTTCTTTCCACAAAGATCCTTTGGAACATCTCCTGTATGTTGGACATGTTGTCAGGCCTGAAGACAATAGAGCAGTGGCAGCTGGTTCCTGCCAAGCCGCAGGCAGATGCGGGTGTGGACAGGCAGGCTGTGTCACTCTTCTCAGGGCTGTCAGTTCTGACACTTGAGGTATTGTGGGCCATCCAGGGTTTCCTGGGGTAACTTCCTGGGAAGCTTGGGGCCATGTATTTTTACCTGAGGTGAAAATAAAACACAATGCCAGTTTCTATGGTGATTCCCCTAGGGGCAGTATGGGTGAGTTCTTCTATATTTAAGTAGGTTTTTTTTTAAGTTGCACATGTACAGTATGTCAAGTGGTGTGTACCCTCTACATCATAGATATTTAGTATTTTAAAGTTTCATTTATTTTTGTCATCTGCCAACACGGAAGTGGAAAATGCCAGCTGGTTGATTTCCTAGCCTCGTCTGGCAGCCCGGGATCACGCGTGGGATTTAGGTTTGGCTCATCTGTGCTCCTGCCCCAGACTCAGAATCAGGAAATAGTGGGACACAAAAGTAAGGAGGCCGCTAATCCATCATGGTGACAGGTGGGGCCAGCATGTGTTCGTGTGTGTGTGCATGTGTGTGTGTGCACACGCATGCACACGTGTGTCGGGGGCAGAGTGGGAGACTGCCATGGGAAGAGGTGTCAGGAGGAGCTTCCGGTGCTGGGAGTCAGTGGGGCAAGCAGTGGTACTTGTGGTGACAGTGGCTGGGGTTTCCTCCCCAGAGTGGTTTGTAGTAAGTAGCTTCTGGTTAACAGACAAGACACAGACGCCACCTGGGCTTGGCTCTAGCTGGGTCAGGGTGTAGCCCCTGAGTCTGGTTCTCTAGCCTTCCCAGCGGTCTTCTGAGCTACCCAATATCCTTTCGTTAAATTATTTTTTGGCTTTAAGAGCCTGAATTGGTTTTATTGCATGTGACTTAGCCTCCTGAGAAAAACACAAAGTAACCAAAAAAGAGTGAGGAACATTTTTTTCCTTTAAAGAAAAAAAACCAAAATAACCAAGCACCAAAGGGCTTGGCTTTTTTTTTTTTTCTTTCCTCGAGACAGAGTCTCACTCTGTTGCCCTGGGTAGAGTGCAGTGGTGTCATCATAATTCACTGTAGCCTCAAACTCCTGGGCTCAAGCAATCCTCCTGCCTGAGCTACCTGAGTAGCTGGGACTACAGGCACATGCCACCATGCCTGGCTAATTTTTCTATTTTTAGTAGAGATGGGGTCTCGCTTTTGCTCAGGCTGGTCTCGAACTCCTGAGCTCAAGCCATCCTCCAAAGGGCTTCTTTTAAATAGTACCGTATGCTTTCAGAGGACAGAGGCCATGTCTCCTCATTATTAGTTTCATTTTTTAAGGATCTAGGAAAAATAGCCCAGATAAAGGGATGATGAGGTATTCTTGAATAGTTCAAAGACTTATATAGAATTGGATTTAGATTTCTTCTGTGTTGTTCTGCAGGAGGAAACAAGGAGTAATGCAGGAGAAGTCTCAAGAAGCTGCTTTTAATTCCATGCCAGAAGCACTTTTCGGTGGTACTGGGTTTCTCATGACTGGAGGCAAGCTGAGGCTGGCCCGGACACTTTCAGGCATGTCTGTGGAGGACGTGGGTCAAGGGAAGGGTTACACTTCTACCTTCACCTCGTGGCCCTTCTTGTCTTACCTTCATGGTCCTCATTAGAGGTTCCCTCCTTTTAGTCACCTGGTCATGCCTGTGGCATCTCCCTGATTCCTCTGACGTTGAATGTGATCGTGTGACTTGTTACAGCCAGTGAAATGTGGGTGACTGTGGTGTGTGTCACTTGTAATGTAAAATATGTCACTTCTGGGTGGAAGCTTTTAAGATCTAGTGTGTACTTTGCCACCATCCTTCTCTTACTTCCGTGTTCACTGACATGCAAGGTGAGACGGAGCCTCTGTCGCTTGGTCCCTGAGGGAGGATGCTGAGCAGAGCTTCTTACCAATCGGAACATGTAGCAGGGGCAAGAAGCAAACTTTTTTTTTAAATAAAATGAACCCTTAAAATAAGTAAAGTCTTGAGGTTTGGGGGGATGTTAACCTCACCAAAGCCTAGTTTATCCTGACTGATGACTACATTTTAATGGCTTCATCGTATCTAGTGTTATTGAGAGCCAGCCAAGCCCTTGTGAAGGGAATATAATGGATTCGAGGTCCTAAAAGTCTCCTATTCCATAATGTCTGTGGATGCTCAAAAATATTTTTTTAAAACTTTAAAAGAATAAACCAACCTGTGAGAAAGGGGGGTGACCTATGGAGGTAAGGAAGGAGGTGGAAGCACGAGGCTAGCAGGTAAGTGAGCATTGACACCACTGGGTACGTTGGGGGCTTGTCCGGACACTGAGTGGGCCCTGGGCAGTGGACCCGAAGCCTTCAGGAGACGCAGCATGAATGGAGAAAACCCGTCATAAAGCTGGAACCCAAGAAGAGCCACACTCTCAGGAAAAAGCTGTACCAAATAAAGAAAAGAAAAAAGAACTTCCCATAGAGGCTGAGAATAAGGAAAAAAATGTCTTGGCTTTGAGTGGCATTTTTTTTTTTTAAAGTCTTTTCTCTTTTGAGAATATGTGACCATTCTTCAAATGGATTTGAGACTTTAAAGTGTCTCTGAGAAACTAAATTACAATCTGGGAATTGTAATATAAAGTAGACCCTGGTATCTACTGTGCCTCTGGGTGTCCCACCCCCAAAGCAACACAAATCCTCCTTGCCGGGTCTAGCTCAACCCAGGCACCAAAGGGTTTTTACAGATTCGGTTCCTAGAAATAGACTGTCAATCAGAAATCACCACGCTCATAAGGAAAGTAGCACCAGGAGAGTCAGCAAAAACAACAAAAATGTCAAATGTTGGGCTTATCAAATACAGATACAATGTGTTTGTAGAAATGAGAGAAGAAGTTTAGCCAGATTTGGGGTAGGGGGGGAAAACAAGGGCAACTTTTTAAAATTAACTATAATCAATAAAATTTTAAAACTTAGTGAAAGAGTATTCATCCACCAAATTAACAAAGATCAGCAGGAGATTCTGATTGACCTTCAGAGGGACCAGCTACAGATGCCACCAGGATCAAAGCTCACTTATCTGGAAGATACAGAAGGAAGTCAACACAGTTAGGATAGGCAGCTGAAAAATCCACACTGTTATCCAATAACAACATGAAAGGCTGGAACTAGAATGAGGCAAGCAGGGTGCTTGTGGTGGGCACGAGCACAAACCTGAAAGTGAATGCCTCCTTAAAGTTTGCCCCTAAGGCACCTTGCTCGCCCCCCCTACTCCCAGCCCTGACAGAGAGCTGTAAGTTCTACGTTCCCCTAAAGCGCCTCACAGGTAGACACACAGTTGCAGATGTTAAGTCTAGATGGGAAAGGCACATCAGGCCTTCTGCAATCTCAACTGCTCTCCCCTAAGCCCAATATATACAGAATTTAGAGCAGTTCTGCATGTTGGCTAGTCTAAATTATGCCAAAGAGTGTGTCATCGGAGAAAAGGGGCATCTCGTTGTGATGGTACATAATATGCAATATGACTACAGAATGGCAGAGTGTACAGTGCACAGGGAACAGTGCATGATACAGAGTGCTCCAAAACAGAGTAGGCATTTATCACCCTCGGCCTCCCCAGGGTGAAATCCAAGTACTTCCTTGAACTTAGAGCTGTGTAACTAAGTCAGAACAAGAGTCAGACATCCCAGACATCTCTGGGAGTCATGATAACAGTCTATGAGACCAGCTTATGTGAAAAATGTTAATCAGCAGAAAAGACAGAGCTGAAGAAAGAAGCATTGAACTGGAAGATGTTGTACAGAATGCTGCATGGAAGATAAGAGATAGAAAATACCAAATAGGGATTCAGAGATGTGAATGATAGAGTGTAGGAAGAGCAATTTATTGATAAGAGTTCTAGAAGGAGAGAAGAAAAAGTCTAGAAGGGAGGATATATTTAAAAACATAATGGCTGAGAATGATACAAAGATGATGGAAGATACCAGTCTACAGATTCAGGAAGTCTAGTGAATCCTAACTAAGCAGGATAAATAGAAAGAAATCTGCAACTAGACACATGGCAAAAAAACCAGAACACTAAGGACAAAAAGAAAATTTTAAAAGCAGCCAGAGATAAATGATTACTTTGAAAGAAGTGTTACAAGATAAACTGAGGCACATTAAAACATTAAAGAGTTTATTTGAGCACTCAGCAATTCATGAATTGGGCAGCTCCAGACCACAAGTGGTTCGGGGGCTGCAGTGAGGCGGGGTCAGGGGAAGGCTTTTATAAGGTGAACATGGAAGCAAGGCAGAGAAAATATCTGATTGTTTAGCATAGAGCAGTAGGCTTGTTTGGATCATTCCAGTGGAAAGTCCCTAGTTAGAGGTTAGCTCGTGATTTCTGATTGGTTAAACTTAAGTAGTGGAAGTCCCTAGTTAGGGATGAGTTGGCAGTTTCTGACTGGCCTAGAATACAACCATTAATGCTGAGTTGGGTTTCAGTTTGCGAACATAGGAACCCAGGACACTGGAGCTGCCTCAGCCTAATGGCTTCCCAAGTAATATTTTTTAACAGAAGCAACAATTATGATGATGACTAACTTCTCAACAGAAATACTAGAAGCCAGAAGACAGTGAAATAATGGCTTCAAAATGCAGAAAGAAAATAATTGTCAACCCAGATATTGCATACCCAGCAAAACTGTCTTTCGAGAGCGTGGGCATGATAAATACAAACTTGAGTAAGTAAAACCTGAGAGAATTAATTACTGCCAAAAGATCCTCACTAAAGGAGATTTTAAACGATGTGCTTCAAGACAAAAGAAAGTGATCCTAGAAGGATTATGTGTGTGGCAAGATGGAATGGGGAGTAAAGAACATGATTAATGTGTGGGCAAAGCTAAATAAAGATTGATGATATAAAAATAATATCGAAGTTGTGGGGCTAATTTTTAAAAAGCATACCAAAATACTAACAATTGTGTCATAGTTAAAGCTTTCTGTGGATCTTGTGTAATTCAGGAGTATGTTAGCACCGTTAGTTAATTTTTGACTTTATATGAACATTAAAATTTCCAAGATAAGCACTTCCAAAATAGTAGAGAGGAGAAAAGAAAATGCGGGGATGGGAAAGAAAGGGAAACTCAATCAATTTAAAAGAAAGGGAAAAAAAGAAACAAAAATTTGGAACTATAGCATAAAATATGGCAGAAATAGATTCAGATATATACATAGTAACATATGTAAATAGAGTGGACACTCCAGTTAAAAGACATAAATTGGCAAAGTAGTTAAACCCTTCTAAAGGATAGGATGTTAATTATCAAAGAATCAAGGGAACCAATAGACCATGGGAACTTCTCATTCTCCCTCCAGGGCTGCTTTTGGGCTGTTGTACAGTGGGACACTTGTAGTGGATATTTGTGCCAATGTCCTTCTGCCTGGCCAGTACTGTTGCACTGAGTGTCTACGCCTGGTGTCATTTCTAATGAATTGGTGCTATTGCACTGGGTATTTATGCCTGGTGTGGGTTCGGGTTGGTCAGTGCCCATCATAAATCAGATGTCAAACACCTTGTCTATCACTCTTCTTCTCACTCAGAGATTTTAAAGTGTTCCCAATGATGTGTTTTTAAAAAATGTTTATGTCGTTTTACAAGCAATATATGTATATTGTAAAACAAAAAGCCAGTAAATTCGTAAAGTTATAAATGAAAAAAAAATCACCATCATACTAATGCTCAGGGAGAACAGGGTTGGTGTATTGTATTTATTTCCATTCCTTTTCTTATCAACATCAGAAGTGAGAGCATATCCTATATTCTCTTTCATATCACTGACACATGTCTTACTGAATTTCTTCTAAAACAATACGTAAACACATAGGCATGGCTGTGTTCCAATAAAACTTTATTTATGGACACTGAAATTTGAATTTCATGTAATTTTCACTGTCACAAAATATTATTCTTGTTTTGATTTTTTTTCAACTATTTAAAGATGTCAAACCATTGTTGGTTTGTGTGCTGTTTGTGGCAGGCTGGGTTGGCTCTTGCACTACTGTAATTTGATGACTTTGTTTCTATAACATCACTAATGACTGCATTGTATTCTGTTATGTAGATATACTCCAGAGCTTATTTAACCAATCTCTTCTTTAAATTGTTTCCAATTTTTCACTGTTACAAACACCACAGTAAACAACCTTGTAAACAAGTGTGCACTTTTGGGATTTTTCCTTAGGATAAATTTTTTTTTTTTTTGACACAGAGTCTCACTCTGTCACCCTGGCTAGAGTGCAGTGGCGTCCCATGGCTCACTGCAACCTCAAACTCCTGGGATAAAGTGATCCTCCTGCCTCAGCCTCCCGAGTAGCTGGGACTACAGGCACTCGCCATGGCACCTGGCTAATTTTTCTGTTTTTAGTAGAACAAGACAGGGGTCTTGTTCTTACTCAGACTGGTCTCGAACTCCTGAGCTCAAGCACTACTCCTGCCTCGGCCTCCCAGAGTGCTAAGATTACAGACAGGTGTGAGCCACCACCCTGGCCGTGGATAAATTCTTAAAAGTAGAATTATTGTGGCAATGGGAAAGCATTGACTCAAAAACTTAAGAAGGTACATAGATGGCAAATAAGCATATGAAAAGATGCTCAGCATTATAAGTCATTAGGGAATTGCAACTTAAGACAACAATGAGGTACCACTGTGCACCTATTATTAATAGAATGACTAAAATCTAGAACACTGACAATAACAAATGCTAGTGAGAATGTGAAGCAACAGGAGCTCTCATTCATTACTCATGAGAATGCAAAATGGTACAGCCACTTTGGAAGACAGTTTGACAGTTTCTTAGAAAACTGAATGTAGGTTTACCATACGATCCAGCAATTATATTCATAAGCATTTAACCCAAATGAGTTGAAATCGTATGTCTACATAGAAACTTGTATACAGTTGTTTATAGCAGCTTTCTCATAATTTCCTAAAACTGGAAGCAACCAAGGTATATCCCTCAATAGATGAGGGATACTGCAATGGAATACAGTATTAAGTGATTAAAAAAAAAAACCATCAAGCCACAAAAGGCATGTAGGAACCTTAAACGCATATTGCTAACTGAAAGAAGCCAGTACTATATGATTCCAACTATACGACATTCTGGAAAAGATAAAACTAAGAGACAATAAAAAGATCAGTGGTTTCTAGGAGCTCAAGGAGAGAGAGGGAAGGTTGAATAGGTGAAACAGAGATTTTTAGGGTTGTGAAATTGTTCTGTATGATACTATAATGGTGAATATATGACATTATGCATTTGTCACAACTCATAGAACTGTACAACACAAAAAGTAAACCCTAATGTAAACTATGGATTTTAGTTGGTAATAACATATTGATATTGGTTCATCAGTAGTGACAAACATACCACATTAACGCAAAATGTTAATATTAGAGGAAACTAGCTGGGGGGAGGAAGAGAGGCTACATGAGAACTCTCTACACTTTCTGGCCAATTTTTCTATAAACATAAAATACTCTATAAAGTATATTTTAAAAATTTTGTTATAAAATTAATATATGCAGAGATTGTAATATATACTCACTGTAAAAGTTCTAAAGAATATGGAAAAATAAACTGAGAAAATGAAACCACCAGCACAACCTCTAGAGTTGCCCACTTTTAATAATTTGGCACATGTTCATCTAGATTTTTCTCTACATATAAAATGTATATTTTTTGTATAATAAAGAACCATATTATAATTTTTTTGAACTTTACTTTTTCTAAAACCTAACTATGTATCATAACCATTTTCCATGTCAGTACATATAGATCTACTTTATTATCTACTTTCTTCTAACTGCACATTATTCCATTGTATAGTTCTATCATAATTAATTCTTTACGATTGGACATTTAGACTGTTCCCAAGTTTTGTTATTACAAACTAGGTTGTAGTGAACATATTTATATCTCTATCTTTGGGGCTTTGTTGTTCCCAATTTCCAAATTGCCCTCTTGAAAGTTTGTTCAAATCCCTACTCCCCTTGGCAGTTTGTATGTGCTGGTTTGCCAACACCCTTGCCAACTGTGAATGTTATTTTTTTAATTCCTAGCAATTTTAATAAGAGAAAATGCTATTTCATTTAGTGAACGTTAATAGTGGTGATGAAGTTAGATTTTCTGTGTATGTTGCCTGAATAATTTCCGTTTGACCATCCAGAAGCTTTCCAGGTGTGTTCCATATTTTTTGGAGTCTAATCACCTATCCCTTGCCGTTCATGTGTTTCAGTTACGACAGTGGCCTGATTCATATACAAAGAAGTTTGAACACAGAATCTACCCCATCACATTTTCTGTTGGAAACCCTCAGGAATGGAAGAAATTATTCAAACCCTGTGCTGCCCAGAGACTCTTTCTTCCGGTAGGAACACCTGTTTTTAATAAGGTGTAGCTTGGGAGAGACTTGCTCTTGGAAACATGGTGCAATTTGCTGGAATGTGTTTATAGATGTTTAATTTACAGCTGAAAATGTGTCTCTCTTGGATTCTATAGTTCATGCTGTGTGTAGCAAGAGGGTCCCTGTGTTGTTGAGGGTGTCTTCTCCAAAGACTGAGGGTCTGAGAACATCCAAATCCTGTCTTGAATTATGGGTCTTTATGACTCTCACTCTGCCATTTACTGACTGTGTGAACCCCCAGGAAATCCCCCAACTTCCCTAAACCTCAGTTTTATGAAGCTTGGCATATAGTTTGCCTTCATAAATACTTTGGCTGTTGTTATTTCTTTTATAACAATAACAACTACTAGTTGTAGTCATGCTAGGGTGTAATTCAGAAATGATTCAGAGTATTAGTTTAGCCTGTCAGTGTTGAAGTTTTAAATTGCATGTTTGTGTTTCCTTTTTTTAAAATCCTAAATAGAAAGATCACTTAAGATATATCAAAACTGAGAACATCATCCTGCAGAGATGGCAACTTTGAATTGTGAGTTGCAGCCTTGATATTTGTGAAGGATTCATGCCTTCAATAAACATTTGTTGAGTGCCCATTAGGTGCTAGGCCCTGGCTTAGTGATGATGATAAGATAGCCCTGGTCCTGCTCCCGTGGAGCTTGCGTCTAGCAGGGCATTGAACAAGTAATCAAAAGTATGATCCGTGCTGAGGTGGAGAACAGTCTCGTGGATGCATGTAACGTGGGGTTCCATCCTGATCTGGGAGAGATTGCAGGAGGTTCTCTTGAGGCAGTGCCATTGATACTGAGACATGAGTATAAATGAGAAGTAGGGATTGCTGGCTGCCAAGGGTCTGGGGGTGATTAGAGAGAAGGGCTCCAGGCAGATAGAATAGTACCTACAAAGGCCCTGACCTGGGAAAGGACATGTTTAAGAAAATAAAAGGTCACAGTAACCAGAAAATTGAAAGTGAGATGGGATTGAAGAAATCAGCAGGCGCCATAAGCCGTGTTAGAGTATCTGGTCTTTGTCTTAAGGACAGTGGGAAGCCATTGGATGATTTCTAGCATCGAAGTGGGATGATCTGACTTGTGTTTTAAAGAGGACCTACTGGTTCATTGCAGTGTGGACAGTGGAATTGGTGAGGCCAGTCCATAATGGCTTGGGCTAGGGTGGTTGCCTTAGAGATGGATTTGGAACCTGCCTGAGAAATAGAATTTACCAGCCCTTATGATTGGCTCATTGTAAACAGGTGGGTTTTTTGTTTGTTTGTTTATTTAGTTTTGTTTTCTGTTGTTTGTAGAGATGGGGTCTCGCTATGTTGTCCAGGATGGTCTCAAATTCCTGGCCTCAAGCAGTCCTTCCCCCTTGGCCTCCCAAAGTGCTCGGATTATGGGCATGAGCCACTGTGCCACCAGGCTCATTGTAATCATTGAAGGGGAGGGAATTGAAAAGGATTTCACCCAGGTTTCTGACCTGAACAACTATTAAGGTCGATCAATTTGAAATTGCCAATATTCAACCATTCATGACCTACACAAAAGGCAATTTGTTATGGTTCAACCTAAGAAATGGATAGCAATATCATTTAGAGATGGAAAAGACTGGAAGAAAATAATTTTTGGTAAAGGGAGAAGATGAGTTTGAGTCATATTTTGATTTTGAAGTACCTGGAGACATTCAAGCAGAGGAGGTCCTCCCATCTGTTGGCCTGGAAGCCCTAAATGGCAAGTGGCACCATTAGCATTTCCTACCCAGAGACCTGTGAGCAGGACAAAGCTTGGATGTATTGGTGCTATTTCGCTGCCCCAGCTCACTCACTCATTAAGTCACCTGGTTTTCACATGCCACAGACCTTTATACATGTTGTGAGATAGGATTAATTGCATAAAAACTGGGGTAAGGAACATTTACCTTAAATTGGTACTAAAATCTCTAGGTTGGTGATGTAAAAATGAATTATCATTTGAGAAAGTGAGAAAAAATGTTAGGTTTCTGCTTCTTATCTCCATTTTAGGAAAAAAAGAAGTATTAAAAAGCCACCATTAATGCTGGGAAATTGCCCACTCTATCCAAAATATTAGCAATCCAGTGGAACCACGTTTGTACTTTCTCTGACCTTGAATTGTGACTTTATTACCACTATTAGAAAAACAAACCTACCACCTGATCGTTTTCAATCATTCCCGGCTAAGTCAGTGTTTTGTTTTGAATGACAAATAGGTGCTGGCATTCCTTATCTGCTTCTGATAATGGAAACTAGCCCTTCCTTAAAAATAATAAAGAGAGATTGTGGTTGACAGGACATTTACCTTCTCCCAGTTGTATATCATAACAGCACATTGTGAACATGGCATTTGGGGGAGGGGTATGGGTGAGATGTACTGATCTTCACTGTAATTTGAAATAAAGCCTAGGTCATGTTTTCCTTGAAAGTCATCCCTGTAAACTCAACTCAGGTGTGCTGCTGAGGCAGCACAAAGAAAATGGAGACCCTAAAATGCAAACATTCTAGCAAGTGGTCACTTAACTAAGGACCATAGTCTCACCCATTTTCTGAGAGGCTGTCATTTACCCCAAACCTGCAGAAGAGACCCTTTCTCGACTAAGATTTAACTGTCAGAATAATATCCGAGTCTTTGCAACTCAAGCCTGTTAGATCCTCAAGTACAATGAGCAGAATTCAGATCTCACCAATTCAAGATTTTTTTTTTAATTTCAAAGTTTTTACAGGGGTACAAATGTTTAGGTTACATATATTGCATTTGTGTCTCCCGAGTCGGAGCTACAAGTGTACCCATCCCAGACCGTGCACACTGCACCCATTAGGTGTAAATTTACCCATCCCCCCTCCCCCCTCCCACCTGCCCGATCCCCAATGAATGTTACTTCCATACATGCACATATGTGTTGATCAATTAGTACCAGTTTAATGGAAAGTACATGTGGTCCTTGTTTTTCCATTCTTGTGATACTTCATTTAGTAGAATGGGCTCCAGCTGAAGTCCTAGAAATCAGTGGACTTCTGTGAATAATGGTTCTAGGAGTGGCATCATTATGAATGCAAACTAAATTGCAAATGGCTTGATTACCTCTCTAAAATGCATGTTTCTTTCAGGTAATCCAGGAGTTTAAAATATTCAAAATAATATGCCAATTACAAATAAATCAAATTTGTTCATTCAAATTGATCCTGGAAGACTTTTCCCTTTCTTTTAAGTAAAGGACAGAAGGCCTTTACTCCTATAAGAATAAGTGAGTTTTATGAATTCATATCACCTTTCCCTCAATTAATTGGAAGTAGTGAAATTTTTATAATAGATCTATGCATTTTACTACATGTTGTACCTGTTTAATTATAAAGACTTCTCAGTAATTGTGGTCCTCTGGGGAGCCTGGAGATATTTAAAACATGACAGAGATCACTATATTGTAGAATCATCAAAGACTTTATTGGTAAGTGGTACCCAAAATAATTATGTGAGGTAGGGTAAGGTGCTATCCAGACCTCCCTTAGGGACCTAGGGAGAAAGGTTGTTTTTGTTACTTTTGTTTTTGTTTTTACCGAGTTTTAATAAGGTTCAAGATTATAATGTCTGATGTCTTTCTTGCTCCCAACACTTGTCATAAGTATACACATTCAAGGAAGGAATTGGGGAAGAAAGTTATCAAGAGACACAGGATAAAATTACTTACAGGTGTAAAGGAAATATAAAAATCTCTGGGTAAACCTCAATTGAGGCATCCATGGGACATCCAGATGGTTGAGAAAATCTTTCAACATTTAAGACAGAACAAAATAATCAAGAAGAAACTTCCCCGAGGAAGCAGAGACAATGCAGCAGCAGGCCACTTTAGAATAGAAAAGCTATGCTATCTATAATCAAATAATTGAGATGTAATACAAGGAGGGGATATTCAGAAATGGCAAGAAAGACAATACCATCAACTTTACATGGAAAGTGGAGCAAAAACACTACAAGGTGGACAATAGGAGAGGAAAGAACAGAATAAAGATCGATCCAGGAGGTCCAATATTAGTCTAGTAGGCACAGAAGCAAGAGAGAACAGGAAAAATGGCAGGGAAGAAGCTATCAGAGAAAGGATACAAGACAGTTTTGCTGAACTGCAGGATGTAAGTTTTCAAATTAAAGAGCCCACTGAGTACCCAGAAACATGGCTGAAAAAGAACCACACCAGGGTATATCCTTGTAGTTGTGCAGGTGCTATTTTAAAAATGTGAAATTTTAGATCACTAATGGTAAAGCTAAGCTTTATTATAATAGATTTTGACTTCTTGACTTCAGCACTGGAAATTATATGCAAATGAAGCAATGACTTTAACAGTCGGAGAGAAACTGCCCAAACTGTCAATCAAGGATGAACTTAGAATGAAAGCAGTTTTAGACAGTGAATTTTTCAAAAATGTTACCCGCCATGCATCTTTTCACAGGAAGTTAGCAGAGGATGCATTTCAATAACATGAGGCGGGGAAAGCAAAAACAAGGCATAGGATGCAAGAAAGAGGCAATAAGATACAAGAAAAAAGTAATGGGACTCCCAGAATGATGGGGAAGGAACACTCAGAAATCCTTGAGAGCAGGTGTGCCTGAAAGGAGCAGGAGGACAAAGGCTGCAGGGGAAATGTCTCAAGAAGAAAAAAAGGGATTGGCAGTAGAGTGCTATTGTGGGTTTGGTGATCAATGAATTGATAGGTACATAGAAGACAGAGAATATGAAAAAATTAGGGCTGGGCATGGAGGCTCATGCCTGTAATCTCAGCACTCTGGGAGGCTGAGGCGGGAGGATTGTTTGAGCTCAGGAGTTCGAGACCAGCCTGAGCAAGAGCGAGACCCTGTCTCTACCAAAAATAGAAAGAAATTAGCTGGACAACTAAAAATATACATAAAAAATTAGCCGGGCTGGTGGCACATGCCTGTAGTCCCAGCTACTCAGGAGGCTGAGGCAGGAGGATCACTTAAGCCCAGGAGTTTGAGGTTGCTGTGAGCTAGGCTGATGCCATGGCACTCTAACAGAGTGAGACTCTGTCTCAAAAAAAAAAAAAAAAAAGGAAAATGAAAAAATTAGGCAACCGATTAACTCCAGGAAAAGTGTTGTACAAGAAAGGAAATGTCACCATAGAACTATACATAGCTCAACAATAAATATTGTTTATTTAGTCATAAAATTTAAAAAAATGTTAAAAACCTCAATTGAGTGTGACTCTTGTTCTCAGTCTCTTATTATTTAACATAGCCTTGGCCTACAAATTTATTCTGAAAGTTTTCTGACTCCATGTTTCTAAGAAACTTGTCTCATTCTTTAATATTTTAAAGGAGTACCATGCCAAGTAAATAAAAATCTTACATTACCTAGATTTTAGCTATCACATTAAGGACAAAACATATAATCTTCCCTTTTCTACTTACGTTTTGTTAAAGAGGCCTGTACCTGGTTCCAGTGTTTAGAAGTCTGTATGTTTACCAGAGACATATTAACGAGTTAGCTGTGGGCTAATGGAAAAGGGAGGCTCATCATACTTTTTAGAACTTTTTATAATTAAGGTCAGACCTCTGTATTATTGTTAATATTATACCTCAGCATTAGCAATTAACATTGAGACATCCTTGGAACCAACCCTTTGGATATTAGCAAATATTGACAGACATATAAGAATATATTAAAAATCCTTATTAAGAGGAACATCAATTAGAATCACCATAAATGATGTCTATACATTTCATCAAGCACCAGGAGGCCATAAATTATTGGGATGAGATTAGCTGCTGAAATGATTACATGAAATGACCCTAGATATCAATTTTGTTGAAAAAGTTTCCATAGTACTTATCATTTACTTTCACAGTATTAAAAGTTTGACATTCAATGTATTAGTTACAACAACTCTTGGTTACACGTGAGAAAAACTCAGTTCCAACTAGCTAAGCAAAGAAAGAAATTAGTTTATTGGCTTATCTAACTGCAAAGCACAGACAATAGGGCTGATTCCAAGCACAGCTAGATCCAAGGGCTCACATATTGTCATCAGGTCTCTCTCTCTCTCTCTCTCAGAAAAAGAGCATGGCAAGGTGGCAACTTCCAAAATGGTAGCATAAGGAGCTCTGTGGAATTGCTCCCCAGTGAAACAAGCACAACTGGTAAAAATTATTTTTTTAAATAACCATCTAAATTTCAAATAACTGTCTAACTGGAAATTGTCCTAAAGACCTAAGGAAATGAAGAAACATTTATTTAAGAAAATCTGGCCAGGCAAGGTGGCTCACATCTGTAATCCTAGCACTCTGGGAGGCCAAGGTGGGAGAATTGCTTGAGGTCAGGAGTTCAAGACCAGCCTGAGCAAGAGCGAGAACCCGTCTTTACTATTAAAAAAAAAAAGAAGAAAGAAAGAAACAAAATCTAACAAAACTCAGTAAGAACAGTGAGAAGCTGTGACATTTGAACTATGACCCACTCCCTCTCTCCCCCCTTCCAGCTGAGTTGATGAAAAGTGAACTTCAGGCAGTTCACTCAAAAGCACAGGGATTCCTTTCTCCCCAGCTCCCAGCTGAGGGATATAATATCTTCTTGGGAGGGGCAGACCATCAGCATTTCTCATGTCTACCAGCTTTGGTAGACATGATGCAGAGCCTAAATTCCAGGCAAATGTGGTGAAGAAGTAAAGAGCTTTCTTAATTAAGGGGAGGCTTGTAGCTCCTTAAGAACAACAAGCAAAACCACAGGCCAGTTAGTTTACAAGGGAGAACCAGGGGGAAAGGCAGGTAAAAAATGCCCTCCTGATGTCAGAACTAGCTTCACAGACTGCCCTCAAAACTTCAAATTGGCTTCAATTTAATTGGATTAGACTATGAAGCAATTTGTGTTCCACTAAGGAAATAACTCCTCCCCCAAAATGAAAAAAAAAATTATTAAATTAAAATGCTATATTAGAATATATTCACTTAATGCAAAAGAAATCAGAAAAGAATGTATAAAGGAACAAAGAAGACATGGGACAAATGGAAAACAAATAGTTTAGTGGCAAACATAAATTCCACTATATAAATAATAACATTGACCGTGAATGGATAAAACAATACAATTAAAAGGCAGAGACTGTCAGAGATAATAGATAAAAAATACAATTCAACTGTGTACCATCTATAGAAGGCACACTTTAGGTTCAAAGAAACAAATAGGTTAGAAGTAAAAGGGTGGAAAAAGATATTATGCAAACAGCAACCACAGGAAAGCTGGAGTGCTTCTACTAATATCAGGCAAAATAGAATTTTAGGGAAAAAAAGAAACATTACTAAAGATAAACAGAGATATTTTTTAATGATAGAAGTATCAATCCATCAAGAAGGTATAACATTTATAAACATATATGCACCTAACAACAGACCTACAAAATACGTGAAGCAAAAACTGACAGAATTGGAAGGAGAAGTAGACAATCCATCAATAATAGTGGGAGACTTCATTAACCCTACTTTCAACAATGGATTGAACAACTAGGTAGAATATCAACAAGGAGATAAAAGAATAACACTATAACCAGTTGACCCAATAGACATCTGTAGAACACTCCACCCAAGACCAGCAAAACACATATTCTTCTGAGTGTACATGGAACATTCTCCAGGATAGACCACATGTTGGGCCATAAAAGAACCCACAATAAGCTTAAAAGGATTGAATTTATACAAAGTATGTTCTCTGACCACAATAGAATGGAAATTAGAAGTCAGTAACAGAAGAATATTTGGGAAGTTCACAAATTAATGGAAATTTAACACACTCCTAAATAACCAATGACGCTAACACTCTGGGAGGCCAAAGCAGGAGGATTGCTTGAGCTCAGGAGTTCAAGACCCGCCTGAGCAAGAGTGAGACCCTGTCTCTACTAAAAATAGAAAAATTAGCTGGGTGTGGTGGCACACACCTGTAGTCTCAGCTACTCGGGAGGCTGAGGCAGGAGGATTGCTTGAGCCCAGGCTTTTGAGGTTGTTATGAGCTGGGCTGATGCCACTGCACTCTAGCCCGGGCAACAGAGCAAGACTATGTCTAAATAAATAAATAAATAACCAGTGACTTAAAGAAGAAATTACAAGGGAAATTAGAATGAAAATGAAGACATAACATACCAACACTTAGGAGATGCAGCTAAAATAAGGTTTAGAGGGAAATTTGCAGTTGTAAACTGCAAGAGTACAAATAAGGAAAGATCTCAAATCAATAACCCAACCTTCCAGCTAGAGGATCACAACAAAACCAGAAGTTTGTTCTTTGAAAATATCAATAAAATTGACAAACTTTTAGGTAGACAGAGCATGAAAAAACAGAGAAGACTCAAATTACTAAAATCAGAAAGGAAAGAAGGGACATAACTACCAACATTACCAACTAAAAGGATTATAAAGCAATACTGTGAATAACTGTAGGTCGATAAATTAGATGACTTAGATAAAATGGACAAATTTGAATTCTGTGGATCGTCTTTTCACTTTCTTCATAGTGTCCTTTGAAACACAAAAGTATTTAACTTTGATGAATTCCAAGTTATCTATTTTGTCTTTTGTTGTTATGCTTTTGGTGTCATAGCTAAGAAACCACTGTCTAATCCAAGGTCATGATTCATGTATTATACTCATCCCTGAAGCAATCGTTATGTCCAGGAAGACAGGACACATAAATTGGCTCCACTTGAGTCACGTTCTGTCCCATGAGCAACAAGGACCAACTGCATCTAAACCACGTGGATTTGGTTTGACCACAGGAAAGAACTTGACCGCAGCTGCTCTTGTCAGAAGATGGAGGAAGCTGTGCTGGGAGGGCAAACAATAACCGTCTACTTAACGGTCTCCTCTCAGCCATCAGAGAGGTCCATTTACTTTGTTACGGTGATGAGTATCAAATAATGTATAAGAAGATGTGGCCTTTAGAAATTGTAATAGCCATAGTATTGGGAAGCATTTAATGGAGACAGAAATTAATTAGAGATATATAGAGGTAATATAGTGTAGTTCTTAAGACTACAGGCTCTGAAAGTAGCCCAAATATGTTCAAATCTTACTTCTAACACTTACCACTTTGTAACCGGAGGAAATAATAATTTAACCTTTCTTTGCCTTAATTTACTCATATGTAAAATGGAGATAAGAATATTACCTATCTTTCAGTGTGAAAATTTAAGTTAGTTAATACATTTAACACCCTAAGAAACAGTGCCTTGCACACAGTAAGTGTTAGCTAGTATTTTTATGATTATTTCTATTTTTATTAGGACTGATATATGGCATGACACTACTGAACTCATTAACTCTTTTCCCAAAAAGTACCTTATCTTAGTTGATAGGAACAACATTTTTGGGGCCCGGTTGGCCAAGCCATAACCAACACAGAACACTTGTATCATGCCCCAGCAGATAATACTGCTATTATGACATCAGTCACATTGTATGGAATTGTCTTTTTGACCCCAGCATAATTACCATCCCAGTAGTTCTAGAACTGAAGAGTCAGCACGTGTGTTATGAAGCATAGTACAAGAACTATAACTAATATTTGTTAATTACCTATAGTAACATAGTTCTTTTGCACAGGCAATCATAATTAACTCAGGCTGGGTTGATCAGAAAAAGACTTGACTGAAAGGATGTTGGGAGCTCTCAGAATGGAAGAGAAGCTTAGCCAACCAGGCTTGTGTTTGGTTAAAGATGGCAAGCAAATCATTTGCATTTATGTTCATTCTTTCCTAAAACTACCCTAAAATTGATAATTTTTTCTTTCTTTCCTCCCTCCCTCTCTTTCTTTCTTTCTATTTCTTTCCTTCTTTTTTTCTCTTTTCTTCCTTCCTGTCTTTCTTGTCTTGTCTTTTCCTTCCCTCTCTTCCTTCCTTCCTTCCTTCCTTCTTTCCTTCCTTCCTTTCTTTTCTGTCTTTCTTTTCAGGGGTCTTTCTCTGTCACCCAGGCTGGAGTGCAGTGGCACAATCATAGCAGCCTCCTGAGTAGCTAGGAATACAGGCTAGCCCACCACACCCAACTGATAATTTTTTAAAGAGCATAAGTCTATTCTAGGACAAAAAGAACAGGAGAGGGAGCAATGGCAATTAAACCTAAAAGTAAATTTTGAGTGATGTTAACCAACTTAGTCAACCTGAGACAGCTAAATCTTTAACTACCAGTGGGGAAAGCCTAGAAGCAAATGATATATATAACCAAACCCCTCAAAAGCCAATGGATTGGTGACACCAGCTACCTCTGGGAAGGGCAGTGAAGATGAGCCTAAAATCAGGAGGTTTTGTTGCATCTCAGTTTGTGAAGCAGTTGGATCCCCAGATTGCCTGTTTTATACCATTTAACTGGGAATCTGACTCTCCCCTCCTTGGGCAAAATAGTGGAAGTTGGATTGCTAACAAAGGTGAAAAAGAGGGTCCCTGGACTAGGAGAATCCAGGCACAGTTGAGGGCATCATGTTGAAAACATGAGATTCAATCAGAAACTTCCATATGAGTGTTAAAACCTCAGGCCTTTTTTTCTCACATAGACCCCAGAACCTTGCAAAGAAAATTATGCCTTCCAGACAGGGATTTGGAAGAAATAGCTGTGAGGATTTAAGGATACTGACATCAGGGGATGCCCCATTAGGATGGCCCACCAGAGTTTGCTCCACTGACATGCACAGCTGACAGGCCCACTCCTCCTACTTCTAAACAGCTCTTCAGTGTGAATAGCGATTCAGCAATCACTGGACATTTGAAGAAACCCATAATAGGAAAGACAGGGTTCAAAACAGAGAATATCAACCTAGAGAAAATAGTGTATGCAGGATGAATTAAATTTCTAAAGAAATTATCATTAGGATCCTCAGAGAAATAAAACATTACATGTATGAAAGAAGCATGGGATTCTATTTAAAAATCAAATATTTAGAGGATGTAAACTCTTGTACATTCAAAATATAGCAGAAATGAACAACTCAATAGAAGAACTGGAAGAAAAAATTGAGGAAATATTTCTGAAAGTAGAGCAAAAATCAAACAAAAACTAAAGAGATGGAGAACAGCAATAAAATGATCAGAAAATTAGAGGACTGGTCCAACATCTGAACAGTAAGAGCTTGGGAAAGAAAAATGAGAGAACACAAAGGGTAGGAAATCAACAGTGAAATTAATTCAAGAAAATTTTCTAGAACAAGAAGACATAAATTCCCAGATTGAGAGAATCTACCAAAGACTTATCACATTTGATGAAAAAAAAAAAACCCATACAGCATCAGGCAGATTGACTTGAACTTTCAGAACAATAGAGAGAAAGGGAAGATAATATTAGCTATCAGAAGGGGAAAAAAGGTCACATCAAAGGACCAGAAATCAGACAGTCTTCAAACTCCTTAACAGCAATGTGCAAAGTGCTAAAATATTGGAGCAATGCCTTTAAAATTCATAGGCAAACTTATTTCCAATCTAGAATTCTATACCCAGCCAAACTACAAATCAAGTATATGGGAAGATCGAGACATTTTCAAAGGTGCACAGCTTCAAAATATTTAGCCTCCTATGAGTTCTCGCTCAAGGAGCTACTAGATAACATTCTCCACCAAAATGGGGTACATGAAGAAAGAGGAAGACGTGGGATCCAAGAAGCAGGGACTACCACACAAAAGAGACATGAAAGGAGCCTCAGGGGAAAGGCGATGATAGCTGCACAGCATCCTGGTTGGAGTGAATCAGGAAGCTGTGGAAGAAACTTTAATAAACATATAGAAAACCCAGCAAACTTTGGCACGATACAAAGAATATTAGCATGGCACCTGCACAAGGATGACACAAAAGTGATCTTTAAAAAATTGAAATTAAAAAAAAAAAACAAGCAAACTAACAATAGCAAAAAGGGCAATTATTAATACCAAGGAAAACAGAATTGTACAGCGAGGGAAAATATCGTGGTTGATTTCATGGCTTAACTGGAAATAGCATTTATGTGGTCATCATAAGATAACATTGTGTATTGATCTAAACAATATTTTGCTATAACTGTATTGGGGGTAGGAAGTGTATATATGTGTGCAGTGGGGTTGGGAGTTTGTGTGAAAGAGAGCTAAATCCTGTTCTTCCAGGGCAGGAAGCCAATAGATGAGGTATATTATTTAGAGACATGTAGGTGCATACCTATGGAATCAATTTAAAGAATTGGAATTGGCGGTTTTCTCTGAGAGTGGGAAACCTGATGGGGGGTATAGACTGTTTTATTATTTGTCCATATGTCTGTCTATCTATTTACCCATGTATGTTATTTACCAAGTTTTTTTTAACTGTTTGACTATTCTGTGTTTCTCAAATTGTGGGGAATAACCCACCAATGACTCCTGAAACCAATTTAGTGGATTATTATCAGCTTTTTTTAAAAAATGAAATAAAGTAGAATAGAATGGAAAATAATGGAGATGCATTACATATAGTAAAGACAAATACTATTTTTGACATTTCTGTTTATGTATTTATGTATGCATGTGGTAGAATTGTGGCAAACATGCATTTCTTACTGTGCAATGCATTTTTAACAGTTGAAAATAGTTTGAGAAATCCTGCTGTAAAACATGTCTTCCAGACTTACCACTGAACAAAGAGGAATGTATGGTGGGTGGCCAAAGACCACCCAGTCTGCTACCCTTGCCAAATGCTTGCATCTTTAGGTTTATGATTTCATTAAGTCTTCACAGCTCTTTGAGGAATATACTTATATGTATCCTCTTTATAAGGGAGGAAACTGAAGTTTAGAGAAATAAAATCCTTTTCCTGCGGTAATCTTAGAGCCTAGATTGGAGCCTGAGATTCTCCTATAGGGTAATCATTCTGCCCTACTTCTTGCAGTTTATTTGTCCCATTGTTTTCTCCTGTATGTGTAGAAAATATTCCCAAAGTGTTCCACCTTTGGAAGATTCCTTCCATTACCTTCCATTCTTTAATTGTTAAATGGGTTTGAAAATAGAACATATGTCTTTGCTCAGACTCACCAGTTTAGTGAGGCTGTTGTATTTATAACTGATCCCCGCCCGTGCTTGCTTTTTCCCTAGCCTACTATCTTCAAAGTTAGAATGCTACATAATTTAATTTTTTGTCTTATTTTTTGACTTCTCTCATGAGCATGTGAGCCCTATCAGGGCTAAGATCTTTGATCTCCAGCACCTAGAGCAGTGCCTGGTTTATATTAACAGAAAGCACCCTGTAAAAGTTTTTGAATGGATGAATGGGTGGAAGGAAGGATGGATGGATAGATGGATGGACATATGGAAGAATGGATGGATGGTCTTATAAAAAAAAGGCTTTAACAACTGCTTCAAAAAGTGGCAGAGAGGATTTAAAGATATAACACTTATAAAAGTTCTGAGTCCTGAACCCAGTCTCCACTCAGTAAATGTTAGTTGGATTAGAGTCACAAATACAAGGAAAGGGAAACCTTCTTTGAAAATTAGTCCAATTCAAGTGAAGAGCTACAGTTCCTTGTGACACAATGATCCTGCTTTCAGCAACTCCCTAGCAGAGAACACATTCTCTGGGGAGGCACCATCTGACTAGGAAACTAGACTCTGCTTTAAATGACAGTTGCCATGGCTAACGGAATGTCTACAGCCAACAAGGAAGGATACTGTGTGCTTGCTGGCGGGGATTGCAACACCTGATAAGAGGAGGAAGCAAGCCAAGAGGGAGCATGGAAGCAGATGGAAGATCTGAGAGAGCCATTATCTCAGAACATGCCAGAGAAACCAGATACCTTCAGTTACGCAAGGCCTGTGGAAAACGTCCCACATGCGGATCTAACAGTTGGCCACATAGCTGAGATGATAAAATCAAAGACCAAACACAAGTTTAATGAGCCAGAATCTTAGGAGAACCATCCTGAACAAAGCCATCATTGATTTGCCCAACTCAGAGGCAATCTGAATCTTGTTTGCAAAGATCAGAAGATCAGAAGAGTCTACTTCATTGGTAGGAGCATGTGTGAATGTAGCTATGACATGGGTACACCCTGCTCTTTGTTAAAACGTCACAAAAATGAATATGTAAGTGATGTGTAATTCCACAAGAGGGCACAATAGAAGCAAAAATAAAAATTGATATGCTTTAATTTTCTCCTGTGCCACCCTATTTTAAGCTAATTTAATGAAACAAATGACCTTAAAATTTCGGATTAAAACAGTTAAAATGGGAGAACACTGTTTAATTAAGAATGTGTATTTATTTTTGTACAAATTCCCAATGCGTATATATATATATTTTTTAAAAAACCAAGAAAGAAAGCATTATATAGGAACAGTACTTTCCAAGTGTCCATCATTCTCTCCGCTAGCTTAAACTGTTTTAACAGTATCAAAGGGGATACTTGAGAATATACCACATTGAACAGAATGTTCTTTGTTCTTTGTACATATAAAATGAAAGGGAAATATCTCAAAGTAGACAATTAGAAAGTATAGTACATATAGGATGATTCCATTGATATTTCTTTAAATGCAAAAGTATATGTGTATAAACATTTACATACATATGCCCATTTATTCAATAATATTTATTGAGCCTCAGCTATGTGAGTGGCCCTAGAATATGACTGTGAATAAGATACCCAAATTTTGGCCAAATGTGTGGCTCACACCTGTAATCCTAGCACTCCGGGCGGTCGAGGTGGGAGGATCGCTTGAAATCAGGAGTTCAAGACCAGCCTAAGCAAGAGCAAGACCCCGTCTCTACTAAAGATAGAAAAATTAGCCAGGCATGGTGGCATGCACCTGTAGTCCTAGCTACTTGGGAGGCTGAGGCAGGAGGATTGCTTGAGCCCAGGTGTTTGAGGTTGCAGTAAGCTATGATGATGCTACTGCACTTTAGCCTGGGCAACAGAGCAAGACTGTCTCAAAAAACCAAAATGTACATATATATATATATATCTCCAAATTTCCTGCTCTCATCGACCTTATATTCAAGTCAGGGAAGAATAACAAAAAATAAGTAACCTATAAGTTAATTTCAGATAGTAGTAAGAATTATGGAAAAATAGAAGAGTTCAGAGAGTGATGGGAGTGAAGGTCTCTGAGAAGGTAACGCATGAGTTGAGATCTGACTTGCTGGCCATACAAAGACCCTACATACAGGTGAATGCATAGCAACAGTCTGGGATGATTCACTGCCCTGTTAACGTTGTTAATTCTGAAGAGAGGAGAGAGAGCACTGTGGGGCATGGAGTGCTGGTGTGGCAGGGATAGGGCCAGGTAAAGGACACCCTGAACATCTTACATCATCAATTGCAGAATTGTTCCTATGTTTTTGCAACACACAAGCATGAATTTGTGCATTGTGTAAATTCAGACAATTTTTAAAATGGAAAACTAATAAGAGAAAAAGACAAAGAACATTACAGCTTCTTATAATGTCTGTGAGCTCTCTGTCCACATTTGCAAGGACATTCAGATGCGCCAGAATTACAGGACTTTTTCTGACCAGGTGTGCTGGGTCTGGATGTATTTACATTAAGACAAAAAATAAATGTGGCAATGATAATAGAGAAAAGGATTATTATACTGACCTGTTTACTCATCTCTCTGCCACCTGTGTCCCTTCCCTCCTGCATGCCACTCCTGTGTTTTTGGTTTTTGAATGCTGGATTCAGGCTCAGAATCTTCCTACAGTCCCTGTGCCCTTGTAGGACTGGGTCCAAACCTCTCAGCCCGGTGTTCAGGGCCTTTGCATTCCAACTGGGTTTACCTGTTGACTTTAAGCATTATTCCAGATCATGTATTTACCATTCCAGCCAGACCGGTCTGTCACTGTCTTCCCCAGATGCTGAGCACGTTACCCTCTGCCATGCTCTTGTTTGGAAACAATACACTCACCATTCCACTCCTCCATCTCCAGCCTCACTTATTAAAATCATAACTATTTCTTCAAAATTTAGGCCAACACCCTAACAATCTAAGCTCAAAATTCTCTTGTTCTTTAACACATTAATTCTCTAAGATGTATATACACACAGTTTCTTGAGATCACTATCAGTGTGAACTCATGTTTTTAAAATATATATATATACACAGATAAATTGATATAGAAATAATTATAGATATGTGATATACCTGAGTTTGTATACATACATGTATCTCCAAGCTCTATCCATTGAGGGGGGCTATAAGCAGGGACACCCCACAGCACGTCTGTCATTCGCATTGTTAGCATGTATTGTTACTGCTCCGTGTTAGGTGAAAATCAATATAGCAGAGCACAAGGACCATGAGCTTTATGTCAAAGATCCCTGGTTTCATCCAGGTGCTGCCATTTACTGGTGGTGACCTTAGGTAAACTGTTTAGGTTCATCTGTTAAATGGGGTAATAATACCATTGTAACAGGATTGTTGAAGCACTGGCAACAATGTATATGAAATACCCAGAATGGTGCTTGACACATAACAGATGCTAAATAAATGCAAGGGATGATCATTGCTTTATACATATTTGTGATTAGATATTTAGTATAGCTGTATGACCTTGGGTAAGTTACTTAACCTCTCCATGTCTCAGTTTCCTCATCTATAAAATGGGGATAATGATACCTACCTCACTGGATTGTTCTGAAGATTGAATGAGTCAATATGGAAAAGCTTGTTGAGCAGTACCTAGGAAATAATAAGTGCTATATAAGTGTTTATAATTAGTATAATTATTATTCAGAATAGTATCTTATCTACCTTTTTATTTTATGGGATTATTTATTTACATTGAAGTGTTGGGACATTACCTCCTTTAACTATAGGTTTGCATCTTTCAGATTTTCACCTGTTTACTAGAGGAACTCTCAGAAGTTGCCCACCCATCTGTGGAAATGTTCATTATTATCTAGCTTTCTGCCTTTGCTCAGTAATATTGTCTCTGCAGTTGCCTGCTTCAAGATAGGTCCCCTGTGCATTCTTAAAAAAAAAAAAAGAGCGTGACAGAATGACAGAATGAGGGAACTTATTTTATCAAATTGAAAATGTGTGTTGAAATGTAGAATTTGCTTTGCTTTCTGATTTTAGTTTGGGGACCTAGCAATCGTAGTCCCAGAGGAGGAAGTCCAAACAGCCCTAGAAGCCCCACAGCTTATCTTTCTGTAGAAGGAGAAGGGGCAGAGGCCACCGGATATGTCCCCCGGAATCCCAGGAGAAAGCACTCTGTTAGAGAAAGGGGGCAGGGCAGAAGAGGGGGTGCTGTCCACACACATCTCTCAGCACAGATGGTCTTTCTGTCTGCTTTGACAAGACATTTCACCTAGAGATATGTGTGCTCTAGGAATGATGGAAGCTTCAAAACAGGAAAAAGTAAAAAAAAAAAAAAGAGAGAAAAAAAGAACGGGGACTTTCATATAATTATGGAAATTAAAAATTATCTTGGTATAACTCTTCAGAATGTATTTGGCTTAGGGAAGTGAAAAGTTCACAAAGGTAGAAATAGGTGAATAAACACCATAGAGTACCTTGTGTAAAGCAATCTTTATTTAAACTGAAAAATGTAATCATGGTAGCTGTGTTTCTTTTTTCCCATTTTTTATTGTAGTGAAATATACATAACATCAAAGGTACCGCGTTGGCCGGGCGCGGTGGCTCACGCCTATAATCCCAGCACTCTGGGAGGCCGAGGCGGGCGGATTGTTTGAACTCAGGAGTTTGAGACCAGCCTGAGCAAGAGCGAGACCCCGTCTCTACTAAAAATAGAAAGAAATTATCTGGCCAACTAAAATATATATAGAAAAAATTAGCCGGGCATGGTGGCACATGCCTGTAGTCCCAGCTACTCGGGAGGCTGAGGCAGGAGGATCGCTCAAGCCCAGGAGTTTGAGGTTGCTGTGAGCTAGGCTGACGCCATGGCACTCACTCTAGCCTGGGCAACAGAGCGAGACTCTGTCTCAAAAAAAAAAAAAAAAAAAAGGTACTGCGTTAACTATTTTTAAGCGTGCAGTTCTGTGGCATCAAATGCATGCACACTGTTGTGCCACCGTCACCAACCACCATCTCCCGAACGTTTCCTCTCCCCACGCTGAAGTAGTGCCTGTGTTTCCTGTGCCTTTCACTGGGAGCATCATTTCTTTAGTCATAATCTGATTTAGTGTACATCAAGACTGTGACTTTCTGATTCAGTGTAGATCAATTATTGCTATTTTAGTTCTATTCAAGTCTCTTGGTTTTTCATATATGTAGGAGATGTCTTCACTTGGCAAGAAGGAAGGAAGGACTTCCTTTTTTCTTCTGAAAACGTGTCCTTTCCTCTTCTCTGTTTCCACCTCCTGCTTTAACCCTCTTTAAATATTTTTTCCCTCCTCCTGATTGTCACTAGCATCATGTTTCAAAGGTTCCCTCTCTGGAATTGAGTTCTGCGTGAATCGAAATGGCTCCTCTGTCTTTGCTTCTGTTCTCTTCATTCCCTCCTCTGGCTGCCTTTGTATCCTTTTAGTTTGGAGGGTATTTTAGAAATGCTTGCGAGGTAAGGAAATGGGATGATGTCCTGAGAGACCTAGCTGTCCTGTCAACAGAGGCCTGGAGGGTGACGTACCAGTCCACGTAAGCACAAGAACGATATTCCTTGTGGTAGGTGTTACATTGGTTTTCCCTTCAGGAACTTGGAGTCTTCTACTCTTCAATTGTTCATAGACCTTCTCATCTCTCAGAACCTGTCCTTCTCTTCTGCAGTCAGCCTTGAAGCATATTTAAAATTACAGTGGTTCTGAGACAATTCAACGGTTGAATTCCTTAGATTGTGTAAACATTTATTGGATACCTAGTATGCATGCCAAGCCTTTTGCCCGGCACATGGACTTCAGCAGTTAACTAGATACGGAAGGTCCCTGCCCTCATGGAGCTTCTGTTCTAATTGGAGGAGGCAAGCAATAAACGAGAAGATAATGTAACTGAAGGCCACTGATGGGGAGCAGTGATGGAAGGAAGGAGGTCAGGTGGTGTGATGAAGAGACAATGCAGGGAAAGAACAGGGAGCCCTCGGGGAAAGTCTTTCTTAGAAGGGGTGAGTCTGACCTGGGTGTTCAAGAATAATAAGCGAAAAGCTCTGCCTGGCATTCAGGAGGCCTTTGATAGTTTCCACTTACAGGTCTGGGAAGCTGCTTATCATACACCACAGCAGCTCCCTGGAGCCTTATCTCAGACCCAAGGAAAGGGGGCAGAAATGTGAAGGGACTTGCTAATTCATTTACATCAATAGATAAGATTTGGGAACCACCCTTAATTTTCACACTCATCACAGTTTTAATACTTTAGGCCATTGTCTAAAACAATAGTTCACAAACCTTGAAACTGATTGAAGCCCTGGGGACTGCACATGCATTTCATAATCAGTAAAGATGCTATTTTTAAGTGCATTTGAGGGACTTGCTGTCTTCACCTCAGGTGTCATGAACTGAGCAAGAGAAGTGAGAAAGAACAGAACAGAAGGTGCATCTCAGTTCGAGCTGCTCTGAGCTGCTCTAACACAATACCCTAAACTGAGGGGCGTGTAAACAACAGAAGCTTACTTCTCACAGCTCTGGAGCTGGGACGTCGATGAACAAGGCACCAGCAGATTGACTCAGTGCCTGTCTGGTGAGGACCTGCTTCCTGCTTCATAGACGGCACCTTCTCACTGTGCCTTCACATGGTGGAAGAGGCAAGGGAGCTCTCTGGGGTCTCTTCTACAAGGGCACTAATTCCATTCATGAGGGCGCTACCATCATAACCTAATCACCTTTTAATACCTTCTAATACCATCACCTGGGTGTCAGGATTCCAACATATGAATTTGGGGGAGGGGCATAAACATTTGGTCCATGATAAGATGATTACTTTGTTAAATGAGAAATTTATCGTTTCAATTTGCTGTTTTCTTTCTGACAGAGGAGACATATATTTGTTTCTATCTAAGCAAAGACTTCAGAGCATCTTAGATGGAGGAGACCCTGGCCATAGACAAGAAGAGAATTAGGAGCTCACTGGCTTCCTATGGGTTCATTTAGCTCCCTAGCCCGTGCTGACTTTGATAGTAACTGAGCAATAATGATAGATGTTAAGGCCCTGAGGCCAGAAAAACCTTGGGTTGTGCTAGGAGGTGAAGGAACACCAGTGACAACAGAATAGGTTGGAGAAGACGACAGAGCCATTCATAGACTGTGGTACAGGTGTGACTATTTGAAGTGCAGTGAAGAAAAGTCTTGAAGGGATTTAAGGATGAAAATGTGTAATCCTAGCACTCTGGGAGGCTGAGGCAGGAGGATCGTACGACGTCAGGAGTTCGAGACCAGCCTGAGCAAGAGCAAGACCCCGTCTCTACTAAAAAATAGAAAGAAATTAGCTGGACTACTAAAAATATATAGAAAAAAAATTAGCCGGGCATGGTGGCACATGCCTGTAGTCCCAGCGACTTGGGAGGCTGAGGCAGAAGGATTGCTTAAGTCCAGGAGTCTGAGGTTGCTGTGAGCTAGGCTGACGCCACGGCACTCTAGCCAGGGCAAAAGATAGAGACTCTGTCTCAAAAAAAAAGGATGAAAATGGTGTGATCTATTGTAGATTTTTGGGATTTTTTTTAAGCCCTCTGGACATTTCATAATGATACAGTGATCAGTCCATCAGGAAGATGTAGCCACCCCAAATGTGCCTAATAACAGAGCTTCCAAATCCATGAAGTAAAAGCATTCCTAGACAAGGAGAGAAATAGATCAATTCACAGAGTTGGCGACGTCAACATGCCTCTTTTGAAAGTTGACTCTGATTAGTGTGAAAATTAATAATGATTCCCCAATCATATCTGTTGTCGTGAATGAATTCGCAGCAACTTTACATTTCTCTTGCCTTTCTTTGTATTTGGAGATGAGGCTCCGTGGAACTCGTGTGGTCATAATAAATAGTGAGGAAACCAGTGAGGATACTAAAGACCTTGACAGCACTATCATGTAACCTAATTGACAGCTATGGAATTTATGGACTACTCCACCCAACAACTGCAGAACAAACATTGCTTTTCAAATGTTTGGGGAACATTCACCAAGACAGATCATATGCTGGGCTGTAAAACAAGTCTCAATCAATGTAAAAGGACTGAAATCCTGCTGAGTATGCACCCTGACTACATGGGAGTTAAAATACAAATGGATGACAAAGAGATATCTGAGAAATCACAAATATTTGGAAATTAAAGAAGATGCTTGTAAATAAAGAAGAAATCACAGTGGAAATTAAAAATCCCTCTGGCTGCTCTGTGAGGAATGGGTTGGAGGGGGGCAAGTGTGGATACAGGAGACCAGTGAACAGGTCTTTACAGTGAGCAGGACTTACAGAATTCTGGAGGAGCTGTCATGGTGCCTTGGACTCTGGGTGAGGGAGCAGAGAGGAAGAGAAATGCACACATTCAGGAATCTGGGAGGTAGAGCCTATGGGACTTGCTGAGGATTGGATGTGGGCCATGTGGGTAGGAAGGGAAACCAGGGTGACCTCGAGGTTTCTGGGTCAAGTCTTGAACATCTCCCTGTGGCTCTCAGGATCAAGTCTGAATTTGTTGACATAGCTCCTGATCAGATGAGGCCCCTGCCCACTTTGGTAGCCTACCTTTCACCACCCCTTCCTTTCCTGCTGTAAACTCCAGCCCCACCAAGCCCCTGGCAGTCCTCCCACTCTTTTCACATGCTTTTCCACTTAGCTCAGTACCCTTTGCCCTGCTTTTCACTTATCTCTTAGTTTAGGTGTCGCTTCTGCTGGGAAGCCTTCCTAGCTTTCCCTCCAGACTGGCTTAGGGCCTCTGCTGTGTGCTTCTGTGCTACCCCTGTCATTGCCTGCACCTCACTTTGCTTTGTCCCTTCTCTGTCTCCCCCATAGCACTCCTGGGAACAAGGAATAGGTCTCATTCTTCCACTGATGCTGCTACTACTGCTAATACTACTACTGTAGCCAGTTGCTGGTTTCCTGGGCTGTGAGTCAAGGAACGTAGCCCTCATGAGAGTGAGACCATAATAATATCTCCAAACATTTATTGAGTCCTTGCTATGTGTGTGCCGGGGGCTTCACACACATGAGCTCATTTAATCATCCCAGCAGCGCGATGAAATGAGTTATAATATCAATTCCATTTATAAGAAGAGGAAACTGAGGCTTAGAAGGCTTAAGCAGCTGGCCCCAAATCACAGAATTAGTGGTGGAAACAGAATTTGAATATAGATTTCAAACTCAAATCTTTTAACCACCAAGTTGTACTGTCAGAGTCAAACCAGGATTGGAGTGAGTGAACTTGAAGATGAGCCAGGCAGCCCCTGACCATCTTGTGCCTTTGGCCGGGCCTCGGCCCACGCTTGGCACAGACTGCCGAGCAGTTACTGGGGGTGGGTGCCCAGGTGGGGGCGGTGCACAGAGCAGGGGCAGGAAGACCCACTGCAGTACAGATGGCTATTGTGTGCCGCCTCCCCCAACTTTACTCTACAAAAACAAAGACCTCATTTCTAGTACTGACTAATTTCCATAAAGGAATTAGAATGGCTAATTTTATATCCTTTTGGTAAATACTTCTCTTCCCATTATAAGGTGGCCAACAATGATCCTCTTCAAATTAATACCAGCAATAATTGCTGCAGAATTACCCTCCAGAGATGTAATATTATAGAAAGAGTGATTTTTTTTTCGGCCTTTTGTTTTTTCAGATAAAGAGTAAAAAGGCCTTATGTGCTTGTTTTCAGTCAAGGTACTAAGTGGATTATGATATTAGAAAGGTTTAAAAACTTCATTTCTTCTCCACTTGACTCTGACTACATAAAAGCTTTTTGTGGTTCACACATGTTTGGCAGTGCTGTGGGCATTGATGCGAATGGCAGCTAATTACACTTGACATTTTAAAAGGGAAAACACAGAGATGTCTTACAAAACTGCTATTTTTTGAGTACTATGTGCCAGCCACCGTACTGACTACCTTGTGTGTTTCATTTAACTGCCTCATTGCGACAACCCGGGAGCAGGGGGTGGTGGTGATCTTGCTTTCTGCTTTGTACAAATGGGGAACTGAGGCCTAGAAAGACGGAGCCACTTGTCCAAAGTCCCAGGGCTAGGGCCTCATGCTGCCAAGACTTGAACTCAGGAACACCAGACTCAGATTCTTAAGTTCTGTCTTCATGTGTGTCTCTGAGATGTACCATTGGGGCGACTTTGGTGTATTTCTTTTGAAATATGATCTACATACCCAAACAATCATGCCAAGACTTTATGTGCTTAGTTTAACAAGCTCACACCTGTGTAACCACTGTTGTGGTCGAGAACTAGACTATATGGCCATCACCCCAGAAACCCACCATCAGTGTGTCTCTTCCCAAGACCACCAGGAGCTTCTTTTTATTTCAGGGCAGGCACAAGAAGAAGAGGGGGGAGCCAGGCTTCAGCAGCTGCAAGCTCCAATGCCTTCAAGGGCCGGACAGGGAACCACAGGAATGACACAGACCGGGGCAATCTCGGTTAATGGCAACTCCATTGTTTTCCTGGTGCTTAGGTTAAAATCCTTTGAGTTGCCCTTGACTTTTCTCCTTCTCTCACATTCCATAGCCAACCCCTCAGGACACCCCGTGGGCTCTACCTTCAGACTATATTTAGGATTTAACTTCTCACTGCCTGTGTTGTTACCACCTGGGCCAAGCTACCATCGCATCGTACCTGAATCACATCCTCGTTGGTATCCCTGCTTCTCCTGTGCTGCCCATCAGTCTGTCCTCAAAGCAACCTCCAGGGCGATCCTTTGATAGAGGTTAGATCATGCGCACAAGCTCTTCACTGGCTCAGTTCTCTTGCTCAGACTAAAAGGCAAAGTTCTTATAAAGCTGAAGTGTTTATAAGGGCATGCGAAGCCCTAAATGACCAGCCCACCTTTACCTCTCCATCCTCAGCTCCAACTCTTCTTCGCATTGCTCACCTAGGTCCAGCCATACTAGATCATCATTGTTCTGAAGTCCCCGATGTGCTCCTGCCTTCTTCACACGTGTTTACCTCCTTCTGAGTGAGCCCTTCCCCAACCACCCTATTTAAAATTGTAAACTCTCCAGCCATGGTGGCATCCACCTGTAATACCAGCTACTTGGGAGGCTGAGGCAGGAGGATCGCTTGAGCCCATGAGTTGGAGACCAGCCTGGGCAACATAGTGAGATCCCATCTCTAAAAAAATAGTGCATAAAGTATAAAAGTATTTCAAACTTCCCCTTACCTGGAAACCCTGGTCCCTCTCCCTGCTTTATTTTTCACCTGCTTATATACTATATAACCAGTGGATTTATCAGGTTTATTATCTGACTCCCACCTAAGGGCAGAGATTTTTGTCTGTCTTGGTCACTCCTAGTTCACACCTGGCACCTTGTAAACCCTCCTTAAATGTTTATTATATGAATGGACTGAGAATACAGTGGGTACCTGTGGTCAGGCACAGTTCTTGCCTGAGCTGTAGATTTTTCAAAAGAAGACAGAAATTCGGGTATTTTTGTGAAATATCCAATTTTAAAAAATCAGCAACTTTTAAAATAGACTATGTATGCCAAAATAATTAAAAAAAAAAAAACCATCTGTGGGTTGAATTTAACCCACAGACCCCGAGCCTGCAACCTCTTCTTTCAGTTGAACAGGCTTTGCAACCTTAACTGAAGACTTAGAACTTTCCCTAAAGCAGTAGCCATGCACTTATTGACTGGTTTTTCTTCCTTGTCCCACGGTTCCAGTCTGGAAAGTATGTCTCCAGAATCAAACCTCCTCAGGTGAGAGATTAGGTATGATTCTACAGAAGACTATTTAGACACAGCAGTCCCCAACCTTTTTGGCACCAGGGACTGGTTTCATGGAAGACAATTTTCCACAGATGGGGTGGGGCCGAGGTGAGGGGATGTGGGGGAGGCGGAGCTCAGGTGGTGATGCCCGGCTGGTTCCTAACAGGCCAGGGACTGGTGCTGGGCAGTGGCCGGTGGGGCTGGGTACCGCAGGTTTAGAGGGCTCTCCCCTATGAGGATTCAGTGCAAGGCCTGGGTGGTTGCCTGCTTGTGGGACCGAGAGCTGTCATTCACGTGTCCCTCAGCGCACATTGCTTATATGCCAACCTTGTGCCACCTCCTGCCATAGTGTTAGGTTCCAGGCCAGCCCACTAGGGCAAGACTGGCAGGAAATTATTTACTAAAATGAGCTATTGAACGAGGACCCTCTGAGGGACGCCTCCTTGTTAGTGGAGACCCTAGACTTCGGTCACGTGCTGTGCTGGAACAGGTGAGAGGCACTCCTTGACATTGCTGGTGGAAGCCAAAATGAGTCCACTTCTAGGGAGGTAGTTTGACATTATCAACTTTACAAATGCATGTATTCTTTGACTCAGTGATTATATATTTTTGGGAATTCATCCTACTGATACACTTATATGTGCTTGAAATAAGACGAGAAGGTTTTGCATCATGATGTTGTTTGTAATAACAAAAACTTGAGAACAACCTAAATGGTCTTCAGTAAGTGGCCAGATAGATTATGGCAGGTCCACACAATGGAATACCATACAGGCATAAAAATAATACCGTCTCTGTGTACTGATATGGGAAGATCTTCTACAGGTATTGTTTTGTTTAAAAGAAACTAAACAGGCTGATGACATTGTGTTTGCTGTGCTGCCATTTGCAGTGGAAAAAAGGGAATGATACATGCATAGCTGTTTATTCTTACATGGAACAGCTCAGTCACAACGCAGAGCAGTCCAATTACATTGGGTACCTCTAAGGAGAAGACGTGGTGACCGAGGCACAAGGAAGAATAACTTACCACTAAATTTACTTTAATACATTTTTATTTTTGAACCATGTAAATATTTACTAAGTTAAAAAGAAAAAGAAATGCCATATTATGTGCTTAGAAATTTCCCTTAAAAAAACATCTGTCGTAGTGTTGTTTATAATAGTAAAACAGTGGGCTGGACGAGGTGGCTCACACCTGTAACCCCAGAACTTTAGGAGGCCAAGTGGGAGATTCATTTGAGTCCAGGAGTTAGAGATCAGCCTGGGAAACATAGCAAGACCCCATCTCTACAAAAAATAAAAAAAGCTCAGCTAGGCATAGTGGTGTACACCCGTAGTCCTAGCTACTGACAAGGCTGAGGCATGAATATCGCTTGAGTTCAGGAGTTCAAGGCTGCAGTGAGCTATGACTGTGCTACTGCACTCCATCCTGGGTGACAGAGCAAGACCCTGTTTCTTTAAACACACACACACACTCACACACACACACATGCAACCCCCCCAAAACAGTGGGAGCAATCTGCATGTCAAATGAAATCCTGGTTAAATTAAAATTTTACCCCAATTAAGATTGTTCTGACTTTTAAAGTTTCTGGTATACCCTGTTTGCCTTTTTTCTCTCCTGATTAAAGGTGGTGTGTATAGTATAGCTTCATAATGAAATACCTCCATCCTTCAGATCTTTAATTTTTCCTTTTCTGAACCTTCTTCAAGTCTTTTGTTTTCCTTTTTTGTTTGTTTCAATGAGGGGCAGTAATTATATTTATTTTATTGAAGAAAGTAATGATAACTTAAAAGTAACCAAGTCACTGAATCTGAATTTGTTGGGTAGATTTCTGCATAACCCTTAACTAACTAAAACATTAATATTTTATGATTTTATTCAGGCCTTACTAGATAATCAGCCATAAAGAGAAATTTGTACTATTTCACATGGATTGAATCTCTATTCCTCTCTGCTCCTGTAGCTCTAAATTAGCTTTTTGTAGGAACCACCATGCAGTCTCTTATTCCCTTAAGCACATTCTAGAAAGTGACTTTGTCTTGTTATAATCTTATTTGCCAAAATCCAGCCATTGTTGGCATTATTTGACACATGAACTTGGACAGAATACTTTTCTGTGCTCAAGTTCCTTCCCAGTAAAACAAGATTGCCAAAGTATTGAGCCCTTGGGATGGTGTTGGGCATATAAGACATCATAACTATATTTGCATGTGATACATAATATCATAACATGTACTTATTAATACTTTAATAGAGAGTTTGCCCTTCTTACACATTACTCGAGTTGTGATTTTAAAAAAAATAGCAGACTAATGCTAATCTTTGGCAAAGTTTTTACCTTTCCATGGCAAAATAAAAAACAATAAGGATAATGTGGATTTTTACAAAAGGTTTGTATATTTGGTTTACAGAATTGATCCTGATTCAGAAATTAGAATCTTCAAGTTGTTAAAATGGATGTCAAGATGATCTTCTTTTATGAAATGGTAGATGATCATTATTTTTAATTTCATTTTATTGGTGTGTAAAATCCATTCTTCTAGTAAATGAGGAAAAAAGAAAGATAAATCTTGTGGCTCATCATCATGTAGGCTTTGAAATTACTCAAATTTGAAATCCCTATGATACCTGTATCCTATGGTACCTGTGTTCATCTATCTTAAATACTGGGGATCCTCCTGGATGTGGTGGCTCACACCTGTAATCCCAGCACTTTGGAAGGCTGAGGGAGGAGGATCTCCTGAGGCTAGGAGTTCAAGACCAGCCTAATGAGACCTCATTTCCACAAAAAAAAAAAAAAGCTTTAAAAACAGCTTAGCCAGGTGTGGTGGCATGTACCTGTAGTCCCAGCTACTTGGGAGACTGAGCTGGGAGGATCGCTTGAGCCCAGGAGTTTGAGGTTACAGTGAGCTATGATCAGGCCACTGCATTGCAGCCTAGGTGACAGAGCAAGACCCTGTAAATAAGGAAGTAACTAAGGGATCCCAGTGGAGTGTGTGTCAGTCTGCTTGGGCTGCTATAACAAAATGCCATGGACTGGGTGGCTGAAACAACAGAAATTTATTTTCTTACAGTTCTAGAGGCTAGAAGTCTGAGATCAGAGGGCCACCATGGTTGAGTTCTGGTGAGAATCTTCTTCCTGTGTTGTAAATGGCCACCTTCTCACTCTGTCCTCATGTGGCAAAGAAAGAGAACTCACACAAGCCCTGTGGTGTCTCTTCTTAATAAGGGCACTAATCCCATTATGAGGGCCCCAGCCTTATAACCTCAACTAAACCTAATTATCTCCCAAAGGCCCCATCTCCAAATGCCATCACATTCAACATATGAATGTTGGGGAACTCAAACATTCAGTCCATAACAAATGTTGTTATAGGCTGCTTGAGGTGGCTCATGCCTATATCCCAGCACTCTGGGAGACCAAGGCAGGAGACTCGCTTGAGCCCAGGAGTTTGAAGTTGCAGTGAGCTATGATGACACCACTGCACTCTAGCAGTGCAGAGCGAGATTCTCTCAAAAAAAAAAAAAAAAAAAGTTTTATTGTGTTAGGGTGATGTTAGGCCAGGGATCCAGGAAGATTCAAATCCTTTTTTGGTTAAGCTACCCCTAAGTTTGGGGAAAGTCTATTATAGACTAAGGCTTTGAAGTCTTAGCCCCCAGGGCAAAGCTCTGAAGAGCTAAGCAGTTAGCACAGGAGAACTCATTTCCCTTAGGTGGCTGATTGAATGATCTACAACAGAGGTCAGCAAACCACAGCCATGAATGGCTTTTAACATTTCAAATGGTTGAAAAAAAATCAAGAGAAGGATATTTTGTGACATCTGAAAATTATATGAAATTCAAATTTCAGTGTCCCGGAATAAAGGTTTGTTGGAACACAAAGCCCTTTTGTTTGTTTACGTGTTGTCAGTGGCTGCTTTTGTGCTCCCAGGGCAGAGTTGAGGAGTTGCAACAGAGTTTTAAATATTTACTATCCGCCTCTTTAGAGGAAAAAGTTTATATACAGACAAAGCTCGCAAAATCCCAAGTGCAAATCTTAGATAAAAATATCATTTTAAAAGATAGAGAGCCACCCAGCAACACTGGAAGAAAGGGATCCAAGGACAGAAGGTATTTACCACTAAGGCTTAGCATGAGCTGGTTTAGAGATTGTCCATTTCGAGTTTTCCAATGGCAGACCTGGCTGTTCCAAGGAAAAACTGAGAGAGAAAGATAAGTAAGGCCTCCAGTAAGGCCACTGGAGGATGGAAGAAGAGAGAGCTACCGTAATTTGCTGTTGTTTTCATCCCTTTGAAAGTTCAACCCCTATCAAATATAGTCCAGGGTCCTGGAATTGGGCCAGTGCAGGTCAAGAGTTACCTTCTTGTAAGTCCTCACCCCTTGATTGACACTCGTCCCTCAAGTCAAAACAGAGGGAGGAATGGTTGCTAAGAGTGGTACTCTTTCTAGAATTTAACACTCATCCATGAAAATCAGTAGCATTATTTATCATGCATTGCCACTTCCTTTGTTTCTGACCTGTTTTTGTTTTGTTTTCTTCCCCTCCTTCCTCCATGCCCCAACCCCTGACCCACAAAGGTGATTTTAAAGGATGTTGACTCACTTCTCTACGTGGACACCGATGTTCTCTTTCTGAGACCTGTCGATGACATCTGGAAGCTTCTGAGACAGTTCAATTCCACCCAGCTCGCAGCCATGGCTCCTGAGCACGAAATCCCCAAGATTGGCTGGTACAGCCGCTTTGCCAGGCACCCTTTCTATGGCTCTGCGGGAGTTAATTCAGGAGTCATGTTAATGAATTTAACTCGTATAAGAAGTGCCCAGTTCAAGGTAATGAAGTGCTTTAAAATTCCTCATTTAAAGATTGGGAGTTAGGTCTTCACGACAGTGACATTACCAGAGTGTGGACCTGCTGATTTTGGAAATAGGTGGCCTGTAGGTGAGGATGGAAGGAGCCAGAGAAAAGTATTTGGACAATTATGGAATATTTGTTTGTTCAGGAAAAGCCCAGAGGGCTATGGAATTTAAAACTTCAGCACAGTTACTATTCAGGAATATTTTTTTGCATTTCTGAATTTCATAATATTTAAACTCTGTGTATACCCAAGGCTTTAAAGACCATGCAGAATTTCTTGGAATGACCCTAGGTATATATTTATATATACAAAAGGACAGAGAAATATTTGTACAAGAGTGTTCATGTTCTCATCTTTATCCTAGCAAAGAACTGGAAAGAACCTAAGTGAACATCAGTAGAGAACTAGTCAAAAAAAATGATCTTCCTATTCAAAAGAATAGATTGATTTGTAAATGAGCTAATAAGATCTCTAAGAAATATAAAGGGAAAAAAATTTAAATGCAGCACATCATGATACTGTAGAGTGTGACTGCTTTTATGCCTTAGAAATTTCCAAAAGAATACTGAACAGACCATTAATTGCTCACTGTGGATGCTTCTGGGGAAAAGTGGGAATGAGATATACAGGAAGAATAGTTTTTACTTTTTTATTTGATATCTTTCTGTGCTGTCTGAATATTTAGTCTAGGAATGTGTTGCTTTTCTATTGAATGTAAATCATTATTTTAAGACAAAGAGAGGTGCTTTTCCTTAAGATACCTTAATTCTGCTATCTGTGTTTTGTTCCTTCACTTCACAGACAAGAAATAACCCTAAGAAAGAGGTTCAATCTCAGGCATGGTTTTCTGAATAGAGACCATGGGCCCAACTCCCAGTTCTTGGTCCATCTAGTAGCCATGCGTACATCTGGCAAAACGCTACGATTGACAGCCCTACTTTGCTTTGTCCTATGCCCTGAGGATAGGAGGACCCTCCTCTATTTGCTTCATTCCTCCGAAGGACAGAAAGCCTGTCCCTCTCTCTACGTTGCTTCTCAGTGGACAAGACGTATTTGCCTGGCCTCAGCTGTTCTGATGGTTTTCTCTTTTCCAGAACAGCATGATTCCAACAGGCTTGGCTTGGGAGGACATGCTGTACCCTCTGTACCAGAAGTACAAGAATGCCATCACATGGGGAGACCAGGATTTATTAAATATTATTTTTTCTTTCAATCCAGGTAGGTTCTCTTTCGAGAATGCCGTTTGTGTAGGAGTACGCCCAGCTTGCCCCCAAGAGCACATTCCAGGCCCTGGTGCTGTTGACTAGGCTTGAATTGTGCACAGAGGAGCCTGTGTTCCCCCCGGGAAATTCGCCCTTTCACCCACCACCCTGGGTATCTGATGGAGGCGGGCCCTCGTGCTACTGACACAAAAGGCCAAATGTTGAAACTTCCAACACTGGACTCCATTTTTAGAGAATATCTTTTAGATTTTGCTACACCATTCTTGATGTGAGCCCCCACAGCCATGCTTGGTTAGCTTTGCCTTTTGAAAAAAAAAATGATGTGAGGCACAAACTACAAGAAAATATTATAATCTAAGCAGGAGACCCTCCGTAACCTGAACAATTACTAGACTGAATGGAACTGATTCTCAGGGTCCTTGGAGTTAAAGGACTGTGTAAGGTTAAAAAAGCCTAGAATAAAGACTCAAATTCTCAAATCTCTTTTTTTCCCCCAAATCTAGGACAAAAGAAATTCTTCTTATATTATTAAGTCAATGATTTGATGGAGTTGGGGAGTAAAGGGGAGATGAAAATTTCTGGTTTATGTTTTTATATTAACACCTAAAGCTAATAAAATTTCTTTTTTTCTCTTTGTTGCTAAAACCTTATTTAATGTCATTAAAATAAAAATCATGTTTTCTTCAGAAAGATCTTTGGGGGTAAAAAAAAAAAAAGCAATCCTTACCCACCCTTTTCAGGCCATTGCTTTGTCTTTAAAACCTCTGAAGTAGAAATTACTGTTTATAAAGACTTTGCCAGTGATTGCATGTTACCCTTTTTTAAAAGAAAAAAATCTGGTATAAAACCTCATTTCATATGTGTTTGGATCAAAAAAGATCAAATCCTAGAAAAGAAAAAAAAACAGGTTGATACAGAGTTTCTAGGAAAGACTCCCAATACTAATTCAGTAGAGGAAGGAAATGTCTTAGCTGTTCACTTGTATGTTTTAATCCATTTCACTTTGACGGTAATAGGGAATTTAGTCTACACCTCCTCCTTTTTCTTCTTAAGCAGATTTCATCTTTTTTCTACGTGTAAGTGTATTGGTTAGGACTCTTGGCTGCAAATAAAAGACCCCTGGAGTTAGCTGAAGCACAAAAGATACTCTTTAAATAAGCAAAGTGGGGGACCTCAGTGAGATTTACTTTTTCCCATTGAAGCTATTTATTCCTGTCTTTGAAGATTGTCATTCTCTGCTCCTCTGCCCTCAAAACGGAGTGCCAAGGTTTCATGCTACAGCCACACAGAAAGCCTAACTTCATCCCAATTCCAAATTCCAAGGAGAGAAATCACATGGTTTCTCTCAGATCAGGTCTGATCAGAAATCAGATCAGCTAGGCCACCAGCATGGAGCTAAGGAATAATGGCTGGCATTTCTTATGGACTTAGTGGCAGGTGCTATTCTAAGCCTTATCGTTCTTGAGCCTCACAACAACACTGAGAATATAATCCCCATTTTACAGATAAAGTTTCCAGGGTGAAAAGAGTTAAATAATGTGCAGCACAGCTAATGAGTGTCAGAGCAGGGATCCAAACCCAGGCCACTCTAACTTCAGCCCAAATAGCGTAGAGGGGACCTTCGGGTGGGGCAGGGGGTGAGGGGCACCCTAGAGAGCTGGGCAGATATCCCAAAATGTACCTTTCTGCTACATTATTATTTCTTTCTTTTAAATATCGCGTTTTCCTGATGTAAATCTCTCTGTCCATATCCCCAAACTAAGGAATTCGCACAGCTGCCTCCTCAGAAATCCTCCCAGCCTGTTGCAGATTATTTGAGGACGTGATCAGTGACTGAATAATACCCAAAGGCAGTCTCAAGCAGCTTTGCAATTAGACACGAGCCCCTTGTCTTTAATTGGGGCTGAAACCAACTGAGCTTAATTGCTTCTGCACCCCCCCCGCCCCCATCTTAGATTCATTGAGTAAAAAGGATATTGTAAAATAATTATGAAGTTGTTCGTTCTAAATCCTGCCTCTGAGCAGTATTGAGTAAATAACCAAGTTTTCTGGTTTTAGATCAGTGAGTGTTAGGTTATCCCTGACTGTTCGTGTGGCCTGCGTTCAGTCTTCCTATTTCACGCTTTACCCAGGTACTTCATTAAATATGAGATCTTTAAAACTGAAATGCAGCAATAGCCATCACATTGTAAGGTTTCTCTTCATTGATATCGATGGTGAGCACTTTCTGTAAACCGGAACAAACGATATTTGCAAAAAGGATTCATCCCCTCTATCCCTGGAAAGGAGACCGGGAGACGTACTGGCTGTGACACAGGAGATAAACATATTTATTGTTACGGTTCTTTGGGTTGCCATGGGTGAAGCGATGCACATAAAACCTGTAGTGCTTGCCTGGAATGTTGTTATTATTATAGTCTCCTGTAGCCAATAAGACTGCTTTTTAAACTGTGTTTAAAAGTCATTAGCTAAAAAATGTTTTTAAAACTCTTGCTATAATTAGATGGTAAATGCCTGTGGGTGTGTAATTGCAGTGGCGCGGAGTAGGCTGCTGAGAGGAGCCAGCTGAGGCCCATGGGGCAGGCAGGTAGCTCATCCCGCAGGACATTTCCTGGCAGGTGAGCCCTGGCGGCTTCCTCAGAGGCTGGAAAACTGAGCTCACATCTTTGCAAGTGAGTTTGAGGCAAGAGCAGAGGCCTATAGAAGGGGTAAATCCAACAGGAGTCAAAAGAGAACTCTTGGTAGAAATTCTCGTTTGCACGAAGGTGGTTAGGTTCCGGGGAACAAAACTCCACTCTGGCCAGCTGAGTGAAGGCAGATATTGTCAGAGTCCAGGGGCAGTTTCATGACTGCGTGAGTCAGGTCAAGCCGGGCTTCGTGAGAACTGGCCGTAGGAAGCTGCCAAGAACCAGAGTGATTTCTTCATCCCTCAGAGGCCTCCTGGTCCCTGTCATCCTTTTTTGTTTGTTTGTTTGGAGACAGAGTCTGTTGCCCTGTTAGAGTGCAGTGACATCATCACAGCTCACAGCAACCTCAAACTCCTGGGCTCAAGCGATCCTCCTGCCTCAGCCTCCCAAGTAGCTGGGACTGCAGGCATGCGCCACCATGCCCAGCCTGGTCCCTGTCATCTTTGCTTCTCTCCATGCCTGTGTGAGTCCGTTCTGTCTCTCAGACAGCATTCTCGGTTTGCCCTGGCCCAACCCGATTGTCAACCCCAAGTCACTACAACCTCACAAATCCACAACCAGTAATGATGGATTTCCTCTGATTCCTGCTTGAAATTCTTGACTAAAAAGAGACTGGCCCAGCCCATCTATGACTCAGTTTCTCTTTGGATTTCAAGACCACTCTTGACCTAGTCATCAGGGGATAGAGGAGAAAGGTCCTATGGCATTTTCTCTCTCAAACATCACCACCTAGGTCTGTTTCTTCTTCAGGGGCAATTTCTGGAAAGTGGGCCGTGGGGAGGGAAGAAAATGGAATGAGCCAAGTGCAGAGGAAGAGGCAGGGCATGCGGCCAGAGCAGAAGCAGTAGAGTTCTGCCAAAGGGGAGAGAGAAGAGCTGAAACGCCCGCGGGACAGACGTAGAGTGCCAGTTGACTGTCTGATACTAGGGGGTCAGCGGGGGTTCACAGGGGCCACACAGAGCAGGACTCATTGTCACAGGGACAAGTCTCTTCAATGGCCCCACGAGGGCCTTATTCCCATCCTGCCTGGGATCACTGGAGCCCTGCCCTTGCTCGTGCAACCACATCGTATACTCCGCACACCCAAACCCCAGCGACAGGCAGCTATGCGTGCTGTGTTGGGGGGTTGGCAGGCCCAGTTATTTGATATCAGGACTGTTCTGGGAAACTGCTAACAAATCACTGTTTGGGGAAACTGGGACCTTCATGGGCCGTGACATAAAGCACAAGAGAAAAGAAGTTGTAGGGTCTGTGTGAGAAGGGATTGTGTCTACTTTATGTCTTTCACAGGGCAAGCCTTAGTGCTTTAAATGGAGTTGGTCTTCAGAAGTGCTGGTTGGTTGAATGAATGGAATTAAGAGAACAGAGTGAAGGTGTGAAATAAATGGGAGAGAAGGAGACCACAGCCAGGAAAATGAGAGAAAGGGGACAGAAAGGAGAGGGAGAAAGCAAGAGAGAGAAAAGATGCATACGGTAGAGGGTATAAGGTTCATTCATTCATTCATTCAGCAGATATTTTTTGAGCACCTACCGTGTGCCAGCCACAGGGCTCGGTGCCAGGGATATCACATCAGATGAGACTAAGTTCCTGTTTTCACAAGACCACCTTTTATTGAAAGAGGTAGACTCCCAAAGGATAATATTAATAACTAGACTGTTCAAAATCACAAATTGTGATAAATGCTATGAAGGAAACAAATGAGGGATTGAGAAAGAGACCATCAAGGCTGGAAGGAGAAAAGAGCTTCCTTGGATTGTGTAATCAAAAAAGTCTCCTCGGAAGAATTAATTGCCCTTTTCTGGAGCAAGGTACATTCCGGAGGAAGGAAGAAGAGAATGCCAGGAAAGCTCAGTTCCAGGATGGGACGTTTAAAAAAACAAAACCAGTAATGGTGCAATCAAACAGCCTCCATTCTATTGATATGGAGTAGCAAGCAAGTAGCAAACCTATCTTGCCATGAAATTAAAAATGATCAGGTTGGCCACACGTGGTGGCTCACACCTGTAACCCTAGCACTCTGGGAGGCCAAGGCGGGAGGATTGCTTGAGCTCAGGAGTTCGAGACCAGCCTGAACAACAGTGAGACCCTGTCTCTATTAAAAATAGAAAAATTAGCCGGGTGTGATGACACATGCCTATAGTACTAGCTACTTGGTAGGCTGAGGTGAGAGGATCTTTTGAGCTCAGGAGTTTGAGGCTGCAGTGAACTATGATTGTGCCACTGCATTCTAGCCAGGGCAACAGAGTGAGACCCTGTCTCTTAAAAAAAAAATTATTTTTAATGGTCAGGCATAAAGTATTTCATAATTTTAAAGACCCCAAGAGTATGAAATAATCAGAAATGTAAGGAGAAATCAATTC
>CM052436.1:146000261-146105300 GCA_028533085.1 Varecia variegata | reverse complement strand
TAACAGCTCAGGAGGCTGAGGTGGGAGGATCACCTGAGCCCAGGAGTTCGAGGTTGCAGTGAGCTATGGTTGCACCACTGCGCTCTAGCCGGGGAGACAGAGCAGCGAGACCCAGTCTCAAAAAAAATTGCACAAGGAAAGAAAAATTGTCCCAAACCTCTTCTGGGACAGAACATTCTTGCATTATGTAATGCATAATCTTCTGGGAAGAAATTGACATTTCTGCTAGACGTGCTTAAGCAATATTTCCGATGAACTTTAAAGGGATTAAGACTTGTTCTAAGAAACCAGACACCCACCCATTCTGCTGTCAGAAAGAGTATGCTGACTTTTAACCATTCTTCTCTCCCTTTTTTTCTTTCTAGTCTTTTCATATAAAATGTCCTTGTCAAAAATGGATCTTTGGTTTGATCTACTAGCAGTCTTTTCACTTTCAACAAGATTGTAATAAAATGTTGACATGTGCTCATAACTAATCGGTCCAAAAGATTTATTTTGGAAAATACTGCTCATGGATATATTCCATGAGAACACAAGAGAATTTTAAAAATAGATAACAACCTCAAAAACCCAATATTAAGTGGGAAATAAACAACCACCAATATTTGATACCTGAATTAAATTTCATTGCTAATAAATTGCACGAGTAAATGCTAAACTCTGGACTTTATGAGGTTACCATAGACATACCCTAAAGTTTCTTCATCCAGATTGCTTCAGGCAGCGCTCGGTGCCTCACATCTGTAATCCCCGCACTTTCGGAGGCTGAGGCAGGAGGATTGCTTGAGCCTAAGAATTTGAGACCAGCCTGGACAATAAGCAAGACCCCATCTCTACAAAAAATTTAAAAATAAAATTAGCAGTGCGTGGTGGTATGCACCTGTACTCCCAGCTAGTTGGGAGATTGAGGCAGGAGGATCACTTGAGCCCAGGAGTTTGAGGTTACAGTGAGCCATTATTGTGCCACTGCACTCTAGCCTGGGCAACAGAACAAGACCCTGTCTCTTAAAAAAAAAAAAAAAAAAAAGGACAAAAAGAAAGGAAGAAAATAAAATAAATATGTAAATTTTCAAAATGAAAAAAGATGGCTTCAAAGACCAAAAATATGAAGAATTCAGTGTTTTGTTGTAGTAGATGTCAAGTGAGTATCTGCTTGAGTTTTGCTTCCACTCAGCATGAACACGCTATATATATAGACTATCCTCTCCGTAGAGATATGGTTTGATTTTAGATTTTAAAAGTCTTAAGGACCCAAGTAAATCTTTTTTTAAAAAAAAAGAAATAAAGAAGCTGAGGTCCAGAGATGTTAAATGATTGCCTGGGTTTGCACAGCTGATCAGGATTTGAACTTAGATCCGGAGGGCTTTTCACTTGTCCCGTGCCTGCGTGCTTACAGTAATTGCCGTGTCATTTCTTAGTAAAAGTGATTTGCATTTAAAATGGCATTTCAGGAACTAAAATAAGCTTTTATTTATTTTTTTTATATCTTTCAGTTTCCCTTTCAAGACAATCTCTTTCAATCCATGTATTACCCTCTTCAGCTGAAGTTTCTGGAGACTGTGCACACTTTATGTGGACGAATCCCGCAAGTTTTTCTGAAGCAAATTGAGAAGACAATGAAAAGGGCTTACGAGAAACATGTCATCATCCGTGTTGGCCCCAACCAGATGCACTGAATATTTTGTCTTGTTGCAAGTCAGTTAGGTGTCTTACGATCAAGGAAATATTAATCTTTAAGCTGCCTGGATCTTTTTATGTGAATATTTAATGGTGCTCCATGACTGTTGAGTTTAAAACGCCTTGTTAAATTTTGCTAAATTAGTTGCCCCATAAGGGAATATGCTTTATTTTAATTTTTTCTAAAATGCTATTTATCTGTTTAAAAACAAACAAACAAGCAAAAAAAAAAAAAAAAATGGGCACAACACCTATAGTTCCAGCAACTAGGAAGGCTGAGGCAGGAGGATCGCTTGAGGCCACAAGTTTAAGTCCAGCCTAGGCAACATAGCCAGACAGAGACCCTACTTCTAAAAAATAAAAATAAAAACCATTATTATGCATTTGACATTGTTCAAGCAGGTTAAGCCAGCTGTGAAAAGGAACTTTTCTGAGCCTTCCAATTCCTGTTAAGTGTCTTGAGACCATTTCAGTGGCATCTGAGGTGTTACATTTATCTAGCATTCCTGAGACACTTTCTATGCAATTGGCTCTCCCACACCCTTATTATAAAAAGGATACATACTTGTGAAAGAAACAAACCTGTAGAAAATGTGGGCCTTCTTGATTGATCATGGCTGAGAGCAAAATAAAAAAAAAAGAGAGGAAATATGGGCCAATGGAACCAAATCAAGATTAGATTAGTCATAATCCTACCAACCAGTGGAAAAAAATGTTACCATTTTAATGTAGTTCCTTCCAGCCTTTTTTTTCCTACTTTTGTATTTGCCATTTAGATATGGCAATCTAAAACAGGTAGTCTCAGTAAAAGCTAGCCCTTTTGTTGAGATTTTTTTTTTTATGTAGGAGACTAAAAAGACAAGTTGATTATGTTTACATCATTTTATTTAAAATTCGTCTGAGAGAAGCATTCAGATTTCAGCTAATTGGGCAGTGTTAAAGGATGAAGCATGTATCTGGGGGTGTTTCTCAAGAAAGATTGTTTGGATTTGTAGAGGACTAAAGCATAAGAAATTTCTATGCAACAACAGTTTCTGAAAGGAAATTCAGTAATTGTGTTAAACCCCAGGGATCTCTTTAGCAAGAGTTGTGATTTTGTGTTTACCCACAAAGACATTTGATCTCTCAATAGTCAATAGGTGTGGTCTTCTCTCTTCTTTAAACTTTTGGGCAATGGGTGGAAATCAAAGGCCAACTTCAAGTTTAATGTGCACAATATAAATATTAATAGCTCAGCTGATTCCATTGGCAAGAAAATTCAGCTTCCTGTCAGCTTAGAAAGGTCTCTTTAAAGTTTTCCCTAGGGTTACCCAGCTGTTAGCCAAGGAACCTTGCAGATCTTATCACCTAGCTACAGTGAGGAAGTTCTATATTCTATTTCGCAAAGGGATCTGCCTTAATCCCTAGTTGTTCATATAATTGGTATCAGCGTAGGGATGTTTTGCATAATGCTTTATTTATCTCAAATGACTTCTGCATAAATGATCTCTTTGATGTTTACAACAGCCTGGTGAATTTAGTAAGGGCCTGTATCACCTTTATAAGGTAAATAAGGAAATTGTAGCACAAAGAAATGAACATACCCAATAGAATTGCTATTCTATAAGACACACAGTTCTGTGTAAGATGCATCCTCTTTTACAGAGAAATTTTTGGAAATAAAAATATTAAATACCTTTTGTCAAATATAGAAAGTGATCTGAAAGTATAAACTGAAAAATATTATCTTGTTAATGTAAATGTGTTATTATATATTGGAATCCAGTAGGAAATCAAGTGCTATATCAGCAGAAAAAGTCTTACCTTGAAAAAGTATATGAAAATCTCAGCATTACACAGAAATATATAGATATCCATCATTAGTGGTATGCAGCGTCATTATGGTAGCAACAAATTTAAATCTAAAATGTTAGGGTAATAACCCATACTTTCCTTCTGATCATTTGGGTGGCCTGTGGTTTGTTATTTTTGTTAAGGAAACTACCATTATGATGTGAAACTCTTACTTTTGATGTTATATTTTGTTTCCTCATTTCACCACTAGAGGTGACATCATTTATTATTTTATATCTTTATTACTAGGACCTCCATTCCTGGTATGGGTACATAGGATATGAAGCAATTCTGAATTTTCTTTTGGAAAATGCATCCTATATACCTACAAAGAGAGTTTTAGTGAAAAAGTCAGGATGTGAACATAATTTCCTAACTTCCATTCTTTAATGAGTCCCACAAAATATCTGCTGTAAAGATTTCAAATACAACAATGCCTCTTTTTTTCATGAGAGCCAGGTTTACCTACAACTTTCAACTATGGGTGCTGGTATGAACATCAAAAACAGAGTTTCCAGCAAAGGTCAATGATAGAACCCTAGAACATTATAGAATGATGAATTATGAGACAGTGAAAACCTTAGAAACTGGTGTGGTTTTCTCCCTTGGAATTCTTGTGTTGTATCCTGAAATTTAAGTTGAGTTTGGTCTAGAATTTAGAAAAAAAATTTGCTTTTCCAATCCCTACTGCCTGAAAGTGCTAATTATTTTCTATAGTTAGGATATTACAATTGTGGCAGTATGTTCTCTGCCTTTGATAATTTCCAGAAAACTACTACATTAACACCTTTGAAATCTGGGAGCCACAAATTTTAATTCAGTGGACTTCTAAAACATGCCATCTGTGGTCTGAAGTTTGCCAAAGGTTGTGTTGCCACACATGTGTGTGCCACTTTAAATTCATATTGGGATGATCATGGGCTGGTTTTCTCCTCCTGTCCTGCCCTCTGTTCTCTCTTCTCTCCTCTCTTTCCTCCTTTACTCATTTATTTGAAAATTCTGTTTAATGCATACAATTCTCCAATGGTGTTCCATTGGAGAATGAAAGAACGCATTCTAATAGCAAAATGTGACTGTTTTTGTGTGCATTGAGATTGAGGTTTTCGACGGCAGGGTCACTAGAAATGCTGACAGTATTTTCCTTGCTGAGTTTTTCTCTAATATAAATCTCAGAAATCATGACTTATGTTGAAAATTCCAATATTTAAAAGATTAACTGGCTAAAAAGTTGATTTAAGTTTTTCTTCCACTTCCAAATTGATAATTTAGCATTTTAGATATAATGCTCCAAGCATTACTATTTGTATCAAATCTCTATTTCATAGTCAGTGCTTCCATTGCAAATTGTTGTTAACTTTTACTGAATTTAGTATTGAAATGCTTATTGATATGGACTCGGAGGTTTGAGAGTATTTCTTTTATTGCAATTATGGTGTTCATAAGCAAAAACAACCAAATCAAACCACACAAAACATTATCCACAGTGAGTGAACACAAAATAATGATTTGATAACAAAATAATCACTCCAGCCCACCCTGAAAACAGGACAACATTCATACAAATTTAGATTTATGTATAAATATTACCAGGTATAAATTTCATGTTTGATAAACCAAAATGAACATCATTTCATGACTGAATTCAGAAACATGTTGAGTTCCATGGGAGCACAAGTCATTATATTCTCATTTAATAGAACGATAGGGAGTCTTATGATTTTCTGTTTCTCTCCTACCTTTCATATTCCTCTTTTTCATTTTTGCCTTTCCCTTTCTTTCTATCGTGTAACCTTCTGAGTAGTGCTAAGAATCCTGGCGTTAGTGGCAGAATGACAGAACTTAGAGATCCCTGTGCAGGCAGATCTAAGTTCTGATCCTTACATCAAATCTTATGTTAAGAGTTTTCCAGAATTAAAAAAAAAAAAACACAACACATACACACATATACATACACACCACACTATGCCTTTAAAAGGAAGAGCCAACATTTGTTGTACCTGTGAATTGAAGAATTATGGATAGTCAAACCCTAGGTCAGAGCCTTTCACAACTGCATTGTTGGTATTTAAAACTGATGTGATTTCTCTGATAAAGAAACAGAGAGCTTTGTCCTAGTTTTTGTTCTTCACAGGTCAAAACTGGAAATATTCTCTTGAGTCTTCAAGACAAAGTGCTTGTGTTTGTGTCACCATATGCATAAACATGTAAGAATCAGGTGCAATTTCTGCTTCATCAATTTTACATGTTTGTGTTGTCACTGAAAAAGTGCACCCATTGTTTATAGCTCCCAAGGAGACCCTGACTGCATTTTTTATGTTGGAAAACTTCTTCTTTTTTTGTGTGTGTAATTTTTCTTTGCTAAGAAATAAGCAAAAGAATACTCCCAAAGAAAAGGATTTATTACAACAAATTAAAAGGAACACAATTATTATGATTTAATTACTGTCTTGTCTTTTTAAATGCCATCTCCTGTTTTACCTTTTTTTAAATTAAAAGCTAAAAACACGTCTTTTGGTATTATTTTGCAGGTGTGTTTCTTTTCCTTTTTAAGGTTTCAAGTTTAAAATTTTATAATTGGTAATATTTAAGTTCTTACAACTAGTTAAGAAGTATTTGGTTTAGCAAGTAGCTTAGTCGACTTTAAAAAGTCATTACAATTTTATCTGGCTTATAAAAATGCCATATTATAAATGATATTCTTTGTTTTTAAATGGTGTTTTGCATTTAAGATAGAAGGAACAGGCTGGGCGCGGTGGCTCACGCCTGTAATCCTAGCACTCTGGGAGGCCGAGGCAGGTGGATCGCTCGAGGTCAGAGTTCAGGACCAGCCTGAGCAAGAGTGAGACCCCGTCTCTACTAAAAAAAAAATAGAAAGAAATTATCTGGCCAACCAAAAATATATATAGAAAAAAAAATTAGCCGGGCATGGTGGCACATGCCTGTAGTCCCAGCTACTTGGGAGGCTGAGGCAGAAGGATTGCTTGAGCCCAGGAGTTTGAGGTTGCTGTGAGCTAGGCTGATGCCATGGCACTCACTCTAGCCCGGGCAACAGAATGAGACTCTGTCTCAAAAAAAAAAAAAGAAGGAACAAAGTTTGGAGAACATATATTGGTTTCTTCATGTTCCTACATTTTATTTAGCAAAATTGAGCCTGACTTTTTAGTCAGGTACACATATCCAAAATAATTGTACCATGAATTTTGAATCTATATTATATGACGTTTTCCCCCCACAATCCCTAGTCTCTTTTTAAAATCAACACAAGATGCTCAGTTCCTTTACTGAGTTTTTCCCTTATATTTTTAAACAACATTTTAAAATACTGAGATATCTGGTAGCAGTTTTCTGGAGTAACTGGGAACCCACATCAAATTATTATGTGAGGGGTAGTGAGGGTCCAGGCACTACATTTAGACAAAATTGAGTTTAGATCCTAGATCCACCCTTGTCTGGTTGTGTGTGTGACCCGGCACACCTTCCTGAGCCTCTGTGTGGTCTAGATGTCTCCCTCCTAGAATAGCACTGATGATGGCTAGGGTCCTCATGGGTTGTCGTGAGGAGTGAATGGGACAATGCATGTAAAGTGCTTGGCACGTGTGAACATTCCATACGTGTTAGAATGCCGTGAGCAGGTACCTACCTGTCTGCTGTGATAGGAACTTGTGATCCAGTAAAATCTGTTGGCTTGGACCAATCAGGGTCCAAATGAATGTTCATCCTGCCTTGGCCAGTAACCTCCCACATGGCATAAGGGAGGCACATTAAACTTGTGCACACCTCAGTTTCTTCATCTATTTTATGTTTGATTAAACATTTTCTGAAACCCTTTTCAGTTCTATAAATGTTAGTAAGGCTAAAGTGTTTAAAAGATTAAAAGTAAAAGAAGTATGGTTCTAAGCAGGTAGGAGAACATTGCAGATAGATGATTCTTAGTACGTATTGAATGATTGAGTGTTTTCTTCCCCCCTCCCCCCCGCCCCCGAGACGGAATCTCACTCTGTTACCCGGGCTAGAGTGAGTGCCATGGCGTCAGCCTAGCTCACAGCAACCTCAAACTCCTGGGCTCAAGCGATCCTTCTGCCTCAGCCTCCCAAGTAGCTGGGACTACAGGCATGCGCCACCATGCCCTGCTAATTTTTTTCTACTTTTAGTTGTTTGGCTAATTTCTTTCTATTTTTAGTAGAGCTGGGGTCTCGCTCTTGCTCAGGCTGGTCTCGAACTCCTGACCTCGAGCGATCCACCTGCCTCGGCCTCCCAGAGTGCTAGGATTACAGGCATGAGCCACCGCGCCTGGCCTGAATGTTTTCTTAAGTCTGTATGTCTCAAACTAAGGGAAGTGGCTCCCTTGGCTTTACAGGGCTATAAAGGAGGCGGGGCATCTGGACCATGGGGTAAGTCTGCTGTGTCTTCTTGGAGTATCATTTTGAAGATTTTTAAAAATTTTTTAACATTAAAATATACAGTGCTATATGATGGAAAGCAATAAACAATAGTGGTTAAAAGACAAGTTCTGTGTTCAGACAAACTTGGACTCAGCTTCCAGCTCTGTAAGTTAATAGCTGTGTGACCTTGTGGAAGTATCTTAACCTCTCTGTGCCTTAAACAACAGACATTACAAATGACATGTAAATAAGACTCTTAGCATAATGCTGATTCAAAGCAATAGCTAATTTTAAAAGCATGCCTTGTTACCCTGTCTTTACAAAAAATAAATAAAATTAGGCAGGCATGGTGGTGTGCACCTGTAGTCCCAGCTACTCAGGTGGCCGAGATCACTTGAGCCTAGTAGTTCAAGGTTGCAGTGAGCTGTGATCGCACCACTGCACTGGGTGGCAGAGCAAGACCCTGTCTCTAAAAAAATTAAAATAAAAATAAAAGCATGCGTTACTATTGCTCCTGCTACTCTTACTGTAGAAATAGCAAAATCTGACTGAATTTAAGTAAAACATGAAATTTCAAAAATTTTAAAAATGACTTGTATTCCCAAACTCCACTAAATAAATGGCTAATGAATTTTTTTAAGCGTATCAGATTTTAGTCTACCATGATGTCTAATGTTTACTTACCAGACGGTCCATATGCAGTTCTGCCTTTCTTATCTTTTTAGAGGAAATTAGGTGGAAAAGTTTGAGAATGTCTGGCTGCAAAAGTTTTACCATTCACAGTGCAATTGTTTCCATTTGCTTCCTCATCAAGTCATTTAGTTAGAATACAGCTCAAAAGTAGCCTCCCCTCTGTCATCACACTCTCATAATATTTTCTCTCCTTTCTTCTCCATTGTTCCGTTAAGTCATAAATGTTACCAACATCTAGCCCCTGCCTTATCACAGAAACCTGGGCATTATCCTTGTCTCTTTCCTCTCCATGATTTCACATCATTTTCATCACTAAATTGTCACTTTGCCACTAAACCACCCTACTCCCAGTACAAATTTCTGTAGTAATTAAAACCCTCTGAATTGCCAGTGACAGCAAACATAACTCTAACTTCTACAGAAACGAAAAGAGCAACCAGACAAAGTGGCTCACACCCATAATCCCAGCACTGTGGAAGGCTGATGCAGGAGGATCATTTGAACCCAAGAGTTCAAGACCAGCCTGAGCAACATATTGGGAGCTCATTTGTACAAAAAAATAAATAAATAAATATTGTTTTTTTAATTAGCCAGGCAGAGTGGCACATGCCTGTAGTCCCAGCTACTCAGAAGGCTGAGGCAGGAGGATCACTTAAGCACAGGAATTCAAGGCTGCAGCGAGCTGTGATCACACCACTGCACTCCAGCCTGGGTGACAGAGGGAGACCTTGTCTCAAAAAAAAAAAAAGTGGATTTCATCTACCTTTTGAGGATTAACTGGGTCACCTTCCTCTGTTTACTTTTATTGCTGTCTCTATTCAAAACCTTATCCTCTAGGTCTGTGTCATCTCTGGCCTGTATTGTTGCTCTAACGCCCACTTATCTCTGCATTCACTCTGGCTCCCTCCAAACCATAACCCATCACCACCCCCATATAAAGCCCTTCTGTGGTTCCCCTTTGTGCTTAGGATAACGCCTAAGCTCCTTTCCAAATGTCTCAGAAAGTTCCTGTGTGCTCTACCTCCTACCTATCTTCCCAGCCCCGTCTTGAGTTACTCTCCCCCACTTCACTAATTTCCATTTATGGTGGTTTGTTTTCTCTTCCTTTAAGAATCCTACCTTTTTCCCAGCACAGGGGCTTTGCACATACCTGGAATCAATTTAAAGGCCATTTCCTCATGGAAGTCTCCTCTGATTCCTCATACAAAGGCAGATCCTCCTTTTATATGTGCTCATAATACCCTGTCCTTTTTCTTTGCACTTTCTATTTGTAACAGTAACAAGACTTGTTTGTATAAAACTATTAGTTTATTGACTACCTTTCCCAGTAGGCACACAGTTGCTTAAGGATACCTTCCCTGCTGATCTTGTTCTTTGCTCGTGCCTGTCATCTAACTCAACGACTAGCACATTTCACATGCTCAAAAAATATTTAAGAAATAAATAAATGAGGTAAGTCACCTGCATCATGAACTGGGAACCATTTCTATGAGCAAAGCTTCACACACACTATATTCATTCTGAGTATTCTCAAAAACTAATTTTTCTGGCTGCCCGCAGTGGCTCAGGCCTGTCATTGCAGCACTTGGGGAGGCCAAAGTGGGAAGATTACTTGAGACCAGGGGTTCGAGACCAGCCTGAGCAACATAGCAAGACCCCATGTCTACAAACAATAGAAAAATTAGTTGGGCATGGTGGTGCATGCCTGTAGTCCCAGCTATTTGGGAGGCTGAGGCAGGAGGATCACTTGATCCCAGTAATTTGAGGTTGCAGAGCTATGAAGATGCCACTACACTCTAGCCCACATGATGGAGCAACTCCTGGTCTAAATCCATCCTCCCGCCTCAGCCTCCCAAAGTGCTAAGATTATAGGCAAGAGCCACCACACCCAGGTTTACTTCCACAATCTACTCTTTATGGCTCTGTGGTGGACATTTGTGGGATTTTGGCTGCCTAGAAACCAACCCATTCCTGGTACCAATTTCTTTTTTTTTTTTTCAGGTCCTTAGTCACTTAGTAAGGTACCCATTTCTTTAGTGGTTAAAACTCTTTAGATTGTAAGTAATAGAAAACACAACTCGAGCTAGTACAGAAAAAGAAGAGAGAATGGATTGTCTTGTGTAGGTGAAAAGCCTGGAAATAGCTGTGAATCTAAAGGCTCAAATGATGCCAAGGGAAATGTATCATCTTAACAATGCCTTTTTCATTTATACTTTATTGAAAACCACACATCCTTCCAGGATTCCATCCATAAAATTTTCACATCATTTTAATAGAATCATTCTATCTTTGGAAGAATACATTGTTTCCACGTTCAGCTGAAAAACAATATTGCCAACCTGGGCCAAAACATCAAGAAAATTGTTCTCCTGGTGTTTGTGTTAAAACAACTGTAATATATCTTTTCCCCCTCATTGAGAACTACTGTTAACCAAATAAAGCCCTCATACCAGAGACAATCAGCAATCTAACACGAATGAATGATGGGGGGGTGCATAGCCATACATTTGATCTGCTGGACAAGAGTACTTTACTAATTCCTCAGCTCCACAGTCCCCTTACATTCCCAGAGGTGACAGTCAAAATCACAAGTGTACATGTATCTTCTACTCTTGTATGGGCCCTATGTCATGTATATGACATAAAGGCTATGATTATAAGGAGACTCCTGGGAATGCCTGTGCCTGTCTCTTTACCGAGCATTTAGGGTTTATCAAAACAATAGCATTTCGTTTTTTAGGATCACTGTTTTGGGTCAAGTGACCAAGCGAGTCTAAATGTCATATTAGGAAATTGGATTCTTCTTCATGTAAGTTATTGTTATTAGAAATGATTGCAAGCACATAGAGTTGAAAGAAAAATAAAAGGACTGATACCAGCTTTGGTGTATTAAATGTTTAAAACTTGATAGTTGTTTATAACAGCTCCCCCGGTATTCTGCTATCGTTCGCAGCGTCTGGTGGTTTTTAAACATAAAACCAAGAAGACGTGTTTAAAAGAAAGGAAATTTAGATAAAGTCAAGAGCTAATTGAGAAAATAGTTGGTGTGCTGTGTTGGGATTTAAGCCTCCTAAGGTTGCCATCTATCGATTTAGACCCCACAGTTTCTGGCACGTGATGGGTGGCCAGCATAGCATGCCCTGTCTTATTCCGTTAACACATGTTATTTCTATGCATGCCAGCCCAAATTCGAATGCCCAACCTGCGACTCCTTGTCTGAAGGCTCTCTTTTGCCACTGCAGCCTGCTCTGCTTACCTACAGGCAGGCTGAAAGTGTAGGAAAATTAACATGTCCAGGATTAGCCCTCAAACATTAACTGAGAGAAGTTGGTAAATATATAACCCAGTTCCCTCTTCTCTCTGGTAGGGTAACTCTTGGTTCTGTTCCAGAATTCTGCCCCAGAATTTCCCAGTGGGAAGAAGCTCAAATTGCCCACATTGGTAACTTTCTTCATAATACATTTACTGGCTTCTTTGCCTTACTTGTCTCACTTCCCCACTCTTACACCAGTGTTTCCTTGGATTTGGCCACCAGATAAACTACTTGTACTGAAATCTTTGTCTCATCATCTGCAATTGCTCAATTTTTTCATGTGAGTAAAGAGTGGAATTTAAATAATACCTAAACTGTAGGGATTTTTTTGCTAATTATGAGAATAATTCTCCTCCTCCTCCTTCTCCTTCATCTCTGTTTCCATTTTAGAAAGTTTGAATTAACTCTCTGCACAAAATATTTGGAATTTAGCATTCTAAGTTTTCTCCCATAACTGGATTTTATTAGCTATTATTTTTTTTTACATAATCAAGGTTTATAACATTTATCCTTCAGTTTGCAGTATGGCTATTATTTTAATTGTATTATGAATAATAATATAGCTGGGTGATTTATTTTTAACTCCAAAGATACCCAAATGCTTTTATTTTTTATTTCTTACTTCCCTTTTTAAGGTATATATTTCAAATGCATTGTATTCTAGACTATGGTTCTTTTTTTTTTTTTTTTTGCTTTGCTTTTTTTTTTTTTTTTTGCATTTCTGACTTGTGTTTAGCTAGTCATTAATATTTTTATACAATTTTGTTAAGATTTAATTGAAATACAATAAACTACTTACATTTCAAAGCTATGATTTGATTAGTAATGACTTATGTATAATCCTTTAAAACCATCTCCACATTCAAGATGACAAATATTTCCATCACTCCAAAAGACTCTTCATGCCCCTTTAATTCTTTGTTTTCTCCACCCACGTTCCCAGCTAACAAACTGTCTGCTTTCCTGTTGCAATGCATGACTTTGCATGTTTCTGAATTTTTTTTTTTTTATACACATCTGCTACAGATGATTCTGAATTTTATATAAATGGAACCATATAGTATACATTATTTTTTGCCTGGCTTCTTTTCACTCTGCATACTTATTTTGTGATTCATCCACGTTGAATGAATGAACTATCTGTTCCTTTTTATTGTTCAGTAATATTTCTTTCCATGGATTAACCATAATTTGTTTGCTCATTCTCCTGATGATGGCCATTTGCTTGACTCCAGTTTTTGACTACTACAAATAAAGCTGTTATAAATATTTGCGAACAAGTCTTTGTCTGAACATATGTTTCCATTTCTCTTGGGCAAAAATTAGTACTGGAATGGGTGAGTAGTATGGTAGGTATATGTTTGACTTTTTAAGAAACTGCTACACTGTTTTCCAAATTGATTGTACTATTTATATTACCACCAGTTGTTCCAGTTGCTCCACATCCTTGGCAAGATCATGTAGACAGTCTTTTTTAATTTTAGCTAATCTAATGAGTGTGAAGTGGTATCTCATTGTGGTTTTAAGTTGCATTTTCCTAGTGACGTGAACATCCTTTCATTTGTTTATTTGATATTCATATGTCTTCATTGGTGACATGTCTCTTCAAATCTTTTGCCCATTTTTAAAAATTGGGTTGTTTCTTATTACTGAGTTTTAGGAGTCTTTACATATTTTAGATATAAGTACTTTGAAAAATGCGTTGCAATTATTTTTTCTTAGTCTGTGGCTTGCCTGTTTTCTTTCTTTCTTTTCTTTTTCTTTTTCTTTTTCGAGACAGGGTCACACTTTGTCACCCAGACTGGAATGCAATGGTTCTATTATAGCTCACTGTTACCTTGAACTCCTGGGCTCAAGCAATCCTCCCACCTCAGCCTCCCAAGTAGCTAAGACTACAGGTGTGGGCCACAATGACTGGCTAATTTTCTTCTTTTTTAAATTTTTTTGGTAGAGATGGGGTGTTGCTGTTTCCCAGGCTGGTCTCAAACTCCTGGCCTCAAACTCCTGGCCTCAATCTTCCTGTCTTGGCCTCAGTCTTCCTTCCTTGGCCTCCCAAAGTGCTGGGATTACAGGCATGAGCCACTGAACTCATCATTTAGTTTATTTTCTTAACAATGTCTTTCTAAGAGCAAAGGTTTTTGTGTTAATAAGGTGATTTGTCAACTTTTTCTTGTTTGTTTTATGTTTATGTTCTAAGAAATGATTGTCTATCTCAAGTTGCAAAGATTTTCTCTTCCAGAAATGATAGTTTTAGTTTTATATTGTTAAGGACTGAATGTTTGTGTCCCCCTGAAATTTATACATTGAAATCCTCCAATGTGATAGTATTAGGAGGTAGGGCCTTTGGGAGGTAATGAGGTCATAAGGATGAGCCCTCATGAAAAGAATTAATGGAATTAGTGTCCTTGTAAGAAGAAACATAATTGCTTTGACAAAAGGCTATGGGAAAAATAAATGAAGAAACATAAGAGATGATTTCTCACTTAGCCACGTAATATTATAATGAGAAGATGGTGGTATGCAAACCAGGAAGAACAACCCTTTCCAGACACTGGATATGCCAGTGCCTTGATCTTGGACTTCCCAGGGTCCAGAACCATGGGAAATAAATATTGTTTAAGCCATCCAGTCTATGGTTCTATTATAGCAGCTCAAGCTGACTAGAATATATACTTAGCTATGTATTCCATTTTGGGTTGATTTTTCTGTAGGATGAGAGGCAAGGGTTCACATTCATTGGTTTCCATGTAGGTATCCAGTTGATTCAATAGTTGATCCAACTGATTTACGTTTAGCTAGACATTAATGTTTGGATTAATGTTGGATGAAGAAAATCAAAGACCCTTATATTCATTCATTCAATAAATATTTGTTGATTATCTACTAAGTGCTAAAGCCCCTAGTAGGCTTTGGAGACACCTGAGCAATAAGATACAACCCTACCTTCAAATAGATTATACTTCAATTGTGAAGACAAATATAAAAATAATTATGTAATATGAGAAAAATGTATTAGAGCTGTGCTTTTCATACCATAATTTAAAAATTTATAGCCAGCATTTTTAAAAAAATGAAATAGAATAGAATAGAATCAGAGTATATAACAATATATTTATAAAATCATATTTTAATTTTATATAAGTAATGTTTATTGAGTTGCAATATAAAATGACTTTTTTACTGTAGAGCTTGGTCAAAAAAGTTTTCAAGCCCCTATGTTAGAAATACATACAAAGTGATAGGCAATCCAATAAAAGATACAATCAACATCTAGCAGGAAGTTGGGGACACTCAACAGGGAAGGGATAAGAGCTGAACTGGGTCTTAAGGGAATGTCTGGGGACAATGCATTGCAAGGAGAAGAAACAGCGTGTGCAAAGGCCTGTAAGTATACACAGCCAGGGAAAGTTCTAGGAGTGAGGAGAAGTTTTCTGTGTCTAGAGTGAAGAATGCTAGTGGGTGGCCCAGGACAGACAGTGGGTGGAACAAGATGAAGCTGGACAGATAGGCTGGAGAGACATTGTGAAGGGCCTTTTATGACATGCTGGTAAGATTAGCTTTAGTCCCCGGGCCTGTGTTTCTCAAAGTGTGGCCCCAGGGACTGCCTTTATTCGAATCACACTGGGCAGTGGTTCTTAAAGTGTGGTTCTTGGACAAGCAGCATCAGTATTACCTGGAAATTTGTTAGAAATACGAATTCTTGTTACCTTGCCACAGATTTACTGAGTCCAAAACTTTGAGAGTGGAGCCCAGTAATCTGTTTTAGCAAGCCCTTCAGGTAACTCTGATGCATACTGAAGTTTGAGAACCACTGACCTAGGAGCTTGCTAAAATGGAGATGCCTGGCTCCCACCCCAGGCCTAATAAATCAGAATCTCTTGGGTAAGGAGTCAGAATACCTTTCTCAACAACAACAAAAAAATCAAGCTCCCTATGTAATTCTCTAAATTTTGAAAATGGCAGGTCTAGGTGGCATGTCATCAGTTGCAGATGCTAGAGGAAATGTCAGGAACTGGAGCATCGCTAAAAGAGATGTCCCATTAGGGGTTCTTGAAAAGGAAGACTGAACAAGAAATCATGGTGATTTTTGTCAGGTTTTGGTCTGAAATGTTAGTTCTTGGTGCACTGATGGCAGAAGAATGACCAGACACACCAAAGTAAGGCAAGTACGAAAATGAGGTTTATTGAGGACAGAAAGGTAGGATTATAGGGCAAGAGCAAGATACAGGGTTACAGAACGTGATACATATGCCATAGATGACAATCAGACCCATTGTCGCAGCAAAGGGAGAGCAAAAGGAAGGGTGCAAAAGGGGACTTGGTTATGGTCTGTAGCTTGTTTTATAGTGCCTGGATTGAGACCTCCCTAGTGGCTTAGACATCACCATGGAACCACTTTGATTGGTCAGTTGGGAGTTGCATTACTACACATTCGGACTGTTCTAGGTCAATTTCTGGACTCTGTGGCACCTATGCCACTTAGCCCGTGGGCTAGAGAGTCCTCTGCATTCTTTTGCAGCAGGCACGCTAAGTTATGATTGGCTGCTTGGTAGGGTATTCCCTCCTCCCCCAGGTATAGCCATCACTCGGGAGAGGTTTAGGGTAGGGCAGGACCAAGATGGAGGGCTGGGGCCCATCCTTGTCCTTCTTCCCAGGTGAGGCGATTGCCTCAAGGCAACAGCACCCACTTTCATCCCTAGGAGACTGGGAATCCCTTGCTATCTACCTAACATTTTGACAAACATAAATTGGAACCTGCCATTTCAATGCTTTAAAACATTCCACTATCACCCATAAGAGATGACCACTAAACAAACTCCTTAGCATTGCTTAGCAGGAACTTGGTACTCGGCCTCTGCCTACTTCATCCCTTCTCTTCTCTCCCCGTCCCTACCATACTCCAAATCCTTTCCAGTTTCCTTGAACACACCATGCCCTTTTCTATCAAGCCTTTGCATCTTTTGTTTCCCCTGCTCTGCCCCAACATGGCTCATTTTCAAGTGTCAACCCAAGTATCACCTCTTCAGAGAGGCCTTACCTGATCATCTCATCCAAAGTGGCCTCCCACAATGCTCTCATGCCATGTTTATTTCCTACATAGCAGTGCTGGGGCTTTTACTTAATCGTCTACTTCCTTTATGTTTGTTTGTCCCCTAGTCTGTAAGACCCATGAGAACCTGTCGGCCTTGTTCACTGCTGTCTTCACAGACCAGTTCCTGATGCAAAATATGCACTCAGGAAATATCTGGCCCCGAGAATTTCCTTGGGTCAGCTTTATGTTCAGAGCCTGTGACTTCCCTGTAATAGGCTGATTCCTTCCACACCCTACCTACTCCACCCTTCTGGGGTGGTGACACTAACCATATTTACATATCATTAGGCGATTACAGAAGTGAAATGCCTTAAGACACCCCAGAAGACTGCCAAATCCAATCAACATGACTTTGGGTTAGCTCAATAGTCTTTAGGGAATGAAATGTAAAGAAATATACCCTTGGCCAAAAGATAGGAGAAACATGCTCAAAATAAGTGATAAATCTTGAAAATGAAATGCAAAACAACACAGAGGTATTTCTTTTACCCGTCGGATTGACAAAAATAACCTAGTTTACAAATGTGTGTGCACTTATACACTTTGGGAAAGTGACAGCTCTGTTTGCAAAAAGTCAGTTGGCAGTTTCAATTAACAATACACCTATCCAGCAATTGCCTTCCCAGAGAAACAGTATTATGTCAGCCTAAAGAGGCAAGTAGTAGTAATAGTAGCAGCACAAGTAATAATAACAATACAAAAATATAATAAAATATTTTTCAGGCACTGCCCTGGGATCCCTTTTAATTCTCAGTCTTTTTGCATAGTGAACACTATCTTGTAAAAAGAGGAAATTCAATCTTGAATTATCTAAGATCATTGTTCATAATATAGAAAAATTGGATAGTTCTTTGTCATTCATCGAGGACTAGTTAAATAATAATATGTCATCTATATTCCAAACTGTTAAGCAAAATAAGATTAAAATTAGTATCTATAAAATAAGATGGCACGTTGGGCACAGTGGCATGTACGTAGTCCCAGCTACCCAGGAGGCTGAGGTGGGAGAATCGCTTAAGTCCAGGAGTTTGAGGTTGTCGTGTACTATGATCATGCCTGTGAATAGCCAGTGTACTCCAGCTTGGGCAACGTAGTGGGACCCCGTCACAAAATAAAAAAAAAAAAGGAAATATCCCAAGATACATTGTTAAAAAAACTCAAAATGCAGAAGAATATATTACCATTTATATAAAGAAGAAGAAAGAGAAATTTAAGCCAAGAATAACCATTTTGATATATATTTATGTGACAATTATTTATTGAGCACCTATGGTGTATAGACACTTTTCAAAGCACTTGGAAAAAAAAATCAGTGAACAAAACATAGTTTTCTTTCCTTGAGCTGCTTATGTTCTAGTAACGCAGGACATACCATAAACATAATTGAAAAAGTAAACTACCTAAAATGCTAGGAGATGAAAAGGGCTATGAGCAAAAGCCATGGAGCAGGGCGAGGGGTCAAGAAGTCCAGGTGAGGGTGGCCAGGGTAGGCCTCCCTAAGACCATGTGCTGAAGAAGGTGAGGGGTCACGTGGCTGTGCACTGGCAGGAGATGAGACTGGGGAGAGGGAAGTGGCAGATTACGCTCACGGGGCCCCGCATGGACCACTGTAAGGACTGTGGCTTCTACCCTGAGTCAAATGGGGAGCAAGTGCAGAGTTGTGAGCAGAGGCCTGATGTGATCTCTCTTGGTAAAGGGGCCCTGGCTGCTGTGTTGAGAATAAAAGGTAGGAAAGCAAGGACAGGCGGCATGAGCGCTGTTGGAGGCCGTTGCAATAATGCAGGTGAGACACGTAAACACCTAATAAACAGCTAGAAAGACTCAAAGCAAGCTCCTTGTACTCCATTCAGCTGTGGTGGGTACCGGGTCAGGGAGATTGTCAGAGTTTTGCTTGCCCTATGTTGTTTGAGTTGCTTTATGGAACATTATTCATCAGTTATTTGAGCAATTAAAAATTACCTTTCTTATTGTTACCATATAAATACTAACACTTTTTACCCTCCTTTCCAGAAGAATTCAGTCTTTTTAAAAAAAATTGTCTTTATTTGGAGATTACCAGGACAATTCAGTCTTAAACCAGTCAGGTGTGGCCAAGAAAAGTAGGAATCTACAAGGAGGTGGGGGAAGGTAGCCTGGTACAGGATGTCAGAGCCCAAGAGAGGTGAAAAGGGCAACTGCTAAAGGACCTTGGGGTAGTGACAGGAGATACAATAAATAAATATATCGAAGATAGTGGCAGCCAGCGTCTTTCCTATTGGAGAAGAGAGTTACATGTATGGAAAGGGAGAAAACTAGAATGAATCTCCCATCGTTGGATTGGAATTAGAATCTGTGAACTCATAGTTTTCAATACTGTATATATAGATAGATATAGAAATAAATGTATGTGTATGCATGAGTATATATCACTACATGTATATATCTTCCAACTCTGTCTGCCGACAGGACCCAATTACAGTGAACATCTTAGCACCTCATCTTGATTCCTAAAAACCATTCTCCACTAAAAAGAATCAGAACTTCTTAGAGAAATGACAGATTCCTGGAACAGCCTTTTTTAAAATTAATTTTTTAAATTGACATAAAAATTATATATATAGTATTTATGGTGTACAACAGGATGTTTTGAAATATGTACATATTGTGGAATGTCTAAATCAAGCTAAATAACCTATGTATTACTCCACATATGTATTTGTGGTGAGAGACCTTAAAATCTACTGTCTTAGGCTGGGCATCGTGGCTCACGCCTGTAACCCTAGCACTTTCAGAGGCTGAGGCAGGAGGATCACCTGAGGCCAGGAGTTTGAGATCAGCCTGAGCAAGAGCGAGACCCTTGTCTCTACTAAAAATAGAAAAACTAGCCAGGCGTTGTAGTGGTGCATGCCTATAGTCCCAGCTACTCATGAGGCTGAGTCAGGAGGGTCACTTGAGTCCAGAAGTCTGAGGTTGTTGGGAGCTAGACTGACGCCAGGGCACTCTAGCCCGGGCAACAGAGCGAGACTCTGTCTCAAATAAATAAATGAGGTTGAGCATGGTGGCACATGTCTATAGTCCCAGCTACTTGGGAGGCTGAGGTGGGAGGATGGCTTGAGTCTAGGACTTTGAGGTTGTACTGTGCTACGATCGTGCCTGTGAAGAGCCACTGTACTCCAGCCTGCACAACATAATGAGACCAAAAAAAAAAAAAAAAAAGAGTGAGGCTGAGGAATATTTGAGAGGCAATGTGACAAGAGATGCACAGATTGGAGTGATATGGCCACAAATCAAAGAATTCCAATGGCCACCAGAAGCTGGAGACGGCAAAGCACAGATTCTCCCCTAGAGCGCTCAGAAGGACTGTGGCCCTAGTAACACCTTGACCTCAGACTTCTGGCCTCCATAACTGTGAGAGAACAAATTCCTGTTGTTTTAAGTCTCCCAGTTGGTAGTAATTTGTTACTACAGCAACCACAGGAAACGAGTACAATTACAAAGGGGAACAAAAAGCAATTTTATAGAGGAGAAATCTAGCAGATACTACCTCAACCATGTGATCAAAGTGAACATAATTAGTAATGGGACAAATTGAAATGGTGTGCCATCCAATAGGACGGAATAAGAAGAACACAATATCCCTTTATGACATTCCTGCCAGAGATGCATGGTCTGAATTTAATCATGAGGAAACATACACAAATCCAAACCCAGGGACAGTCTACAATTGTCATCTTCAACAGGATCAAGGCAATGAAAGTCAAGGAAGGACTGAGGAATTCTCTCAGCCTGAGGGAGACTAAAAAGATAACACCAAGTGCATGTGACTGGATCTTTTTCCTGTAAAGAACAGTATTAATTAAGTCAATTGGTGCAACTTAAAGGGGTTCGAGGATCAGATGGAGGTAACGTATCAATGCTAATTTCCTGGTCTTGATGACAGTATCATGGTTATGCAGGAGGACATCTTTGTTGTAGGAATTACTTCCTAAAGTTTTCAGGGATTTGGAGGTATCTGTTCAGCAACTTACTTGCAAATAGTTCAGGGAAAAAATTTTCTTTGTACTGTACTTGGAACCTTCTTGTGAGTTTGAAATTATTTCAAAAGAGGAAGAAGGCCAGGCGTGGTGCTTACACCTGTAATCCCAGCACTTTGGGAGGCTGAGGCAGGAGGATTGCTTGAGCCTAGGAGTTCAAGGCAGCAGTGAGCTACGATCATACCATGCAATCACACTCCAGCCTGGGCGACAGAGTGAGACCCCATTTCTAAGAAAAAAAAATGAAAGAAAGAAAACAAAACCACAAAGATTATTTTTATGATTCTTAACCCGAGTAAATAAGAACAATACCTAACATTGATTGAATCATGTCACTGGCTTAATTCTCCCAGCAAACCAATGAGTAAAGAACCACTAATTTTCTTCAGAGTGGAGGAGGGAAAGAAAAAAAAAAAAAAACCACTATTAACTCCAATTTACAAATAAGAAAAGTGAGGCATTTTGATATTAATCTTTTACCTGAGTTCATATAGCTAGGAACTGATAAGCCAGGAATCAAACCAGATCAGTCTGATTTTAGACCTTTTTCTCTTAACCAGTACAAAATCCAATTTTATCATACTCAATTATTGAATAGTGTGTGTGTATGTGTGTCTATATGTGTGTATGTACAGTCATGTGCTGCATAACAATGGTTCAGTTAACAACGGATCGCAAATACAACGGTGGTCCCATAAGATTATAATGCCGTATTTTGACTGTACCTTTTCCAAGTTTAGATATGCTTTGACACACAAATACCACTGTGTTCCAATTGCCTGCAGTATTTCTGACAGTCACATGCTGTACAGGTTTGTAGCCTAGGAGCAATAGGCTACGCCATACAGACGAGGTGTAGAGTACCATCTAGGCTTGTGTAAGTACACTCCATGATGTTCATACAACGACAAAGTTGCCTAATAACACATGACTTAGAACCTATCCCTGTCGTTAAGCAATACATGACTATATACGTATTAGTTTAGTCAGGGTTCTCCAGAGAAATGGAACCAATAGAATGGTCGTGTGTGTGTGTGTGTGTGTGTGTGTGTGTGTGTGTGTAGAGAGAGAGAGAGAGAGAGAGGTGTGTAGAGCTGAAGAAGAAGATGGCTGTTGCGTTTGGTGACAGTCCTGGATCCCATGGAATACCCTACTCTCCTCATGAATTCCCATTTTCTGTCACACAACTTGAAGCTAACTTCTATTACTGCAGTCAGACAAGCAAGACGCCCACCTAGGCAGCCCCACTCTGCCAGTCCCCTCCTCTTACATCACTCTTCCTATTTTTTTCTTTGAGACAGGGTCTCACTGTGTCACCCAGGCTGGAGTGCAGTGGCATCATCATAGCTCACTGCAACCTTGAACTCCTGGGTTCAAGGGTTCCTCCTTTCTCAGCCACCCAAGGTGCTGGGATTACAGGTGTGAGCCACCACGCCCAGTCCAGCCTTCTGACACTGCTCTTTAACCTAATATGGCCACTGGCAGCTATATGCCCGTTGTGGCACCAGAAGAAACAATTCAGGGTCTTCTTTGCACAGACCCTTTGTTACTCTTATTTCCAATAAAAAAGAGCATTCCGAAGTCCCTGGAAAAAAGTGAACCATGATGGTTTGTGAAACTACCCTCATACTTGTCTAGAAAATTGTATTCAGTCTAATTTGTCCATCTACTTCAGCTTCATTTGGTACCCATTATGATACACAAATAAGGACTTAAAAGCATGAATAAAAGGCCACGAGAGTGAAAGAACTTCTGAGGCTTTATATAGTGGCATTTTAACCCGGATGGTTCCCTGTTCTCAAGCTCATGTAGACTGGATGTTGGTTTTTCTAAATTTTTCCTCAATATCCTCTTCTTGTTCCTTCCCACAGACCCATCTCAGAAAGGTCACCAAACTCAAGTAATTCTCCCTGGGGTTAAACAAAGATCCCTTATATTTTCTCTGACATGGTCCTGGCCAATTTCTCTCTCTCACTTCTCTTTCTGTCTCCATCTTCCACCACCTGCTCTGTGTCTTCTCCAAGTTCAGACCCTTTCCCTTTTGTACACACCAGAGCAATGGGCCTTCACCTTGCCAGGCTTCCTTCATGGTCATGTTTATTTAAGGTCTGTCTTCTCCACTAGACCATGAGCTCCATGGAGGAAAGAGAGACTATGTACCATTTTCTCCCCAGCACCTAGGAGGCTCTCACAGACTGTTTACCTTGTTAATACCATTGCTTTTTCCTGGGGGGCTCTTCTCTGTCAGTGCAAATCTTTTCCAGTTTTTAAGTGAGGCCCTTTCTGAAAAGCAACTTTCATCTCTGCCTGGAACAGACTGTGCTGGCCTCTGAACACCTGACTTCCGTCCTGGCCTTGTACCCTGCCTGAGGGTCTATGCTTACTCTTACCTCTCCTGGTATTTTGCAGCCTTCTTGAGGACAAGAAAGTGTTTGGGGCTCTGAAACCAGTTTGGGTTTGAATCATGGGACAGCCACCTGCCTGTGTAGTTATGTGATTTTGTGCAAGTTATTTCACCTCTTTATAATTCAGTTTTCACTCTTGTTCAGTGGAGATGATAATATTACCTATATCATAGGATTTTTGTGAGGATTAAATTATATATTTTTGTAAAGTGCTTAGAAGAATGCCAGACACATAGAAAGTACTTAATAAAGATTAGCTGTTACTATTAAATTTCTTATTTGTTGCATTAGTTATCTATTGCTGTCTAATAAATTATACTGAAATTTAGAGGCTTAGAACAATTATAAACATTTATCTTCTGTCATAGTTTCTGTGGATCAAGAGTTGGGCGCGGTGGCTCACGCCTGTAATCCTAGCACTTGGGAGGCTGAGGCGGGCGGATTGTTTGAGCTCAGGAGTTCGAGACCACCCTGAGCAAGAGCGAGACCCCGTTTCTACTAAAAATAGAAAGAAATTATCTGGCCAACTAAAAATATATATAGAAAAAAATTAGCCGGGCATGGTGGCGCATGCCTGTGGTCCCAGCTACTCGGGAGGCTGAGGCAGTAGGATCACTTGAGCCCAGGAGTTTGAGGTTGCTGTGAGCTAGGCTGACGCCACGGCACTCATTCTAGCCCGGGCAACAGAGTAAGACTCTGTCTCAAAAAAAAAAAAAAAAAAAGAGTTGGGGAGTGGCTTAGGTGGGCTGTTGCACCCTGGGATCTACCCTAAGGTTGTGATCCAGATGTCAGTTGGGGCTACAGTCATCTGAAGGAATGCCTGAGGCTGGAGGATCCACTTCCATGGCCTCAGTTCTTCTCTCTGTAGGCCTTTTCACAAGACTGTCTAAAGTTCTCATGACATGGCAACTGGCTTCTCCATTTGAGGTCCCATTGATCAATGCAAGGCAGAAGCCCCAGTGCCTTCACACAGACAGCTCTAATCCAGTGTGGGAGGAGATCGAGTCTCAGTGCGTGAGGGTCATTAGAGGCAGTTGTGGAGGCTGGTTGCCACATTTGTATTCTGTTTTCTTCCAAGGCAATTAGCATGAGTAGGAGGCTCTAGTGATAGCAGACATTGGGATACACACTGGCTAGGGAAGAATTCCAAGGAAGAAGGAAGAAATGAATGAAAGGAAGAAATTCTTCAGCCTCATCTCTTGCCTCTTCTCCCCTTGCAGTCTCAACTTCCAAACAGTGGATAATATCTGTGATAAGAGACAAAGTGCACACAGCAAAGACAGCCTAAGGGAATCGTGGAAAGTATCCCAGAGGAAGTGATGTTTAAGCTGAGGCCTGAATTAGGAGAGGAAGGTAGCCAAGTGAATTGCAGAGGAGGAGTTTTCAAACAGAAAAACCACAGGTGCACAAGCCTTGACATGAGACCCAGGTGTGAACGCCATAAGAAATTCAGTCTGCCAAGCAGAGAGTGATGAAAGAGACAAAGCTAAGTGTTAGAAATTAGTATTGTGTGTTCTGTAATATAAAGTTCCAACAGAACTTATTGGACCAAGGGAATTTTCTTTATCTGCATTGTACAATACAGAAGCCACTAGCCACATGTGGCTATTGAGCACTTGAAATGTGGCTGGTGTGACTGAAGAACTGGATTTTATTAAAGAAGTCAGGAACTGAATTTTAAATTTTATTTAATTTTTTTTTTTTCTTGAGACAGAGTCTTGCTCTGTTGCCTGGGCTAGAGTGCCATGGCGTCAGCCTAGCTCACAGCAACCTCAAACTCCTGGGCTCAAGCGATCCTACTGCCTCAGCCTCCTGAGTAGCTGAGAATACAGGCGCTCACCACCAGGCCCGGCCAATTTTTTGCTTTTATTTTTAGTTGCCTGGTTAATTTTTTCTATTTTTAGTAAAGACGAGGTCTGGCTCTTGCTCAGTCTGGTCTAGAACTCCTGACCTCAAGCGATCCTCCCGCCTCAGCCTCCCAGATTGTTAGGATTACAGTAAATTTTATTTAATTTTAGTTAATTTAAATTTCAATATCTACACATGGTGAGTGGCAACTGTATTGTACAGCACAGCTCTTACGGAAAGAGATTTTTCTTTTAAAAGCTCACAGATGAGAGTGTAAAAATGTCCACATACTGACTGGGGGCCAGATATGTTGGGTTCTGGGTTCTCGTGTTGTCTTGCCAGACTTGCTTTCTATGCCCCAGCTTTCTCATTTGTAAAATGTCAGGGCTAAAGATGACTTTTGAGATTCCCGCCCTTTCCTACTTCCTGGGCGCTTATGTAATAATGATCACGATGGTAATAAAAACAGCAGCCACTTTAATTGAGTGTTTATGAGTTCCAGGCACTGTGCTAAACGGTTCACATTTCGCCATTTCACTCAGCCCTCATGGCTGTTTTACAATCCTCATTTTATAAATAAGAAAACTGAGGTTCTGTGAGTGTAGGTGGCTAGTCCAGGATCACACAGGGAGTAAGTAGTTGAGTTGGGATTTGAATCCTACTGATTTCCAAAATCGAGCTCTTAACTACTTTGCTATATGCATTGCTTCTCTTCCTGGGTGGTCCAATGACCAATGTTGGGTTCAGCCATGGCCGTATTCTCTTTAGGATTACACTGATTTATGCATACTCTGAACGCGATGTGTACACACTCAGTCAATTCTCACAACTGTATACAGCGATTGGTACTAGTGCCCTCACTGTACACATGGGGAAAATGAGGTTCGGAGAGGCGAAGTAAATAGCTCAAGGTCACACAGCGAGCAAATGGCAGAGATTCAAAGCCAAGGAGTCTGACAGCAACCCTCTGCCTTGACCATTCTGTCTTCCACTCTGCGAAGGCGGGTATGGGGGCTGCGTCTGAGGGAGGTGCCAAGGCTGCCGCCCACGCCCCGGTCGCCCCGGACCCGACCGCACGCCTCCGCCGCGCACGCGCTCTCGGGCTCCGGGCCGGGGCGCGCGGCGGGCGCGAGGACGGCGGCGGGGAGCGTGCGCGCGGTGACGTGCCGGGCGCCATGTTGGAGGGCTGGTGGTAGCGGCTCGGGGAGGTGCTCGCTCTCTCGGTCTCGCTCTCTCGCTCGCTTCCCCCGGCTCCCTTCGGTCCCCCCCCGTCGCCTGCGTGCCGGAGTGTGTGCGAGGGAGGGGGAGGGTGTCGGGGGGGTGGGGGGAGGCGTTCCGGTCCCCGGGAGACCCGCGGAGGGAGGCGGAGACTGCGAGGGACTCCGGGAAGCCATGGACGTCGAGAGGCTGCAGGAGGCGCTGAAAGGTGGGGGTAGCTGCCCCCTCTCCCTACCTCCTTACCTTCCGCGGCCCTCTCTCTTCACCCTTCAGGGCTGGTGTTTCCGAGAGCCGGGGCCGAGCGTCAGGGGGGGGCGCGCTTCCCCGGCTCCCATCCCCCTCTCACCTCCCCAGGGGCGGGGAGCCCTGTGGGCAGCTCCCTCCCGCCCCGCTCTGGGCTTTGTGTCGGCCGCCGGCGTCTGGGCTGGGGGAGGGGAGCCGGGGAAGCTCTCGCGGGGGCCCCAGACCTTCTCCCACCCCTTTGGGCACGAGTCTTGGGCCCGCAGCCCCCTCCCTCCTAGGCAGGCTCGGTTCTTCTCCAGGCCCCCCGCACGCTAGGCGTCCGGGGTGAGAAAAAAAGTAAAAGGGTGGAGGGGTGTGGCAGAGTAACTTTTAAGTTGTCTTAGGAAGCCCTCTAAGTCATTCTTCACGCGCCCCAATTCTAAGGTGGTTCCCTTCACTGATCTTGATTGCTTTCCTTCCATGCAACAGGCTTGAGAACAGTGGTTCTCAAACTTAGAATAGCGTGATTTCAGTGTTTTGAGAATTACTCTTTTGACAGAGTCATTTGGGGGACGGCTGCTTGGGTTAGCTGGTGTTTCTTAAAAAGACAGATTCATGGACTTATCTTAGATAAACAGTTTGTGGGAGTCAGGGCCTGGGGATATTTATTTTTACTGGATTCCCAGATGAATCTGTTGCTAGTGTTCCTATCGACCACACTTTGAGAAGCACTGCGTTAAGGATGGTTTGTGGAAAAGTTGAGTGCCCCCTTTAGGAGGATTCTTGTTATCTGTAAGGAGGGTGACATGTTGGAAGTAGAACTTGGAGGGTCTAGGTGGGTATTTGGTTGAGAGGCTGATTTTTAAAAATTGCTTTTTAATACGGGGAAGGACTGGGAAGAAAGTTTGTTTTTAGAGGGCATTTGAGAAATACTGATAACATTTCTTTCTTCTTTTATCTAGATTTTGAGAAGAGGGGGAAAAAGGAAGTTTGTCCTGTCCTCGATCAGTTTCTTTGTCATGTAGCCAAGACTGGAGAAACAATGTGAGTTGAAAACATGCATTTAGTGTTATTAGGAAAGGGAAAAAAGTCTGTTTTGGAGAATTAAATAATGCATCTGCCTAATTGTAGAAGTCCTGGTCATTTAAAGCATGTACTAAGTGTATATACTTTCTTGTATACTCTATGCATGCTCTGTAATAAATTAAACTTGTTTATGTTAAAGTTTTCTTTATATCTGTGCTTTGGCACACTTAGAGAACTTAGCCTGAAAGAGCCAGGGAAAGGAAGGATGACGATGACCCTTTTTGGCCATAACAAATTGGCTTATTCCCAGAATTTTGTGACTTTGATTCTGTTTCAGAGTCTTGGTGGTGGTATTTTCTCATATTGTCCTGTATCCAACCTTTTATTGTCATATTTTTATATGTGGGTATTTGAAGTGTCACTTCTGTTTATTGTCTTGAGGACCCAGGGTGATCATCTGACAAATTCCAGATGCTAGTTTTGACTGTCCTATAAACTTTCTAGGATAGCTAACTTGTTTCATATGCCCAGCATTTTATTAGGCTTGTTTCCAAATGTTCTGAATCTGAAATTTATGCTGTAAGGTTAGTGTAAGTTTTTTTAAAGGAACATTCCAGTTCATTTGTTGTTTTGAATTTTAGGAGTTGTTTTCACACTCTTAATTTGTAGAGGATGGTGCATCTCTGATTACTTGGTAGTCTTTTCTTTGGGTGGGGATTGGGGAGCAGGAAGAGGAAAGGTTCCTTTGTGTGCAATGTTAATAAATGGGTTCTCTGCCTGGTAAAAGAGTGTAACCTTCTCTAAGTGATGTATAATTTCTCTGGCTTTATTAGCAAGTGTTCATTTCTCTTAAGATTTGCTTATGGTTGTAGTCTAACAACTAGCCTGATTTTAGAAAGAAAAAGGTGGTTGCTGCCCCAATGCTTGAGTTAATGGTCACGTAGACAAGCTGAACCTCCTTAGTGTCAACTTACCATGACTGTGATGTGTTCAATCTTATATTTCTATTTATTACATTTAAAAAATGGACCTCTCGAGGGGGAAAGTCATTTTTACCTCTGAATTATAGTCTCCTATAGAACACTTTGATTTAAAAAATGGATGCAGAACAGTTAATTTGTGTTTATATAGACAAGCCTAAAAATGACTAGATGCCTTCTTTGAAAAATAAATTAATCCCTAAAACATAAATGCTTAGATTGCCACTATTCCTCTTGAATCAATTGTTGATCCAAATGTATCCCTCGCTACAATATCCCTCTCTACAATGAAAAGCATTTTACTTTTCAGAAGTTTTTTGATGTACAAGATTATATCAAACTATTTGGAGATAAATACTTAAAACCTCTTATTTGGTTTATCAGGTCTGTACACACTGGCTTCCTTTTTTGATAAAGTACATTGCCTGTAAATGTATAAATAGTTGGAAAGTTTTTAAAAGATAGCTTTTTAATATCCTGTCTTACTGGAACACCAAGTGGCTGGGGAAATTATCTGATTTTTTTGGACAGGTTTTTGTCCTGATAGAGGATTTAAAGTCCCCCACCTCCACTCTGTATTAGGTGTTTGTGTATTTGCTAAGAGTATTTTGTATTGAAGTGATTGGTGTTCTCAGATTCTTTATTTTTATTTTTAAAGGAGTTAGGAAAATATTTTTTTTATTTTATTCAAACAGTTGGTGTTTATACGTTTAGCTTTAGCCTGTGATTTCTTTTTATCAACATAGACATACTTTAACTTTTTTTTTTTTTTTGGGAAGAGTCTTGCTTTGTTGCCCTGGCTAGAGTTCCAGGGCATCAGCCTGGCTCACAGCAACCTCAAACTCTTGGACTCAAGTGATCCTCCTGCCTCAGCCTCCTGAGTAGCTGGGACTACAGGCGTGAGCCACCATGCCTGGCTAATTGTTTCTATTTTTAGTTGCCTTGCTAATTTTTCTATTTTTAGTAGAGACCAGTTCTCGCTCTTGCTGAAGCTGGTCTCAAACTCCGGCCCTCAAGCGATCCTCAGGCCTCCCAGAGTGCTAGGATTACAGGCATGAGCCACCACGCCTGACCTACATACCTTAATTTTTGATACTGGTATTTGCAGTTTGTGTTATCCATTTATGGCTAAACCTAGTTTTGTCTAGTTTGTGAGATTGTAACAGGAGAATGAAAATGTAAAGAATAGCAATTCAGATCTCTGATATTTTAGGGTGGATGGATTGCTTAAAATAAAAATTCCATAGTTTCGACCATTTTTATTTTCACTGATACGTCATAGCAAGAAAGCATTAACAAAAGAAGTGTGTGAAACTTCATGGATGAAAATAGTGATAGTTGAGGCTATTTATTTTTCTTGTCAAAAAACAATTGATTTGACACTTGCGTTTTTAGCTTTAGAGAAGTTTTAGAATTGTAGGCTTTTACTGAAGAAAGGGTGTAGGAAAATAAAAGAGCTTTGGAATGGTTTTCCTTCCTAGTCTGTTAAAATTACCTGTAAACATCTGATGTAGGAAGTTAGGAAAGATGCCAAGACATGGTGTATTAAATTGTTAGGAAGAAGGATATTGTATATGTATATAACTAATCTTTGAATTGTTTCTAGCCACTTCAGTAAATTGTTTTTAATGTTTGAAAGATTACTTTTACCTTAAAATGGGACATTTTCTAGAGCAATACTTTTCTGAAGTTCCTAACATAATGGTAAATATATAGTATGGGTTGAATAAACAGGAACAGGTGGTGGGTTTCAGTCATGAATTGAAACGTTTGATGGGTTTTAGTCATGGATTTAAACATATTTGATGGGTTCGAGTTGCAATTATTATCCTTTTTGATGGTCAGATTGTCTCTCATTTGGGCAGTGCCTTTTGACAGGACCCTAGGAGTCTTTTTTTTTTTTTGAAACAGAGTCTCACTCTGCCCAGGGTAGAGTGCAGTGGCTTCATCATAGCTCACTGCAACCTCAGATTCCTGGGCTGAAGTTATCCCTCTGCCTCAGCCTCCCCAGTAGCTGGGACTATAGGCCTGTGCCACCACACCCATCTAATTTTTCTGGTTTTTTGTAGAGACGTGGTCTGGCTCTTGCTCAGACTGGTCTTGAACTTCTGGCCTCAAGTGCTAGGATTGCATGCGTGAGCCCCCACACCCAGCCAATCCTAGGAGTCTTTGATAGCATCCTTGTTCTCTGGTATGAATATGGTAAGCTCATTTCCTGCCCCGAACTTGGAATCGGCCATTTCTCAAGAAGACCTGCCTTCTTTTAGTGGGAAATGGTGTTTATAGTCTACAATCCAGGTTCTAGAGATGCTTGTTATTAATGAGCTAGATAAAATACTGAGGCTTGCAATTCAGAATCAGGACTATAGAGTTTTTTTTTTTAACATTTTATTTTGTGTTCTCTCCAATTTGCCCTAAACCTGAGTTCTTCATAACAAAGGAGATCCTGCAAGCAAAAATCCTACTAAGCTTCCCTCAGCCTGGATTTATGCAACCTATCTTTCCATTGTCTTAATCCTGAGTCACAAAAACCTAAGAACCAGAGGGTAAAAATTCTTCTTAGAAGTGGAAGAGAGGGAGGAAACTAAACTTGAAAGGACAAAATTCTGTCTAGAGAACTGGTTAGAGGAGGGGGAAAGAACATGCACATATTAATAAATCTTGTTGTGTCTGCAACAGCCTCCAAGAGTGTTGTAAAGATTAAGTGAATTGAAGTATAGTACAGATATATAAAAGAACTTCCACATATGTATGGTTCTTTCCCTGATTCTTACTCCCAGTCATTCATTGACCAAACATTTATTGAAAGCCTATTTTGGATGCTACAGGAGATACAAAGCGAATAAAGGATAATCCTTTAAGCAAAAAGTTAGAAATCAAGCCTGGAGACAGAAAGACCAGTTTAAAGACAGCAAGTGTTCAAACAGACTTGTAAAGGACCTCAGGACTATAGGGTTTTTATTAACTTCTTCCATACCAAAAATCCTGGTTCTCAAGGACACAGGATGATAGAGTTAGGATATCCCATAAGTAGTTGCTGACTATATGTAACGTTAGGATATCCCATAAGTAGTTGCTGACTATATGTAACGTTGCACATCAGAAAGTTGAAGAATGATAATACTAGTATTACTACCACCAGTATAATTACTAAGAATTTTAATTTTTTGTACAGATACTCTCCCAGTCTCTAGCCCCCATTTAAAAAAAGTTGTATCTACATTATCTGAGCACATTGCTATTATATAATTGTCCCTTTTAACGGTAGTTTAGTTTTAGTTTTATAGTAGCTATATATCTAATGCTTACCACCAGTTCTTATGTCACTGTTTCTAGTCTGTTAGGTTGTCTGAAGCTCATTGTCTAGATTATTGAGGCAGAGCTCATGGGACCGATATTTCCTGAGTTCTTATATGTATGTCTTGTATGTTGTCTGTGACCTTTATTCTTCAAGGTCAGTTTGACTGGAAATAAAATCTTTGGTTCACATTTTCTATCCTTACGTATCTTAAGTATGTTAATCCTATTGTTTACTCCCAATTAAAGTGTTAACTGTTAAAATCTGATAATTTTTTTAACCTTATAAACTGCCCACTCTTTTTGCCTAGCTTCTTAAAAGATTTTTTCTTTTAAGTGCAGTGACTTTTGTAAACTATGCCCCCCCCCCTTTTTTAAGTCATACGTAGTGGAGTCAAGGATTTGTGATTATTTCTTCTTCTTTTTTTTTTGCTGGAGGCTTGCTCTGTTACCCAGGCTGGAGTGCACTGGCATGATCATAGCTAACTGTAGCCTTGAACTCTTGGGCCCAAGTGATCCTCCTGCCTCAGCTTCCTGAGTAGCTGGGACTATGGACATGTAACACCATGCTAATTTTTTTGTTTTTTGTAGAAATGAGGTCTTGCTATGTTCCCCAGACTGGTCTTGAACTCCTGGCCTCTCGTGATCCTCCTGTCTTGGCCTCGCAAAGTGCTGGGATTACAAGCGTGAGCCATCATGCCTGGCAACTTTTCTAGATTTTAAAAATCAATATTGGGCATTTGGGGTCAGTATACTTAGGTATATGGTATGTTCTTTAAGTATTTTCAAAAAATTTAAGAAAATTTTAAGGAAACTGATTCTTCAGTTCTCTTGGTTTCCTTTTTTAGGGACTCCTTGTATTTTTATATTATATCTTTATATAACTTCAACACTTGTCATTTTATCTGGAATTCTTTTTTATTACTTTTTTTTAAGGCAGCATTATCGAGGTATAATTGACATGAAATACACTACATTTATTAAAAATGTACAATTTGCTAAGTTCTGACATTTTAACACCTACACTGATGAAACCATCACCACAATCAAGATTGTGAACTTATTGATCCATTATTCCCAGAAGTTACCTCATGCCCTTTTGTGATCTTCCCTCGTACGTGTGCTCCCCTCCCTCCAAACAACTTTTTGTCACTATAGGTTAGTTTGCGTGTTCTGGGATTTTATATAAATGGAATTATACATTATTCTTTGGTTTCTTTTTTTCAACATGATTATTTTGAGATTGACACATGTTGTGGATATCAGCAATTCATTCCTTTTTATTTCTGAGTAGTATTCATTGTATGGCTATGCCACAATTTTTTATACATTTACCTTTTGATGGGCATTTGGGTTATTTCCAGTTTTTATGTTATAAATGTAAAGCTGCTAGCTGCTGTGAACATTTGTGTACAAGTCTTTGCTATGGGCATAACGTTCTTTTCTCTTGGATAAATACCTAGGAGTAGAATGGCTGGATCGTATGGTAGGTGTATGTTGAACTTTTTAAGAAACTGCCTGTTTTCCAGAGGGGTTGTATTAGTTTGCATTCCTTGAACTTGGAGTTAGTAGGGGAATTGTGTTCAGTTTCTCCATATATTTTCTAACACTTGTTATGGTCAGTCTTTCTTTAGCCATTCTGCTAGATGCATATTACATAGTAGTTTTAATTTGCATTTCCCTAGTGACTGATGATGTTGAGCATCTTTTCATGTATTTGCCGTCTGTGTATCTTCTTTGGTAAAGCGATTATTCACATCTTTGCCCATTTTAAGATTGGATTGCTTGTGGTTTTGAGAATTCTTTATATATTCTGGATACAAGTCCTTTATCTGACATGATTTGCAAATACCTGCTACCACTTTGTGGCTTGTATTTTCATTCTCTTAACAGTGTCTTTCAAAGAGAAAATTTTAATTTAATTCCATTTAAGTTTTTAAAAATTTCCTTCCTTGAAAGACACTTTTTGCATTATCTGTTGTGTTCATTTGTTCTCGTATACTTTCTAGTTTGGTCTTTATTTTGGAAGTAGTTTTTATTTTTTATTTCTCATTTTTTCCTGAATTCTATCACTTTATTTTCTGAGTTTCTCTAATTTTGACTTATGTTGTCTTGTATCATTTTTCTCAATGTCTTTTAGCTCATTTTTAAACAGCATGATGCAGTTTTGATATGTTTTTGAATGAGTCTTTTTGGCTCGCTTTTGTTGTCTGTAGGGATGTTATTCTGATCCATATTCTTTTTCTTGTAATAACTTTGTATTGAATTTGACTGTAATATTTTGCTGTTTGTCATTTTTATGTGAAATTAGTTTTCTCCAACTTTGAGGAGGAGGCATGGTTCAGAGTGTCTTTTCTTGCATTTCTTTGCTTCTCCCCTCCCCTCCCCTCCCCTCCCCTCCCCTGTCCTGTCCTGTCCTGTCCTTCTCTTTGAGATAGGCTCTCACTTTGTCACCCAGACTGGAGTGCAGTGGCATGCTGATAGCTGACTGCAACCTTGAACTCCTGGGCCCAAGCAGTCCTCCCACCTTGGTCTCCCAAAGTGCTGGGCCTGGCCCAGAGTAGCGTTTCTAACTACACAGAACCCTCTCATTGTTTCTGTGAAGTGTTTAAGAACATGGCAGCCTGTGTTCTGAAATTCCAGGTTCTATTTTCCACTCCTGCTTTTATGTGGATTTTGTCTTTCCTTCATCTCTATTGTCTATTTCTCCTTCTTGTGCAGTGGATAAAACCCATCTCAGTTTCAGCTGCTGTTCTGAAATTGGTCTGCTGTGATTTCCAGTGAATACCTTTTGGCTATTTTGTGATTCTCCTATTCCTAGGCCCTTGAGGTGCACCTGACTTCTGTTTTCTCTTGCCCAGGTCCCAGTTATGCACAGGTCATACGATTGTCAGTTTTTCCTCACCCACTTTTCGGGGTTTGTGGGACTACCTAGTCGTCTAGTTTTGTTGTAAATGTCCATTGGTTTTTGGTTTTCCTCCCTAGTTGTTCTGTCTGACATAGGGTTTTAGAGACATGAAAAACTACAGCACTGCTGCCATCCTGTCAGAATTCCATTTTTTAGGAAAACGTTTAATCCCTGTTAAGTCAGTATCCTCATTTATAAAATGGGATAATAATAGTACATCAAAGTGTAGGCAGGTAATACATAGAAAACTCAGTGCAGTGCTTGCTGCACAGAATAAGTGTTCAATAAATGATAGTTACTATATTGTTGGTAATGCATATTTTGATTCTGCTTTTTTCTCCCTGCACTTTCAAGTTCCTTGTGTTCAGATATTTTGACATATCAGTAAGAAAATAAAAGGTTACTTAAAAGTAGTTATCAACAGCTAAGACTTGCATTATTATAAACAAAATCTCCTTAAGCCCATGAGGCTGATAGATCCTTCTGTGCGTTTCCTAATAACCACTGTGTTGACTTTTCCCCCTTAATCTTGTGGGAAATAAGATGTGAAATCATTGGTTTGATGTGTTAGCAATATTTTTCTAAGTCACTTTACAATCTATGAATACTAAAATATGTAATGTTAATTATCCGTGTGCCACCTAAGTTCCTCTCATGTACTGTCATCGCTGTGGTACAAAGTGGTACACAGAGATTTTCAGGAAATATTAAATGGATGCCCTTTTGTTTCAAAATATTCCAATAAGTGCAGTGATTAAGCTGTGAACATGAAGAAAATTATATTAATAGTTTCACTTTTTTTCATCACATCATACTATAAATGGTGATGGGTTATGTACACTGCACAAAATCTACTGAATGAGATTTTAGGCATGCCGGCTTTGCTGACTAGAGTTAAGTTTTCTAATCTTCATTCTCTTGGGTACCCAAGTGAGTTCATGTTTTCCATGTTCAGTCCAGATTTTTACTAGTTGTTGGCTAGTTCCCTAATTTCTTGTGAGTTAGTATGTGGTGAGGAGTAATGTCATATATTGGAAGGACCACAGCTTGAGTTCTGAATTTTCTTGGCCACGTTTATGTGTGACTTTGGGCAAATTATTTGTGAGCTTATTTCCTCACTTAAAAATGGGGTTTATACCTTACAGTTGCTTCAACTGTTGTGAGGACTTGCGTACATGAAGTATATAACTATAGCTATTAAAATTTGAGGGAGAGTAAAAATTAGAATTATCTGTATGCTGGGCATAAATAGAATGAATTTGGCTCGAGAAAAAGTCTGAGGTACTTAATCTTGTGGAAAGAGCTCTGGGATTGGCAGTCAGGAGAGCACAAAACAGACCTGGGTTTGAATTCCTATCTCCACCTCCCAGTTAGTATGTGACAAAGGCTCAGTTCTCTGTGCCTTAATTTCCTGGTGTGGAAAAGGGGGGGGAAATAAAGTAAATCTACTTCAAGGGATGTTATAGGGATTAAACGAGTTGATACATATGAAGTACTTACAGTGACTGGCACATAGTCAGTGGTCCCCAAATGGGAGCTACTATAACTAATTATTCTACTTTCAGTTTTTTAAGTCGCTTAAGTTACTGTCAGCTACGGTTTCCTTAGATACTAAAAGAGGGGCTTGTACTATATGATTTCCAAGGTTCCTTCCAGCTTGAAAAGCTTACAGGAATCTCTTGTATTGCAGCACGAGTTGTCTGGGGCTTGGGGGGTAGGTAGTACTGTAGCAGTAGTGACTAGGGATAGAGAATGGGACATGGTGATAATGGTGATTAGTGTTAATAATGAGAGATTTTAACTGTTGAATATGTTACATAGGTGGATGGTTTGGAGACAGTAAAATTGAGAATCATTTGTCTATACAAGATGAGAAAGAACAGTCAGAGTTACCATTAAGCTCCTTAGGGTCACAGCGAGGTTCCCAAAATGCCCATCTTAAATGTTACCTGTATTTATGGGTGGTTTTTATCTGTAGCTCGAGATCTGATTTGTGCCTAGCAACGAACGTATGGGTTCATAATGCTTATGGACTATTACTGGAAGCCTGTCAAAAGCTTTATGTTGCTTCAGAACTTGTCATTAGTAAGAACATAAGGAATTTATAGTCCACAAATTACTGTACTTTCCCTCTGTTTTGTGGACTTACAGGTCTTTTGCCTTTCTGGTGTGGAAGTTTATTATTGGAATGAGGGATCGTGTGTGTGCACGATCATGCCTACCTACCTACCTAAATTGAGTTTCAGGTTAATAATTTTAATTAATGACTAAAACATAAGGAGTATAGACAACTGAAGAGGAGAATGTTAGCTGTTACATGTGTCTATGAAAACTATTATACTTGAGAAATGTATTTTAGATCTTCATTTTTGCTGGGCCCTCAGATGTGTTCATTACTTGTCTTTCTGTTTCTACTGACAGCAGTCCTGTTCATATAATCAGGCTGCTTGGGTTTGATACTCCTTATAACTAATTATTCTGCTTTCAATTTTTTAAGTTACTTAAGTTGCTTATAATGTGTATGTATGGAATCTAGTAACCAACTCTACACATTTCATCCCTATCAGATACCTTGGGTATCCTGTTACCTGAATATGAAATAGTTTTGGGAACTTACACCATCGACTATAAAGTGAATAATAGGTAATTTAGGTCTCAAATTAGTAATGATAGAATAGTAATAGTGCCCTTAATAGTTTAAAAAGGTGGCATATGCGTGGTAATGCAAGTATGGCATTTTTGTTATCACTATCACTTTCACTTTGTGAAAAATAAAAAGTTTTATTGAGAGGCTCTGGTAGAGTGAAGAGCCCTTTGGAGCTGTACATGTCTGGGTATCTCTCTTGCCTCTGTGCTTATAATCCATTTGATCCTAGCTTAGAAGGCAGTGCTGGTTAAAACTCTACTTTGATTGTGATCTACTGGAGTGACTGTAATGGAGCAAATAATCTACACCCTCTTTTCCTCAGCTCAAAATGTGGGTGACAACACTTACTGCTTGAGGTTTTTGTGAAGTACACAGGCATTGAACAAATCTTAGATTCCTTAGTTTGTTTATACATTGTGATAAGAAAAACAAAATTAGTAGTAGTGAAAACATTTATTTAATAACCAGTTTTGGTACCTAAGAGTTTCACAGCTTACTGAAATGAAATCTTAAGAATGAAAACATGTTGACTGGTCACGGTGTTTCTGTTCAGGTCCTGTTCTTTTCTATGTCTCATCAATCTTCTTTATACTCATGACCGACTGAGCTAGCCATTCGTTTTGTTTGCCAAAACTTTGCTTCAGCTACTTTTTTTTTTTCTTTTCTAGAACCAGATCTGACTTAGGCTCTGTTGACATGCAGTGCAATGCACTTCTCTTCCCATCTCCCTGTGATTTGTCTAGGCTCCCTGCAGAAGCTGTGACCTTTTAAGTATTTTTGACCCCTTTATTATTTTATTCTGATGTTATTTCTTGTTTTATGTAGTTCTTTCAGTATTACTACCTAGGTAGAGCTGTTTTTTTTAAAATGGTGAACCAGAAATGGTGTGTCTTTAATGGATTAGGGTTTCACATAGGAACTTCTGCTCTGGGTTGTTATTCCTTTTTCTTCCTAAAAGGCAACCATTTGGCCAGGAACGGTGGCTCACACCTGTAATCCTAGCACTCTGAGAGGTCGAGGCGGGAGGATTGCTTGAGCTCAGGAGATTGAGACCAGCCTGAGCAAGAGTGAGACCTTGTCTCTACTAAAAATAGAAAAAAATTAGCTGGGCAATTAAAAATGGTGGTGTGCGCCTGTAGTCCCAGCTAGCTACTCATGAGGTTGAGGTAGGAGGTTGCTGTGAGCTAGGCTGACGCTATGGCACTCTAGTCCAGGCAACAGAGCCAGACTCTGTCTCAACAACAACAAAAAATCTACCCCCGCCTCCCCAAGGCAACTAGTTAATGAACATTTATTTTGTGCCACACATCGTCAAATGTTTCACATGCACACCCTAATTTAGAATTTGCAGGTACTCTCTGAAGTAGGTATCTCTCCTTTTAAAAATGAGGCTACCACGGTTTACAAAGCTTAAATAAGTTGTCCAAGGTTTGCAGCTGATGAGTGGTGGAATTTGGATTTATCCTCAGGCATTCTGATTTCAAATCCTCTCATAACGTGTATTTTATGTACTGCTTGTCCCTTGTCTAGTTGTATTGTCACATTTTCCTTTATTATAGTAGTCTGAGAATCCTTTCAAAACCACCACTAGAATTTGAAACTGTTCTTTGGGTAGGAGCCTATTATCACTGTTATTTCTGTAATTTCTGAGATTTTCAAGTTGCTTACCTCAGCCTGACCTCATGTACCTGTCCAGCCTTCCTTCCTTTGTGGTGCACCATAATATGACCTAAGCACTGATGGCCATATAGTTTGGGGGAGAGGGTGTGACAATTATGGAGAGGTTGAGTGTGGTGATTTGTGACTTAAGGAAAACTATATTAGGAGATATTTATTGGAAGGTCAATAAGATAGATGACTGATGTACCCATAACATTTTAATTTTGATTGTTTTTCAGTGACCTCAAAGGCTAAAAAATTTTAGTAATTATAATTTTGTAGAGGCATATATTTGAAGTATACAGGTGTTGAGACTGATGTATATATTTTAGTTTGAAGTGTATCAGTGCTTTTCTCTTTAATATATGTATTTTGGATTTATTATTCTTAGTAAAAAAATCTTATCCTTACAGCAATACTGGGAGGTAGGTGGTAATATTCCCATTTAAAGGTGATGAAACTGAAGAAAGTATTTGAAGTTTGAGGGATACAAGAGGTCTTACAAGTGCTGCCGTTGCAGTTTTTGTACTATTATGTATCTCTGGGAGGGGGAGAGTAAGGTAGTTTTTTGTCAAGTAACAGCAAAGTACAGTCATCCCTTCGTATCGTGGGGGATTGGTTTCAGGACTTAACCTTGAATATCAAAATCTGTGGACGTTCAAGTCCCTGATATAAAATGACATATTTGCATATAACCTATGCACATCTTCCTGTATACTTTAAATCATCTCTAGATTACCTATAATACCTAATACAATGTAAATGCTGTGTAAATTGTTGTTATACTGTATCATTTTGGGAATAATGACAAGAACAAGTCTATACATGTTCAGTACAGATACTTTTTTGTTTTCCCAAATATTTTCAATCAGGTTGGTTGGATCCATGATGTGGAACCTACAGAGACAGAGGGCTGACTGTATTTCTGTTCGAAATTGTGCACACCTTGGGTTGAAAGTCATATACTATAAAAAAAATTTAAAAATAATCAAAATTGTGCACACTAAAGGGAATTTAATAGTTTTGGAGATCGTTTTATTCTGGTCTTATATTAGGAATATTGTCCATGGTGACTTTATGGGTGACTTGAGATGGTAACCATTTTTGCCTCAAAGTAGTTCTTTAACTAGACTGGCCCACCTTTTCTAGGGCCTTTGCACACTGGAATGTTTCTGCAAGGAGCAGTCTTAAACGTAGGTAGATTGTGAGCTTGTTTTCTTTTTTCCCACTGAGTACTGTTGGTGAATTTGGGATTTTCCTGTTCATGGGGTCATTGAAAGACAAGTAACATCTATCTCTCTTCCTCCTGTACAGATATTGATACTTCTCTAGTCTTACCCCACTTGTTCATGATACTTTGTTACCTTGTCATCCAGTTTTCTAGTAAATACTGTCTGTGATCTTTGGTTTTGCTATTCTGGTTGCTCTAGGGTATGGCTGAAATCAGTGCCACAGACAGGATGTGGCTACTTTAAAAAATTATTTTCTGACAAAATAGATGGACAGGTGGTAAATTTTCAAAATTAGTTTTGAAATTTCTACTCTTTCATAGTTTTAAGGATCTTTACTATGGAGAAAATCATATACATGGTTTTTCTATTTACATCTCCATTTTGGTTGAGGACTTTGGTGAGGATAACTGCATTTTGAGTGTAATGGATCTCATGAATTAAGTAGTTATTGTGCCCATAATGTGAAAAAACTCATGTAAAAAGATTACTGAAATTAATACTACTTTAAATCTCATTTAAAATTTTATTAATATCAGAATACTCACAAGAAAAAAGAAAAATCAAACTATATTGCTGCCTGATTCTTGAATATTCTTAACAGAATTTTTCTGTGCATATGTGTGTATATGTTAATCCTTTTAAAAAACAAATGGCATCAAATTTCTGTAGTTTGCTTTTTGTTACTTGCTGTATTTAGATACATTTTGTTATCAAAACAGAAAAATTTATCTCTTTTTATGGGCTATATAGTATTCCATTGTTTTGGGTGCCCTTTAATTTAACCTGTCCTCTTTTGATGGTCCTTTAGGCTGTTTACAGTACCAACAATTCAGACAGTGCTTAAGTTAGCATACGTACTTATTTTGGGACAGATGCAAGAATGGGATTTATGGGTTGATGATGATGGACATTACTATGTTTCACAGATATTGCCAGCTGGGGTTCCAAAAAAAACTTTCTCAGTATATGCTTCTACCAGCAGTATATGAAAGTTTCCTCTATAACCTTGGTGTCAGCACCAAGCATTATCAGGCTTTTAAATCTGAAACTTGTGACAGGTGAAAAATACCTTTTCAAAAAAGTTTGTTTTTTCTTTGCACTCTCCACTCCCCACCCAGCCCCTGTGTGATGAAAAGTGCTTTATTTAATTGGCTTTATTTTATTTTGTGCCAGCGTCTTTCCATTTTTATTGCCATTTGTAATTTTCTGTCTTCCTTGTTTATTAAACTATGTTCCTTTTTCAGATTTTGTTACTAGATTTTTTTTCATTGCTTACATCCTTCATTTCATTGGAGGTTTGAAAATGGTAATATTCTAAATCTGTCATATTGAATTTCTTAAAAGAAAAACTTTCATCATCTTTTTGGTTGTTATGAAGTTCAGTTTGAACAGTGTTTTAATCATTTCACTAAATTCTACTTAGGCATATTCTTCCCCTGTTTTCTCTTTTTTTTGTCAGCTTAGTTTATTTTTTTAAATCGACAAATGTATACATCGTAGAATGGCTAAATTGAGCTAATTAACATTATTACCTTACATTTTTTTTTGTGGTGAGAATAAAGTTTCTCAGCAATTTTCAGAAATGTAATACATTGTTACCAACTGTAGTCATCACGTTGTACAATAGATCTCTTTAACTTATTCCTCCTAAATTTTGTATCTTTTGACCAACATTTCCCCAACCCTTAGATTTTTATTGGTAGAAGTAATAAAAGCCTGAAAAAGTTACTTCTAAATGAATTATTCTTTTGTTGTGTTAGGAGTAATTTGAGTTTAAGATAGTTTCGAGCAACAAGTTATTTAAAAAGAATGGTCATGACTATATGACAAAGGATAGTATTTGTAATGATTGGTGGATTGAAACATTTCTGGCGTATGTCTGTTTTTTTCAGTCATATTCCAAAGACAAATAGTCATATTTGTCAGTAAAATAGCTTTTACAAAATATGAGCAGTGTATGTAATTGTTTTTATGACTATTTGAAATTACATACTTGTAAGTTTTTTTCCTCAAAATGCTGTCCTGGCCTGTTTATTTGTAAATAGGCCAAAAGTAAGACAGAATGTAGGGAGAAAATCTAAATTCTGCTCTTAGGTTGACTAAATACTGAGAGCACTCTGAGATCTCAGAAATGTCATAAAATCCTACTCTCAGACAGAAGGAAGGAACTGAAAACAGTGCTTACAAAAATTGACACATTTTAAGATTGCTCTGTATAATTGACTTAAAATAAGATTGCTCTCTACAATGTTAAAATTAGTTTTAAATAAATACTTTAAATGTAAGTAAAATGTTCGATCTATGGTGTCTATTTAAACTAATAAAATTTGACAGTGAATTAGAAATAAAATTAATTGAAGATGTGAAATTATTGAGATGTGGAATTTTTTTTCAAATTTTCATTTAATTCTATAATGTTCACTTTTCAGTACTTTATAGCAGTGGTTCTCAGCTGGGGTGACAGTATCTGGAGACTTTTTTGTGTGTTTAGGTATGTTTAGATAAACAAATACTTATTGTGTTAGTTGCCTGCAGTATTCAGTATAGTAACATGCTGTGCAGATTTGTAGCCTAGGAGCAATAGGCTATCCCATCTAGTCTAGGTGTACAGTAGGCTGTACCATCTAGGGTTGTGTTAGTAAGTGTGATGATCAGTGATGAAATTGCCTAATGATGCATTTCTCTCTGTAGTCATGTGTTCTTAAGCGACACATGACTACAGAAGAAAAACAATTTAAAACCTTGTCTTTGTCTACCAAGGGACTATTCTTTTTAACTTTATTTCTTTTTAATTTTTTATTTAAAATTTTTTTTTTATTTCAGCATATTACACGGGTACACATTTAAGTCACGGTATATGCCTATGCCCTACGTGAGTCAGAGCTTCAAGCGTGTCCATCCCCCAGGCGGTGCGCACAGCACCCATTAGCTGTGTATGTACCCATCCTCTCCTTCCCCCTCCCATCTGCCTGACACCCGATGAATGTTTACTATATGTGCACTTACATGTTGATCAGTTAAAACCAATTTGATGGTGAGTACATGTGGTGCTTGTTTTTCCATTCTTGGGATACTTCACTTAGTAGAATGGGTTCCAGCTCTATCCAGGATAATACAAGAGGTGCTATATCACCATTGTTTTTTGTGGCTGAGTTTTCAGCCCCACCAGCAATGTACAAGTGTTCTTATCTCTCCACATCCACGCCAACATTTTTTGTTTTGGGACTTTTTGATAAAGGCCATTCTCACTGGAGATAAGTGATATCTCATTGTGGTTTTGATTTGCATTTCCCTGATGATTAGAGATGTTGAACATTTTTTCGTAAGTCTGTTAGCCATTAGTCTATCTTCTTTTGAAAAGTTTCTGTTCATGTCCTTTGCCCACTTTTTGATAGAGTGGTTTGATTTTTTCTTGCTGATTTTCCTGAGTTCTGTATAGATTCTAGTTATCAGCCCTTTATCGGATGTGTAACATGCAAATATTTTCTCCCATACTGTAGGGAGAATGTCTGTTTGCTCTGGTGATAGTTTCCTTGACTGTGCAGAGATTTTTAATTTGATGAAGTTCCCTTTATTTTTGTTGTTGCTGTGATTGCCTTTGGGGTCTTTGCCTAGGCCAATGTCTGTAAGAGTTTTTCCAACATTTTCTTCTAGAATTCTTAAGTTTCTCACCTTAGGTTTAAGTCTGTTATCCACCATGAGTTGATTTTTGTGAGAGGTGAAAGGTGTGGATCTTGTTTTCACTCTTATACATGTGGCTATCCAGTTTTCCCAGTACCATTTATTGAATAAGGATTCTTTTCCCCAGTGTATGTTTTTGTCTGCTTTGTCAAAGATTAGATGGCTATATGAGGATGGTTTTATATCTGGCTTCTCAGTTCTGTTTCATTGGTCTATGTTTCTGTTATGGTTCCAGTACCATTCTGTTTTACTTACTATAGCCTTGTAGTATAGCTTGAAGTCTGGTAAATTGATTTGTTCTTTTTGCTTAAGATTGCTTTTGCTATACGCGGTCTTCTCTGGTTCCACACGAAGTGTAGAATTATTTTTTCTAGATCTGTGAAAAATGATATTGGTATTTTAATATGGATTGCATTGAATCTGTAGATCACTTTGGATAGTATAGACATTTTAACAGTGTTGATTCTGCAAGCCCATGAGCATGGTATGGTTTTCCACCTGTTTATGTCCTCTGCTGTTTCCTTCCTCAGTGTTGCATAGTTCTCCCCGTGGAGATCTTTTACCTCCTTAGTTAAATACAGTCCTAGGTATTTTATTTTCTTTGTTGCTATTGTGAAGGGTATTGAGTCTTTGATTTGGTTCTCAGTTTGGCTGTTTTTGGCATGTAGGAATGCTACTGATTTCTGTACATTGATTTTGTAACCTGAGACTTTGCTGAATTTGTTTATCAATTCCAGTAGTCTCATGGCAGAATCTTTAGGGTATTCTAGCTATCAGATCATGTCGTCAGCAAAGAGAGATAGTTTGACCTCTTCTGCCCCCATTTGGATGCCCTTTATTTCCTTCTCTTGTCTGATTGCTCTGGATAGGACTTCCAGCACTATGCACTATGTTGAATAGAAGTGGTGATAGAGGGCAACCTTGTCTGGTTCCAGTTCTAAGTGGGAATGCTTTCAGGTTTTCCCCATTCAGTATGATGTTGGCTGTGGGTTTGTCATATATGACTTGTGTCATTTTTAGGTAAGTCTCGTCTGTGCCTATTTTGTTAAGCGTTCTTATCATAAAAGGGTGTTGAATTTTGTCAAATGCTTTTCTGCATCTATTGAGGATCATCTCTAACTTTAGAAAATAATAAAAAATATGATTGACATCTGACTCTTTAATTACTCAATTAATTAATTGGTTTTTTTGAGATGGGCTCTCCTCCTGTCACCCAGGCTGGAGTGCAGTGGCTCGATCAGAGCTCATTGCAGCCTTGAACTCCTGGGCTCTGGCAGTGATCCTCTTGCCTCATGAGTAGCTAGGACTATAGGCGTGCACCACCATGCTCAGCTCATTTTTTTCACTTTTGTGGAGACGGGGTGCATCTCTCTCAGTGAATTTAAATTCAGGTGTGGGTTGCTTTATGCAGGTGTGTTTTGGAAGATTTTTGCTAATTGAGTTTTGTGAAGTAAACATTTTAGGTGTATTCATACAGCCCTGTTTTTTTTTTAACAGTGGGAATGTGAAGGGGCTGGGATTTGTTAATTGTATAGTATGTGACAGGTTAAGTACTTTTAACATAAATTATGAAAAAAAACACTGATGTGAATTTTTTTTTTTTGAGACAGAGTCTCACTCTGTTGCCCCGGCTAGAGTGCCGTGGCATCAGCCTAGCTCACAGCAACCTCAAACTCCTGGGCTCAAGCGATCCTCCTGCCTCAGCCTCTTGAGTAGCTGGGACTACGGGCATGCACCACCATGCCTGGCTAATTTTTTCTATATACATTTTTAGTTGTCCATTAAATTTCTTTCTATTCTTAGTAGAGACGGGGTCCCGCTCTTGCTCAGTCTGGTCTCGAACTCCTGAGCTCAAACAATCTGCCCACCTCCGCCTCCCAGAGTGCTAGGATTACAGGCGTGAGCCACCACGCCCGGCCCTGATGTGAATTTTTTGAAAGGGGAAGTCCTGTTTGTTATGTCTCTTTATTACTTAGTATTTGTGCACTTTATGATTTTGCATTCCTTTACATTTTTATTAAGCTGTCACTTACTTTAAGTCAACAAACATTTCTTGAACATACATCCTGTTCCAAGTACCGTGCTGTGGATGCAGCGGTGAGCAAAACCTAGTTCCTGATACTAGTATTTATTATTCGTTTATTTTTTATTATTTTTTTATTTTAACAGTACAGTATTAATATTTCATTTAATATTTTGCTTATTCCTTTTATGAGCTTAAGTCTGTATCAAATATGTTAACTTCATTTTTAAAATCAAGCCTGGAGGAAACTTGTACAAATATAGTTTTTTAAGAAAGTAAATTTTTTTCCCAATTGATTCTTACATCAGCATATGTTATGAGCTTAAGACCAATGATATATAGAAGGTCAATAATTATTTTTGTTGTGCATTTCTATTTTTAAACTTTTGGTTGTGAGGTAGAAGTTATAATATCAAGGACTACTTAGTCTCGTAATGTGAGAAGTACAATCAGTAGAGCTTGGTTAGATGGGAATAAAATTGAAATTACTTTAAAAATTTTGTCTTTAAAATTTTTTCTGTATATGTAAATTCCAGATATTCTTCAAAATTTTGACATATTTACAAACTTTATTAATATCAAAGTTTAATGTTAGAAGCTATTTAGTACCCAGATATTTTAAGACTTAAGTTAATATTTCTCATCAGCATTTTTTCCCCACATTTAATAATATCTCTGAAATTGGAAAGTCTTTCAGACATCAGTAGTGTCCTAGAATTACAGGTGGCAGCATTTTTTTCTTTCTTTTAAAATAATGTAGTCTTACAGTTGACGCTCACTTACATTTAGCAAATGCTGTATTAATAGCTCTTTGACGGTTTAGGAGAAGCACATATTTAAATACATTGGATAGCTAGTAGAAGCAACTTTGAAGAGTCACTAACTCTTGAAAGAAAGACCTGTGAGTGAGGATTCAGTGTTAAGTAGGCTGATTTAAGTAATGGTATGTTTCTAGTAAGAAAAAGTTCTAAGAAATATTATACTGCTTTTATGCTTAGCTGGTATGTATTCTTTCTTCAGAAATTCAGGTCGATATGGGGATTCGTGGATAAAATTGTATCCTTAATTGTGACTGTTTAAAGATTTTGCCTCCCCCACCTACCAAGGGTCTCACTCTGTTGCCCCGGCTAGGCTAGAGTGCAGTGGCACAATCATAGCTCACTGCAACTTCAAACTCCTGAGCTCAAGCGATCCTCCTGCCTCAGCCTCCTGAGTAGCTGGGACTATAGGCGTGTGCCACCACGCCTGGCTAAGATTTTGCTTTTGAAAATTTTGTAATTGAATAGTACAAACATTTTAAATTATGGAATCACATTAATGGCATGGGGTTTTCTAAACGTACCCAGTTTAAAAATTATTGAATTTAGTATTGATATGAGGCATAGAGGGTTAAATGTGGCTGGATATCTAAAATTTTTTTTATCATAAAAATAGAGTACCTTATTTAAAACAATTCGAACAGTGCAATAGTTCGTGGAAAGAAGACATAACAGCTCCTCCATTTCTATTCCCCAGAGTAAAATAGCATATTAATTTTGAATATACTTAATGTTTATGTGCACTCAGTAAAATAAATTGAAGCATTTAGTAAGTTACTTTTTAAAAAAGTCAGTCACCAGGAAAAACTAAAGTATACTTGAGCAAACCTTTGTATTTTAAGGAATTAAATTAAGATTTTTCAGGTATAATATACTTGAAAGAGAGATGCCAGTAGCCCCTTAAAGGAATAAATTGGATTATCTTTGCTTTTTGGTATTCAGTTTGAATGTTTTTATTTCTAAATTACAAAGTTTCACCATTAGTAGCTTAATTTTTCTCAATTTGTAATTTTATCTTTTCTTTTTTTTTGAGACAGTCTTGCTCTGTTTCTTGGGCTAGAGTGCTGTGGCATTGGTCTAGGTCACAACAACCTCAAACTCCTGGGCTCAAATGATCCTCCTGCCTCAGCCTCCCGAGTAGCTGGAACTACAGGCGCATACCACCACGCGCAGCTAATAATCTGTTTTTAGTAGAGAAGGGGTCTCAAACTCCTGAGCTCAAGTGATCCTCCTGCCTTGGCCTCCCAGAGTGCTAGGATTACAGGTGTGAGCCACTGCGCCGGGCTGTGATTTCATTATCTTTAAGCAGTTAACCTTTTTAATACTTTTAAAAGGTAAAAAGCTTACATTAAAAACAAAAAAATCTTTATAATTGGCTGAAATGAACAACCTTTTTCAGACTAGAAACTTAAATTTATAAATATATACATTTATAAATTCAGATTTAATTTCTAACATAGGAAAATCAACTTTTAGGTCTGATTCAGGAACATTTGTATTTTTTGAAGATACTTATTTTGGAAAAAGATAAAATTCACCAAATTATAACCAAGAGATAAAGTTCTAATAAAGAAGGAAGATAGCAATAAAGTTACTTTATTGGTAGTGATCTGTCTTAGGGAGGTAGTGCATGTGTATAACACCATAGAGGACTTTTTACATTCTGGAGGGTTACATGCAAAAAACTAAAACCTAAATTCTCTAAATACCTTGGCTGGACCTTTAAGCGTTGGGTAGACTGGATATTTAAATAGTTCGTTTGGGAACATCCACTCAGACTTGATTTAATTTACTTAATATAATAGCATTTTAAATATTAAAATATAAGAAATAAACTTTATAATTTCAAAGTCCAAAAGATTTTTTTTTTTTTATGGCTCAGATTTCTGCTTGAAGCTAGAGTATTCAAGATTTCAACCCAAAAGAATATTTGGCTTTCTGAAAACATCAGATTTTAAACTTTTTTTTTTTTTTTTTTTGCTCAAAAGCAGCACAGCTGATCTTGATTCTCTTAAGCCCAAAAGAAAATGAGAAAAGAAGGGAAAGTAAGATTTATTGGAAGGATATTGATGTAGCACTTCAGAATCAAGGATTGAGATAAACCACTAAGCCAAGGATATTAGGATGGGGCACCTCAGATGCCTCAGCAGCAGTAGGAATTGTTAGACTCATCCTTTAGGTTCTTGCAAAGGGCTGAATTCCAGTCTGGTTTGCTGTATATTTCATATTTCTCGGGGAGAACCTGATTGGCCTACCCCAGCATTAATCCACTTTTTTCAGGTTGGCAGGTAGCATGGGGAGAGAAACAGGTAGTAGCTATGAGGCCCATCCCTGTATATTAGGTCCCTTTCTAGGAAAGTGGGAACCATGAGCTGAGGAGCTAACTCAGTGGTTTATGCTGTAACCACCATGCATGCATATATGTAATAGTATCCCCAATTCATTATACAGGTAAAATGTATTAAAATTGTTGTCTTAAAACTGTTGTGAAGATCATAACCGCCACTTACGTGTCAGGGAGAAATTGCCTCCTGACCATTAAGGATCCCGATAAATTTAGCACTAAACCCCTATTCTCTTATGAGACATTCATTTCCTTACGAAGATCTTCGAATTGCTGGATGCTTATATGTCTAGAGGCTGTAGCTTCTGCCAAGTTAAGATCAAAGTGTTTTTGTGACACAAATGGTTCCCTCCCAAAAAAAGTTCCTGTGCATGATTATTAGCATCATAGAACCTGATCTTCTAAGGAAAAAAGACAACTAATGAGTGTGGTCTGGGGCAAAATATAATAGAGTTGCTTTAAAGAAGTTATAAACAAAGTGCTTTAGGAATAGTAAAGTGAGCGGTTGATTTCTGTCAAGGCGTATTAGCGATGGCTTCATAGTTCAAGGAGATATTTCAGCTTAGTCTAGGCAGAGGGAACAGTGAGCAGAGGAATTGTGAGGGAAAAGTGCAGGGCCATGGGGGTTAGATTTAGGATAGATCAGAGTGTCTTGATAATACATAGGATTTTGGATTTAGAAAGACGTTAGAAGTTAATGAAGGCTTTTGAGCAGGGGAAAGATAAATCGGAGCTTTGCCCTGGGGAAATTGAGTCTAATTCAGAGAAGTTAGGGAAATCACTCAGGAAGTTATTAAGGTATTTAAGCTAGAGGAAATGAGAACTTGCAATAAGGCAGTGTGAGTAGGAGTGGCTGTGAAGACTCACAGTCACAGACAACAGTGGGTCATGGTTCTGTAGACATTATCTATTCCTCATGCTTTTTCTTTTTTCCTGTGTGGCTCACTCGTCCAATATTCTTCATTCTTAATTCTCATCCTGCTTGAGTTTTTCTGTATAGATTTTTTAAATGGTTTCCCTAACTGCAGTTTTGCTTGCCCTTTCTTGTCTAATCTTTGCTATTAACAGTAGCCATGCTACAATATAAATATCATGTTATTCCCATGATTAAAATCTTTATGTACCCTCTCCATTGCTCAGGTTAAAATTTAAGGTCCGTATGAAAGGTAAAGAGTATATAATTGTAGCTTTACATAATTTGCTATTCGTTCGTTCATTTGCTCCCTGTGTTTTTCTGCTCTGCTATTCAATCCTCTGGTAGATGATGCTGCCTCACTTAGCTCAGTGACTTTGTTACGTATTGTAACCTTTCCCTGGAACAAAAACCTTCCTTTTCCTTTGTGCTCATTTTTAAAGATCTATGCTAAGGGTCATTTCTTATGAAAAACTTTCCTTGACCCTGGGTTAGGTGTGACTTAGCTCACTTACTTCTATAATCATATATAAATTTTGCTGTGCTATTTTTTGTTTAGATTGTGAGCTCCCTAAAGGCAGCTAGACTCTTTTTCATATATCTTTTCCTACCACAAAGTAGGAGATGTGTATTTGGATTAACTTTGTTTTTGTGTCCTAATTAGGTGTTACAACGCAGTTAAGAGTATGGATTCTGGGTGGGGCACAGTGGTCCACACCTGTAATCCTAGCACTCTGGGGAGACCAAGGCAGGAGGATTGCTTGGGCTTAGGAGTTTGAGACCAACCTGAGCAAGAGTGAGACCTGTCTCTACCAAAAATAGGAAAAATTAGCTGGGCGTGGTGGTGTGTGCCTATGGGTGGTCCTAGCTACTTGGGAGGCTGAGGCAGGAGGATCACTTGAGCCTGGGAGTTTGAGGTTGCAGTGAGCTATGATGACACCACTGTACTCAACCTGGGTCGACAGCGAGACCCTGTCTCAAAAAAAAAAAAAAAAAAAAAGGTATGGATTCTCAAGCCAAAATGCCTGGGTTGAAATCCTGGCTCTCCCACTTACTATTTGTGCAATTATGAGCAAGTTATTTAGCTTGTTTCTGAGTTGCCTTATTGATAACAAGATGGAGGTAGAATAGTACTGCCTAACTTAGGGCAGGATTGTGAGGAGTGGATTAGTATGTCCAAAGTGCTTAGAACAGTGCCTGACATTTATGGTTATGTATTTGCTATTATTACTATGCATTGTATTTCAAATATGAATTTATTCACCTATTGACAAAAGTTACACAATTCCCAAATTTCTTGGAAAGTGACATTTTTCTACCTGATTTCTTTTTTCTTCTACTCTAGGTGGATTGTGAATATTAGTCCCACAAAGTAGGTTTCAGGATATTCATTTATTCAGCACCAAGTAATTAAACATCTGTTATTTGCCAGACACTATTCTTAGTACTTGTGATAAATATATTAGTGAACAAATTTGTGGGCAGACAGTAAATTAATAAATTCTCTATTGTGTTACTAGATTATAAGGGCAGTGCAAAACTAAGAAAAAGAGTAAGGAGAACAAGAGTTAAGGGTAGAAAGGTAGTTGCAATTTTAAATAAGGTGGTCAGGGGAAGTCTTGGAAGGTAAAATTTGGTCAAGACTCAGGAAGTAAAAGGAGTTAGCCTTGCAGCATATAGAAGAGCATTCAGGTAGAGGAATCTTGCAGTGCAAAAGCTCTTTTAAGTAGGAGTCTGTTCAGCCTTTTAACAGCTAACAAGGAGGCCAGCCTGGCTGGAGTAGACTGACCAAGGAGAGGAGGTGGTAAAGGGAATGAGGGACATAGCAATGTGGACTACTGTAAGGACTTTGTTTTTGCTTTGTGTGAAATCTGGAGCCATTGCAATTTTGAGCAGAGAAGGGGCATCAGACTGAAGTATTAAAAGAATTGTTCAGTGAATGGCTGTGCTGAAAATATGTTTTTGGTAAAGTAAGCTAGAGGCAGGGGTTATTAAAATCAGGTTAAGAGATGATCGTGGTTTGAATTAAGTGGTAACAGGAGATGGTTAAGACTTAGTCACATTCTTTATATATTTTGAAGGTACAACTGACAGGATTTCCTGATAGGATGTCATGTGGGAGAGAAAGAAAGGAGTCAGTAGTGACTCAGGAGTTGCAAAAGCAACTGGAAGGGTGGCATTTCATCATACCTGAGAAGGGGAAAGGCTTTGGGAGGAGCAAGTTGTGGGAAAGATCAGGACTTCAGTTTTGACATGCTGATTATTAATTATCCAAGTGATTCCATGGATGAGTCTGGGGATCAGGAGAGATATAACTGGCTTATATGGAGTATTAAAACCGTCCAGACTGGATAAGATCACCAAGAGTAGATAGAGAAGAGATAGGCTGAACTGCTTGCTGAGTGCTCCAGTATTAAGCAGTTTGGAAAACCAGAAAAGAAAAATGAACAGGATACACCAGTGAGATAAAAGAAAACCCAGTAATGAAGGAGAAGGGATCAGCTGTGTGAAATACTCTTGATAGACCAGTTAAGATGAGGTGTGAGAATTGACCATTGGATTTAGCAACATGGAGATCATTGGTCATCTTGATGAGAGCAGATTAGGTTTAGTGGTGGCACTGAAAGCTTGACTGAAGCAGATTTGAGAGATCACAGGAGGGAGACAACTCTTTAAAGGAATTTTATTGCAAAGGACAGCAAATAAATGATGTGGGAAGTTGAGGGTAAGTGGAGTAAAGAAAAGTTTTCCAAGATGGGAGAAATATCAGCATATTTGTATTTGTATGCTGGTGGGAATGATCCATTAGCAAATATACAGTTAATGTAGATGTAATTGATAAGAGAAAAGGGAGAGTTTTTCAAGTGTTGCTCTTGAGTAGGTGATTGAATGGAGAATCTGGTATGTAAATAGATGGATAGCTCATCTATAATAGCAAGTGGAAATTCAGGGTGTGTACACAGACCTGATAGTAGGTAACTTTGATGGGACTCAATTCTTTCCCTATTGATTCAGTTTTATAAGTGAAACAGGAAGTGAGTATGTAAGAGGGAGGGAGAAATGAAGGGTTGAGGAGAGAGAGAGATAGTAAGAAATAGTAACCTGGAAGAGTCTGAGTGTTGACTAGACTAGGGAAGTGTAATATTGTCAACATTACAGCAGCTGTAATAGTGTATTGGTTGTGCATTTTTCTCTAATCTTATTTTCATCTTCATGTGTATAGGTACAGATTTGGTGGGGATTGCATTTAACCAGTGAAGTTGATTTTCTTTCTTTTTTTTTTTTTTTTTTAAGTACAGTTGAGACAGAGAGGGGCTAGAGAATCAACTATATGCTAGGGAGTGATTATAATTATTATTACAATTTAAATCAGATAATGAAGGGAGAGAGGGTATGTATCAAAGGCATGAGGGACAGTAAAAAGGTGGGTAGAATCAATGGATTGGAAATCCTGGTGGAGTCAGAGAATTTTTGGAATAAGCATAATATATTAATAAGTAAATGTCTTCTAGCTTTTCAAGAACTGTAAAAATACAATTAGCTAAGGTTTGACAACAGTAAGTAATATATAGGCTTTTTTCCTATTCTCTAATATTTTCCTGTTGAAATATTTCCCATTTTAATTTTTAAAGGAAATAGGCAATTTTGGGAATGGGTGGAGAAGCAATATTGGGTAGAGAATTTTCTCCTCTGTCTAATAAAAAGGAATAAAGTACCTCTAGAGATATTTCTAGGCCAGAGAGACTGCCTCAAGTTGTTATCTGTCATGTGACAGTACAGCATCTTATTGTGGTCTAACAGAAGTCTCTCTCTCTTCCAGTCCTTCTTAGTAATGCCATGTTAGGACACTGCTGTCATCCCCAAAGCTCTCTGCATATTTCCACTATATTACTCAAGATATTCTCCCTGTCTTGAGTTTGAGGAAAAATAACCATTGAGTGCTTACTAGATGTCAGCCACTTTGCTAAGCATTCTGCTTACACTGGTGTTAATCCTCATAGCAATAGAAGTATACTGTTATCCCCAGTTCACAGATGGGAGAAACAGAGAAGCTAGAATTATCTGCTTTAGGCTATATAAATCAAAAAGTGGCTAAACTAAGATTTGAACCCCCAGCCATGCTTTTAAATTCCAGAATACCACCTGACTCTTTTCAAGTAGATTTCTTACCATTTCATTTTTATTTTTATCAAAGTTACATGTACATAGTTTAGTGCATTAATCATTAATACAGCAAAGGTCACAAAAAAGTCTCCTGCCATGTGCTTTTCTTTATTTCCTACTACAACCACTTTAAAATCATTTAGTTTCTTTTGGGGGTTTACCTTCCTATTTCTAAGGTAAGTCTTATAATGTTACTTTTCCCCCTTGTTTTTCTTCGGAATTTCTGATTTCTTACTGATGAAAGTGAAGATTTAGTTTACCTGCTCCTTCTCCATATGTACATACATACATACATACATACTTCCTGCTTCCATGCCCATTTTCTGCAATTACATTGAAATTTTGGTCAGATTGGCATTTGATTTATACATTGCCTCTGTGAGTGCTATTTTTTCATTTAATTTTCTTTTTATTTTTTGTAGAGACGGGGTCCTGGCTATATTGACCAGGCTGGTCTCCAACTCCTGGCCTCAAGTCATCCTCCTATCTTGGCCTCCCAGAGTGCTGAGATTACAGGCATGAGGCACTGCACTCGGCCTTCTTTTAATTTTCTACATATTTATGACTAATTCAACCCCAAATTTTAGTTGTTTAACATCAGTTTCATATTTTAAAAAAATCTCTTGTGGAGCCTTCTTAACTGCTCCCCTCTGGACTGTTTGCTCTCTAGACCTGCCTTAATCCTACTACCATGTTATGATGAAGGGTCTCCCTTCATATCCTGAAATTCACTTCTTTGTGTTGGATCCTCAGCTTTCTAGATACCATGTCATGCTCTTTGTGGTTTAAGTCATTAAACCAAGTCATTTGTGGTTTTGGTGAAATGAGAGAAGGCACAATAGCAATTACTTTTTTTTGTAATTCCAGTGTTTGAAATGTGTTTATTCTACCCACTTAGTTAATAGATAGTTTGGGTGTATATAGGTCGAAAATAATAGTCTTTTAGAAATTTGGCTGGGCGTCCTGGCTCACGCCTGTAATCCTAGCACTCTGGGAGGCCAAATCGAGAGGATCACTTGAGCTCAGGAGTTTGAGATTGCAGTGAGCTTTGATGACGTCATTGCACTCTAGCTGGTGTGACAGAGCGAGACCCCATCTCAAAAAAAAAAAAAGAAATTTGAAGGAATTTTTCCATTGCTTTCTTATGACAGTTGTTAAGGCTTTGTGACCTGTTTAATATCTCTGCAATTTTGTAGAATTTTCTCTTTGATTCCAGAATTATGCAGTTTTACTGCTACGATGTGCTTTGCTGTGGGTCTATTTGTTAACCCTTGTGTTGGCCACTCTCAACAATTCTTGCAAGCTTTTTCAATTTGAAAACTAGTATCCTTTAATTCTGGGAATTATTTATTTGTTGGTTGATTGGTTGAGACAAAATATGCATAACATATTTAGTTCCCCCCTTATTTTCCACCTCATAAATTGTGCACTCTTTTAAAAAGTGTGTTAAATGGTGCCATCATTGAATGAGTTTTTTTGTGCAGAATTTCCCAGATGTTGAGAAAACTCCCCGATTATAATTACTCAGGATTTCTCTCAATTAATTGGGCATATTTTCTCCAATTTCTTCATCTTTAAAAATCCTAGCTTTGTTTGATAACTGAGTACTTCTTTTTGAATAACTATTTTTAGAGAGAGAGAACTGCAGCAAGCTATAGTTCGTTTTTAAAAACATTTCCAACACTGCTGGGCATTGGTGTGGGCAAAGATTTTTTGGTAAGACCTCAAAAGCACAGGCAACAAAAGCAAAAATAGATAAATGGGGTTACATAAACCTAAAAAGCTTCTGCACAGCAGTCAGTCAACAGAGTGAAGAGACAGCCCACAGAAGGAGGAAAATATTTACAAACTATTTATCCAAGAAGGGTTTAATAACCAGAGTATATGAGACTTAATTCAATAGCAAAAAAAAAAAAAAAATAAGGAAATCTGATTAAATAATAGGCAAGTGACCTGAACAGATTTGTCTCAGAAGACATACAAATAGCCAGCAGGCATATGAAAAGATGCTTAGCATTATCAGGGAAATGCAAATCAAAACCACAATGCAATATCATCTCACCCCAGTTAAATGGCTATTATCAAAAAGACAAGAAATAGCAGGTGATTGCAAGGATTCAGGAAAAGGGGAATACTAATATAATGCTGGTGGGAACATAAATTAGTACATCCACTATGGAAAACAATATACAGGTTCCTTATAAAACTATAACTGTATCTACCATATGACCCAGCATTCACTGCTGGGTATATGTGCAAAAGAAAGGAAATCAGTACAAGCATTGCCCAGATTATTATAGACAACCCGATTTACAGCATTCCATATTTACGAATGAACGGGCTTCCAAGGCTTCCTATAAGGATAATTTATAATTAAATAATTAAATTAATAATTTGGGAACTAGTTTCTTCCACACATGTAAACAAACCCACATGGCATAAGCAGTTCATTGGGGCAGCTTCTTTATGCTAACAGCTAGTCTCATAGATGGATAGAGAAATGGCTGATAGAAACTGAAGAACATAAAGAATCAGAGGATCCAGAGCCAAGAAAGTCTGTGACAAAAGAATTAGCCGAAGCCTTTGTTCTCATTGAAGCAGGATTTGCTAAACTTGAGGAGCAAGATCTAACATTGAGCGATTTACAAAGGTTTACAGTGGAGTTATTGAGATCATCAGCTGCTACAAGGCCATTGATGATGAAAAAGAGAAAAAGCCTGTGCAAACAACCCTAGATAGCTTTTTCAAGAAACCGACTTCAGTGGTAAACTCCACTTCTCCAGGAACAGAATCAAATCCTGATTCTCCAGCACCCACTCTCCTCTCCCCATCTCCATCATCATCTTCCGATTAATGATAACCTACCTTCTTGCCTCAAAAATGCCCCTTCTAGTAAGCAAGACGTTGATGCAACATTAGGTGAGTGTTGACTTTTAATATTGATTTTTGAAATTTCTCCTATCTCCTATTTATCTAAACTTTTTGTATGACTTTATTTTTGTTCTGTTTGAATTAAAAGAAAGCACAGTTTCTGTAACTTACTATTACAGTACAAGGTATTATTACAGTATTGTACTGTATGATTATCACATGAGCCATTGTGTAATTATGATTGTTATTATTACTACCGTATATGCGCTGTTCATCAGGGATCCAAGTTACATACAAATGTGACCTAAAGACATTCTCAGGAACATAATCTCGTCCATAACCTGGAGATACCTGCGCGCTCGTGTTTACTGCAACACTATTCACAATAGCCAAGGTATGGAATCAACTTAAGTGTCCATCAGTGGATGAATGAAAAAAATGTTGTATATGTACACAGTAGGTTACTATTCAGACATCAAAAGAATGATATGTGCTTTGCAGTAACGTGGATGGAACTGGAGATCATTGTGTTAAGTAAGCCAGGCACAGGAAGACAAACATCACAAGTTCTCACCCATATGCAGGAGCCTAAAAAAAAAGTTGATCTTATTTAGGTAGAGAGTAGAATGATGCTTATCAGAGTCTGGGAAGGGTTGGAGGGTCAGGGATGAAGAGAGATTGGTTAATGGGTACAAAAATAGTTAGAAGGAGTAAGTTCTAGTATTCAGTAGCATAGTAGGGTGACTGCAGTTAATAATTTATTGTATATTTCAAAATAACTAGAAAAGATTTGAAATGTTTCCAAGACAAAGAAATGATAACTGAGGGATGGATATCCTAAATACCCTAATTTGATCATTACACACTGTATGCATGTGTCAAAATATCACATGTACCCCATAAATATGTATAATTACTAAGTATCAATAAAAAAATTTCCAGTTTATCTTTTTCGTTTTGTCATATGTAGGTGGAGGTTCCCAGGAATGGTTATCCATGTAATAATGTTGATGTGTTCCTTTTCCATGTATTCAGACTATCCTTGAACCAAAGTACAAATTGTTCTTGCAGTAGGTACTTTGCTTTTAATGATTATTTTTTTCTTCTCTTGGGAGTATGTGATATAGAAAAATACTTTCCAAATAATTATATGCCTATTTGATTGGTAATTTCAGAGTAGCACATAACTCTGGGGAATATTTCAAAATACAATTTAAAAAGTCAGTATATAAAACTACACAAAATAGGTAACAGAATATTAAAAAAGCCAGTGTTGTAAACACTGTTAATACTTTGGGTCTCACCTTCGAACTCAAGATTCTGTACGATAAAACCTTTGTACTAAAGTGTACGGTGTTCTCTCACCACCTGTGGCTGTGTGCCAACTCATTTTTATATTTCAGTAACAAATTTTAAGCCTTAATCAAGCCTCCCTTCCCTTCCCTTCCTGACGGGGTCTAGCTTTGTCGTCTGGGCTAGAGTGCAGTGTTGTGACCATAGCTCTCTACAACCTTGAACTCCTGGGCTCAAGTGATCCTCCTGCCTCAGCCTCCTAAGTAGCTAAGACTACAGAAATGCACCGTCATGCCCAGCTAATTTTTCTATTTTTAGTAAAGATGGGATTTTGCTCTTGCCCAGGCTAGTCTCGAACTCCTGGCCTCAGGCAATCTTCCTGCCTCAGCCTCCTAAAGTGTTAGGATTGTAGGCATGAGCCACCTCTCCTGGCCCCTCCATCTTTCTTAATGCATAGGAGACCACATCCAAGAAAAAAATTTTGGTTAGGTCTCCACAGCACATTATCCTGTACTACTGGAAGAGATTCATGAAATAGATTTTAATGCCAATGAGTATTTATTTATTTTTTAGTTGAATGGTCTACATTTTAGAATTTCTCTTCCCCTCTTTTTTTTTTAAAATGTATCCACCTACTATTTTATCCCTCAAATTTGTGTGACTTTGATCTTGCAATTCTGATTTTCCCAACTCTATTATTTTTCAGGAACCAGTGTACTTCTCAACAAAAGGGATTGTGTATTGCAGTGATTGTCAAGCAGGGGCAATTCGTCCCTCCCCCCAGTTCATTTGGCAATATCTGGAGACATTTTTGGTTGTTACCACTTGGAGTGGTGGGGTGCTTCTGGCACCAAGTCCATAGAGGGTAAGGATGTTGCAAAGTAGAATTGATATCAACTGGATTGTGGAGGAAGTGGTAACAGCAGTGGCAAAAGTGGTGAGAGAAGAGTGACTTCCCAGTAACAGGGAAGAAAGTAGATCCATTAGGCTAGTGCTAGTTTAAAAACGCAGTCTTTTGTGTTGGCTGTCTTCAGCCTGGGCCGCACTGTTAGAGGAGATGAATCTTTGGTTCAGCTGCGTATGTGTAAGGGAAGGGTCTATGTTGGTATAGTAATAGACTTTTTTGGTATATTAATAGATTTTAGGGATCTAAAAGTAATGACTCAAAGGCTCAGAATTAAGTCAAATTAACCAGAACACACTCACTGTTTGTTGGACTTTTTGTTTTAACTGGTAGGGAGAGGTGGGTGAGTGGATAGAAATTTGAATCTCTAGGCATGTTACGATCCTTATCATGAATATATAAGTTGCCAAGAAAGAAACCCAAGTTTATGCTGAACTATTATCTGAAAGTTTGTGTTACCTTCTGAAGCTTCCTTTCCCTCAGATTGGATCTTTTTATGTGTACAACCATCATTAGATAGCACTCTAATTTGAAAAATTCACTTTCCAGTGGCAAATACTTTCTTTTTAGGATTTGTGTCAGAATTTTACTGTTGTGGAGCAGGTACCATGCCATCTTCAGATGAGCTTCTGAGCAAGGAAACATGTAACACTTCAGAGATAATTTCAAAATAGGAAAAATTAGAAATATTTTAGTGTCACTTCAATATTTATGTCAACAATACTTACTAACTTTGAAGCAGTCAGTACAAAATGAGAATCCGAAAGTTTATATTAATACTTGTGTCGTCACATACTAATTTGCTTTTTCCATGATAACGTAAGAGTAAGCAAAGACAAATAATTTTAAAACGGTGGGGACATAGGCAGTGGTTCTTAACTGGGGACAATTTTTGTCTCCCAGGGAACATTTAGCAGTGTTTAGAGACATTTATCATTGTCACAACTGGGGGTGCATGGGTGTGCTACTGGTTTCTAGTGGGTTGAGGCCAGGGATGCTGCTTAACATCCTGTGATATATAGGACATACCCCCCATGACAAAGAATTACCTGGCTTAAAATGTCAGTAGTGCTAAAGTTGAGAAATGGCAGGATGAAGGATTGTAAAGGAGCTATTAACACAGAGAAGAAATGCCTTGTGGCCAGTAAACATAGGTAAAATAGTCAGTTTTACTAACAATGAAGGAAATGCAAATTACTTTTATCAAATTGACAATTTTTGAAAGATTATAGTACTCAAAAGGAATAGGTATGTCTGTATACTACTGATGACACTATAAATAAAGTAAGTGGTACTTTGTGTCTGGGGAGTTACTGAAGGTCTAATCCAAAGTTTTGATATGTATATTTCATACTTTTGACTGAGTATTTTTAATTGTAATGAGCTAGAAGTGACCTAAATTTTTTAAAAAATGGTGGTGGTTATTAAATTATGTCATAAATGTGTGATGCAATTAAAAATCTTGGTTTCAAAGACTATCCCATGAAAATATCTGCAGTGAATTAAGGTAAGGTGGGGGTAGGGGATAAAGGGACACTAAACTAGGATGTCAAATAAGTGGAATAGAATACAGATTGGTGAAAAATATACTTTAGTGATGATTGCTGACTGCAGATCATGGGTAATTTTCATGTTTTAATTATATATATGCATTTTTTTCAGTTTCACCTAGTTCTTAGCATGTGTATAATTTTCTGTATTCTCATTTTTCACAATGACTGTACTATTGATATCAGAAAAGGAAAAAATATTATTTCTTATGTTTCACCTCATTCTTAGTGTGTGTATTATTTTCTGTGTTCTCACTTTTCATAATGACTGTACTATTGATATAATAAGAAAAGGAAAAAATCATGTTATTTCTTCTATTTTTAAACTCTAGTAAAATTTTGGAGTAGTCCTAATATTTCTGAGACTATTTACTGACTAGTGAATAGTCTGTCTTTTACCAGATACCAGTTTTCACGTATGTGTGGGTCTGCTTCTGGGCTCTCTTTTATGTTCCACTGATGTATATTAATGTTGCATTAATCAATAAAATATAGTATGATGTGGTATGCTAATGCAAAAAGAACCCTTACTTGTTTGGGACCCCACTTGTAGAGGTTTTCTGAGCTAGTAATTAGTATTTTATAATTCTTAAAAATGTGATTTTTGTAAGCAATACACGTGTTCTTATTTTTGTCATTTTTTACTTATTTAATTTAATAATCCAGATTAAATTTACCTGTTTTGGTTTGCCTTAGTCATATAATTAAGTCTTCTGATTCAAAAACCTGGTTTTTGAAGATTGTTATATAAACCTGTCACCTTTTATGAGTGATCAGCTCCATTAGATTTTATTTATTCATTCTTCTTATATTCCCCTTTGATGTTTACAAATGGTGCATGCAGTATTTGATGTACCCTTGGAGTAGGTGGTGGTGGTGGTAGTAGTAGTAGTAGGGCTATCCTGTGCTTTCTTATGTTAGCTTCCCCACGATTTTGTGTGGAATGCCATTAGGCTGAATAGAGTGATCTTAATAGAATTTGGAGTGGTAAGAGGCAACAAGTTAAGGTAGTGGTCACTGGCCATTAAATTGTTGTAACACCAGTTGGGAAAAGGAAAGATGAATATTCTGTCCTTGAGCCTCTGAAAAATACCTTTAGCCTTGAGAGAATTGTGAGGGAAACATGTTTTAATATTGACTTAAGAGTTCCTATGGTGAGAAAAGAATAGGTCAGTGTGGAGTTTAGTAGGAGGATACATTTATTAGGGATATGAGCTGTAATGCCTTCCTAAAGGAGAAAACTGCAAAAAGGGAAAAATGGAAGGGAAAGCGAAGAAATGAAAGTAAAGAGAGATGAGGCTACTTAAAAAAATTAATGGGTAATGGAATTTCAGCAAATTCTTGAGTTAATTTCAGCAAATATTTAAATTCTGAATATGTATTTTATTTCGAGGAGAAGTCGATTCTGAAGGTGAAAATGTGTTTCATGAGCATGTTTAGAATTTCACTTTGATATTGAAAACTAAGGGTTTTTTTTAATTGTTCTTTTCTAGTTTCTCGTCATCCAATGAATGCATTCCTAAGGATATTATTTTTGTTGCCAAATTTTTAGTTGATTTGCTCATGGCCTGTTTTTGTGCCTGTATTATATAACTTTTGGGGAAGCATTTTCTGTTTTTGTTTTCTTCAAATAGTTGTATTCCAACAAAAAGCTGTATCTTTCACATTTTATGGAGGCTTTTTTTCCCATCTGTATATGGTATAGTATCACTTGAATTACATCTCTTGGATCTAATTTAAAATAACTCTGCTTGATACATTTGAAAGTTAAAATACCATGTGTGGGCAATTCATGTTCAGTTTATAGGACTTAATTCCTGTTTCATGAATAAGTGTCATAGAGTCTTTGAAGCACTCCGTAATTTTCCCTTACCTGGAGTCCTTCACTTCATTTCTGGCTATTCCCATTAATGCCCTTTTTTGGGATCTCATGGATGTCATGTCAAGTGGTTAATGGAAAGATGGGGTTTAAAAAAAAAAAAACCCTGTGCATATGGAAATCTGAACTCATAAAACATTCTGAATAGTGGGTGATTATTAAAACTACAAATAAAGAAATGAAAAGTATAAGACTCCTATTTCAGTATAACCTTCCCTGGTGTGTTTAAGTATTAATTAAGGTGCATGTAGGGAGTCTCATAAAATCTGAAAGCTAAATTTTAGGAACTGTTGGCAATTGTATGTTAATCAGAAATTAATATTGGCATATCAAAAATATGTGCTGCTTCTATTTGTTAAACCTCAAATTCCCCTCTCCAAAATAGACTAGGCAAAGTAGGGAAAAAAGTAATCATGCAAATAGCTTTTAGTAATCATCACCAGTTTTAAAAATAATAGTGATAAATTTATACAGCATATACTTCACTCATTTAATAGAATGGAACTGTTGGGTCACCTGCCCCAGCATTTTCCAAAGCATCTATACCATTTTACCTTCCCACAAGCAGTGTATGAGATTTTCAGTATCCCCACATCTTGGTTTTTTATCCATCTTTTTTATTATAGCCACCCTGGTAGGTGTGAAATTGGTATCTCATTGTAGTTTTGACTTGCATTTCCCTAATAGATAATAATGCTGAGCAGCATCTTTTCATGTGTTATTGGTCATTTGTATAACTTCTCTGGAGATATGCCTATTTAAATTTTGTGCCCATTTTTTTTTTAAACTTTATTGTAAAATACAAATAACATAAACTTTACCATTTTAAGTGTACAATTCATTGGCATTAAGTACATTCACAATGTTGTACAACCGTCACTACCATCGCTCCTCAAAACTTAATAACTCTCCATGCCTCCATCTCCTCACCCCCTGACAGCTTCCATTCTTCTGTCTCTGAACTTGACTATTCTAGATACTTCATATAAGTGGAATCATACAATATTTATTCTTTTGTGTCTGGCTTATTAACAGTTTGCACACTGTCTTCAAAGTTAGTCCATGTGGTAGCATGTCAGAATTTCCATCGTTTGAAAGGCCGAATAATATTCCATTTTATATAATATATCACATTTTATCCCTTAATCTGTTGATGGACAGTTGGGGTTATTGTTACCATTTGGCTATTGTGAATAATATTGCTATGAACATTGGTGTTCAAGTGTCTGATTGAGTTCCTCCTTTGAATTCTTTTGGGGATCTACCCAGAAATGGGATTGCTGGATCATATCGTAATTTTAGTGGTTTTTTTGTTTGATTTTGAGGAACGATACTGTTTTCCACAGTGGCAAGAGTCCCTCCAGCAATGCACAAGGTTTCAGTTTCTCTACATACTTGCCAGCCCCAATACTTGTTATTATTTTGGTTTTTGGATAACAACTAACCTAATGGGTGTGGTGTTTTATCTCATTGTGGTTTTGATTTATATTTTCCTAAGATTAGTGATGTGAGTGTCTTCTCACGTGCTTGTTGGACATTTGCGTATCTTCTTTGGAGAAATGTGTCTTCAAGTACTTTGCACATCTTTTAATTGGGTTGTCTTTTTCGGTTGAGTTGTAGGAGTTCTTTTTATATTTTGAATATTAACCCCTTATCAGACATAAGAATTTCCAAGTATTTTCTCCCATTTCGTGGGTTGCCTTTTCACTCTGTTGATAGTGTTGTTTGATGCACAAAATTTTCAAGTTTTGTGTAGTCCAGTTTATTTCTTTTGTTGCTTGTGTTTTTGGTGTCACACAGTATCTTTTATATCAACACTGATTGCTTTCAAAATGTCTTGGGAATGTATCAGGAGCCTTCCAAGCTCAGGATGAAGAATAAAAATTTTCCAAACTTTTAGTTTTTTGCTTGGAAGTTCACATTTCATCATTGGTAACAAGTATTTCCATCTGTTTCTCTTGAAATGATAGGCTTGCTTTATTCATTTTTGAGAAAATGGTCTACCACATTCTCCTGCTCTGTTAGCATTCTTTCTGTGGCAGTCCTTTCACATAAAAATGGTGTTCCATGAAAAGTGGCAGCTAGTTTAGCTGGCAGCAATATTCAAGTGTTCCTTCAGATTCCCATACCACTTTGATATGCAGTGTAAGTTCTTATGTGTGTATTTCTCATTTTGCTACAGACTATTAAAAGATGTGTATTCAAGGATTGAGATTTAATGAAATTTGTAATTATTCTTTATTATATTTTAAGTGAAACTTTTTTTTTTTACTATGAGAAGGTGATGGTGAAGAAGGCGATGACTGCTACTGCTAGCACTACAGTTTAGTGCTGTTGCCTTGATTCTTGGTAAATTGCCATCAGTTCTACCCACCATTGCTTTTGTACTTTTCAATGCAAATGTCAACACAGTGAAAAAATCAGTTTATTCTATGACAATAGCTTTGACCTCTTAAACCACAATTTGAAAACTGCCCTAATTTAGGGTTGCTGGATGGGACGGAAGGGTAATTACAGATTAGCATTCCCTTTATTTTGTGTAATTTTAAGTAGTCCACCTGTGTAAGAGATTGATCTGCTGGTACTGTTTACCTGAGGAAATGGTTGGCATTCCTGATTCTTGCATCTCCTGGAGGAGTTTAGGCCATTCAGGCAGATAAAATTGTAAAATTTCGTCTTATATTAGTGGTAAAATGTGAGGGAAGTGGGATAGAAAGGTGTTTATATTAATTTAATAAATGAAGAGATGAAAATTACATAAGGAAATCATGTATTTTCACTGTGCAAGTACTGGTTGGGTAGAACCTACGATGTGTACCTCTTAAATGACAAAAGAACCTGAAAATACTCACTAAAAGAGAAAGAAAAGGGAGAAATTAAAGTTTATTTTGTTATTTAGCAGATGAAAGACAAGAAACTTTATTAGTCCGTGTAAGCATTATAGTTTGGATGCTAAGAGGTTAAGGTGTGGATTCATTCTGATTTGTCTTAAATGGAACACTAACAAACACCTCCCTGATTAGGTTTGTTATGAGGGATAGAGTCGAAAAGAAATACTATTTTAAACTTGCTAAGAATGGGACCTAGCACATCATAGGATTTCAGCCAGAGGTGGTTTATTTTAAAGGTTTTAATCAGAGATTTGGGTTTTGTTTAGGTCGGGGAAGTTGGATGGAATCAGCTTGGCGCTTGTGAGAGTGATCAGGCATGATGCATGCTCCTGAACAAAGACCTTCTCACTACTGATTATTCACATCTTAATTCTGTGTTGTGGTATATTCTGTATTTGTGCTCTGTGTTCAAGAATTGTAAAGCTACATGGCATTATATATATATTTTTTAATTTTTTGTTTATAGGATTCAGTGGTCCCAATTTAAAGGCTATTTTATTTTCAAACTGGAGAAAGTGATGGATGATTTCAGAACTTCAGCTCCTGAACCAAGAGGTCCTCCCAACCCTAATGTTGAATATATTCCCTTTGATGAAATGAAGGAAAGAATACTGAAAATTGTCACTGGATTTAATGGGTATGCATTTAATACTATTTTAAAGATTTAATTTGTAGCAAAACTTTATAGATTTTCTTAAGTTTTAATATGTCTGGTTTGAGAATTGATTATACATTAAAATAAGTTCTGTGTTTCTTGTGACATATAATACTTAATGATTTTTAGCCTACAAGGATTTAAAATATTTACAGGCCCCCACCCCTACCTCCCTTAAAGAAACTAGAACTACCTTTATGGCTGTCAGCGACATTCAGATTTTAAATGGGCATAAGAGTGGAAACATTCGTTTATCAGGAAATATTTAAATGTTTTTTTCTTGTTTAATATTTGGTATGTCTTTATACTTTGTATAGAACCTGTATATCATTAAGAGAAGTTACATTTCTTTTACAGTGAAAAATAGCAATTTATAAAAGTATTCTACTTTATTAGTAAGCTCTTATTTAGAATTTTTTTTGGAGTTCCCACTCCTCCACCCACCCAACAAGTAACCATTTTTTAGCCTTTTGTAAAACATTAAAAACATCAAAAGGACACTCTGTACTAAGATAAAACTGATCTTTAAAAAGAAGTTGCTGTGTCTCATATTCTGTCATTTAAAATTATTTCTTTTTAAGATTTTGTATTTTTAGTGTTTCTTTTAAATTGAAGGGAAGAAGTGTTTGTGAAGTTGAATTGTTCAGTATTTAGTTTGGCATTAACAGTTTGGAGTGCGGAATGACAATACCAAATATAATAAATTGTGGGTATGCTAACCAATGAATTCATATTTAGAGGTAGATTTTATTGGAGGGGCTTTCAGTTGTATTTTTAAGGTAGCATAAATGATCTGATTTTTACCTTCAGGTATTTCATTACATGAAATTTGAAATAAGATAGTGTAATCCAGTTAAACCCTTTGTTAATATATTTTGTTTTTAAGTTTAGGAATTTTGCTTAAAATATCAAACCCTTATGCTTTGGCTTTAGGTCTGATACTAAAATGCTTTTTGTGGGGGAGAAACTATAGCTTTTTTACTTTGAGGATCCATTAATTATAGTTACTTCTGGAGTTCTGGAGTGGAAAGAAGAGTTATTTTCTTTGTACTGTTGAAGTTTATTTAACCACGTGCATATATTTCCTTATTAATTAAAACAATTTTTTTAAAAAGCACTTATGCAGACAAGACACATGCTGTGTTTTAGAAGTATGTTCTATAAGATTTACTATTGAACTGAATGAATGTGTTCAAGATAAGAGTAGTACTTTTGGGGATATTTATAAATAGTACATATATAAATAGTACTTACGACATTATAGTGACTCATCTTTTATTTCAATAAATTTATGGCTACTATTCAAAAATGAAAGTTAAGGTGAAACAGGTCAAATTATACCACTGTGAATATTAAGCTCATTAATTGTGATTTTGAATTAGTAATAAAGAATACCATTTTCAATTCTTTCAAATTAAGTTGGGCTAGATACAGATATAGGTAATCTATATTTAATAGGTATACTAAATCTAAATGGTTGTAATTTCTTCGTCTATAAAACAGTTCACCTATTTCAGAAAATGATTTGAACAGTCATCAAATGCCTAAGTATACTTAAGTATAATTGTTTTTAAAACACTTTCCGTCTTTGAACTGTATGGTTTTTTTGTTTGTTTGTTTTGAGACAGAGTCTCACTCTGTCACCCTGGGGTAGTGGCATCATCATAGCTCACTGCAACCTCAAAGTCCTGGGCTCAAGGGATCCTCCTGCCTTGGACTCTTGAGTACCTGGGACTGTCTGTATACAGGGGCATGCCACTACTCCTGGCTAATTTTTCTATTTTTAGTAGGCGGGAGGGTCTCGCTCTTGCTCAGGCTGGTGTTGAAGTCCTGGCCTCAAGCGATCCTCCCGCCTTGTCCTCCCAAAGTGTTAAGATTACAGGCGTGAGTCACCATGCATAGCTTGCATTTTGAACTTATATTTTTTAAATTTTGATTTTTCAGAATGGCAGTTTATGAATCATTTTCTCTCTAATCAGGCAGAATGTAAGTCTTAATCAGATACCTTAAGATTTTTCGGTTTTTAATTTATCCTTTTTTGTCTGATTTATAATATATTGGTATGTTGAAACATGTCTGTAACCTTTTTCAATTTTATTTTTGTGTTTTGAATATGTGTAAATTAGTTTTAAAAATATTTACTAAGAAATAGCATTTTGTTCACTTTCAACTAATTTGAGAGTTTGTCCTTTATAATATACTCTTCCTCCCATTTATAATAGGTCATCTTTAAATTACAAAAGTGATATATATTCATGCTTTTAAAAAGGTCCCCAAATGTCATAGAAGTACACAAAGAAAAGAATGAAAGTAGAATCATGTATGCTAGTTGTATTTCTCTTTTAGAAGGGCTTTAACATCTTCTCTATATCAGTACATTCAAAGCTACATCTTTTGTGTATTTATTTGAAATGACTGCATTGTTTTCTGTTATGTGAACAGGCTATAATTGCCCCTGTCTTCATTGGTGGTGGGCATTTATGTTTTCACTTTTATGAGTGAGCATCCTTGTACATATCTTTTGTTGATGAATGTCAAGTATTACATATATGTATAGATTGTTGCTTTTTTAAAATACAGAAGTGTACTAGGAAAAAATATGCACACTTAAAATTTTTCTACTTATCAGTACTTGCAAAATTGACCTCACAGAATATGTTCATTTATTCTTCCATGTGTATTAAGTGCACATACGGTAATTCTTCAGTATTTGTGTGTATGTATGTATTTATGTTTCTTTCTTTGACTGCAAGTGAAATGGCACTTTTTTTTTTTTTTTTTTTTGAGACAGAGTCTTGCTTTGTTGCTCTGGCTAGCGTTCTGTGGTGTCAGCCTAGCTCACAGCAACCCCAAACCCCTGGGCTCAAGTGAACCTCCCGCCTTGGCCTCCCAGAAGGTTAAGATTATAGGCATGAGCCACCACACCTGGCCAGGAACATCTTTTTATGTGCTTATACCCTTTATGTGAATTGCCCTTTCATATTTTTTTTTTGTTTGTTTTCTTATCTTTTGGTGGTTTTCTTATTGGTAAGTTTTTGGGTTTTTTTTGTTGTTGTTTTTTTGCCTTTAATTTGTAAAGGCATCTATATTAGATGCTTCTTAGTATTTTGCCATAAAAGATTATCCATTTTCTAAAATTATTTTAGTATATTGTCAAAATATAAGTTTTCCCTCCTTGAAGTGGAAATTGTTCATTCCCTTGTTTGCTTGATTTCCTGAACTCTGTAAGCTTCTGGAGAGCCTGGGAGGAGATGATCTTTTCCAAACAAGGCCTAGAAGATTGAGTGCTGTAACACTGTAGGTTCTCAAACATGTATGGTGTAAATGGGTGGATGGATGGATTAATTAATTAAAGGAATAAAAGCACATTTATATCTGTATTTAATGGGTCATGGAAGAATTACATAGTTGAATGCTTAAGTTCTTTTAATTTTTTTTAGTCATTTTCTTGTCCTTTTAAAATTACTTTTAAACTTTAAAATTTTATAGGAGAAGATGGATTTTAGCTACTCTCCAGAACCGAAGTTACAGTTTCTTAGGTGAGAAACACCAAAAATTGAAATTAACGGAAACTAAAAATTTGAATAAAATGGCCAATTGGAAGATATTTGTTGCCATCTTATGCCCTCTGCTTGGGATTATAATGGAAAAGAGTATATGGGCATACTCAGACCAGAGCCATTTATGGAAATCCTCTTCCTGTCATAGACACCATGAATATAATTTAGAAATTGCTAGTAGGTTCATTACTATGATGATATACAAAGAAGAATTTTGAGAGGTAGAGAGGATGTAAGTTACATTCCTGGTAGTTTTAGAAGATACCATTTTGTGTCCTCTCCATTATTTATAGTGGAAAAAGAATCAATATAAAAGTAAATTAATCACAAACGTCTTACCCCTCCCTTGTCAATGCTGTTAGTGATCTAAGACCTCTCTAAAACGTCTCTAAAACAGGCAATAAGTCTCACCCACTGTGAGTAGTAAACTAAATAGCATTGCTGTATATTTATGAGAGGGTTGGGAAAAAGTGGACAGCCGTTTGATACCTAAGAATCTTTACATCTTATGTGAGGCACAAAGAATCCACATCTTTGTGCATAAAACAAAAGCAAATGGCTATTTTGACATTTTTCTTAACAGAATGTCTGATTTTATGTAATCTCTTCAGCTTTTATTCTAATAGCCTCTGTGTTATATATTATGTTCCTTTCTTTTTCATGAAGAAAGTTGCTTATATAATATCAAGGTAAGGTAGTTAATTCTAAGATAAAGTCTGAATGAAATGTGCATTTTTTTGAGTGCCTTCTTTTCCAACTGAATACCTTGATACATATTCAGATTATTTTGTGTCTTAATGATACAAATCTTTACAAATGATACAAATCTACAGTCAGTCACAGTGGAGTACTGCTTATCATCTTCTGACATGGTAGTCTTTCTGTCTTTTGAATTTCTTCTCTGGTATTATTTTAATGTACATGATCAACCAGATTTTGCTTGGTTTTGAAAAGTTTTACCTGATTGTTTTACATGTGTGCACACATGCATCTCTTACAAATTTCTACACCTGAGAGGGTGCCACTTTATACTTTTTTTTAAAGGTTATACATGAGATTTTTATACTCTAAAATCTGGATTGGAGATATAAAACATATCCCTTTCTCAGTTTTGTATTGTTTGCTTTACAGTTAGTTGTAGGTTATTCAGAGACTGAGGGAATGGGTCCTTAACCTTTTGTTGCTTTGTTCTCTGACTTCCTTGACCCATTTTTTATTGCTTGCAGGATTTTCTGCTCCTCAGGTGGCTGTGAAAAGTAGTTTTTTGTTTTTGTTAATTATTCATGTCAGTATTTGTTGAGCGTATTGAAATATTGAATCTATTAGTTAAAATGTACTTGCTTTCATTTTCTTTTACTTTCTTTCTCTTAGGATATTTAGTTGAGAGTTGGCATTATTTAATAGCCATCCCTCTTTATTCCCCCACCTTGCCTTGTGGCAAGTGTTAGTGTGGTTTGATGCGATGCTTTCTCTAATAAAATTCTTCAAATTGAAAAGTGGGAGCTAGAAGGAAGCTAATTTTTTCTTGAAGTTATATTTGATGCAAGTGAAATGACACTGCAGACTACTATAGGCATGCTAAGAGATGATTTAAAAGCTTTAACAATTTGCTATAGATTAATTTTGAGTTGGGGAATAAACACAGACATTTGTTTATTACTGTGTGGTACAATATTGGGTTTCCTTACTGTTGAAAGAGGCTAATTCTTCCTTTTCTTTATTTTTTATACTTCACATTTTACAACATTTTTAATCTCAGAATTTCTGGCATTTGAGATATAAAATATATGCATATGAATATGCGTGTATATTTATATAAATGTTAAAACCTTAGTACAGAAAGAGCATATTGCTACAAGTAAAGATACCACAGGATTCCAGTGGTATTTCTGACTTTGGTAAAACTTTTAAGAGTAAACAAAATTATGAACTTACTTAGCCTTTGATAGCTGAGAGATTTGAGTTAGTTCCACTTAAATAATTCAAATCAGACTATTTCTGTTAACTAAGGCACAGCCAATGTGACCCTTTACAGTCAGAAAAAACATGGTAAAAATCCACATCTTTGTGCATAAAACAAAAGCAAATGGCTATTTTGACATTTTTCTTAACAGAATGTCTGATTTTATGTAATCTCTTCAGCTTTTATTCTAATAGCCTCTGTGTTATATATTATGTTCCTTTCTTTTTCATGAAGAAAGTTGCTTATATAATATCAAGGTAAGGTAGTTAATTCTAAGATAAAGTCTGAATGAAATGTGCATTTTTTTGAGTGCCTTCTTTTCCAACTGAATACCTTGATACATATTCAGATTATTTTGTGTCTTAATGATCAGACATTTAATCAAATTAAGATAAATTTTAGACAGACTACAATCTGAGCTTCAAGTATAGGAAATTGTTTCTTTAGGGGTTAGCCTTACTGCTTAAAATTTCTTTTTTTAAAAAAAAGCATTGAATTGCTACTTTATGGTTAAATGTCCTTCTCTGATATTCAGCAGCTTTCTTGGTATTTGAATTTTACATAGCTTTTAGGTATACAAGTCTTGGGCTTTTTTTTTTTTTGAATAGTAAATGGGAATACATCATTTTCAGATTAAGAAATAACAATATGAAATGTGTGATCCTCTTTAATTAGGGTCAGTTCTTTTCTTGGAATTAAAAGGAATATATTTTAAAAGACAGAGTTACACTTTTAGTTTTGTTGGTCTTTGGACCATTCGTGCCTTTCTACATTCTCTGTTAGATAGTTGATGGAATCAGGATAATGATAGGAACTAAGGTTTATTGAACACTTTCTAAAATACATAAGGCACCATTAGGTAATTTAATATATATTATACATTATGTTATATTTAGTCCTCATGATAATCATGTAAGAAGTACATTGATTTTCCAGACAAGAGCATGGAGACTTATTCAACAGGGGCAAGGTCTCCTAGTGGGCTAGCAAGTTTAAAACAAACAAACAAATAGAAAACTGTTCTACTTTATAATTTGTACAATAAAGGTCAACAGCTTTCTGTAGCATTTCTGAGTAATACCATCTGATAGTACCTGTTACTTTTGGATCATGTGTGTGTGTGTTTAAAAGTTTTATTGTATTTTGTAGGCACAATTTTTAAAAATTTGAAATGCTAGCTAGTTGTGTCATATTTTTTCAGTTCCTTATATAATTCTAGTTTTATATTTTACAGTGTGAGCAAATTAAGATATCATTGCAGAGTAAACTGAGTACATTTTATTTTAAGTAACCCAAAACATTTTTCTACAAAGTTATCTAAAGTTTACAGTATACTTTTGCCAATGAACATCTCCCCATTCTCCTCCAAATTTAAGGATTCTGGTTCAGACTTTTCATTGAGAACAAGTGACATCATGCTTAACACTCCTCCCCTCTATTTTTACTCTTCTTTTTCTTTTATTTTTATTTTTTTATTTCAGCTTATTATGGGGGTACAAAAGATCTGGTTAGATATATTGCCCATGCCCCGCCCATCCCCCCCCCCCCCCGAGTCTGAGCATCAAGCGTGTCCATTCCCCATACAGTGCACATCGCACTCATCATGTAGGTATACACCCATCCCCTCCCCTGTCTTCATTAGGAAAAGCCTTAATATTTTGGGGAGTTAGAATAAACTGTTTTGTGTGCTATATCTAATGGAAAAGTATCAACAAACTTTTCATATGGCCGCGCTAATGTGTTCATTTTAGATTGGATTATTCTTATGCCTGCTTTAGAGACTTCACTTGTGTTCTCAGGTTTGTGCTTGCTTGGCATACAGTTTATTCTATCTCCATAGCACTATGTACACAATTTTATTAGCATTTATAATTGTAATTATGTGTCTGTCTGCTGTGTTGTTGAGAAAGCATGATATTTCTAGTTTATAGTAGACTCTCATATTTATGGAATAGATTAATAGTCCAAAAGTTCAAACTGTATGTAAAGAGACCTGTTGTCGAAGTTACATTCATATTTCCAGTGGATGCTTTTATTTATAAGAAATGTTTGGTTATATTTTAGCCTGTCCACACGAGGAAGGGGTGTTGTGTGACATTTTAGTGCCATCTATCGGATACTTGGTAAATGTGACTATAAAAGCTTTGAAAGTTTCTAAGAATGTAAACAAACTCATTTTATCATAGGCTGTTATTGTTGACATTGCTATACAAGCACATACACCCGTCTCCACCCTGAAGCAGTATTACTGTTCACCAACACATACAATATTAATAATTGGCTACAGTTTTACTTACATTTCTAAAGAAAATTAGCCAAAACATTTAGTGTAAATGTTAAACAGGAAGTTTAAAAATATTTGTTAAAACTAATTTTAATTTATGAGAAAATATTAGGTTTTGGTGTGGGAAAGAATTTTAGTTTGAAGGAAAGGCATAACTAGACAATATCTAAGTATTTTTCAGTTAGTAGTATTTGAATACCCAAACGTGCTATTTTGTATATTTTCAATAACATACAAACTCTTTAATTGCAGTATCACTGTGAGATAATTAATGAAGAAATAGCTTAGGTGTGATGTGTGTTTAAAGTTTGAAGAGCCATGAACTAAAAGAGGAGCTAAGGTGCAGGTATACCACTAATATTCTGAAATCCATGATGACACTGGATTTCAAATATGTATGTATGCAAATTATATGTTGAGTATAATATATGTGAAGAACTCCTGCTTTTAAGAAGCTTTCAGTCAAGGATGAGACAAGACAGACAATCGAGAAACATATTGTTTGTTACATATGCAGCTTGGGAAAATGCATATACTTTTTTTTTTTTGGAGATAGAGTCTCTCTTGCCCTGAGTAGAGTGACGTAGCGTCAGCCTAGCTCACAGCAATCTCAAACTCCTGGGCTCAAGCAATTCTCCTGCCACAGTCTCCCAAGTAGCTGGGACTACAGGCACACCATGACACCTGGCTGATTTTTCTATTTTTAGTAGAGACAGGGTCTCTCTCTTTCTTGCTCAGGCTGGTCTTGACCTTCTGAGCTCAAGCAATCTTCCTGCCTCAGCCTTCCAGAGTTGGTAGGATTACAGACGTGAGCCACTGTGCCTGACCTTAAACATTTTTTTTACATGGAGTTAGAGTTCTATATATTAGCTATAGATTTCCAATTATGTATTATCTTTATAGGAATGAACAAAAAGATGTGTGAGCTTACTGTTTCATGATTAGTAATGCCGTTGGGATGCTTTGTACTTCTCTTTTCCATCTAAAATGATTCTTAGTTTTGACAGTGTGCTTTAATCTGAGTAGATTTTCAAAAGCAAGGATGAGTATTCTTTCTCAGGATCCCAAAGGAATTTCCTGTAGCAGTCATGATGAACATCAAAGAAGTTCTGTATTTCCAGTTGCTTCTGAATATTTGTGGTAGCAGGCAAACATTTCATCTTTTATTTTGTTCCCTGTCTTTTGGCAGAACAAAGTTTTCTCACTTTTAGGTTTGAATGCTAATTGAGAAAAGAGTAATGCTTGGACTTTCAAATATCTAAAGTATTTGTTTTCATATGAATAACATTTACTTTTAGCGTTTCCAAAATGTGTTGTAAATCTTATGCTGACTTTTATAAGAACATAAGTAAGAATAGTGTTGATGCTAAGAATATGAGAACCAAGTGTAGTTTATCCAATTAGGAGATAAACAACTATGATTTTGTAAAATATATGTGGTATAGTGGAAAGGACATGGGATTTGAAGTTAGAGAAACTGGGTTTGAGTCCTGGCACTATTACTCACTAGCTGCTTTACCTGGTGGGGGAGAATATTGTGTTGAATTGCCTTTAAAAAATAAATGTTGTGAATGTTAATTATTAATTTGAGGCTTTGTAATTCTCCTCATTAAGGAGAATAAATAGATTTGTATGGCAAACATTGAAGTCGGAAGATTTATGTTTGTACTTTTTAGCTGCATTTGTCATACATATGTTGCTCGTTAACTTTGCTGTTCAGTTTGTAATTCTGCTGAATACTAATAGTTATGTGAGCTGAAAACTTTATATATTTATAAAATGATTTTAGTTCTATCTTATGTCAGTTTTGTATTTGCTTTGATCAAGTGAAAATTGAAGTATGGTGAGAGTACTTGGTAAAGTCAGCCATAGGTTCTTATAAAAATATTGAGTATTTTTGTGTATGTTTTAAGTTTGAACACATGGGTTGTATATAAAATTTTAATAATGGAGCAGAACCTTATTCAAGATACTTTTTCATTGGAATCATTTATCTTGGTCTATCCCATAACAAAATTATTTGTAGTTTGAACACTTTAAAAGAAATCTTTGTGTACAGGGGAATGTTTCAGGAAAAGTTTTTGCATTTAAATAAACTCTAACTTGATTATCATTTGTGTTGCCTGTCAGGTAAGCTTAAAATTAAATTATCAGGATTTAGAAGATTAATTTTTTTCTCAATCAGTTTTGAAATTTTCTTTTAATTTTGGGTGTTCTTTTTTTATTGCTTTTTCAAGCAAGAAAAAGAGAGGGTTTTTTGTTGTTAAGTAAAAAGACAAGTGTACTTATTGTCCTGTTTTTAAATGACTCATCCATTCATTTCCCTATTATAGTATTTTCTTTTGTAGCTTAACATGTGAGTAACTAGATAAAGCTTTAACTAGCAAAGAAATAATGTTCCTAATTCTCTTGACAATTAATGACCTCAAACTATAAAATTATATTCTTTTGCAGTATCCCTTTTACTATTCAGCGACTATGTGAATTGCTAACAGATCCAAGGAGAAACTATACAGGAACAGACAAATTTCTCAGAGGAGTAGAAAAGGTATTTATTTTTATTATCGGAATTATATTAAAGGTAGTAAAATGGATTTCATAAAAGAACATTAAATAAAATCTGTTTCAGGCACCTTTTCTTGAAATAGATTTTTCCAGCCTACTTTGAATTTTTCCTGAGTTGTTTTCCAAGCTCTATGTTTCAGAGAGAGATTTAATAGAAGGTGGCAGAGGAGGGCTTGTGTGGTGATGATTTAAGCTTGGGGAAACCAGTTTATTACTTCTTAGAAAATTCTTTGTATACGTGAACATATTAAAGGTTCTGAGAAGTTCTACAGTTGACATTTTAACTTTTTAATAGAGTGTTTTGCAAACTTATTTACCCATGGAATTCATTTTCTTAATTCTGGAGTGCAGAGGTAGACACCTTTGGAAATTTGCTAGTGCAAACCTTTTAAATTAGGTATTGAGTAGAAAAATTCAGTACAGATTTAGGGATAGACATTGGGGGTTGTTTTGTGTTTTTTGTGGGGGGTGGATGAGGAGTGTCAGTAATAAGGGAGAAGAAGGGCATCATTCTGGACAAAGAAAACAACATGATGAATCAAGGTGTTTAAGGGAATGAAAAGTAAGAAATTGACTTGTCTATCTGGAGTGAAAAGCAAGTGAATGAGCCATGGGAGAACCAAGTCTTACTAATTTTTAGTTGGTGATTGATCCTAAAACATACATTTTAAGGTTCTCATTCTAATTAAAAGCTTTACCTTGGGAACAGGGATTCAAAACCATTACTTAGTAATTTAGTTCTTAGAGCCTTATTGGATTGATATGTTTTGTTGATCCTTTTGGTGCCCTCAGTTGAATAAGATAAGATTCCCAAAGGCCAGGAAACTGAGATGGTTCATCAGTATTTATTTTTCAGCTCTGAGACTTTTAATAGTTACATTTTGGAGCTCTTTGGATACAGAGGCAATATGTCACAGTAGTCATACCAAGAGCCCTGCCTTCAGATCAGGGCTTCAGTGCTTCATAGTTATGTGACTGTGGGCCAGTTACTTAACCTAAGCCTCAGTTTCCTCCTTTCTAAAATGTGGAAAATAATAGGACTGTGAGTGGGATTAAATGCAAAGCACTCATGCTGGCTTATGGTAAACTTTCAGTGAATATTGCCTATTATTGAAGTAATTATTGCCGGGATGATTATAAGTATATTGCAAAAAAGTTTTGAGTCTCTTTCCTAGGGATATATGATGCAACACAGGCAGCTCTGGATTGGGTATTGCTTTATAAGGAAAATCATTACACTTGGTCCAAATACTTCAATCTCTAAACGTCTTTGGGTGATTCCATCTAAAATAAGAGAGCATGGTTCCATTCTATTACATATAGTATGTGATGTCAGGGCTCTAGAGTAACTAGATTAGGGTAAAAAAACAAAGACTAGTAAAAGAAAAATTGGTAGGGTATTTTACTTTGGCCCTTTGTTGTTACTGTTTTAGTTTTTGTTTTACCAGTTGTCATTTTTAACTATTTTCCTTTATTAGCAAAAGTAAATGGAAACAACCCACCAGGGAAATTTTGAGAAATTAATAACAAATGATTAGATTTTATCTCATAGTAGTACTTTTTTAAAAACAAGACAAAACTTTCCTTTCTATTTTCCTTATAGTTAATTACCAATATTTGTTGTTGCAGAATGTGATGGTTGTTAGCTGTGTTTATCCTTCTTCAGAGTAAGTATAGAGATTTTTTCTTTTTCTAGTATATTATTATGGTATTCTATTTGCTATGTTACTTAAATATCATTCTTAAATAGATTACATTCATTTTACATGTAATTGTGATTACATTTATAAATACACGTGATCCTGCCATCCAGTCTCCAAAGTGGAATATTACTAATAACATTACCTATGTTTTTCCAGAAAAGAGATTTGGATTAAAGAGATTGGTACTATGCTGTAATTCTAATATTGTTGGATTTATGTACTGCCGTGGCACTCAGAGCCAGGAGATGCTTCCCCAGTTGCCTTTCTGGGGCATATGTCCTATGTTTGGAATAGCTGCTTGATGGCATTCCTCTTCATGATGGAAAAGTATCTCCAGTTGTTAAGATTCATATATAGCAAAGTTAAGAACTCAGTTTAGGGCATAGTTTCTCAGTCTTGGCACTATTGACATTTTGGACCAGATAATTCTTTCTTCTGGGTAGATGTCCTGGGAAATTATAAGAGGTTCAGTAGTGTCCCTGGCCTCTACTCACTGATACCGGTAGTGTTACACTCCTCCAAATACCTGTAGACATTGCCAAATGTCCCCTAAGGGTGTGAAGGGCAGGGAGAGGGGGTTGCCCTCTGTTGAGAACCGTTGGTTTAAGGTTAAGCTGCCTCTGCTTTCCTAAGAAGGTAACAACAGTGAATTTGTTTCTATAACTTTCTCAAGAATATATCTGTGTTGGTAAATGAGATACTGAAATAATCCCAAAGTATGTTTCTTGACATATTATGTTGTAGAGAAACTATTTTTAAAAAGAATTACTTCCCTTTATGAGTTATTTGTTTTGCTAATGAATGTGAGGGTTTTTTTTGTTTTTTTTTTTTTTTTTTTTTGAGACAGAGTCTCGCTTTGTTGCCTGGGCTAGAGTGAGTGCCGTGGCATCAGCCTAGCTCACAGCAACCTCAAACTCCTGGGCTTAAGCGATCCTACTGCCTCAGCCTCCCGAGTAGCTGGGACTACAGGCATGCGCCACCATGCCCGGCTAATTTTTTCTATATATATTTTTTTAATTGGCCAGATAATTTCTTTATATTTTTAGTAGAGACGGGGTCTCGCTCTTGCTCAGGCTGGTCTCGAACTCCTGACCTTGAGCGATCCACCCGCCTCGGCCTCCCAAGTGCTAGGATTACAGGCGTGAGCCACCACGCCCGGCCGAATGTGAGGTATTTTGGAAGAAATTGTAAACCAGTGCAAAGTTAAGTCATGTTGACTGAAGATTTTTTTTTTATAATTATAGTGTATGTTTATGTTCATTCTAATAGTCTTTGTTTGAATCTATCTTTTAGACCCATGATTATTACCAAAATTAAAGAACTAAACCACCCATAAGTATATTTTCTTTTCTTATAGGAAAAATAATTCCAATAGTTTAAATCGAATGAATGGTGTTATGTTTCCTGGAAATTCACCAAGCTATACTGAGAGGTGAGGTTATTGATTCTTAATATCCAAAGAGTTTGCATTTTCCTGATTTTGAGTAGCAGACTCAGTGTGCTTTTGGAAAATTGGGCATTTTATGGATGATATAGTGTATACCACACAAAATTAGTTAATGTAGTAAGGCATCTGAAAACAAATACAGCAAATACTTATGTGACACGTTCATATAAATATATTGTGGGAGGGGTAACTTGTTACAAAAATGGAAAATGATGTTCGTTTATCTTATTATAGGTCTAATATAAATGGGCCTGGAACACCCAGGCCACTTAATCGACCAAAGGTTTCTTTGTCAGCCCCCATGACAACAAATGGTTTGCCTGAGAGCACAGACAACAAAGAATCAAACTTACAGCCAAATGAAGAGAAAAATCACAGGTTTGTATGTGTTTGACATTAAAAAACAAAAAAGTTTTTATTAAAAGTTAACATTTATTAATGGTTTTCAACATTCATTACTTACTGTTTATAATACACTATTCTGAGGGATAGAACAAGGTTTATAGAACAAGGTTTAAATTTGATTTGTAGGAGCATGTGGCTTCTGTTTGCAGCTTTAGCTGAAGATGAACATAGAACAGACTTTAAAACTGCTAATTCAGGAAGATTGTTTAAAAATAGGGTCTAAAAAAAATAACGTAGTTACGGCATTTTTTTATTTTTGAAAGTTACTTAGAAGATCTTTATAAATAAGTTGAAGTTGTGTGAATAGTTTCTCACTGTAGATCAGAAAGGAAACCTCTTATTTAATAAATCTTATTCCAAATTTTCTCTTAAAAATTTTTTTTTACGTTGCCTTTTATTTTCTTTGCTATCAGAGTGTACTGATAGAAATATGAGTTTACCATCTGGTTTTAATTTGCTTAAAAGCATAATTTGCCAATAGACTTCAGTTGGTACACCTTCATAGACCTTGAATTTTGCATAGAACAAGCCAGGGTACTGATGTCTTTTCTGGGTACATGCAGAGAGAATGAAGTTTACACCAAAATAACTGGCAGGCGGGTTAATTTGCCTCCAGACCTGGGTCAGTTGCTGGAGATGGAGTCAGAAATCCTCCCTGTCCTTACTCCTCAAGGATGGTTAACTAAGTAGAAAATGACTTTGTAAAAAGTCATTGAGAGCCTCAGAGAGAAATTCCTTAATTCTTGTCTGCTTTGGTTTATTCCACAAGTTCTGTATTGTAAATGTTCATCTAATTTTGTACCATGACTTTGCTTTTGGTTTTGCTTTTTTTGGTTTTTAATTATACAACTAATGTATAAAGTGTTAAAACAATACTAAGGCATATTCCACCTTCTTTCAAGTCTTTCTCCCTTTCCCCATCTTACTCCAAATTTTTTAAAAAGAGTAGGTTTATATGAAAGACTTACAGTTTTATTATAGGAGGATATTTAAGTTAACTAGAGAATTGCACAGAAAGATCACGTAACTCTCTGACTAGGTCCTAATGAGAAGCAGTTTAGTGTGTCTTAAAATTATTCTCTTGTATTTTTCTTTGATCAGATGTTATAATTTAAATTTGACACTAAGTATTAGACCTTAAAAATGAAAATGTAGAAGATGAGGAAATGTTATTAATGACACTTTAAAAAAACATTTACAGTGACTCTCCGACATCTGAATCAGAAGTTTCCTCAGTGAGCCCTATAAAAAATAAACATCCAGATGAAGACGCTGTGGAAGCTGAGGAGCATGAGGTAAAAAGACTCAGGTTTGACAAAGAAGGTGAAGTCAGAGAAACGGCCAGTCAAACAACTGCCAGTGAAATTTCTTCAGTTATGGTAGAAGAAACTGAAGCATCATCTTCATCTCAGGATAAAGACAAAGAAAGTAGTTGTACCAGGCAGCACTGTACAGAAGACGATGAAGAAGAGGATGAAGAGGAAGAAGAAGGTATTTAGAGACCATCTGTAAAAGGGTGGAGTAAGGAGATCCTCAAATTCTTGTACTTCATTTTTTTCATGAAAGATTTTAACATAATGGAACTCCTTGTAATGCTGATGTTGGGCTTTTCTCCCATCTGTATGTAGTTGCTGCAGAATTTCAGGGGATATGATTTGAACTATAGAATATCAGAATTCATGAAACTTAACTGTGGAGGTATTTTGAAAATAAAATTTAACTACAACACATTTGCTTATTTTTAGAGTCTTTTATGACATCAAGAGAAATGATCCCAGAAAGAAAAAATCAAGAAAAAGAATCTGATGATGCCTTAACTGTGAATGAAGAGACTTCTGAGGAAAATAATCAAATGGAGGAATCTGATGTGTCTCAAGCTGAGAAAGATTTACTACATTCTGAAGGTAGTGAAAACACAGGCCCTGTAAGTAGTAGTTCTTCTAACTGCCAGGAAGCAGAAGAATTAATGGGATCCAATTCCAGTAAAACTGGAGAGATTCTCTCAGAATCATCCATCGAAAATGATGATGAAGCCACAGAAGTCACAGAGGAACCAATGGAACAAGACTAACTATTTAGAAACATTTAGATGCAGTATTTTACATACAGTTCTGGTTTTAACACTGTATAAAACTTTTATGTAAAAGTGGACCTTTAGTTTTACAAGAGAAGCAGGTTGTAAAATAAAGAGTTGTACATGTAAGAACTGTGAATATCAGCTCCTCTGGGTCCTGCTTACCGCTGACATTTTTTTTGGTCTGGTCAAATCAGTGGTTTGTGTATAGATTTTTTTTTTTTTTTTTTTTTTTAGAATTAAAGTTTTTAAACTGGAAAGTAATAATTATAATTTTGAAAAATTTTTGAGATTATCACATTTAGTTTATACATATGCAAGAAAGCTTTTTGTCTTGTCTCTTTCTGACAGCTCTAGCAGTTTTCATATTTTGGTCATAGTTTCAACATTTTAACATGTGAATTATAGGGTTTCATGCTGGTTTCCAGATTTTATTATTTGACTATGTACAATGGAACTTTAAGTCATATATACATATATATAATATTCTAAGGGGGGAAATGTTATATTTTTCTGTTTCTATAAGAGATGAATACAGTGGATACTTTTTCTATTGGTCATGATTGAGTTCACCTCTTTCAGAAGACATTTTCTTTCTCTTCTGAGTAATTCAAATAAAATCTGGCCCTTATGAAACCCTGGAAATCTTAAGTCTGTTGAAATACCAGGTTAAACACATTCCAAGAGATCTGTTCAAACTGAAATTCTTTTGTATACTTCTGAGGTGCCTGAGAAAAAAAGACTTCATTATTTATGAGAAAATGTGCTTTATCTTGGAAATTGTGTTCAAACATTAGCTTACTGTTTTGTAGAATGAATACTTATGAAGCTGACATGAGACCATCTCAGAAGAACCAGGCAGGTTCCTTGACCTTTTGCTTGCTTTTCTGAACATTGTGAATATTACACATTTCTTTCTAAATTATTCTAGAGTATGCAAATGTCAATGATATGAAACACCACTGTACTGGAAGAATTAATATATTACTTTAGTCATGTACCTGAGCTAAATGACTGAAGCTTTAGGGGTGCATAGAAACCACCATAATTTGTATAACATTTTGAAGTGAATTAAATATTTTTGAACATGCTTCTTCGACAGCCAGTGTTATATTTTTCAGATCAACACAAAGCACAATGATTACTCTAAACTCAATATTTTCAAATTCACATATTTAAAGTCATGCAAGCTGCAACTTCCCTGTCAAAATTACTGGCTGCCAAATTTATACCTGTTTCTTCAGCTGTACCTTTTGATATTTAGAATTTTTAAATTTCTGTAAAGTAGATTTTGTAGAATGTAATGTGTTCGCTGCCTTTGTGAAGCGGTGTATAATTGTATAATTTCTGTGTGTAAACTGAATGCTTGGGCTTTCAATACAGTATTCATATAAAGCAATAAATATTAATGTTATGAAATATTCGAGTACATTTTTATCAAAATATAAAAGAATCCCTTTTTTAGTTTTCAGATACCTGGAGTACACAGATGAACTTATAAAACTGATGCGAACAATTTCTGACACTGTATCATATGTTTTTGGGTGATTTGGGGGGGCAACCATAAGTTTTGCATTTTGACTAAATTGCTATGGCTAAAAACACCTAAATGATTCGGCTCCTTTTATGTTTGTAGGGTAATGTACTACTGACTGACTGACTGTCAGGTTAACAGCAGCTAGGTCATATATTTATGAATGAATATGTCTGATAGTTGAAATAAAAACTAAATATTGGTTTACTATATCCAAGAGGGGAGAAAAATCACACATTGTAATTTTTAAAAATTTTTTTTTGCAAAAAAAATGTTAAAATGAAGCAGATTTTAAATGTGACGTTCATTTATAGTGTCCTATTACTTTATTTTGTTGAGGCATATTTTGACAATGAGAACAGATTTTAAACATTTTAAGTTTAGAAATTCTGAAATTTTCTTTAGAATATTTATGAAATTACTGTCAATAAACCTATTCTTTAAGATCCTGTGACCTTTTGATATTTTTTATTTTAATTGTGCCATGGACCATTTGTAAACAACTCTATTTTTGTTGGTTATAAGTTGACAATTTAGCATCATGACTTTTAAGGTCTGTGGTTTTATTTGTAAGCTTGCAATTGCTATTTTTGCAAGGGCAAATGTATTTCTTTATTAAATAAAGTACAATAATGGTGAATGTACCAAAATGACATCACTTAACTCTATGAGAGATCTACATTTTAATCTATAGTTTAATAGTTTTAATATTTATTAGATACTCATGTTGATCATAGATCAAACTTGTTGCTGTTTATACAGATAATTGTAGAATGCTCATGGAATATCTTCTTTAGGATAGGTGGAATACTTCTGTAGTTAAATTGGGAAACCTTGTTCAGCTGGCTTTAGAAATTAATGGCCATTTGGAAGTAAATTTCCACAGATATACATAGGTGCACTTAACAAGGACTTTGCTTAAATAAAAATGTCTGTTCTAATAGTAACTGATTTATTTGTGAACTTTTAAAAGGCTAATTTTAGGCATATTTTCATAACACATATCAAGCAAAGTCCTATTAAAAGATCTTCATTTAAGAATCAAGACCTCAGTGATTAAAGATATTTTGTTTTTGACCTTGAGCAGATCGTTTACCTGTTACTCTAGACTGTGAGCCAACATGTAGAAAGAATTGGAAGATGCTGATGAGAAAATTGAGAATACATATGTAATATTTTTTTAGCACTTTTCCCTTTTAAAAAATGAAAACATTATTGCAAATTTTTGAAAAATATATATCTTTTCAGTCTGAAAATGTAGCAGACCAGAAATAAGTAGTGAAAATGTCACGTTTTAAATGTTGATTATTAGATCAATTTATTCTGCTTAGGGTTTATTGTAACTACACACTTTCAAAAGTGTGTCTGGAGCAGTGGAATTGCTGATCAGCGAGCCGTAACCCTCTGGCTTGGAAAGGTGTCTCAGAAGTCCTGGGCCAGAAGGTGTGGCCTGTTAAAGCATAGAGGTTTAGAGTGTTTTGTTTTGCTGGTGTAGATAGGCATGTATTTATGCATTTTTGCATTTGTAAAATCAGCCATTTTTCAAATAATGTAAATGTAATATACTAGTTTACTTATAAAGGTACTTGGGCAGAATCTAAAGCTGCTACAATGTTTGATTATGAAAAATGTAACTTGTGGTAAGGATGAAAATGCAACTTGTAGAACCAAAGGAAATAAAAATTTGGGGTAGTGTTTCAAATTGTCTTCTGAACAGGAGTTTCTTAAATACGTTGGTTTTGATAAAATGAAGGGTCAGTTCTCTTGAGATTTGTGCTAATCATAAAATGGATGAATGCAAAAACACCTTGTAATTTCATATGGAATTATTAAAATTAGGTTTACTGGGTTATTGGCCTAATAAGAATGCTAGTATGTATTGGTTAGAATACATCTATTTCACATTTAAAAAATAATCAGTACACTTTCTTCAGAATTTTCTTTTATTTCAACTTGGAGCCTAGATTACTTTGCCAAATAAATGTATTATTTTCATAATGCAATAAAATACAAATTAGAAGATCTTCATGTGTGGAATTACTTTATTTACTATAATAGTTCACCCTGGCCCCCTCCCTGCCTACCTCAGATAGTTGAGGCTCCACAAGCATCTTATGATCTATGGGAAGGTAGCTTTGTTACAGCTGTTTCCTAAGTGGTAATGCGAAGTGACAACAGGGAGGCTTGTGTCTCAGTTGAAGGGACAGTTGTGGTTCTTTGGCAGGCACTTCAAGAGTGATTTCTGATAAAAATCTGAAGTCTGGACTTAAGTAAAAATTTCTCCATTGGCATAATTTGGAGCTAGTCTACATGCACAGATCTACAATGTTGATGTTAGAATCATTTTAGAAATCCCACTTTCAGACAACTACCTGGTAAGAAGTGTAGAATTACCCAAGGTGGAGAGGAGGATTGTGTTTTCAGATCTGGATTCTCATTTCTTTATGCATATTATTACACAGTAGGTATAGCAGAGAGTAACATCTGTGGCTCTGAACTCGGAGGAGATGGAGTACTAGTCAGCATGTTTCTAAACTTAGTTGAATAGTTTTGACTTTCAGCTTCTCATTCATGTGTGAGCTCTGTGACTCTTCCCCACTAAATTTTATTTACTAAATTGTATAGCTGATAGAGAGTTTGAGGATAATAATAGGAAGACTGATTCTCCCAATGACTGGGAATAAGATGCATGATCTCTGGCTACTTCCTTATCTAAAATGAAGAGTATACTACTTTCTAGCAGTTTTGGGACAGTGTTTTTAGTTTAAAATTTAGCCATGGAGTTTGTGGTCTTTGGGTTTACTTGTAAAAGTTTCAGGGTTTTTCTTCCCGAAGGTAATTTTTTAAACTAAAAGTAATGAATATACAAAAATCTTGACAATTCCCTGTGTACTACTAGTCTGTAAACTCCACTGTTTTGATTATTTTTATAACCTCGCAGGCTAGCCTCATGGCCTGGTAAGTGGTAACAAAATTGAAAGCAAGTGGGCTGGGTGGATAGTGACTACACAATCCACTTTGGATTGCTAAGTTTGCCCTCTTTGAGGGTGCTGAGTTCACCCTTGAAGCTTTTCTTTGTGCTAGGTTTATGGAGTTGGGGGTAGTACATGCTGTTGAATGTCCTTGACTGGTAATCAGGCAGTTGGACTGTGTATCACCAGAAAATGAGCAGATTCTTTATTGGGATGAGACCAGCTACCTCTGACCTATACAGAAAGCACAGCATACCCTTACCTGATAGAAGATAGGTGCTTCCACAAGTGGGAAGTCGTGTTATTAAACCACTGAAGTCCTGCTTTAGACATGGTATAATGGGACTTGATATTAGGTCAATGATGACTTGCATCAAATTTTTTGCAGTTGAGTAGGCTTGTGGGGCTTTTAATGCTGCTTATGTTGTGAATTTGGAGATAAATATGGGTTTAGTGTTTTGTTTTCATTTTGGATATTTTTTTTCTTGAATTGCGTGCAGTGCTATAGAATGGAAGGGTAAGCTTAATGGTGACCAACAATTCCCACGTGTGTTTAGGAATGCATGCAATTTCCCACTTTCAACCTGGGTGGGTAGCTAAAACTAAGTCACTTGTTTGAAATTCAGAATACAGTTTCTCTTATAAATTATTTAAAATATGGCTAACTGTCAGGCCACATCTTATTCAAGAAGTTGTTTAGTCCCTAATGTGAGTGTAGTATAGTCTAAGTTAAGTGTAGCAGTTGTAACGTTTCTGTTGGAAAAATGGGGGCCAGTTTGTGGGTTTGTCAAAAAAATGCCTCTCCCAGTTCTGGCAGTGCAAGTGAGGACTGCAGGTGGAGGTGTGTCAGGGAGGATACAGCAGCTTGCCGGTCATGTCAGTGATTTTAAAAGTCAGCGATTTAACATAAACTAAATATGGCTCAATATTTGGTGATTCGGAATGCAGTAGAATTTGCAGTCTTGTTACGATGTTTTTGTATTGAATATTAGAAGTGTATTAAGGTATAGGAAGTGGGGATAAATTTCCAGTATATTTCATAAGTTTCATCTAAAAAATAATAGAATACAGAAAAAATTCCAGATGTTTGAGTATTTAATTTCACAGTAATGTATTTATGGTTATGCAATTTCATTTATGCCAACAAATGGACGTTTGAAGAGGTACACACAACATACAGATGCAGGAAAGTTAGGTGGCAACTTTGATGAGTTGCTGTGTATTTGGGGGGCTAAAAGTAGACTCAGTCCAATTTTAATCTTTGAGGAATTCAGTCACCTTTGAAGAATAATAAGCAGTGCAAGATTTTAGCTAAAGGTGGCATGAGACTTGAAAAGATGCACAGGAGAGCCATGTTAGTGCAGTTGTGGCAGTCTGGGAAGGCTTCTCGGGTGAGGCGGGGCTCAGCTTGGCCTTAGGTGACCAGGGCAGGAAGGTAGGCGGGTGTAATGGGCGGAGAAGAGAGGCAGGGGAGTTGTAATGAGATGGGTTAAGTCACAGCTTCACCATCCCCAGCTGAGGCATCTGTGCTAAGTTACAGTATTCTTTGAGCTTTAGTTTCTCCATTTATAAAATGCATACAGTATCTACCTGGTAGGATTGTTGGGAGCATTAAGTATGGGTATAAAGCTAGATCTAGTCCAGAGTCTGATGTTTTAAGGGAGGAGAGACCTAGAGGGAGGAGGGAAAAATGCCAGTTGTCCCTGGGGAAGAAAACAGGTTTTATTGGAATCAAAGTCCAGGTTTCAATCTTGATCAACACCAGGATAATAACGGCAAGCACTAATTGGACACTTCCTTTATCCTTAGCACATGTCATGTGTTACCTCGTTTAACCTTTCTATCAACTCTATGAGGTGCTTAATAGTATGCCCATTTTATGGATATTTGAGGTCAAGACAGGCAACTTGCCCTGGCCCCTTGGAAAGTGGAAGGTCATGAGAGTCCAGGTCTCTGACTTCAGAGCCCGTCATGCTTAGGTGCTGCCTTGTCTTGGAAGGCTTGCAGAATTAGGGTGTGGTGGCACCGAGGAGGTGGACAGCAGAGACAAAGTCATTCCAGGTATCAAGATTCTCAGCACGACGTCGACTTGCCCATGTTCAGAACGTCCAAATGCTCCTCGCCATTCACAGCACAGCACCCCAGCTCTTGGTTTCACACTCCACATGCTTCAGCACCTGGCTTCTGATCTTTCTAAATGGCTTGCCCAGGTTTTTCCAGCTAGACGTTTTGGATACATAATCTGTTTTTTAAATTTATTTTTAAAATTAGATAATTTATACCTGGTGAAAATTCAAATAGAACAAAATGGCATATACTAGACTGTTTCTGTCCCACTACCCTTGCTCCCAGCTTTCATGGTTATACCCCTCTTCCTCACCCCACAGGCAAGCGCTCTTACCAGCGGGCAAAATGCTCAAGAGCAAGGATCTTGGAGCCAGATTCCCTGGGTTTGAATCCCAGCTCTGCCATTTGCTGGCTGTGTGATCTCCGTACATCTGTGAGATAGGGGCATGAGGTGCCTGTCTCATAGGGCTGTTAGGATTAACCATTAGAAAAGTGTCAGCTAGTAAGCCCTACATACAGGGGAGTTCAAAAAACAGCATTATACAGAAATGTCCTGTGTCTTTCCAGAGAAAATGGTATATACCCTTGCAAGCACGATGTGGCCGTCACTCCCTCTCTACGGTTCCCCTTTGCATAGTGAACGCACTCTGCACGTGTTAGGTCTATCTTGCTGTTCCCTGGTCCTCGGTTCCCAGTGTCAACAGTGAGTACTGGTATAGAGTTGAGCCAATGACAGGGTGATCACAAATACAAAGCAATCCCACAAACAGTTTATTACAGAAAAGAAAGGAACTATACAAAGTGAAAGTAAAGAAGGAAGCTACCCAGAGTGAAAATACGTTCCAGAGAGAAACGGGTCAGTCTCCACAAGTGGAGAAAAATGTTGAGGACTCCCACGTGGTTTCCTTTTATTGGCCTGGTCCGGGCGAGGGCCTCCAGGAGGTGTGGGATGTTGCCAATGATTATCAGGTGTTCTGCATTTTCCTGCAGTCCCTTCACCTGATTGGTTCCCGGCTTCTCCAACCCTAAGAACCACCCTCCTGGCCGACACCCACCACCTGCAGATTTGGCCCCTGCCTAACACACCCATTGAGATGTGCTTGGTCTTTTTTTCCTTCTCTATTTAATGTATTATTGTGATACTTCCAGATCAATACCTAGAAAGCTACTCCAGTCATTTTAATATCTGCAAAGTCTTTCAGTGTATAGATGAACCATCATTTATTTAACTAGTCCTCCTTTAAGTGACCTCACGGTATTTTGTCTTGCCATTATTTGCTCAGTTCAAGCAGTTTGAGACTTAGACTTAAAATCAGTCCCCTCCCAGGGAAAAGAACAAGCCATTAAACTAGTCTTTAAGGAACTACTATATTAAGTAATGTGTGAAGTAGCCATCCTTGCTCCTGGGGATGTATGGTGGCGGGGAGGATGGGGCATTATCTGGTAGGCAAACCACATGCTATATTCCAGGTCATCTAAGATGGCAAGGTATGCTATATTTTATGTAAAGTAAGAAAATACGCCACCCACTGGCACAGGACATGTGCCTTAGTGTTGTTCCTGCACAATGCATGCATGCACCAGTCACAACCATCTCTCCTGACGTGACATTTTTATTTCTTCTGAGGGAATTTTGCAATTTCTCCATTGTTTGCATGGCTTTGGCTTGTGATGGGTGATCCTGCAATAAAACAAAATATAGCTTCATCTATTTGTGAGTATTTTCCTTTCTTAGGCTCTGCAAAACTCTTAGTCGTTGTTTAGCAAGAAAATATGGAATTTCAGTGATTTCCACGGTGACAAATACATGCTTCACCAATGTCAAATTTACTCCTTGCTGCTCTGTTTCCTTGACTTTCGGAAGGACATGCTAACTTTTTGTCTCAATGTGGAATCCTAAAGCTGCAGTCCCCTACCCTGGGCCATGGCCCTGTACCAGTCCGTGACTTGTTAGGAACTGGGCCACGAATCACTGCCTGAGCTCTGCCTCCCCACCCCCATCTATGGAAAAATTGTTTTCCATGACACTGGTCCCTTGTGCCAAAAAGGCTGGGGACCACTGTTCTAAAGACCTTTTCAGTGGCGATTAATTTCAATGTGTGTGGTACATCAGCAAGGCACATACCTCGGCTGGAGTGACAACAGTGCGAATGAGCAGCAAGGAGCAGCTTTGCACGTGCTGCTGCAATGGCAACGGCCACAGGGACTGAGAGATGCATCCAGATTTCCCAGATGATGAAACCGGCATCCCGGATGAACTAGCATCCCGGAGTCAAACATCTCGGAAAGAGCCATCAATCAGTCCAGGCAGTGATCTGTTCATTTGTTCACCCATAAATATTTATTAAGGAACTGTTTATGAGTCTGGTCCTGCAGATAGAGCAGTTAATAAAGACAAACAAGTAAAAATATATGTAAGATGGTGATAAGGGCTGTGAACCTAAATAAAATAGGAGAGAAGGAAGGAGCGTGGAGGAGGGTAGTTCAATTTCAAATTGAGTGTCTCTGAAATGACATTTTATGTTGAGTGTGGTGGCTGTCCCCTGCAGAGGGGCTCAGCTCCCTCCAAGGCAGCAACTGTCAGTCTCTGAGAACGCACTTGCATCTTGAATGGAATCTCTCTAATTCTTTGATCTCTCTTTCTCATACTCATGCACTTTCTTTTTCTTTTTTGTTCAGAGATGGGGGCTCACTCTGTCACCAAGGCTGGAGCGAAGTGTTGTCATCATAGCTCACTGCAACCTTGAACTACTGGCCTCAAGTGATCCTCCCACCCCTTCTTCCCAAAATGCTGGGATTACAGTGTGAGCCGCTGCACCCAGACTCATGCACTTTCAATTAATAACTAGATTTGGCTTCTTAATAATGTAAACTTAATTGTTTTCCATTGCACCAAAGCAGATATTCAGAGATACATTTTTTAAATGTAGAAATACACATATTTATGAGCATGCCATCACATTCTCTACTTACCCCACCCCTCCCCCCACCCAGGTGTTCATATGAGCCTGGAGCATTGCTCGATGTTTGCTAAATGAACAAGTGAAATCATTCTTTCTTGTAAGAAAAACATGAGACTGCTTTAAATGGTTAAAATGTCAAGATGGCATAAAGCTCTCCTTACCAGCCTTGTTCCTTCCCCCCAAACCCTCTATAAGTAACCGTTTTTATTTGTGTCTTGCTTTTTCTTTCATTGTTTCCTCTTGTAATTACAAGCAAATTAAAATATATAGTCTTAGAGCTTGGCAGGTGCCTGTAGTCCCAGCTACTCTGGAAGCTGGGCAGGAGGATTGCTTGAGCCCAGGAGTTTCAGCCTGTAGTGTGCAGTGATGGTGCCTGTGAATAACCACTGCACTCCACCCAGGGCAACAGTGTGAGACCCACTCTCTTAAAAAAAAAACAACAAAAAATATAGTTTTATTTCCCTTTCTTACACAAAAGTAGCAGTAGCAAACTAAATACACTGTCGGACACCTTGCTTTGTTCACTTAATGTATCCTGCTGCTTACTTCACACTCACATAGAGATCGTGCTCATCTTTCTTTTCTGAATTCCACAGAGTGGACGTATACTCCACTTGTTTTTGATCTTTGGCGTCTACAGTAATGCCTCAGTGAGTAACCTTGTAAATATGTCATTTGATGTGTGCACAGCAGTGTCTGCAGGATGGATTCCCAAAAGGGAGATCCTGTCCAAAGCTAACTGCTTCAGTCATTTGGGTAGTTCCCATCAAATTCCCCATCATAGGGGTCATGCCATCCTGTTCTCTGCCAGCGGTGTGCAGGGGTGCCTGCTTCCCGCGGGCTCACCAACAATGTGGTCCCTTCACAGGTTTAAGCAATACTGGTATGTTTGTGTGACCCCGCAGTTCACGTCCTTTGCCCATTTCCCAACTGGATTGTTGGTCTTTTTCTTTAGAATTTCTAGAGGGCCGGGCGCAGTGGCTCAGGGCTGGGCGCGGTGGCTCACGCCTGTAATCCTAGCACTCTGGGAGGCCGAGGCGGGTGGATCGCTCGAGGTCAGGAGTTCGAGACCAGGAAGAGTGAGACCTCATCTCTACTAAAAATAGAAAGAAATTATCTGGCCAACTAAAAATATATATAGAAAAAATTAGCCGGGCATGGTGGCGCATGCCTGTAGTCCCAGCTACTCGGGAGGCTGAGGCAGAAGGATCGCTTAAGCCCAGGAGTTTGAGGTTGCTGTGAGCTAGGCTGACGCCATGGCACTCACTCTAGCCCGGGCAACAAAGCAAGACTCTGTCTCAAAAAAAAAAAAAAAGAATTTCTAGAAAAATTCAGAATTTTCTTTTTCTTTTTCGAAGAGAGGCTCCCTTTGTTGCCCAGGCTACAGTGCAGTGGCATCATCATATCTCACAGCAACCTCAAACTCCCTGGCTCAAGCGATCCTCCTTCCTCACCCTCCCAAGCAGCTGGGACTACCGGCACACACCTGGATAATTTTTTTATTTTTTGTACAGATGGGGTCTTGCTAGGTTTCTCAGGCCAGTCTCGAACTCCTGGCCTCAAGGGATCTTCCTGCCTCAGCCTCCCAAAGTTCTGGGATTACAGGCATGAGCCACTGAAACCTGCCTAGAATTTTCTTTAGAATTTCTTATATATTATGAAAGTTAACCCTTAAGGTGTGACATGATTTACAATCAAATCACACTTTTCTTCTAGTTGGTCTTTTTCCTTTGGTCTCTGCATGACAAAAAAATCATAAGCAAAAAATGGTTTTTATGTATTTGAATTCATGAGTTTTTTCTTTCAATGGTTTTGGATGTTAAATTATTTTTAGAATGGCTTCCCCCATTTTAAGTTATATGATTTCATTTCTTACATTTAATATTCGGTCTAGAGTGTTTTTTATCCTGCTGTGTGGTATGAGGTTTGGATCTAAGTTCATCTTTATGGCCCAACACAGTTTATTAAAAACCTCATCTTTATCACACTAATTTGATATGCTGCCTTTATCACATAGTAAAGTCCTGGGTGCATTAGACGTATTTTTGGACTTTCTAATTTGTTCTGTTGTTCTTTCTACTTGTACATTCTACATTCTTGTACATTTCTACTTACATTCTAGTACAGCTGGTTCCTCTTTGTTATTCTTTTTCTGAGTTTTCTAGACCTAGTTTTGCACATTTATTTTTTCATATCAACTTGAGAATCAGCTTGTGTGAGTCCAGAAAAATGATCTCTTGGTACTTTTATCTGGATTGTAGTACATTTTAAAATGAACTATGGAAGAATTCTTCATTATGTTTTGAATCTTTAACCAAGAACATGGTATATCTTTCTATTCAAGTTTACTTTTGTTCTTAATCCTTCTGAATCGATGAAAAAAAAGTTTATTTCTGCGACTTCAACAATTTTTAAATTTCCTCATGGAGGTTTGCATATTTCTTGTTAAATTTGTTCCTGAGTGCTTTATCTATTTATCTATTATATTTTCTAACTTGGGGATCAGTGAGCCGATGGGCCCACCACCTGTCTTCCTATGGCCCAAGAGGTAAGAATAGTTTGTACATTTTAACAGTTGGAAAAAATACAAGGAAAAGTAATATTTTGTGACACGTAAAAAATTACTTGAAATTTAAATGTCAGCATCTACAATAAAGTTTTATGGGAACACACCCTCCCTTAATGTATTGTCTAAGGCTCCTTTCTTGCTAGGATGACAGCAAAGTTGAATAGTTGTGATCATATTGGCCCACAAAGCTCAAAATATTTCCTGTTTGACCCTTGACAAAAAAAGTTTGCCGACCTCTGTTCTAAGTAGTGGTTGTTTTAATGCATACTCACGTCCTCCAAATTTATAGTCACTCATGACTAGCTTGGTCCTACCTTTGATAATTCAGAACCCATCCGAGGTTGGGGGAAAACTGGCAGAAAAACAGTCTTGGAGGGCTGCCACCAATAATCGAGACACACCCAGACTTTCTCCAGTGGAGAATAACCTAGAATGCCGCTGACAAGAGATTTAAAGTCTGTTTTCTCTTCGAGGTTAAATTTGTGTTCTTTCTTTAAATGGGATGATTTCTTGTGAGAGGTGCAGAATCTTTTTTGGGGAAAGGAGGGAAAGACTCAAACTTCCTGGCCGTGTGATCTACTCCCATGTCCTTCCTGAGACATCTCCCTCCCCGCCCCTGTACCCCAGCTTCTCGTGCAGGAGTGGGCCCCCAGCTTCTCGTGCAGGAGTGGGCCCCCAGCTTCTCGTGCAGGAATGGGCCCCCTGCTTCTCGTGCAGGAGTGGGTCCCCAGCTTCTCGTGCGGGAGTGGGTCCCCAGCTTCTCGTGAGGGAGTGGGCCCCCTGCTTCTCATGCAGGTGTGGGTCCCCAGCTTCTCGTGCGGGAGTGGGCCCCCTGCTTCTCATGCAGGTGTGGGTCCCCAGCTTCTCGTGCGGGAGTGGGGCTGCCAGGTCCCACCCTGGTTCTGTTGATTCATCTTGATCTGGAACAGAAACAATGGGATTAGTTCGATCTAGTAACGTACATCTTCATTTATGACAACTCATAAAAGTATGTGACAAGCACTAACTTGAATAGCACTAACGTGTGTCCCATGGTTATTTGTCTGAACAAATCTGAAAAAAAAAACTTTTCCACGCTATCTCTCCAAAGGCCACAGGCTCTCTCGTGTTGTGGTTGACATGTCCCAGTGTAAACACATTCTTCATTCCCATCACTGCTGCGGTGCCATCTTGTGCTGAAGTTTTCACTGAAAACTTCGAGAAACTAAGAACCATGTGGGGAATTTTTCACATCACTGAACTGATGTGATGTTTAGGACAGATCATTATTCCGAGATTGCCTGCACTCCTTTGCCAGTATCAAAATACCCTTTCTCCTAAGAAATGATGGGGGCAGGAGATAGGAGTTGGTCATGGTGTGTTAGTGCCTGTAACTGGTAAAATAAAACGTTGAAAAGGGACCCTGGATAGACGATTGATTGATACCCCAAAGCCATGGTTAGTCACTTTCTCCTTGCCCACCTTTACCATGAAGGCTGGAAAGGCGCTGGCCACCCCAGCCTCGTAGGAGCAGCGGTGTGACAGAGCTCTGGCTGGGGAAGCCAAGGCAGAAGTCCCCAGGGTGCGTTTTTTTTGCTGGGAGGAAGTTCTGTGTTCTCTGCCTCTTCGCCCTTTGCCCTTTCCCTCCCCTGTCCTGACCTCTTCTTCCCCCATGAAACTCAGACCCAGGCAGGTCTTGACGTGAACAGGTGCTCTCTACCTGTGCAGAGACCATCTCTACCTATGCATGAGGATGAAAGCACGAAGCTTGGCAGAGCAAAAGCCAGAAATGTGCTGCTTACTAAAGTCCAAGCTGCTTTTGTAGGTCATGGGCGTGATGAGGGGCTTTCATGCTCATGTGTGAGATGCCCCTGCCTCCCTCAGACTTCCTCACCATGTCGGCACGTTACCCGGACGACATTAAAAAGAAAAAAAAAAAATCCCAAACCAAACTCTGGTGTATCAAGTGATGAATTTGCCAAGAAGCCTTGGACACAAAAATCTTGTGATCAATATAAACCTGAAATTAGAATTTTCAAGTATGATCTTCCAGTGAATTCTTGAGGTATCTATTATTTGTTTTTTCACTCCTGCCTTTTTTATGGAGAGAGACTCCTTTAAAGCAAGAGGTGGGTTTTTTTTTTTTTTTTTGAGACAGAGTCTCGCTCTGTTGCCCGGGCTAGAGTGAGTGCCATGGCGTCAGCCTAGCTCACAGCAACCTCAAACTCCTGGGCTTAAGCGATCCTCCTGCCTCAGCCTCCCGAGTAGCTGGGACTACAGGCATGCGCCACCATGCCTGGCTAATTTTTTCTATATATATTTTTAGTTGGCCAGATAATTTCTTTCTATTTTTAGTAGAGACGGGGTCTCGCTCTTGCTCAGGCTGGTCCTGAACTCCTGACCTCGAGCGATCCACCCGCCTCGGCCTCCCAGAGTGCTAGGATTACAGGCGTGAGCCACTGCACCCGGCCAAGAGGTGGGCTTTTTGAGTCTCTCCTCCACCCTCCTCCACCCTCCAAACATGGCACCATGCAGGCTTTGGAGGTTCTGTGACACCCATGTCACTCAAAGGCTTTGTGAAGTATTTTTAAGATGCTTTTATTTCAGCCATTGATCTGATATCTATGTCAACAAAGTCTAACATCTCAATCCCTCTGGTAGCAATGTCTGAAGCAAATGGCGATGGTTGAGGTATATTGATTGTTTTCATAAGTTTATTTGAATTAAAAGTTATTGAAAGCTTTCCTGGCATCTCTTGAGGAATTTCAAAAGGGCTCTACTTCATAATCCTTAGCAATAGACATTTCTTTTAAAATTGACACTAAAGAGTGGCATTTCTTAAGTCGTATAGCCTGTACAGCCTGGGTATGTGAAATAAATGGTCATTAATGTAGCCTTTTTGGTATTTATCATGCATCAGGTCATTTAGATTTAGTTTCCTAATCCTCACACCCCCAGAAGTAGGTACTGTTATCTCCACGGTAGAGATAAAAAAGATGGTGGCTCAGAGAGGTAGATTAATCTCTCCAGTGACACACAGCTAGTTAATTGTTAAACAGGATTCTCTGATGTCAAAGTCTCCATTTCCCCCTTTGCCTCAACCCTATATAAGGGTAACTTTTAACATTTATGTGCACATTTAAAGCCTTTTCTTATTCCCCTCTCCAACTTCTTCCAAATCCATTAAACTATCCCATTTACAGTATCACTGAAGGCTAACAGTTCCCTTTGAGGTCGTCACTGTCTAAGAAATTGATGGAGATCAGTGCCTCTCTTATAAGAGAGTCCTAAGCCCTCCTCTCCCCTTTCTAGGACATTATTAGTCTTGTTTGGCGGTTCTATTATAGAATACATTTTTCTGAAGGCTGTAATTACAGGAGTTTCAGATTTCTTCACTTTTTGCTTATAGCTGTTGATCAGAGTTGAACTTTTATTCAACTCTGATAAAATAACTTAGAACAAACTATATCTGAGTAAATGCACTTTTGTAAAGTTCCTACTAACTGGAAAAAGTTCTACAGATTATTATTATTATTAATTATTAATGTTGTACCAGTATTTCGTTTTCCCAGCCTGCTCCCCAACGGGTGTGTTACCACTGAGAGGTAGATTTTGGAATAAAGAAAGAGATCACTGATAAAATCAAAGTTTCGCACCGTCCCCACCGTCCGCCTTCCTTGGGAGCAGAAACACGGCCTCGGGGTGCCCTCTTGTGGTCTTCTGTTTAGTTGCAAGACAATGATGGGGTTTTTCTTTAAAAGGAAAAAAAAAAAGAGAGAAGGAAAAAAGGTCCTGCATATGTTTTTAGTCAGCAACACGTTTTGAGATGTGACAGTCCTGTCAAAACAATATAATTCAACAAACTTCAAAGTAACCACAACAGAAGATATGTAGACACATTTTGGAGCGCTGTCACAGAGCCTTACGATGCAACGTGCCAAAAACATTTTGAAGGACAAACAGTAAGACCTGGCAGGGAAGCAGGGTAAGTCCCACTCAGGTGTGTGAGAATTAAAGCAGGCGCCCAGGAGAGCCAGCTGAGAAGCAGAGGCAGAAGAGAATTTCAATCCCGTGGGGCTGCAAGCTGAGATTGCTGCCTGTGTGAAGAAGGCAGGTTCTGCGAGGCTTTCGTTTGTTCAGCTAGGTAGGCATGAGCAGGACAGCCTCCCTGTCTTCACGGAGCTTCCGTTTTAGAGGGGGGAAACAGAAGTAAACACATAAAGAATTGAATAAACAAGATACTTTCAGAAAGCAAAAAGTACTGTGGAGAAAATCAAAAGACAGAAATTGGGAGCAGTGGGAGAGGGAGAGAAAAAGTCTCAATGAATGCAGTGCTTAAATTCTGGATATGTTTTAAAATTTTTCTTATTTTTTAAGTTTAATTTTTTAAGAAATTGATGCAGAGTCTTGCTATGTTGCCTGGGTTGGTCTCGAACTCCTGGACTCAAGCAATCCTCCCACCTCAGGCTCCAGAGTAGCTGGGATTACAGGTGTATGCCGCCGTGCCTAGCTATTTTTAGTTTTTATGAATACATAATATTTTTATATATTTATGGGGTACTATGTGATATTTTGATACATGCATACAATGTGTAATGATCAAAGCTGGCTAGTGGGCTATCCATCACCTTGAACAGTCATCATTTGTGTTGGGAACTTCCCAAATCTTTTAGCTATTTTGAGATATATAATACATTATTGTTAATTATCCCATTGTGCTACCAAACACTAGATATTATTCCTTCTAACTGTATTTTTGTATCCATTACCAACTTCTCCTCATCCTCCACTCCCTTGCTTTCTCAGCCTCTGCTAACTGTGTTTCTACTGTCTACTTCCATGAGATCTACTTTTTAAGCTCCCACATAGGAACGGGAACATGTGATATTTGTCTTTCTGTGCCTGGCTTATTTCACTTAATATAACGTCCCCCGTTCTATTCATGTTGCTGCAAACGACAGGATTTCAGAGAGTAATATTCTAAACCTGTAGGCACAAGATTGGGTCAGGGGTCAAGAGAGGAGCTTGGAACATGCAGAACACCTGACCGCCGAGTCAGACGGGAGCTGGGAGGAGAGACTGGGTCTGCCAGTCTGGGCAGGGGACTCTCATATTCCCAGGGAGGGAGAAGGGGGCCAGGGAAACCTTCTGAATGACTGGATTGTCTTGGAGACAGCCCAGAAATCAGGGAGGAAACCTGAATGCAATGAGGTTAAGTCTTCTCTCAGGTGGCATTAGGGGTTTCAGGCTTGGAATATGAATTTCCAATCAAAAAAGATAAATTTTACACACTGGATTGTGAGTCTGTATAATTTAAAAAATTTTTTTTTCATTTTATTTTTATTCTCAAGTGATTCCCAGAAAAGAGCCTGTATGATTCTTAAGCTTTAACAATTTGCAGAGCCCAGGGAGTGAGTGTCTCTCTCGCCTCCCCTAGCCTGGCCCTGCTGAGGAGCCCTGGGAGGCAGTGTAGACCACACATCGCAGAGCTGTTCCCCCCCAAGGGGCACAATTGGGGCATTTGTCCACCAGCAGGGGCAAAGGGGTGCTTCCAAGGGGGGGTAATTACCCATCGCTTCCGACCTGCCTGGTGGGTGGCAGAGCAGCAGGTGGCAGCAGGAGGAGGCCCCAGGGAAAGAAATGCAGGTGCCGGCTGTGGGGGGTGGCAGGCGCTCCCTTACCCTCCCTCCCTCCTTCCTGAAGTAGGAGCTGAGGTCCCTTGTGGGACATTTGGTGAGGGGCAAAAGGAGAATATTTAAGATTAGGTTTTTTGTCAAGTCATGGTTGAAAGTCACGGCCAACACACATCTGCTTTTGGAAACTGTGAGCACCGGACCCACAATTATAACTTAAAGGCCTGTAGGATCCTGAAAGTTATTCTTTCAAAGGTTTGTACCAGGAGCACTATTCATCCACTCTTTTTTTCCAGAAAATAGACAAAACACGAGTTCATAATAGTTTCTTTGGGGAACCATTCTCTGAGTGAAATGGACACATCACAGGATATTATCATAAAACAGAAATAGCTCATAAGAACACAATTTTCAACGTCCCAGGGAACTGTTCAGTGAGGAATACAAAAGCAGGAAGTGAAGTACTCAACTGAGCAAGTTTTCCTTGTTGCTTGGGGCTACTTTTCCAATTCTACTCTACAAAATATTAAAGGAATAGGCTTACAATTTAACATAATTAAAATTGAAAATGCTCTTATACCCACAGGCTTATAATTACGTAAGAATTCCTGGAATTTGGAGAATACTTTGGCTTAATCATACTTGACTACCCTTTTCTATATATTTCCTTCTTGGTCAAGGAAATATATGTTTGCCCCTCTGAAAGGGTTCTAGTCAGTTCCAGTTATTAATTACTTTTAGTTATTAGTGAATTTTCACTGTGGTATATTATTTTTTGGGTCCCATATTTTATGACTTCAGGACTGGATGAGAGAAACGATAGCATAGGCTTCTGTGTTTGGATAGTCTGTGACTGCATGGACCACCTGAATTCATGCTTTTGAACTGGATGTTCAATAACCAAGTGGGAGCCCCGGCTATGGCCACACCTGTCGCCGTGCTGTCGGATACAACCCACTAAGGCACATGGCGAGTCTCTTAGAAGCCCTTTGTTTTCCAGCTGCAGGGGAATTTCGGTATTTCTATTAGCAAGGAAGCTGGGCACTCATTTTCTCTCTCCAAGTGCAATCATATTCCCTTCTGTGACATCCCTGCTGCCCTCCCCACTCCCCCCTCCAGGTCACCCCACCTGTCCCTCCAGGGGCCCCTGCTTCCTCCCACAAGCTACTTCCTGTTCTTCCCGCGCCCACCAGCCTTTGCAAGTGGGCTGCTAGAAAAGTGAGTTAAACCCGAGAAACTCGGTCACTGTGTGGGGCAGAGTTGGGGAGCAGCTGGCCCTGAACACGGGGACACGTGTTGAGAAGGGTTCTGAGGCTGTGTCGGTTCTGCAGAGCAGGGGGCAGCCTGACACCTGCCGGCGCCGGGACGATTCTCAATGTGTGCTTGGTCACCAGGCTTACTCCGGCCCTTGTAGTTTCTGGTCTTTGTTTGCCCTTTTGCAAAAAAATCAATAAAGGCTATCTTTTTTTTTCTGTTCCTTTCACCATCGTGGCCAAAAGGGGCACACACACAAATACATAATTGTCTTTTAGTGTCTGTCACCCTGAGTTTTCCTTCCTGCTGGTCCAGATAGTTGTCGAGGGCCAGGCGGCTGTGTCTGCTCCTTGCTGCTCAGAGCCGTGCTCACCGCGTGTGTCTAGCCCCTGTGGCACTGGAACTGTACCTCCCAACCCCAGAGCACGCCCTCTGAAGTGCCACGCTGTACTCCCTTGGGAACAGGGGGATCTCCCTGCAAAACAAAACATTTACAGAGGTAAATCCTTCCTGCCAACGTGGGGCTTGAGCAGGCCAGAGGGCAGCTGATGACAATAGCCCATTAAAGAGCTTCAAGGAAGACACTGCATGGCTTTAGAACAAGTCCCTTCCAGGGCTGCGCTTGGAGTCTGAAGAACAGGTAAGCAGAGGCCGCTTCCTGCCTGGCTTGGCAGGAGGGGCTGCCGACTGCCCCGGGGTTGCTGTCTCTGGCGAGGGAACAGGGAGTGGGCCCCCACTGCCACCCTTTCAAAACAACCTGCTTTCCTTCCACTTCACTTTCCCCAAAGGCCCAAGGCTGCTGGGGCCGGCTGTGCAGCTGCTAACAAAAGGCCTCTTTGTAGCTCCTCTCCAAGGACACTCAGGATGAAAAAGCATCTTCCCTTGGGAGCCACGTTTCCTGTTCACTGGCTGTCTTCCAAGCGCCTACTGGGTGCCGGCCCTGCGCAGGTGAGGTGTGCGTGGCAGGTACAGTTTGTTTCCAGGAGAGGCTGGAAAGCACAGGCTTCTGGGCTGTGCAAACTTGGTCAAATTCCTTACTCTTCCAAGCCTTAGTTTTCTGATCTGTAAGATGGGTAGAGCAATGGAACCTACTCTTTGAAAGATTAAATGCCACGAGGCATGAATAGCACCTGGCACAGCACCTGCTACATAATAGGTCCCAATATCTATTATTGTCATTAGATGATCAGTTAAATAGGAATCATAATTGTGCCTACAGCACGGTGTTGCTCTGATGCTTAAATACGCTAGTCTTTATAAAGGGCTCACATCCGTGCCTGGGAGGTGGGCTTAGGTAGTAGGGAACTGGAGGCAGCTGAATCAGATGTTTTCTCAAGGTCTCTGTTTCCCAGCCTGTGAAATGGGCATGACCATCACTTTGCCCCTTGATCTGTTGTGGGGATTGAAATAGGCAAAGTGTATTATTGCAACAGCTCATCCTGCACCAAGGTCTGGTGGACCTCATGATTCCGGCCTGGGAGTTTGTCATTGTTCCCGAATTTCGAACAGCTCAGCCTGATAAACCAACAATCTCACAGGACATGATGTTGGAGCAGAGAAAAGGTACTTTAAGGAAATCGGCTGGCTGGGGTTGGGGGCCCAGCCTGGCACTGACGTACTGGGTTACTACATGGGGTCACACATGTCCCCAGGTCTTGGTTACCAGCTGTATGGTGGGCATCAGGCTGGAGCAGCGGTTTTTATCCAGGGCCCGCCAGACTCACTGGGAAGCCTTTAATATACATGCCAGGCCTCAGACAGGGGATTCTGAGGCTCTGGCTGGAGGTCCTGGGAATTTGTATTTTATTTTTTTAGAGACAGGGTCTTGCTCTGTCACCCAGACTGGAGTGCGGTGGTGAGATCGTAGCTCACTGCAGTCTTGAACTCCTGGCCTCAAGCGACCCTCTTGTCTTAGCCTCCCAAAGTGGTGGGACTACAGGCATGAGCCACCTCGCCCTGCTGGTAATTTGTATTTTAAATAAGGGTTCCAGTGATTCTGATGCCCACGAAAGCCAGGAACTATGAGACCAGGGCCCAGTCTCTAGGGTCCTGTGCACCTTTCCTATCCAGCAGTTCAGGGAAATCTTGCGAACGCGTTGCACTAGGACTCGAGGGCCCGGCATGTCCCTGTGAGGTGGGCATGGGGAAGGGTGGTTATTTCTGCCCTTCAGGTGCAGGGGAGGAGAACGAGAAAGGCAGGCCCACCTGGCCCTCCTGGGACCCGAGTCCCACGACCTCTGGGCGGTTTCCTGGCTGAAAGTCTGAGAGGCAGGTGCTGCCCCAGGCTGGAGCGGGCAGGAAGCTCTCGGGAGGGCAGGTGGCAGAGGAGAGAGCTTTGCATCCTCCCAAGACTGTCCCTGCCATGTGGAGGAACCAAAGTTCCTGGAAAGCTGATTCTCGTTTGTTAGTTCTCTTTCTTTCTAATGACTTCACTAAACAAAAATAAAAACCAGCCTCCTATTTGAGAAATGTAACTTAAGAGTTTCCATTATGAAGCACCAAAAAATACTAATAGTGGATGCATGAGTTATGGGTATTACTTTCTGAATATGGAACATGATAATTTTGCATTTAGCCACATTATTTTAAAAAATAAGCTTGAGTATAAATACATTAAAAATATATATCGATATCAGGCCGGGCGCGGTGGCTCAGGCCTGTAATCCTAGCACTTGGGAGGCCGAGGCGGGGGGATTGTTTGAGCTCAGGAGTTCGAGACCAGCCTGAGCAAGAGCGAGACCCCGTCTCTACTAAAAATAGAAAGAAATGATCTGGCCAACTAAAATATATATAGAAAAAATTAGCCGGGCATGGTGGCGCATGCCTGTAGTCCCAGCTACTCGGGAGGCTGAAGCAGTAGGATCACTTGAGCTCAGGAGTTTGAGGTTGCTGTGAGCTAGGCTGACGCCACGGCACTCACTCTAGCCTGGGCAACAAAGCGAGACTCTGTCTCAAAAAAAAAAAAAAATATGTGTATATATATATCTCGATATCTATCAATCATGTGCTTTAGAGTCAGACCTAGGATTAAGCCTTCACTTTGCCATTAACTAGCTGAGTGACCTTGGGCAAGTTAATTAACTTTCCTGTGTCTTAGTTCTCATAAATTTAAAATAGAGAACAATAAAATGTACTTCAGAGGGTCGAAGGGGCAGATTGTGTTTTCCGGTGATGGCTGAGGCGCTGTCTCCCATTCCACATGTTCTTCGTACACTGTGACCTTGACAGTCCTGCCGTTGAGAGATGGGGACCGTGTCCCCTCTCTTGCAATCTGGCCAGGTTGTGGTGTGGCAGAAATGATGCTAAGTGACTTCTGAAGCTGGATCGTACAACGGCCATGCACTCGTGCCTTGTTCTCCTGGGATGCTCACTCTTGGATTCAGCTGCCATGTTGCGAGGAAGCCCACACCAGCACATGTCAAGGGACCACAGGAAGGAGCGGCCACGTGTAATGTTTCAGCCAATATGTCTACTGTGGTCCCAGCTGATGGCCAGCATCCACCATTGTACCTGTGAGTGAAGACACTTCCAGGTGATCCTGGTCCTCACCCTTCAGGCACCCCAGCCTTCAAATCTCCTGATGAGGCCCCAGATACTGTGGAACAGAGAAAAGGTGTCCCTACTCTGCCGGACAAG
>CM052436.1:145980756-145999761 GCA_028533085.1 Varecia variegata | reverse complement strand
GGGAACTTGCTGTTGCGACGCTGTGGCTGCGGACATCTAAGGCAACTTAGGGGGTCCTGCAGGACTTCTGGAAGGGCAGAGGCAGGGGGGGGCGAAGCAAGCTGGTGGAGGGCCCCTTTCCTCTCCACCCTTCTTTCTGGGCGTGTGCAGATGCACGGGACAGCCGCACTGGGAATTATTTTATTGGAGAAGTCCCCTGCAGAGGAGAGTTCTAGACAGTTCCAGAGGGAACTGGTGGGTAATTGTTCTGGTGGCCATTAATCGTCTTTTCAAGTCTTTCCCTATATATCTATGGGAGATCTGATGTTTTTCTGAAACATCTGAACCAGCTCTTTGTAGCAGAGTCACTCAGCCTTCCACTCTGTTCCATGCAAATCCAGCCCTCCTTGTTTTTTTCCCTTATTTTTTAGTGTTATTCTCCATCCTACAAAGTTGTAGATATGTGTAGGGGAGTAGTTCTCAGACCTGGCTGTGCCTTAGACTCAGCTAGAGGAATTTGCTTTAAAAATGCAGACTCCTGGGCTCCACCCTCAGCTTCAGGTGGTGACCTGCTTGGGAATCTGCCTGCCGACATGCTCGTTGAGCCTAATTCTGATGGGCCACCGAGTCCAGGAACGGTTTTCCCAATTTCACTTTTCTTTTTGTAATTTCTTCCTTTGCTTACAATGGAGTAATTGTCCTTGAGACCATAGAACCGGTGGTATCAGCATCACCTGGGAACTTATTGGAAATGCAAGTTCTCAGGTCCTGCCACAGACCTACTGAATCAGACACTCTGGGCTGGGGCCCAGAAACCTGTGTTTTAACAAGCCCTGCAGGTGATCCCGACATCTGTGGTGATAGACTGAATATTAGATTTAGTTCTTTAATTCAACTGGATTCTGATTTGTGGTGTGGTTCTAAACCCATTTATTTCCCCCAGTTGTTAGGAAAGAGTTCCTGACTAAATGGTTCTTCGGTTTCCCAAATTTTGAAAGCATTTATTGAGCACCCATTGCATGCCAGGCTGGCCTAGGTATAGGGGCTATACAGACACTTTTCTGCCTTACACAGCTGGGAACCCAGGGGCGAGTGAGACTCATACACGAGTACTCAGGTATGGCACGTGCTGCGTCCTAACGAGAGCTGGCACAGAGCTCCGTGGGAAACCAAAGGTGGGAAGGAGGGAGGGCTTCATGGAGGAGCATCTGGGATCCGCCTGACACAGGACAGATGCACACGCAAGGACTGCATCCTCTCCTTAACCTGACTCTTGCTGTCCAGGTGTAGAAAGAAAATGCCAGCTCCCCTCAACTCCCTTCTGGACCCCTGGAAGCAGCGAGTGTTGACTACTTGGGGTGGTGTGTCTTTTTCTTGTTGGTACAGATATACCCCAAACCTAGCCACCCACCTACAGGGTGTCCAGCGCAGAACTCCACAGCTTTTTGTTTTTCTCTCTCAACGATGTACACGGCCATCCCTCCGGGGCCATGCTCAAGGCTGACACTGGTTCTTATCCCACTCTGTGGCGTGGAATATTGTGACTCAGTCAACTGTCCTCCCATGGGCGGACTTCAGCCTCTGTCTAGGCTTTGGCCATTGATGATAAACGGGGTGTAATTTTGACAAATAGGAGTCGGGCGAAGTTGGAGGGAGCCTAGCTGCTGCTCAGAAGAGGGCAAGAAGGAAAGTTGGAGACTTTTCAAAGTTAGTAACAGAAAATCCACTTTTATCGAGAAAGAGGGGAAGACACTGGTTTCTGGTAGGAAACCTACAACTAAAAAAAATTGTTGAAAGGAGTGAACTTGATGGGGTCTCTCCAGCGATCTGATTTTGGGCAGCGCTCCCCCAATATTCAAATGATCTGGGACCCGTCTTTGGGGCCCAGGGAAACAGCCCATGGCTGCCACCTGTCTCTGGCCTGGCGGCACCCGGCCCCAGCTTTCTGCCTCCAGCCTTGACTTCCCTTCATTCCCAGCCCTGTGGATTTCCAGGGAAATCACCTCCACGCATTTCCATTAATTTGTGCCAGAGTCATCAAAGGGGGTTGTGTAAGAAATGTTGGCAGCCCAAGGACGCTCTGGGAGCTTCAGATCCGGTCTTTTTTGCAACAGGAAGCCTTTTCTTGCTCAGCATAAACAAGCTCGAGCGCTCCCTGCACCTCCCCATCCCCTCGAGGAAAAAGTTTACTTTGAAATCCGCAGCAAAGGGTTCGAGGTGGCAAAACCTCCTTTTGGCAAAAGTCTTAATTCCCAGTATTTTAAGAGTCTGAACCCATTACCCTCCCCGCTCCCATGTATAACTTAATAAAAGTCACGTGTGAGCGGGGATTATCTCTCATTCAGAGAGAATGAAAGGTCGTTTGTGTGTCCTCAATTCCCATTGTGGGGGAGCAGCCCCTGGGGGAAGAAGGGGCGCTGTGGATGTTGGTGTTGCAGTCTACACAATGGCCACCAGAGGGAGCACGACGCCTTGGGAACCGCCTGGGACCTCGGCATTCTGGAAGGGGGAGGCCGGTTGGCTCGAAACCCCTGTGTGATGTAGGAGTTGTCCCCTCCGCATGAGCGGCTAATGAGACAAATTGAGAGGTTTCTTCCTGGGAATTTGAGAATTTAAGGAAAGAGACGTCCAATAATGCAAACATTAAATTCTGTAAATAACACCGCTCATGAGTGTGGACCTAGTCTGCTGTAATTGACATTTAAGGCTCTAAGCGGACGGTGGACACAGGCTTGTTTCCCGCCTTAATGAGTAAGTCAGACCTGCCTCCGAGGTCCTGTTAATTATTAAAAACTGATCTTTGAGCAGGGTTGTAAAGAAGTGACAATTAATATTTTGGTCCCCAGAACCTGTTTGATAATTATCTTCAGCTGTCTACAGCAGCCATAAAGAGACCTGTGTGTACCTGTTCTGGGTAGCATTATGGACGTGGGAACCCCGGGAAGAGCCGAAGGTGGCAATGGTGCCCGACATAGCTGGGTTTTCTCTGGAAAGACTTTATTTCCTGTGACCACACAGGACACTGGCTGCACCTGGTACTCAAGTCAGGGCATCACAGGTGTCATCTCACGTAGTCTTTCTGACAAATCGATCATACCCATTTTACAAATAAGGAACTGGCTTAGAGTAGTTAAATATTTACCCAAGGACCTATAATGGCAGAGCTGGAATTTGAACCCAGGTCTACAGGACTCCATTCATTCATTCCGTTGTCCATCAGACATATATAGCGTGTGTGCCCTTGGTTCCAGACAGCATGCTAGGTGACCGGGATCCAATAAGGAAGACAAGATCCATGCACTCAGAGAGCTGTGTTCTAGGGAGGGATGGCAGGCAGACTGTCAACGAGTAGAATAAGAACCAAGATACTTTTGATGGGTGTTCTAAAGAAAAGAAAGAGGGAGATTTGACAGACAGTATGGGGTGGCAGTGGGGAGAAAGACTTCTTAAAGTAGGATGTTTGGTGAAGGTGTCATGGAGAGGGGCACAGTCGAATGAGACCTCAGGATGAGCAGTCTCCATCCACGGGCAGACGTGGGAAGAGCGTGGCAGGAGGGCCCAGCCTGTGCAAAGGCCCTGAGATCGGGACAGGCTGGCTGAGGCGGGGTAAGAGAAAGGAGGCCAGGGGGGCTGGGGCACAGTGAGCGGGTCAGGGGAGATGCGGTGAGCCTTGTAGGTCCTGTGGCCCTCACCACTGCACCATAGGCTCCCCAGAAAAGTCTGCATGTCAGAGTCCAGCTTCCCCGGACATATGCACTGCTGTCAGATGCAAGATGAGCCCGTGGCTGGATTCCAGCTCATTTCACCTTTTTTTTTTTTAAACATTTAATTCATCCTTGCTGGTCTCCATCATTCCCAAAGGAAGACCCAGCTGCCAATTCCCTCTTTATTCCAATCTCTCTCCGGGTTCCTCCATCTGCTTTGGACCAGGGTGGAAGCTGCCGTCTCCAGCCCTGCCAAATGAAGCCCTACGTCTTGTTTAGCCTCGCTGGCGCTCAGACGCCAGACCTTCCGGTCAAGGGCGAGCCAGGCCTTTGGGACGACCACGTTGTTGAGGAAAAGAGAATTCAGCCACGTCGAGGTTGGAGGAAAGATGCAAGTGACGTGTACATGTGTGAGGATGGGGACTGGTGGCGTCCACAGAGGGAGGGCGGAGGGAGACGCCCTCACCGTACGTTAACAGAGGCTGGCAAACTAAAGTTTGGTCCCTTCATATAACGGAACAACAAGCAGCCATTAGAATAATGACACAGAGCCGTATTCATTGACCCGAAATGATGAGCAGCACATATGGCTAAGAGGAAAAAGCAGTCTAGAAAAAAGACTGTTGGTGTGGTTCTGATTTGAAAGGACAGCAGCTCCTTGCTTGTGAGTACATGTGCAAGACAAGTTGTGAAAGAAACACAGAAAAACGTGGCCAGTTATCACATGTGGGTGGTGGGATTTGGGCGGCCTTAAGAGATTTTATTTTCTTGCTTATAACCCTTCAGTGGTGCCCACTGTTCTAAGGATGAAGCTTTGCAGACCACACAAGATATGCTCACGAGGCCTCGTGTTGGAGGACCCATTCCTGCCCTGCCAACCTCAACTTCGTGCTCTTTCTCTCCCTCTTTCCCCGCTCCCTCCCTCTTTCCCTCTTCTGCCATCTCTTTTTTCCCAGCTAGTCTCAGCCTTTGCAGCCTCAGGGACTTTGCACAGGCTCCTTCCTGACCCCACCCAGTTTGCCTTTGCTGCCTCTCCTTCCTTTATCAGCTCAGTCTTCACTTCCTTAGAAAACCTGCCCTGACTCCCCAAGGCCAGGATCCCCTGCCTCTGAACGTCTCTCCTGGAGTCCCCCCTTCAACTGAGCCGAAATGCGCAGTCATTCTCTCCTGCCAGGGTATCAGTTCCAAGAAGGTGGGGATGACGCCTGGTACTTGCTAGTGTCCGCTGTGTGTACCACAAAGCACTTGCTCCAGAGCTTCGTTGAGTGAATGACACGTCTACTTTTCTATATGGTCTGCATTTTCATAACTAGCATTTATTCCTCATTTAAGGAAAAAAATTATTTTTTTCTGACAATGTATGATGATTGCAAGAATGTAAAAGAACTCAGAGAATGTTAAATCACCCCATTATATCATTTTTTTGGATCAGAACACAAAAGCCATTCTTATTTGGCGAAAAAAAGAAAACAAGTGAAGGCAAGACATTTCGTATCTATTTCTTTCTTGACAGCGAGGGTGTGGTTGAATGTGGACTCTGGAGTCAGACTGTCTAAAGTCAATCCTGCCCAGCGGTGCTTTCCACCAGCTGTGTGACTTTGGGCAGATGGCTTTCCCTCTCTGAGTCTCAGGTCATGTCTATTAAATGGAGATAGTAGTAATGCCTGCCTAGGACTGTTGTGAAGACTCAGTAAGATAATGCATGTAACGTGCTTAACACAGGGCCAGTGAGTGCATAAAAAGCGTTCAATAATAAATATTCATGCAACCGCCCGCCCGTCTCTCCCTGGCTAATACGGAGCCCAGAGTTGATCATTTAACACCTCTATGAGAGCAGAGGCATTGTCTGTTTTGCTCCCTACCATAATCCCAGTCCTAGGATGGTGCCTAGTGTATAGTAAAAGTTCAACAAATATTTCTTGAATAAATTTGAAGACGTTGATGAGCCTCATAAAATGGTTGTCAACATAACTCATTTTTCTTAGACTGCAGGATTGGGAAAGGTCACGATCATTTCTTTTTTCCTCCTTATTTTAGAAGCAGCAGTCTTCAGAGGTCAAAATTGTGGAAGTAGAAACTGAAATTTTGGATTTCAGGTTTGGTGAGCAGTAATTGAGGATATGCATCGCGCCAGGTTGGTGGGCTGAAATGAGGTGGTCCCCCCTGGCCCGCTGAGATGCAGCCTCACTCGCCCAGAGCGTGGGTGAGGCTCTTCTTCTTAGACTGTTGCTCAAGGCCAGGGGACCAAACTTTACTGCTGTGTCACTGCCAGATCTCGGGGAGTCCATCCCATGATGGGCGAACTTCAAGATGCCCTGCTCATTCTCTTTGGCCTAATGAGTTAGATTCAAAATCTTCATTGAAGGTCTTTCTTAATATCCTCTCTTTTGCTTCTATTTGGAGACAATTCCAAAGGGAATCTGTATCTAGAGGAATCTTCCGTAGAAAACAGTAAGAACTGACATATTGGTAAAGGGCTCCAACCAGAATTATGGTCAGTATCCAGTTAGGCTCTTAAAGAGATAGTTGGTTCTAAACTCTTTTCTGTTCATCAGGAAAAGCTCACTGTCCTTTTTTTCTTTCTTTCTTTTTTTCGCTCAGGAATCCATGTTGGCAATGTCCTTTTTTTGTATTCTAGGCAAAGGTAAGGCCACATCTGTTAAATTTCCTAAATTGTGCCCAATGGAACTATGGTTCTATAAAATGTTGTATTAAACCAATTGAGTAATTTTAAAAAGTAACATACATCTAACATTTATTAAGTATGTATCAAGTGGTATAAGGCGCTGTTGTATTTGCTGAATCTGTGTTAATTTAGCTGACTTCCATAATGTCTCTAGGAACTTTGTCCGTTTTCATCTTCAGCTATCAATGGAGAAACTGAAGCACAGAGAGGATGACTAACTTCCCTGTGGTCACACAACCAGTGACTGAGTCAGGATATGAATGTAATGCTAGTTCCAGAGCTTTCATTTAACTGCTGTGTTCTGCCACCTCTTAAATAAGTTTGGGGTTTGTGACAGCCTAAGTTGGACACACTCAAGCAGGGTTTTGTGTTGCAGGACTTCTCAGAGCCTTTAATATGCTAATGTGTATTGTGAGCCTCCAAAGGTGGGTAGAAGAAACCTCATTTCTCAAGTTTACTTGACCACAGAACCTTTTTCCCACTCCTTCCTATTATTATCTTCAGGAAATAATGTTCCATAGAACACTGAAAAGGGAACCCTGTGTGTTAGATTAGGTTATCTTGATGGTTCCATTGGAATTTATTTTTAAAATCAATTCGTAATTGAAGAGTTTTGTTCTTGGAATTGAATGGAAGCTCTAAAACCCAGTCTAAAAATGAACATGATTTTGATTCTGTACCTAACTGCTTTTGTTAGTAAATCCGCTGGTTACTGAAAAAGGAACAGAGCTGGAACTCAGTGGAGCCTAGGGCTATTCAGGAGATTTATTTCTGGCACGGCCTTCAGTTCTCCTCCTGTTTTATTGTGGGGAAACATTTGCTGGTCTGGTCTCAGCTGGTCTGGTGAACGGGTGCCTGCCCCACCCTGAGCTTCCTGACAGCCAGATGAAGACGGGTCTGTCGGGACAGCCAGGCCCAGCTCTCTGCTCTGTGCTTGGGGGTGTCTGGACACCTGGGGAGAAAGAGCATCCTGACCACCACCTGATGACCTTCGGGCATGTGGGAGGACTTCACCCACACACACCCACACCCACACAAGCCCTGGAAGTCCTGATTTCAGTAAATCCAAAAATACTTTATTTTCTTGTGAAATGTTTGGATTGAGATTGGCTGAGTATTACTGAGAGGAAGACTTGTTTTGATTTCTGGGCAGTGGTTCTCAAACTTTAGCTCATCAGGAATGGAGGGCGTGTGGAAACACAGGCCTGGGAATGTGAATTTCTAGCAAGTTCCCAGGCGGAGCTGCTGCTGCTGGTCCGGGATTGCACTTGGGGAATCCCTGATGTGAGATTTTTCTTGATCAGAGTCACCTCGTTTGAACTCTCAGCTCTGCCATTAAAAAAAAAAAATTATTGAGCAGGAAGTTCACATATCATAAAATTAACCATTTTAAAGTGAACAATCCAGTGGCATTTAGTATCTTCACAATGGTTTGTAACCACCACCTTGATTCAGTTCTAGAACATTTCTATCATTCCAAAGTAAATGTCCTTTCCCCATGAAGCAAATTCTCCCCATTCCCTCCCTCCCTCCCTCCCCCAGCGCCTGACAACTGCCTGTTTGAGTTCTGTCTCTATGCGTTGACCTGTTCTGAATATTTTAGATAAATGGAGTCATACGACATGTGACCTTTTGTGTTTGGATTTTTCATTTAGCATGAGGTTTTTGAGGTTCACCCATGCTGTAGAATGGATCAGTACTTCTTCCCTTTTTATAACTTGAATAATATTCCATTGTGTATATACACATATAGAAATACATATGCACCACAATTTATTCACTCACCTGTTGATGTCTGCTGTTGTTTGTAGCTGTGTGGAGGTTGGACCGAAAAAATAGTAGTTGATCTCTTGCGGATGAGTGAGAAAATTCAGTGAGCTGCCTGGCATGATTGCAGGCCCATATTTAAAGCCTCAATAAAGGGAAGCTACTATTGTTAATACTCTATTAATTTAATGTTTCTTAGAAGTAGAGCCTGTGATAAAGATTTTCATCCAAGTAGTTTATCTGGGAGGTAATCCCAAGAAACATCTTTAGGGGAGTTGGGAAGTGAGCTAGGGAAGGGAAGGAGCCCAGCGAGATTGTGTGATCGAGCCAGCCACCCCTGCGGGCACCTTTGAGAAGCCGTGTGAAACATGCACCCGAGTCCGCCCACCATGGGGCCAGGGGCCTGGGCCATTGGTACGGTAGCTGCCGCTAGTCATCTGTGGAAGACGGACCTGGGGGCAGGGCTGGGTGGTATTCATTCTCCAGAATTTGGGCCAGAACAAGGTGTGGTAGTCAGAGAAAGCCCGCAGGGGAAGAGATGCAGGTGTGGCCACTGCAGTCGGGCCTGTGTGATGGCAGTGGCCAGGCGGAGAGGACGAGGGCTGCCTGGTGGCAGCGTCTCCAAACTCTCTGACCTGGGCAGTCTGTTCCATCCAGCGCTCAGCACTCCTCCCTCCCTCCTTCCCGAGTCACTCAGGCCTGTGTCTGCTCCACCTCCCTGATCAGAGAGACAGACGGTGCCGTCAGGATGGCCTAAAGCTCCGTTTTACCTGCATTTGTCACAGAGCCTGGCACGGTGCCTTGAACAGTCGAGGCTCCCTCAGCAGACCCTGCTTTAGTTACCTCCCGAGTAGCTGCTGAGGAAGATTCCCTCAGGAAAGCCCCCTAAACTAGGCCCCCAGCTCGCCCAGGGCACAGCTCACCTGCACGTCCCCTCTACTGACTGAGCTACCACTGCTCAGTATAGTGAGCTCGTTCCCAAACCTGTTTATGCCAGTTGTGATGAAATTTAGAATAAATCAATTAAATTAAATGGACTAAATAATAAATGAGTTAAACTGATCCTCATGTCATCTAATTAGACACAAGTGCAAAAATGGTCATTTTTAAGAAAACTAAGATGAATGCTTTGGCAAGATAATTTGTTAAAAGAAATTTGCTACTGAGTTAGATATGGGCATGACAACTGTAAAATATTGAAAAGTTTTGGTGAAATTTAGAAGATTCGTGCATTCAGATGGCTTTGAAGTGCCTTTAGGTTCTCTCTCCTTTGGTAGACACTGTTGACTGGGTAACCCAACACCTGTTTCCAACCTTTTTCCTCCTGGTCTGCCTGTATTACAGAGGCTGTGTGGAAAGCTAAGTGCATGAATTCCCAGGTTTCTTTGGAGCTGGATATGTCTATGACCCAGTTCTGACTAAAGAATCAGCGGAAATCTGATGGGGAGTGGGGTGGTTCTGAGAAAAACTTGCTTTCCTGATATAAGGGACAGATGTGCTTCACCTTCTTCCTGCCTTGAATGTAGATGTAACATCTGGAGACACAGCAATCATTTTGTGATTGTGAGGCTGAAAGCCAACATTGAAGGCTAGTAGAATGGAATGAAAAAGTTGCTTAGGTCTTTTATAGAATCATGGAGCCACAGCATCAATGCTGGAATGTCGACCTTTAGACCATTTGACATATATTAACAAGATAATTAAATGTCTGCATTGCTTAAGCCATTGTTAGTTGCAGCCCAAAGCATTTCTAATTAATGCAACCTCTTCAAAGAACTTGAATCCAAAATTCATAAAGGGTGTATTATGTGTGTCGTTTGTGCAAGAAAGATGATGTGCCAACTCCAATTAGGGGACCTGTCCTCAAAGGCATTGATCCTTCGTCCAAATGTTGGCTAGTGGTGGTCTATCTGCATGTTTTAAGTTAAAATAGAATGTTATGTTCTGTAACCCCAGTATGAGAAAAGTTTCAGGCAAACCCATAATGGGAGATGTTCTATAGGATACCTGGCCAGGGCTCCTCAGGACTGTCCAGTTACGAAAAACAAGGAAAGCCTGGGAAACTCTCACAGTCCAGAGGGGACGGGGGAGACATGACAACTGAATGCAACGTGGTAGCCTGGAGAGGATCCCAGAACAGAAAAACGACATTAATGAAAAAATTGGTGAAACTCAAATAAAGCCTGGAGTTTAGTTAATAGTGATGTAGCAATGGCAGTTTAAGTTTTGACAGATAATGGCAATTTGAGATGTTAATGATAGGGGAAACCAGGTGGGGGGTATAAGGGAGCTCTCTGTCCTGTTGTTGAAACTTTTGTGTAAATCTAAAATCACTCTCAATTAAAAAGCTGATTTTAAAAAATACTGTGTATGCATTCTTTGTTGTTGTTTTTTTTTCTCTCATTTGGAAAGACTCTTGATTAAACTCACCGACTGCCAGCCATCGGAACAAGACATGAGGGCTTCTGTGGCACTTACTGGTGTGCCTTTGCGCTCGTGGACCAAGGGACGTTGGACAAGTGACGTTGTTCTCTCTCTCTCTAGTCCACGGTGCACAGCTGTGCTCCCATAGAGCTGCTCTTGGTTTAAAAAAATTTATTTCATTTTTGTATTTAACATTTAAATTGATATTATCTCTTTATTTTAAATGGAAATAATTTAACTTATAATTTAATTATTTTTACTAATTTAATATTTTTAATTGTATTTCTCTATTGTTGTATCATGCTGGGAGAGGAGATGAACAAATGCAGTGGTCAGCATGGACGTCTGCTATCTTTGCCTGACCGTGGCTGGTCCACTGGGGATGGCTCCTCTCCTCTTGGGTCAGTGCAGGCTTGGGGAGCTTGTCCTGCACAACTTCATTGTCCCCACCTAGGTGGGGCTGGGCAAATGACCCAGGCCAGTCAGACACGCAGTGATTGGCTTAGGGCTCAGGTCAGGCTCAGGCCTTTGCTGGGGTTCCTGGGAACGATGCCCTCTTTTTTTGGCCAGAGATGCGCAGCTGCTCGATGTGTTCCTGGAGCTGGTGACATCTGTTCCATCGTCAGAGCAGACGCCTGCCTGGCAATGAACCCAGAGGAAAGCAAAACCCAGACTTAGAGATGAGCCTTCCTAACATTGTTTGAGCATCTGGGATCCAGCCATGTTCAAATCCCTGGACTTTTCCGTGTAACGAGCCAATGAATTTCCTTTTTCTCTTTTTAAAGCCATGTTGGGTTGGAGTTCTATTTCTGTCACTCTCAACCACAGGAGTTTTGTTGAAGCAGCGGTCACCTTTGCTCCTCCGATGAGTCCGTCCTTCTCTCCCCCCCACTGTCCTGAGCATGAAACCACAGACTGCCAGCTCTCGCGCAAATTCCTGACTATTCTGGGTTAGCATCCTTGCTCTGCCCTTTTCTGGCAATGAGCGCGTTATAACCCGGGCGAATTCCTTAATTTCTCAGAGCCTCAATTTCCTTGTTTGTAAAATGAGGGAGGGGGAACCCACCTCGATGGGCTGTTGAGAGAATGAAATGAGATAACACATGTAAGGCATTAACACAGTTCTATATGAAACATTCAAATTTTAGTTATTTTTTTCATCACTGTTACTATCAATAAATGGGAAGGTTATTGCAGGCAGCAATCCTATCTTTTTTCTCTTTGCATCACCTGGCATATAGTTGGAGGTTGAAAACATTTAAGAAGTGTTAAGTTCTTCTGTGCTGGTTTCTAGGAATAAAAAGTTGAGTAAGACACAATCTGTTCCCCCCAGTTCCTCAGGGCTAGAGGAAGCCATTGCCTGACTGCAGGCCAGCCAGAGCAAAGACAGACCAGACCTGAAAAAATACAGGGCCAGTTCATTAATGCCCTATGTGTTTACTGAGCACCTACTACAGGCCAAGTGCCATGCTGGGAGGAAAGCCTTCCAATAACATAGGATGGGTCAAATGGCCTTTCTCACCTGGGTAGCTGCTACTTTTAAATTCAAACAAAAGCCAGCGGCATCAAAATTATCACTTAAAAATAATTATTTTTATGATTATGCATGCTTTTATGAAAAAATGTTAATGCAGGCAAACATAATGCCCCTCTTGCCCCTACTTCTTGAACTTGCAAATGTCGATTTCCTCTTGCCTTTATTCTTTATAAAACAAAATCACTCAAGCCAAATTTAAGCCATTTCAGAATTGCAGATGTGCAAAATGTTTATGAGAAACATTTGACCTGATTTGTTTTACTAATTAACAAACAACCTTCCCCTGAATGGTATGTTTCACCCGACAGCACATTTTTAATCAAGGCACAAATTGTAGCAAACCAAGGTTTCTAAGAAAACCATAAAAAGTCACCTCAACTGGCAGGATGGAACGCGTCACAACCATAACCCAGCAGGAACCTGCATGAGGAAAGTGGAGAGTTAATTTGTGGCGGGGAATGAATAATCCCCAATGAAACAACAACTTCCTGCCCGGTCTGGAAATGCGACAAATGGCCACAAGGAGATTACAGGGAGGCCCAATTGTCATGCAAGGGCTGGAGGGATTCAATGGCATAAAGAGCAATAAAGGAGAAATAATTTGGAGAAAAAATACGTCAAAGACACTCATTTCCACGTGAGCCACAGTGCTTGGGCCAAGTTGCCTGTCTGCCTCACTCAAGGCCCAGAAGGTGCGAGTGCCAGGGTCCTAGGGAGAGAATTCGCCTTCACCGCCCAGGAATTGACATACCAAAGAGGTGTGAGCTCTGCCGGCCACAGGGCTGAGCCCTGTTGCCCAACAGTGTACAGTGACGTGCACAGGTGAGGCTGGGGGCCTCGTGGATGTAGAGAGGAGAGGCTGTGCCAGGAATCCAACTCCCCTGGGCATTTAGGTAGAAAGAGGCCGCCTCTGGATTTAGGGCCATTTATATTTCAGGGCATTGCTGTGTTTCATTTTTAACTTTAAAAAGTTAGTCTTTGGTAGTTTCAGTTTATGCAAGTAGTTGAGAATATCCTTCTAGAGCTCAAAGTGGTTAAGATTCTGTATTAAAGCGGGAGCTTAGTTTGGTCTCTCGCCCTCTCTGCCCCTCTCCCTCCCCCTTCCCTCCCTTCTTTCTTTCTTTTTTTTTTTTTTTTTTTGAGACAGAGTCTCACTCGGTTGCCTGGGCTTGAGTGCCATGGAGGCAGCCTAGCTCACAGCAACCTTAAACTCCTGGGCTCAATTGATCCTCCTGCCTCAGCCTCCCAAATACCTGGGATTACAGGCATGTGCCACCATGCCGAACTAATTTTTCTATTTTTAGTAGAGACAGGGCCTCACTCTTGCTCAGACTGGTCTCGGACTTCTGACCTCAAGTGATCCTCCTGCCTTGGCCTCCCAGAGTGCTAGGGTTACAGGTGTGAGCCACCATGCCAAACTAATTTTTCTATTTTTAGTAGAGAAAGGGTCTCGCTCTTGCTCAGACTGGTCTCAGACTTCTGACCTTCTGACCTCAAGTGATCCTCCTGTCTTGGCCTCCCAGAGTGCTAGGGTTACAGGTGTGAGCCACGGCATCTGGGCTTCTCCTTTCTTTGGGTAGGCCTCAAGTAGAATCTTAAATCTAAATGACAGCTAAATTTTTATGAAGTAGATTTTTAAAAATCTTCATACATTTCTGTTAATAAAAATTCAATCATTATAGAAATATATAACCTGAAACATAAATGTCTCTCATGATCACATTTCCCATGGGTAATGACTTTCTGTGGTAGGGTGGCTAGTCTTGCAAATTTCCACAAACTAACCTGTAGAGATGGGGCTGTTCATACATCTTGACTTTGGTCCCTGTTGGTGGGCATTTGTATTTGAGACACCCAGGATCTTTGAACACCCTTGTTGTGTTTTGACAATTTTCCACATACTTATCTGCTTTGCTTGCTTAGTAATCTGCCATGAAGACTTTTCCATATTAGGACTTGTGCTGTCTCATTATATGGCTATATCACTATTTTTTCACCCATTTGTCACTGATGCACTGGAGTAGAATGTATAAATTTGGAAACTCACTCTCTTTCTCTGTCTCTCTCTCTCTCTCTCCGTACACACATATCCTAAAAAAGTTGGAGTTTGCAGCACTTCTCCATAGGGTTAAGGAAGAGAGAAATCAGATTTTGTGTGTATGTGTGTGTATGCACACACACATATACGCACATTTAGGATCTGTGCAGCTATGCATGTATTCAATGGCGCTAGAATCTCTCTGTCCTTGCATTACTTATACATTATTATATATGTTGCATGGGTTATGACAAAGCCATGCTGGTGAAGATGGCGAAGACCTTGCTCTTCCTGGAAAGCCTTGATAAATAAGAAAGAGGCTGTAGGCTGCAGGTCCGTGCTTTGAGCTGCATAGGAGTTGGATGTGCAGAGAATAAAGTGAGACCCCTGCTTGGTTGAGAGAAACAGAGTAGCTGCAAGACCCTGACACTGAAGAGCAAAGTAGGTAACAGAAGACGTTAATAAATGATGTTTTAACCAAGGCAACATTTTAGGAACTTGGGGTATAGGAAGAAGGGTGTTAGGAAAGAAAGTACGGTTATTACAAAGTATGTTGAGAGGAAAGTTGGATAGAGATAGACGATAAATAAAAAATAGTCCAGAAGTCAAAATAATCAGGTTTGATGCATCTTGCCTAGTAGTTTTGGGGTAAAATTAAGAAGCACATAGCACTCTTATGATAAATTCTTTGTCCTTTTCCCGTGACAGACATTCCTAATCTATCACAGCATCTTTTTTCTCTTTCAACCGAGAGACAGTTTCACACATCTTCTTTCTTTATTGTTTTAGGCCAATTCAGGTAGTCAGAGTTGACTGGTGGGGTGAACTGTTTGCCATCCCTGGTCTATAGAAACCTGCTCTGTGTGAAGGGCTGGATGTCTGGGTGGATGGGGCTTAGCAATGGCCTTGCCCTTGAGGAATTCTGCTGTTTCCAAACCTTTGTCTTCCCAGGGGGAAAAAACCCAAAACAAAACATCATGGAATGGTGGAACAAGCGAGGAGTTTGGCATTATCCAGAGTAGAAGTGAAGCCACTTGTTAATCTGGGAATCTTGGGTAAATTACCTAATTTATGTTGGACTTGATTTCCTCATTTGTAAAGCAGGAAAAAGAATACCCCACAAGACCACAAGAGACATTACAAAGTGAATGGCACACTATTTGAAACAATGTAAGTGCTAGATAAACGTTATTTCCTTTATCATCCTCTTGTTTTTATTCCTTCCTAACACATTTCTTAGTCATTAGGTTAATTTCATCACAGTGGTGTCCACACTCCTTCAGTGGCCAGCTTGTGCCGGTTTCTTTCTCCCCTCGTCCTGCCCCACTTTAGCCATTTGATCCGATTGGCAGAACCATCTCTCTCTGACCAGAGTCATTGTCCAAAGTGTTGGTCTCTGACCCAGTGGGCCAATCACAATAGCCCATTCCCTGGCTGCTGTGATTGGTCCATGAATGAACATGGCACCCAAACTGGTCCAATCAGAGTCCTTTCCTGAATTCACCTAAATTAGAGCTGGGAAGGAAAAGCCCCTGTTTTCTCTGGCCAGGGATTTAGGGAGGAGATCCTGGGAGCTGTCGCCCGTCATGCCTCTGCGACCTCTGGCATGTGACAGGGAGGTCTGTGGGAAGAGAGACTAAAGAGACATGCAGAGAGATGCAGAGACAAGGCTAGGGTGGGAAGCCTAGAGAGTTCCAGTTGGTGGCATTAGCCATTCCTGGGCCCACACCCACAACTGCTCACCCTGCGGTTTGGGAACGTGAGTCAGTAAATCGCCCCTTTTGTCAGAGCCACTTTGAGTCAAGTCTTGGGTCATTTGTGACCAAGAGAATGCTGACTAATAGAGTGAGTAAACATCCAGTGTTTGTCTATTTAAAATGAGACTCCCTGGCTCAATGCAAATGTGGAGGCAGAGCTGGGCCACAGATTTGGTCCTGAAGCCACTGCCCTGCCTGATGTTTTTGTCCACTCTTGAGGACCACACCTGTACCAGCTCAGGGCAGGATGGGAGGGCAGGGAGGGCACTGCATCAGCGTGAAGAGGAAGAGGCCTTAGCAGCTCTCTCTCTTCCTTTCATGTTAGATTCTTTTTAAGGGACTACCTACTAAGAGAAAATATTCCTGATGTATTTTTATTGGGAGTGTGTAAGTTATAAGCAACAAATTCAATTTACTACAAAGAGAGGATTTATTGTAAAGATACAGGGAAAGGAACTGGCCTCTGAGGCTCTGAGGCAGCTACTAATAATAATGAGAATAATACTACTTATCTAGAGCCGGGCTCAAGCAGTAGCCACTGCTCACTTCCTGCAGAGTATGGGAATAATGGCCTTGTATGGCTGGTTCTTCAGATATTTCTGGAGATGCTGAAATTCCAGATTTTTAAACCTTGGCTCCATTAAAACAAAACCACTTTGTAGGCCAAGTAAAAGATATGCACACTCCAGACTGTGGGTGGGAGAGTTTGTGATCATTTTGTAAGAGCAATAGTCAGCCTTTATAGAATTTGTGAGTGATCCAAAATATCTAATCTTCTCCATGGCTTTGCCACTTAAAACGAATCCCCAACCAAAAGCACAAACAATGAAAGAAAAATTAGATAAATTGAACTTCATTAAAACTAAAAAAATTTTGCTGCATATTCTCACTTACAAGTGGGAGCTAAATAATGTGTATATGTGGCCATAGAGTGTGCAGTGATAGTGGAGACCCGGAGGGGTGGGAGGGTGGGTGATGAGAAATTACTTAATGGTTACAATGTACTTTATTTGTGGGATGGATACACTAAAAGCCCAGACTTCACCACTATGCAACATATCCATGTAACAAAATTGCACTTGTACTCTTAAATTTATACAGAAAAATAAAAAAATACAAAATGTTTTGTTCAAAGGATACCAGCAACAAAGTGAAAAGACAAGTCACAGAATGGAAGAAAGTATTTGCAAATCATGTATCTGATAAGGGACTAGTCTGTAGAATATATAAAGAAATCTTACAGCTCAACAGTAAAAAGACAAATAACCCAGTTAAAAAATGTACAAAAGACTGAATAGATATTTCTCTTAAGAGGATATATAAATGGCCAGTAATCACACAAAAAAGATGTTTAACAAGTCAAAACTATAATAAGCTATCACTTCATACCCATTAGGATGGCTATAACAAAAAAGACAAAGTGTCAGTGAGGATGCGGAGAAATTAGAACATTCATACACTGCTCTTGGGAATGTAAAATGGTGCAGACACATTGGAAAGCTGTTAGTTCCTCAGAAAGTTAAACCTAGAGTTCTCTGTAATCCAGCCATTCCATTTCTAGATGTACACCCAAGAGAACTGAAAACATATGTGCACAGAGAAGTTTGCACGTAAGTTTTTGTAGTGGCATTATTCATAACAGCCAAAACGTTGAAACAAAGCAAATGTCCATCAGCTGATGAGCAGATAAACAAAATGTGATATATCTATACATTGGAATATTATTTAGCCATCAAAAGGAATGCAGTAGTGGTACATGCTACAACATGGATATACCTTAAAAACATCATGCTAAGTGAAAGAAGCCAGACACAGAAGGCCACGCATTGCATACTTCCATTTATGTGAAACGTCCAGAATGGGCAACTCGCTAGAGACAGAAGTAGACAACTCACTCTCGGGGGTGAGGGGAGGAGGGTATGGGGACAGCCCAGTGTCATTTTATCCACTTCTGAGCTTGTGTCCTGGAGAAGTTCCTAACAAAAGGAAGCCATTTCTAATCAGGCTGACGATGTCCACCGTAGCCTCTCAGCTCCCCGCATCCCATCAATCCTGGGCTATGATGACTCCACTTTCTTTGATTAATGGCCTTCGGGAAGGATTTTATTCCCGCTGGATTTTGACAAATTGTGGGATGAACTGAGGCCACAAAACCTGTTTTCTCTTGTGGCTTCAGTGAGTTTTGAACCCGGGTCTTCGGAGATGAGAAATTACTTCTTTAACCCACTCCATCAGGAGGCTTCCCTTAATCTAATTCCTGCGCGGCGTGATGCGAGATGGCTGCACAGCCACCGTGGCCATCGACTATTCATCAAAACGCCGAGGACGGAGGGGACAGCTGCCCCGCCTGTGCTGAAAAGCCTCCGTCGCGTGTCAGAAGGCCATGTGATCAATGAAGGCACGGCCGTAAAGCATTCCTTTGAAACCTTGAAAGGAACGGGACATTTACAATAGTGAAATGGGATGTCAGGTATCAAAGGATCAGTCACTGTAGCTGTTAAAATCAAGATTTAGGGATTTATGATGCTCTTTGGTTATTTCCCCCCAACAGCTGAGGAATGAAATTTGTCATATGGCCTTTCCTATTGTTAAAACTCACAGGTCAAATGTTGTAAATCTTGTCTTCTTCCTCCAGGGGGAATGATAAAGCAAGGAGCTTCTTTATTCAAGCAAAGAATCAAAGAATTAATAATAGGTAGCATTTATTGGGCAATTGTTGTGCTTCAGGCATTGTTCTGATGCTTTACACATAGAATCACTAAGTCTGCACCGTAGGACGTAAGTGCTATTATTATCCCCATTTTACAGATGAGGACACTAAGGCACAGAGACGTTAAGTGACTTATCCAAGGTCACACAGGAAATGGATGGTAAAGCCAGGATACAAACTGAGCCTACTCTTAAACCACCCTGCTGTACTAACCCTGAGTGATGTACAGGGTTAATCCCATGTAAAAAGGTTTCTGTACTTCAGGACTTTTGGTGTTTTTAATATGTTAATAAACATTAAAAATCTCTAATATCTGGATATAGGATATGGTATTTTTCAAATTAATTGCCCAAAGTCAGGAAGTTTGTAATTTTGCAGAAGAGCTGACCCCCAAACCCACACA
>CM052436.1:145962864-145980256 GCA_028533085.1 Varecia variegata | reverse complement strand
TAGCTCACAGAAACCTCAAACTCCTGGGCTTAAGCAATCCTCCTGCCTCAGCCTCCCGAGTAGCTGGGACTACAGGCATGCGCTGCCATGCCTGGCTAATTTTTTCTACATATGTTTTTAGCTGGCCAGATAATTTCTTTCTATTTTTAGTAGAGATGGGGTCTCGCTCTTGCTCAGGCTGGTCTCAAACTCCTGACCTTGAGCGATCCACCCGTCTCGGCCTCCCAGAGTTCTAGGATTACAGGCGTGAGCCACCACGCCCGGCCTGATCTCAGTTAATTTTTAATTTTGAAATATCCATAACATCAAATCTACCATCTTAACCATTTCTAAGTGTATAGTTAAGCAGTTTTGAGTATATTCACACTGCTGTGCAACCAATTTCTAGAACTTCTTTTTTTTTTTTTTTTTTTTGAGACAGAGTCTCACTCTGTTGCCCGGGGTAGAGTGCCGTGGTGTCAGCCTACCTCACAGCAACCTCAAATTCCTGGGCTCAAGTGATCCTCCTGCCTCAGCTTTCTGAGTAGCTGGGACTACAGGTGTGCACCACCAAGCCAGGCTAATTTTTTCTAATTTTGGTAAAAATGGGGTCTCGTTCTTGCTCAGGCTGGTCTTGAACTCCTGAGCTCAAGCGATCCTCCCGCCTCCATCTGTCAGAGTGCTAGGACTATAGGCGTGAGCCACCATGCCTGGCCTCCAGAACTTCTTAATCTTGCAAAACTGAAACTCTATACCTATTAAACAACAACTCCCTGGTCCCCCTTCTGCCAGACCCTGGCAATCACTGTTCTACTTTCTGCCTCTATGATTTTGACTACTTGAAGAACCTCATATAAGTGGACTCATACAGCATATATCTTTTTGTGGCTGGCTTATTTAATGTAGCATAATGTCTTCAAGGTTCATGTATGTTGTAGCATTTGCCTGAATCATCTTTTTTAAGGCTGAATACTATTTCATTGTGTACATATATACATTTTGTTTATCCATTCATCCATCAATGGTCATTTGGATTGTTTCCACCTTTCGGCTGTTATGGATATTGGTATACAAGCATGTTTGAGTCCCTGCTTTCAATTCTTTTGAGTATATGCCCAGAAGTAGAACTGCTGGATCACATGGTAATTCTTTTTGAGGAACCACCATGCCATTTCCTGCAGTAGCTTCACCAGTTTACATTTTCACCAGCAATGCACAGAGATTCAATTTCTCCATATTTTCACCAACATTTGTGATTTTATGTTTTTGATAATAGACCTCCTCATGCATGTTAAGTGGTAGCTTATGGTGGTTTTGATTTGCATTTCCCTTCTTCTTTGGAGAAATGTCTATGTTAAGTCCTCTGCCCATTTTTTAATTGGGTTGTTTGTCTTTTATTGAATTGTAGGAGTTCTACATACATACTAAAATTCTGCTTCCCATAGTGTGTGTTCCCCAGAACACTGGTTCTACGGGATCTTAATGGACTTTTTGAATAAATAGTGTTCTGAGACCAAACACTTATGGGATGCTGTGGGTTAAATAAAGTTTAAACTTGTTTCTTTTTTGTAAAATAGCTTATATTAATACACTAATATGTATACTAAATCTCTAAGTGGGGAAAGTGTGAAATTATATTTCTCAAACTTACTTGATCACAGAACCATTTTTAGATAGGACATTTTGCAGGACTAGGGTTTTGCAGACTAGAATCTGGGGAATGTTCTAGCTCATTCAGTGTATTAGCTGTTGTAAATATATATTTTTAAACTTTGTGTCTCCATTATGTTCTTTGTTCTTGTCCTCTGTTTATATATTATGGTTGGTATCTTCCCCTGAGTCTCGTCTCCTCCCCCTTTCTCAGCTTTTGTAGTCAGTGGGCAGCAAATGTTGATTTTTCCTCCCTAAAATAATTTAAATCCATCTCTTTACCCTGTTCCCCAGTCCTCAGTATCAGTTGCTTGGACTTCTGCAAAAGTCTCAACCAGTCTTGCTTTACTCCAAGCTACCAGAATGATCTTTGAAACCTGCAAATTTGATAAACTCACACCCCTATTTAAATTCTCTATTAGCAGTTAGCAGTGGTGTCTTAACATTGTGAGCTGTGTTGGAAAAGGTTATTCAAGTACTAAACTTAATGCTTTCTACTTTAAAAAAAAATTACAGTAGACTCAAAGGTCTTCCTAACTCTTTACTTTAAGTCACTTGCATTCTTCTTGAAATGAGAGAAAGCAATCCTTTCTTGCGAGGCAGAGTTAAAGGGGTGTGATATAAATGCATGTACTCCTCAGTCTACTACTTTGGTACCATAGTAACCAACTCTTACTGTTGTGGAGTTTAAATTTTGTGGTGATCATTGTTTATTGCAATGATTTATTTCTTTATTTGTATTTGTTAGGTTTTGTCAAAATCTGCTTATCCTTCATATGTCTTAGAAGACAAAACAGATTTTCCTACTTACCAATGGTTCTCAACAGGGGGCAGTAGTCCTCCCAGCTCTGGGGTATTTAGAATGGGTATAGGAGTTGGAAATGTCGCAATTACTGTGGGTGCTGTGGGTATTGAGTAGTGTGGTGCCCAGTGTTAAATATCCTGCAACACGTGAAACAGTTCTACACATGAAGAATTGTCACACTCCACATGTCCTCATTGGGAAACACTGTTGGTCATCAAAGCACAAACTTTAGCACTGCGTGTAGTACCTTATCATACCCAAGCCCTGAACTTCTGCTCCCTGCGGTTCTCTAGAATGTGATATTTTCTTGTGCAAATCAGCCTTTTCTGTTCTCTATCCTCATCCGGAATGCTGTTCCATCCTTGACTGGCTAACAAACTCTTCTTTCGTTCCTCTGAAAGGCCGTCTCTGGGGCTTTCTACTCTGGGGAGAGTAAGTTGCCCTTTTCTGTGTTTTCCTAGTGCCCGGCACACATCTGGCCATCACTGGGGATGTTCACAAACATTTTATTTTCCCCTTCTCTGGGAACATGGTAGGATCATAATGACCCTGTTTTTCCTAAACTTCAGCACTATCAAATGACTTGCTTTGGGCAATGAAATATGAGTGGAATTGACTAATGTAACTTCTAGATGGAAACTGTAAGAGGCAGTTACAATTTGCCATTTTTTCTTTATTTCTGCTATGGCAGCCAGAAGTAAGCCAGATGGTAGCTGCTCTGTGACCCCAGGCCCTGGAGGAAGTGGAGCTCCCTGCCAACCCACAGTCAACATACAACTTGAGCAAGAAATGAACTGTGTTATTTTAAGCCACTGATGTTTTTAGGTTGCTTGTTACTGCAGCATACCCATGCTCATCTTGACTGGTATACCTCTATTATAGCATTTGTCACATGGTTTTGTTATTGTTGGTTTTACCAGACTCTATCTCCACATTAGACAGAAAGCTTTGTTATAGTAGAGATTATGTTGTTTTTTGTTCCTATGTTGCCAAAACTTTGCACAGTGACAAGCCGTATCAGTTATCTATCATTGTGTAACAAATTAGCCCAGAAATTAGTGGCTTAGCACAGCAATAAGCATTAATTATCCTCCTGGTTTCTTTGGGTCAGGAATTTGGGAGCAGCTTGCCTGGGTAGTTCTGGCTCAAGGTCTTTCATGAGATTGCAGTCGGGATGTTGACTGGGGCTGCAGTCCTCTGAAGGCTCGACTGGGGCTGGAGGACCCACATCCAGTCAAGGATGCTGACTCACATGGCCAGCAAGTTGATGCCAGTTGTGGGTGAGACACCTCAGTTCTTCCCCACATGGGCCCTTCCACAGGCTGCTTGAGTATCCTCACAACATGGCAGCTCACTTCCCTGAGAGCAGGTGACCCAAGAGAGAGTGAGACGGAAGTGGCAATATCACACACTGCATTATGCCACGATCTATCTGTTAGAAGAGATTCACTGAGTCTGGCACACATTGGTGAGAAGGAGAATTAAGTTCTACCTCTTGAAGGGAAGAGTGTTGTATTAGTTTCTTCAAGTTGCTAGGAAGGAAATACCTGAGGCTGGGTAATTTATAAAGAAAAGAGGTTTATTTCCACATGAGATTTTGAGGGGACAGATACCCAAACTATCCCAAGTGTCAAAAAAAAAATTTGTGGCCATACTTTAAAACTACCATACAGGCACATAGTGGGTCCTCAGTAAATACTTCCTGGAGGAACAGTCAGCTGTTTTCATTCAGTTTGGTGAGAAATGCCTCAGCTATTTTCCTTTTGTACTTCAAGATGTCAAGTTTTTTTCCCCCTTTCAATTAACCTTTATTTCAGACTCTTCATCTCCTAGTTTCTCTAGCTTATTTATGCTCCAGAGAATGAATTATGTATAACGTAACAGAAATTTTTTTGTGTATGCCTTAGGAGCTTAAAATAGCAAAGAGCTAAGTCTCACCAACCTTGTAAATTAGACCAAAAAAAAAAATTGTCACAGGAAATGGAATGTAATTTTAAATTTTACCCTTTCCACAGGTTGACAAAATCTTCTTTACCTTGTTATTAGAGGTTTCTGTCGAGCCGGCAGTGACATTTGGGACTCTGTCATCACCATTTGTTACTGGAAAGGAGATTATTTTCCTCATGCGAGGTTTTTTGGACAAAGCCCTGGCTGGTCTCCTTAGTCAGGTCGGGCTGTCAGCCTTAAGCCGGTTTAAGATTCCAGGGAGCGATTCTGTCAGCAGCATGGTCTTGGCGTGGCCTTCAGTGCTTAAAAAAAAAAAAAAATGCTTTCTGAAATGCCTGAACTTCTAGGTTTGTTAAAGTGGATTGCTTTAAACGGGTTCACTTTTCCAATTCCAGAAATACCATGAACCTCTAGTTTTGTTAGGGAGAATGAAATTTCCCCTTTGCTAAAGCTCTGCCAGCCACGGCCTTCCCACCACAGGACACTTGCTGGGACACAGCAGTTCCTCTTGGTCCGTGGTTGCTTCTCTGTTTGTCAGAGTGGAAATGAGGTTCCATCGGGACCAGGGTGGGGTGGCGTGGGGGCCACACACAAATTGAGGTGAGGCCACCCACCTTGGGTAAGGAAAGGTGATAGTGAGAGCCACATCTTGGCCTTTTTTTGTTGTTGTTGTTGATAATGAGTTTATTTTGTCATAAAGAGTACATTTCCTACTATGAAAAAGGCATCTCAGACAGCCCTGAGATCAAAACTTCACTATCCTTGAAAGGACCCTCCAGCTTTAGTAGGTGTGATTGACAAATAAAATTGTATATATTTAAGGTGTACAATGTGATGATTTGATACAGGTATGTATTATAGAGTAGTTAATACAATGAAGTTATTTAACGCATCCATCGCATCACTTAGTTACCAGATTGGCCTTTTATTACCTATATATTCTGTGGGAAGTTGGGAGGAACAGATTGTTCGACCTTTGAAAAAGGTAACCCCAGGCTGGGCGCGGTGGCTCCCACCTGTAATTCCAGGTATTGGCAGGCCGAGGTGGGAGGATCGCTTGAGACCAGGAGTTCAAGGTTGCAATGAGCTGTGATTGCACCACTGCGCTCCAGCCTGGGTGACAGAGAGAGAGCCCGTCTCTAGAAAAAAAAATAAATAAATAAAAATAAAAACCAAACACAAAAGCCCACTCCTTTTCCCTCCCTAGAGAAACTCACATAGAGCCCAGCCACCCCCTGCTCAGCAACCGAAGTTTCTCTCCTTTGCTGACTTCTCTGCTTCTGTGTGTGCTAGTTTTCTTTATTTGGGAAGAAACTTTCACTTTACTCGACTGTCTTCTTTTAGCAAACACCGTCCTTTTCTTGCATCTTTTCTAGCTGAACCTCTCCAGGAGGCTTCTGTGCTCCGCGTTCGTCTCTTCACAGCGAGGTCCCTTTTTATCCCTCTCCCTCGCCCACGCGCCTCATCTCGCATGCTGTTGCAGCTGGTGCCTTTGTGCTCAGAACCACTGACCCCACGTTCGGAAACGGGGTGACTTCACAGCTTCTCCATCCCTCAAATGTTCTCACACCGTCGGCTGCCCCTCCTTCTAGAAGCTTGCGTTCTTTTTCAACTTAGTGATGTTGGACTCTGCCAAGTCACCTCTCTGGCTTTGCTTTTCATGCCTTGTCTGTCACCTTCTCTTTCTCGCATGCTTCTTTTTTCTGTCTGCTAACTGCGTTCACAGCGTCCACACCCTCACCCTCTCTCCAGGACCATTTTGATGACAGCCTCTGCTCGGTGACTTTTAGATGGCTTTTCTCTTTCTTTCATTCTCTCCTTCTTCCCAACCTCATTTTAATTGTCCAGTTTACTCATGGATTCTGATGAAAATGAAGTTTTCTTCCCTGCAAAGCTGGTGGTTTTTCCCAGTTTCTCCATCACTGTCGGTGGTCACCAGTCTCTCCCTGAAGCTGCGACTCCTTGACTCGTGTGTGGATTGTAACAGTCCTCCTTCTGTGATACACCATAGGCTTGGTCATTCTTCTCCGTGGGTCACATTCTGTTCCTGCCTCTCCCCTCGTTACTCATGACTGGGTTCTTGCAGTAGCCCCAGGAGGATTCTGCCTCTGATCACTCCTTATTCCATTAGAACCTTGATATAGTGGAATGGTTAAGAGCCCAGGCCTTTGAGACATCCTGGGTTCAAACTGGGACTCTACCATTTAGCTGTTTAAGCCGCTCTCTTCTCCTCCTGTCCCAGTGGTCAGTCTTGATGCTTTTGACTTCTCGTTAACGGTGGGGAACTCAGGCGCATCTCTGCGAGTTTGGAGGGAGCTATTTAGGTTCTGGCTGCTACTTTGGCTTGCAGTGGCCTGGGACTGCAGTTCTGCTACAACCACACTGTTGCAGCAACCACTAGTGGAATCGTGTTCAGAGTTTAATAGCAGCGTTTATTCCCAGTCTGCTTCCAGATCAATTTGCTCCTGCCAACCCCCACGTCAGAGCCCAGGTTCGGGAGAGCTGAAAAAATTTCTTCCTGAGGCCAAAGGCAGGCTTTGTTCCCTCTGTAGCATCAACCACTTCCTGAGGCCACAGACCTAGGGACATGCAAGGCTTCAGAAAAATCCTTACAGCAGGGGTCCCTCAGTGGGCAGTGCGGCCTCGTGGGAGGTGTTTTGGGAATTGATGGGGTCCTCACAATGACTGGGGGCCCTAAAGGCATGTAGTCGGTGAAGACCAGGGATTTGACATGCCCTGCAAATGTGCAGGATGGTTCTGTATAGTAAAGAATTGCTCCAAACCCTGTACAGTTCTTAAATACCCTGCTGGGTATATGTATGGGAGAAAAACCTGTGTAATTATCTAGATATCAACTCCTTTTTATATAATAAAACCTTTTCTTATTTTTTCTTTTCTTTTGTTTTTATAGTTTGAGTATATACAGAATTTTCCAATAATGCAACTACCAAGAGTTAGTATTTTAGAGGATTCCCTGACTCCTCCTGGAAGCTACTTGTGCTTGCATTGTCAATACTACACACCCACCCCAGTCTGCTCTTGAACAGTGGCACTTACTGTGATTGTACATGTGGGTGCAAGCATGTGACTGCACTGTCATGTCTTTCCGTGCTGTCCTGTCCCCATATTTGCATATTAAAATATTTTACTTCCAATTCCTGTCCTTATTAATTTGGTATGTTACAGTTACATGATTACATTAATTTTTAAAAGCACACACACAGGTAGATGCTAACTGAATTTCATCTCAGCATGGTAAAGAGCTCACAATTTTACAAGGACAGCCACAAGCCAGCAGGGCTTACACTTGCTCAGGGATATGTGGGTGTGCCACTGTGGCTGAAAGGACAGTGACAAAAATACCATAATTCACCAATTCCAAGGAGGCCATTTCTTCATGTTTTAATAATTTTACAATCATGTTTTCCAAATGATGTGCATGCTTAGATGCTGTGACAATTGGGTAGAATATTCACCTACCACTTTAAACAATTGTGTTAGGACTAGGGATGTACGTGAGTCTGGACTTTGTGTGTTTTTAAAGCTCCTGATAATTTAGGCTTGTACATTGTCTTTGTGTGTCAGACTTTTTTTCCCCTTTCGTGCAAATGTGTGTACTTCTGAGGCTCTGTATGTTATATGTTTATGCCAAATTAAGCATCAGTGGATTTAGGTTGGATGTTACTTTTATCTGGAGAGGCAGTGTAGCGTATGGTTAAGAGTATGGACATGACAGCCAGTCTGGGTGCCACAACTTGGTTCTACCCCTTAGCATTCGTAGCTGTATGATTCGGGGACTCAGTGTCCTCATCTGTGGATGACAAAACCCACTGAAGGAGTTGGAGGGGAGCGAGGGTTAGCTGTTTACCTGTAATGTCCTTACCAAGGTATACTGGCTAACAAAATCGCCTCAGATCAAATTCGACCCACATACAGAGATTCATTAACTGAACAGTCACAGACAGACAGAAAACGGTCCATACCCCTTTTCTGTAAGTGCAAGACGCTCTCAGCACCCTGTCATTTTTAGCTGTTCTGGCTAGCACCTCTCATGCAAAGCTGACTTGAGGCATTCCTGGAGTTAGCACCAGGCAACCAGAAATCCTCCTCTGACAGTGGATGGAAAGAGGAACGTTTAAGGGTTTAGATGTGGGTGCCAACCTTAGGGTGCAGATCACAGGCCTTGCTAGCTTCTTATGCCTTGTTGAGGGGAGGAGGAGATCCTGAAAATATTTTAGTTAGTATACTTTAATGTTGCCTGCCAAGAGTGCTTCTTGAACATTCATTATGCCGTTTAATGAGCCATTAATTTCACCAATAAGAGCCCATTTCTGACATTTATTATGCTAATTAGCCCAGCCTTTAGTGTTGGTGGAAATATACATAACAGAACCTTTGTTGCAGCTGCCTCTGGACTGTGGCCCTTCTGATAGGACAATAGCCACTCTTTTTTTTATTTCAAAGTATTGGGGGCAGGTACAAATGTTTTTGTTATATGGATACCTTGTTACAATGCTTAAGTTAGGGCTTTTTGTGTGCCCATCATCAGAATATTACTCATTGTACCTGACAGGTAAGTTTTTATCCCTCCCTCTTCCACTCCTCCCCTCTCTTGGTTTCCAATGTGCCTTACATCTCTGTGTGCCCGTGTGTGCCCACTGTTTAGCTCCCAATTATTAAAGAGTACACGTAGTGTTTGTTTTTCCATTCCTGACATACTTCACTTAGGGTAGTTCCATCCAAGTTGCTGCAAAAGATAATATTTCATTCCTTTTTATGGCTAAGTAGTACTCCATGGTACACATATGCCACATTTTCTTTACTTATAAATTGATGGGCACTTAAGTTGGTTTCGCATTTTAGCAATTATGAGTTGTGCTGATAATAAACATTTGAGTGCAAGTGTCTTTTTGATAAAATGACTTCTTTTCCTTTGGGTAGATATCTAGTAATGGGATTGCTAGATCAAATGGTAAGTCTACATTTATTTCTTTGAGCAATCTGCGTACTGTTTTCTATAGAAGTTGTACTAATTTGCAGTCCCACCAACAGTGTATAAGCGTCCCTTTCTCTCTGTATCTATGCCAGCACCTGTTGTTTTTTGACTTTTTAATAATGGACATTCTCACAGGGTTATCTCATTGTAGTTTTAACTTTCATTTCCCTGATGGTTAGTGATGTTGAGTATTTTTTCATATATTTGTTGGCCATTTGTCTATCTTCTTTTGAAAAACTTCTGTTCATGTCTTTTATCTACTTTTTAATGGGGTTGTTTGTTTTTATCCTGCTGATTTGAGTTCTTTGTAGATTCTGGATATTAGCCCTTTATCGGATGGATATATGGTTTGGGAATATTTTCTCCTATTCTGTAGGTTGTCTATTAACTCTCTTGATTATTTCCTTTGCTGTGCAGAAGCTTTTTAACTTAAGTCTCATTTATTTATTTTTGTTATTGCTGTATTTGTCTTTGGGGTCTTAGTCATAAATTTGCCACCTAGGCTGATGTGTAGGAGAGTTTTTCCTACATTTTATCCTGGACTTTTTATGATTTCATGCCTTATATTTAAGTCTTTTATCCATCTTGAATTAATTTTTGTATGTGGTGAGAGATAGGGGTCCTGTTTCATTTTTCTACATGTGGCTATCCAGTTTTCCCAGCACCATTTATTGAATAGGGCTTTCTTTCCCCAGTGTATGTTGCTGTCTGCTTTGTTGAAGAGCAGTTGGTTATAGGTAGATGATTTTATTTTTATTTATTTCTCTACGTTTATACCAGTGCCATGCTGTTTGGGTTACTATAGCCTTGTATAATTTGAAGTCAGATAATGTGATTCCTCCAGATTTATTCTTTTTGCTTAAGATTTCTTTGGCTGTTAGAGATCTTTTTTCATTCCAAACTAAGCATAGAATTATTTTTCCAGATTTGTGAAATAGGACATTGGTATTTTGATGGGGATTGCATCAAATCTGTAAATCACTTTGAACAGTATGGACATTTTAACAATGTTGTTTCTACTGATCTATGAGCACAGGATCTATTTGTTTGCACCATCTATGATTTCTTTCATCAGTGTTTTGTAGTTCTCCTTGTAGAGATCTTTCATCTCCTTGCTTAAGTATGTTCCTAGGTATTTTATTTTTTTTTTGTAGATACTGTAAATTATATTGAGTCCTTGATTTGACTCTCAGCTTGACTGTTATTAGAATATAGAAATGTTACTGATTTGTATAAATCGATTTTGTAACTAGAGACTTTGCTGAATTTATTTATCAATTCCAGGAGTCTTTTGGTGGAGTCTTTAGGGTTTTCTAGATACAAGATCATATCATCAATGAACAGGGATAGTTAGACCTCCTCTTTCCTGATTTGATGCCCTTTATTTCTCTCTCTTGCCTGATTGCTCTGGCTAGTACTTCCAGTATTATGTTGAATAGAAGTGGTGACAATGGGCACCCTTGTCTGGTTCTTAGGGGGAATGCTTTCAACTTTTCCCCATTCAGTATGATGTTGGCTGCAGGTTTGTCATATGTGGTTTTTATTTTTTTAGGTATGTTCCTTCTATGCCTGGGACTAGACCGATTTATAGACAAATTCTACAAGGCCTACAAAGAACTGGTGTCTATCCAGAAGAATTTATTCCATAACATCAAGAAGGAGGAAATTCTCCCTAACTCATTCTGTGAAGCCTATATCACCTTAATGCCAAAGCCAGGAAAGGACACAACAAAAAAAGAAAACTACAGACCAATATCCCTTATGAACATAGATGCAAAAATCCTCAACATAATACTAGCAAACTGAATTCAATAGCACAGCAAAAAGATAATGCGCCACGATCAAGTGGGTTTCATCCCAGGGATGAAAGAATGGTTTAACATATGCAAATTAATAAACATGATTCACCACAATAAACAGAAGCAAAAACAAAGACCCACATAGTCATCTCAATAGATACAGAAAAAGCATTTGATAAGATCGAGCACCCTTTCTTGATTTAAAAAAAAAAACCTCAACAAAATAGGCATAGAAGGAACAAACCTCAAAATTATAAAAGCTAACCACTCTTGGGTGTGTAGTTTTATGAGAGCAACCAATTTGCTTTAGAATTAAAGCTTGGGCTAGCTTATACATGCTTATCATCACATTGTCTATGCGAAAGCATTTGAAAAGTAAATTCCAGACCTTGTACCACCACCTCTTTGGGCTGTTGTGATGCTCCCATGAGTTACTTTATGTAAAATGCTTATAATACCAACTACATTGTAAGTGCTATATAAGTATTTGGTATCAATATTATTATCATTATTAGTTTTATAAATGCTTTGATCTATGTTACCAGTTTGGGGTCCAAACATGATCATGTACTTTATTTTTCCCAGCAAATATCTGGGCTGCTATATAGCATACCAAAAGAAAGTTGGTGTAATCAATTATCATATTTGTAGATTGTGGATTTGCTAAAATTTTTTCATAATCCCCAAATCAATACTCAAGGTGCTTTCACAATCATTTTGTGGACACACGCAGAGTAGTGAGAAATTCAAGTCATCCAATGTGCATGTTCCCAGCTGAGGTGGGACAAAGTGACACTCTGCCTTTTTGTTTCAGCTCTCATACTGTAAACATGTGTCCCTTTTGTGGTCTATTTACAGCTGTGTTTTTTATATTTTTCTGTTTTTTGTTGGTGACTTTACTGTTTAAAGTAGCCCAAGCGTAGTGCTGAGATGCCATTCAGTGTACTTCAGTGCAAGAAGGCTGTAATGTATCTTATGAGAAAATATATGTTAGGTAAGCTTCATTCAGGCATGAGTTTTAGTGTTCATGAGTTCAATGTTGATAAATCAACAGGGTATGTTAAATAAGTTGTCTTTAAACAGAAACCACATAAAACAAGGTTATGTATTGATTTGTTGATGAAAATGTTACAACTGGAAGCATGCAGGACCCTTATCCTGTATTTCCCTATGAGCAATGGTTCAGTATCCACTAATTCAGTGTTAGCAACAACTTTATAGAACATAACTATCATGAATAATGAGAATCAGCTGTACTTATTTCTGAAGGCTTTTTTTTAGTATTGTCCCCCTGCAATTGTTGAAGAAGGACTAGCTACATAATTTGTGGGGCTTAGTGCAAAATAAAAATGCAGGACCTCTTGTTCAAAAGTTAAGAATTTCAAGATGAGCTTTAAACCAAGCATGTGGGCCCTCTGTGACTGCATATGTCACCTGTATACAAAGACAGTCCTGAACTCCAGGTTTACTCAGTCTGAAGGACCGCCTCTAAACACCAGGCTGAGAGAGAAGGGAACTCTGATGAGTCCACAAGGCTATTGCTTTTGGTGGCCTAGGCATCGTAGTTGAAGGTGAAGGCTGTGCACTTCCATGGCTACTGCTTGTCCACTAGTGCAGTGATGCTCAGGCTGTTTCGATTCCTGGAACTCCCACACATGACTGGTGACCCATCCCCAAAGCACAACACTATGGGAGAGTAGCCAGCTCTTGGTAGAGTGTGAAGTGGCAGCCCAGATGTCTCCTACCTCTGGGGGACTTTGGTGGCAGAACTCACCTAGCCCATCCCAGTCCACCCCGATGAGTTGCTCCAACTTTTGTTTTTGGGGAGAACAGGACCTCTCTGTTTTGGGGAGAATTAGGAGTCCTAGGACTCCTAGGAATTAGAATTCCTGGGAATTTTCACCCAGGAAGTTCCTAGAGCTTAATGCTAATTTTACTTTTCTCATTCTACAGGTCCGTATATTAATAACAAGGCAGAGGGACAGCTCTGCTAACTTAGAGGACCAGTAGACTCCTCCCCTCAAAGTGTGAATGCCTAGCAACCTTGTCTGCAAAATGAAGAGGCTTCTTCCATGACCCTACATAGAATAAAGACAATTTGTTCCAAGGGACTTTCTGGGTCTGCCTTTGGAATAGCAGTAAAAATTATAGCATGAAGGTCATATATATTTATGTTTTTATTTGGTTTGGCCTATATCTTAGTCCATTCTGGCTGCTATAATAAAATACCATACACTGGGTGTTGTCTACACAACACATACTTACTTCTCACGGTTCTGGAGACTGAGAAGTCCAAGATCAAGATGGTCAGGCTCTGACGAGGGCCCTCTTCTGGGTTGCAGATGGTTACCTTCTGGTTCCCCACATGGTGAAAGGAGAAAAGGAGCTCCCCAGCCCCTGGCTTCTTTCATAAGGGCACTAATCCCATGCATGGGGGCTCCACCCTGATGACCTAATCACCCCACAGAAGGCTCCACCTCTTAATGTCATCATCTTGGGAGTGAGAATTTCAACGTATGAATTTTGGGTGGGTGGGGCGACACAAGCATTCAGAACATAATAGCTTGCAAAGATATTTTGGTAAACATTCAAACTAGTTGCTAACATTTAAACCAGGAAATTTCATAAATCCTTTTGCAGCCTCTCTGGGAAAAAAATTCTGTATTTCAGATAACACTAGGCTTTCGTTCCCATGTCTGCTATTGCCCGGAGCTGGATAGAAGCTTCTCCTTTACAGGAAGCACGAGCTGTTCTCTTCCATAGCCCACCCCGCTCCCCATGCCCATCCCTTCCTTCCCCTCACCTGCCTGGTCCCTGTGGGCACGGCTGGTATCTATGGCTGATGAGGCCTGTGCTGAGCCCACTGGTGCACAGGTGGTTCAGATTGTTAAATATTTTGAATGTCTCCCCTGCCTAGAGCCATTTGAGTTGCTAACCTTGCTCTACAGAGAAGCAGCTGTCAGCTTTGTGCTAAAAACAAATTTAAATTCTGACTGCAGGGTCACTCTGTTACACTGATTAATCTGTTAGATTGTCAGTATTCTCCACCATTTCACTTATGGGGAGCAGAGCTTCTAGATTGAGTCTGAGAGGAATTAAGAAAGTCTGGCCATGTCCGTGCTGATGGAGCAGGTTCCCCGGAAAGCCAATTTGCACGAGGGCCGAGGCCTCTCCTGGGGGAAAATTCATCCTGATGAAATGAAGAGCCAGGTAGGGGGAGCTCAGCCCCATTAGAGAAAGCTCAGCTGTCAGATAATGGCATGACGCCTGACACCCTGACCTCTCTCTGTGCCCGGCTCCCACTGGCTCCTCTGGATCCTTAGAGTGCAGAGGAACAAGTAGAAAGGGAGCAGTGTTTCTCTCCAAACTCTTGGGTGTCCCTCTAACAGGGTTGAACATAAAGGGGATAAAGAGACATTCTTCCCGCTCTGCCCCACGGGCAGCACACCTGTGTTTTATTCCGCATGCTATGAACACACCTGTATTTTATTGGCAGGGCCTGGCAGACACTTCAGTGCTCTGTTGGAGAAGTTGTGTGGGGCCTTGTTGGTGGTTTGGGGTCCTAGCTAATCCCCCTCACTCCCTCCCATGTCCTTAACCTCTAGAGAACAGATACAGGAGGCAAACGAGCTCAAATTCAGACTTAGAGAACGTGGCAGGATGGTTATATTGGCTGTAATTTTCTTAAAATGTCTCGGTATAGACAGTGTATATATGTGTGAAATTAAATTTAATATGTTCCCTAGGAGTATAGGCTAACATTTCAGGAATTTTTAGTCTGTTTACCTATTGCAGCATAGCAAACCACCCTAAAAATTTGGTGGGTTACAAAGCAACACATAAATCTCTCTCATGGTTCTATACTTGGACTGGCTCAGCTGAGCAGTCTTTATTTAGGGTCTTTTGGTGGTTGCAGCCAGGGGGCAGCTGGGGCTGGAGGCCTGTGAAGTCTCATTTTGTTGGACATCCAAGATGATTTCTTTCCTTGTGTGCCTGGCACCTGAGTTGGGATGGCTGGAACACCTGGGGACTAGTTGGGCATCTCTTTCTCCATGTGACCACCTCATGTGGCCAGTCTGAGCTTCCTGACATCATGGCGCTTTCAGGGTAGCCAGACTTTCAAGTGAGCGAGCTTGTGTCTTAGTCCATTTGTGTTGCTATAAAGGAATACCTGAGGCTGGATAATTTATAAAGAAAAGAGGTTTATTTGGTTCAAAGTTCTACAGGCAGTACAAGAAGCATTGCGCCAGCATCTGCTCCTGAAGAGGGACCCGAGCTGCTTCCACTCATGGCGGAAGGCTACGGGGAGCTGGTGTGTGCAGATCACATGGTGACAGAGGAAGGAAGAGAGAGGGAAAAGGTGCCAGGCTCTTTTTAACAACTAGCTCTTGCGGGAACTAACGGAATGAGAGCTCACTCCCGAGAGAATGGCACCAAACCGTTCATGAGGGATCCACTCCTGTGATCTCAATACCTCCCACCAGTCCCCACCTCCAACATTGGGGGTCAGATTTCAACATGAGACTTGATGGGGCCAAAAAAACCACATCCAAACCATAGCATTCCACCCCCAGTCCCCCAAATCTCATGTCTTTTTCACATTGCAAAATATAATCATCTCTTCTCAATAGTCCCTCAAAGTCTTAATCTATTCCAGCATTAACTCAAAAGTCCAAAGTCTCATCTGAGACTCAAGGCAAGTTCCTCAAAGCTGTGAACCTATGAAATGAAAATCAAGTTATTTATTTCTAAGATACAATAGTGGTACAGGCATTGGATAAACATTCACATTACAAAAGGGAGAAATCAGCCAAAAGAAAGCGGCAACAGGCTCCACACAAGTCTAAAACCAGCGGGACAGACATTGAATCTTAAAGCTCCAAAATACTCTCCCTTGGCTCTATGTCCCAAGTCCTGGGCACATTGGTGCAAGGATGTAGGCTCTCATGGGTTGGAATCCAACGCCTGTGGCTTTTCCAGGCTGGGACTGCATGCTGCTGGTGGCTCTAGAATTCTGAGGTCTGGAGGGCGGCACCCCTGTTGCTCCATTAGGCAGTGCCCCGTGGGGTCTCCGTGTGGGCGCCAACCCCACATTCCCCCCTGGCACTGCATTAGTAGAGTCTCTCTGTGGGGGCTCCGGCCCTGTGGCAGTCTTCTGCATGGGCATCCAGGCTTCCTCTGCAATCTAGGTAAAAGTTCCCAAGCCTCCATGGCTCTTGCTTTCTGTGCTCCTGCAGCTTAATATCATGTAGAAGCTTCCAAGGCTTATGGTGGTGGCACAAGCCCTCTGGTGCCATGAGCCCGAGTGGTACCTGGGGCCATTTGAGCCACAGCTGGAGCCTGAGCGGCCTCCTACCTGGGTGTAGGGAGCAGCATCCTAAGGCGGTGCAGGGCAGTGGCCCCCTGAGCCTGGCCCCTAAAACCATTGTGTCCTCTTAGGCCTCTGGGTCTAATTACACAAACAGAAAAGTTCAGTCCAAGACTCGTTTTTGCTAGAATATGCTACACAGCAGTGAGCCATCGGGGAGGGGCCACTTAGCTCCCACCTACCTCTAGTTGTTGGCTGCGACCAGTATTGCCTCCTCGTTCCCAGTCTGATAATGTTTAACGGCCCAGTGGGCTTAACTCAGTTTGTAACAGCAGCTTTTCTCTCCCTCGCTAAACAAAGACCTTGGGATTCACATGACTTTGATTTGCATGTTTAGTTGCAGGCTGAAACTGGAACTGAGAAATTGGAAACCCGGCCAGGCTGGCCGACAGCAGGCCCTGCTTCATCTGTTTACTGGAAGAGGCGAGTGGCACAAGCAGCCATCGTGTTTGGCAAGAGCAGGTGGCTTCTGCTGTCCTTGTTCACAGAGTGGCCCTTCCCCGGGGCAAGGATGGCCCAAGGGATGTTGGCTGGCGCCATCTCACCAATCACGTTCACTGCTCTCCCTTCCAAGGGTGGAGGTCCCTGTACTGCTCCCTTCCAGGGAATGGGGAAGAAGCCGCCTTGTGGAAATAGGAGGACAGAGAAAGGGGTACCCAACCAAGATTTTTTTTTTTTTTTTGAGACAGAGTCTCATTCTGTCACCCTGGTGGCATCATCATGGCTCATTGCAACCTCCCACTCCTGGGCTCAAGTGATCCTCCTTCCTCGGCCTCCCAAGTAGCTAGGACTACAGGTGTGCTCCTTGATGCCTAATTTTTTTTTTCTATTATTTATTTATTTTTTTT
>CM052436.1:145900936-145956977 GCA_028533085.1 Varecia variegata | reverse complement strand
GCTTGAAGATCTGACTCGGGGGGTTGGGGGTGGGGGAGGGGATGGGTGTATACCTACATAATGAGTGCGATGTGCACTGTTGGGGGAATGGACACTCTTGAAGCTCAGACTCGGGGGGTTGGGAGGGGCATGGGCAATATACTTAACCAGAACGTTGTACCCCCATAATAAACTACAATAAATAAAAAAAAAAAAAAAGAGAAAATGGAAATTGCTAAGTTCTACTTCCCTGAGATAACTCAGTTAATATTTTGGTGTAGCTGACTCTTTTTTTTTTTTTTTTACATTGTTAAGAATTTTTAATTATTATAGGTACATAAGAGTTGTATATTGACCTGTTAAAATGAGTGAAAAAATAAAAATAAGATAAAAAAAAAAGAGTTGTATATCTTTATAGAGTACATGTGGTGTTTTGATACAGGCATACAATGCCAATTAAATAAGACTAATTGGGATATCCATCACCTCAGGCATTTAACATTTCTTTGTGTTAGGAACATCCTATTTACTTTTTTTAATTTTTTAAAAAAAATAAATAGAGACGGAGGGTGGGGTGGGGGGGTGGGGTTTTGCTCTTGCTCAGGCTGGTCTCGAACTCCTGAGCTCAAGCGATTCTCCCTCTTCAGCCTCCCCGAGTGCTAGGATTACAGGCATGAGCCACCACACCAGGTCTGTGTTAGGAATATTCTAATTCCACTCTTTTAGTTTTTTTTTAAGTCTACCCTAACTTACTGATAATTATAGTCACTCTGTTGTGCTATCAAATATTGTTCATCCTAACTGCATTTTTGTACCCATTAACCATCCCCACTATATCCCCTGCTCCTTGCTAGCAGTTGACTCTTAACCTTCCAAGTTTAGCTTTTGTTAAGAGTTTAAATTTTACAGTACTCCCTCTTGGAAAGTTGCTGACAACATCTGATCTATGAGGGCCACTCCTCGTCTTTTCTTTCGGAGCTTCTCCAAAGAGGAGAAAGCACTGTGGGGTTCTTAGAGATTCTCCAAAGGCCTTACAATCCTGTTGTTGGCTCCATTCCAACCTGGTTCTCACTCCTCAGCCTCTTGGAAGTTTTATAAGATCCAATTTGGGACTAGTTAAAGAAATTTCTCTCTTTCTCTTCCTCCTCCTGTTCTTTCCTCCTTCCTCCTCCTCCTCCTCTTCTTTATTCCTCCTCCTCCTCCTCCTTGTTCTTCTACCCCTCACTTCTTTCCTCAGCCGGCCTCATCTGGATGAAAGCAAACCTTCCCATGGGGATCTTACCAATCAATACTCACGTGACTCTCGAGCAATGCAGATTTTTCTCTCTGTTGTGACTGCTGTAATTTGATATTTGCCATGCCAATAGCCACCACATGTTTTCTTTGAGTTAAATGACATTTATTTGACATCCTTTGTCACAAGAGTAATCTTTATCCTATGTGGTCCATTTATCTTCTTTTGGCGGCAATTTTTGTTCAAATAATAGCAGTCGCATGCATCCATCAGTTATTGAACACTTACAGAGTGCCAGGTGCTGGGGTGAGAGCTTAGAATATTTACTCACATAATTCTTGTACTCCTTTTTGAGGTCAGTGGTGGCATCATGATTTGACAGGTGGGACACTGAGGCTCAGAGGGTTAAGGAATTTGTTCTACCGTGGCAGAGCTGGGATTCCCACCTTGGTCTCTTGGATGCTAGAGTCAGTGAATGAACAAAATGTCCTGACAATTGAAGGAGCTTTGTAGAATGGTGTTAAGACATCTGCCGGGTGAGTGACCTCATCAAACAGAATAGGTTTATTCTACTGGGAGTTTCGGTGCAATGAAAAGAATCCCATGGACTCTCACGGGGCCCAAGTTCTAAAGGAGTTATTCTCAAAGTCCTTACCCACCAAGGCTTTCACCATCAGGGCGTTCCAGACTTTAGGTTTTGTCTGTGTTTGGTTATTCCTAAGGCTCTAGTTTGGCATCTTGAACAAAGCCCTTGGGGGACTCAGGCAGTTGAAGGCCTTCTTGTTACGATCACAGGAGATCTTGCTAGGAACCGTCATCTGACTGGGTTGGTCAGGAAACAGACAAGGCGGTTTAGGTTATGGAAACACTCCATTTGCCTGGGGTGAGACTGGTCATGGAACAAGAGCTGGTGAAATGGGATCTGCTCGGTTTCTCACATGCAAACAGGATACGTCTTTAGGCAAAGGGAAGGTGGAAATCTAGCTTGGAGTCTGGGAAGTCCATCCTAGAGGGCGGAGGTGGATACCAACGGTACCCAGCATAAATGACCCTTGAAATCTGTCCGGCCTGAATTTGCTTTTTGTTAAACTTAGGAGAGAATTTCTGGAGAAAAAAGAAAAATCCAAGAATCCTGGCTCTTGCTTAGGTTGTTTGGAAGCTGATGATGAAGGAAAATAAACAAAATGATTTTTCTCTTCAATAAAGACCCATAGTAGCCACCTACTATACTTGACACTTCCCTTCTAATACAACAAAATTATTTTCAGCCACAATTATGAAATGAAACAAATCATAGTAATGGACAGAAAAGATGTGCAGACTTGCAGTCCAAGCTTTCTTTTATTGACTTTATGTATAATCATGCTATTAAAGATAAAAAATATTACTGTATTAAAATGGAAAAAAGTAATGAATTAAAACTTCTATTAATGTTTTTTGAAAAAAGGGTGAGAATCCTTATATTGATATTCTTTTGTAGGAATATATACAGTTTTTCTTTTTAAAGCTTCTGCAAATTTGTCTATTATTTCAACAGAGTTGATCTTCACGTATGAGGTTCAGTGGATGGCACAGCCCTAGGGTGGGGAACCTGTGGCCTTGGGGCCACATGTGGCCTTCTGGATCCTTGAATTTGGCCTTTTGACTGAATCCAAATTTTACACAACAAATCCTTTCATAGAAAGGGGTGTAGCAGAGAAAGATGAAGCTTTTCCCACCTCTTCTGGTGCTTAGAAAAGAACAATCTTGAAATCAGAAGGCTGCAGGTCTTTTTGTCTGTCTTTGCCCATGTTTGGTCAAAGAGCACTTATTAATTTTAATTTTAAAACGTTTATTTCACACACAGCAACAGAGACACAAACAGTTGGGAAAAGTCTTAGACAGCTAAATTTGACAGGGATCCACAAAAGTTGCATTTCACCACAAATTTCAGAAATCACAACACTGCCAAATCTTTGTTTATTCAGGATGGATTTTAGTGGCTTTCAAATGTTTTTTTCAGTTGGAAAAAAATGAAACACAAACACTCCAAGTGGTCACACTGAATGATACAATGGAATTAAATTCTCTTTCTTGATCTTTCCAACCACTTTATCTATTTTGTAGCTCCTGTTTAAACACAGAAATGTTGTCCCACAGGGGTTTGAAATAGGAACTGTGACCAAAGCAAGCTCAAACCATTAGGAAGTTACTCTCAAAACCAACACGTGCAGTTGAGTCCCTATGTGTTCAGGGACTACTATAATAAATTCTCAGAATTTACTTTCATGTAGCATATGATGTTTATTAAAGGATAAATAGGAAAACCATGGCAATTTAAAGCTTATATATATTATTGAAACTGAACAGGGTAACCGCACCAATTGTTTAGAACTTAGATCTATGAAAGTTGTTTTTTCTTTTTAACAGAGAAGAATTTATCGTTGACATTCTTTAGTATTGCCAGTGCATGGTGATGCTAAAAAGGAGACCAACTGCTAGGTACTGTAGTTTTATTGTTGTTTTTTATTTCCTGCACTTGGGAGGATCACAGCCCCTGCCTGGCCCTTGGTAATCTCTACTTAAAGGATTGCTGTGGCTTCAGATGTTTTGAGCTATTTCTAGTTTATTTCATGACTCTCTTCTCCCCACCCCCTCCAACTTTTGTCAAATGAAGGTTCTTTGAAGACAAAGTCTGGGCCAGGATTAGGATTCCTTACAAATGCTGCCTGATGAGGACTTACCCTGAGTATATGAGCCCACTGCCCACCACCATGAAAATAGGAGCTCTGCATCGCCCACCAGAGGGGGTGAATTTGTCTCTGTCATTAGCATGCTCACTCCCAGTCCCCAGGGATGCCTATGACCCTGGTAAAGAGCCAGGGTCAACGGTCTGCATCAAGATTGCATCTTTTTCTAATTTGGGTTCTTCATCAGGGTGTTCTCGGCTAGCTTCCCCCTGCTACCTGAGGCAGAAATGGTGCCAACCTAACCCTTGGGGCGATACCAGCTAGCTGTTTTTACCAGCTGAGCTTATCTCCCTCCCCCAGTTGCATTTTCTTCTTTTCTTCTAAAATAGCTGCTTAACAGCATCATGTATCAGGAGACAATCTTGATCAGCTAATCCCATTAGGAGACGGTCCCTTTGCTGGACAATCTCATCAGAAATTCCCCTGGAGGAAATATTAGTATTAAATTTGGTTGAGGGAGTCCTAATTATACACAAATACAGCCTCTCTAAGATATATCCCTTGTAATGAGACCAAAAAGACCCACACATTCATCCTTATCTTGCTAGTGCTCAATTCTTAGAGGTTTTTTTTTTTAGCATAGAAACAATAAATACAGCAAGTGTATTCCATTCAGTTTTCAGTGTGAGACAAAATATGTACTGAAATTAGGAGCATTGGGAGCCTCTGAGACTAATAAGTTCACAAGACATCTGGAGGAGAGGCAAAGAAAATGTTTTTTTCAGGATTTTAGGGAGAAACAAATGGGACTTGGGGAGTAGGAGGTAGGTGACGGAAAGTGCTTTGTCTCACATGAAAGATGAAACATGATTAGGACAGGAGGTTCCCCAGGAACCCGGAGTAATGCAAACCAAAGCCTATTAGGCATCTCATACCTCATGTGTGAGGGTTCGTTTGCCAGTCCTGGGCCTGTTTACTCAGGTCCATTCTTTGTCATTCTACTACTCTGCTCAAGCGGGAGGAGGAATGACCCTGGCAGGACGCATTTCTCAGGTTCCTGCATCAACCATCTGGGTTGGGCCAGCGGGGTGCGGGTGGGACGCTGGAGGACAGAAGGTAGAATAATCGGGGGACTCCTCCTCCACCACTATCCCTACCTACTGCCTGGGGCAATGTCTCTCTGGCAGCAGGTCTGTCTCCTCTGTGGCTTCAGGCATGCAGTGGTTCTAGCTTATGCAGGTGGCCTCGGACCCCAGACCCTGGGCTGAGATATGGCCACCCCTTCTCTCTCTTTAACCTCAGGGCAGCAATGGCTTCCTGCAGCTGCTAATCTCTGGCCTGCCTCACTGTCTCCTGTTGGCATCTCAGCTCTTGTCTCCGTTGGGTAACCAATTCCCTGCTTTAAATGTCCGCTGTTTCCAGTGGAGACACGTTTCTGGTTTTCTGGTAGGATCATGAAGGCTACAGCCTGGTGAGAACCATACATGAGGCAGATGTTCAGTTTATTCTTCACCTCCAGATAGATGTTCCTGTCCTCCTCATTCTCCTCTTTGGATTCTGTCAAGGACCAGAATTAAATGGTTCTAGACTTTGATCTCTGCTAATCTGTGCACCACTGGAAAAGAATGTTCATGTTTATGAAGTTAATTGATTGGATGGGTTTTGGGGGCTCAGTAAATGAGCTGAATGTTGGAGGCTTAGCATTGGGAATAGGTAGGGCGCCTGGCAGCTCCCTGGGAGGCATAGGAATGCTTCCGCTACCCCTGCCATGGCTGACTTCTGACCTGATCTTCCGTCCCAGAGACCTCCAAGATTCAGGGTCCTGGCAGAGAGAATCCTTGTGGCTAAGCTGAAGTGACATGGCCCCCTCTGTCTGTACCAGTGGATATGGTTGTGGGAAGAAGGAGCTTTGTGCTACAGCTTCTGTAATGGGCATGAGTCTCTGTATTAACCATCCCACTAGGATCACATAGGAAGGGAAAGAGGTGACTGTCCAGAGGGAGTCAGGCCACTGTTGAGAAGGGACATGGGCGCTGGGCAGCTGCAGTGGGGCAAGTATTCACCACGTGCTCAATGAAGGACGGTTCCTTGATAGTTATTATTCTGGTCTCTCCCAGGAGGGTCTGATAGTAACTACTGTTGATTGACACTTGGGTAAGAGCATCATCTCATTTAAGTCAGTTTATAGATGAGCTGACTCATCTGTGGCCCAAGGAGCTGAAGTCAATGCCAAAGGCCACACAGCTGGAACAGTAGCACAGCTGGGTTTTGACACAGGTGGGTCGGACCACAAGGCCTGGATGGTAACCACTGTGCCACGAAGTCTCCTTCCACAGAAGCTGGTTATGGTCACTGCTCGCCCTGCCCAGATATCCCATTTTACACCTGGGTTGACCCAGGTTCTGAGAGAGTCACTTGCTCAAGGGCACACGTGGTAAGAAATAGTGTCAGGAGCTGTATCCCAGGTCTTTGTAGTTCCAAAGACTTTCCTTCGTTCTCTCATTCCCCAGGGTGTTTTCCTGCTAGGCTTGTGAGACATTCTGTGAAAAAGAGATAAACAGAAAAATCTTGTGGTTGCATCACCTGGGAAAAGTTATGTAAGATGATCTCCCTCCAGGGACTCACAGCATATAGTGTATTAGAGGCTCTGAAAAGCCCCAAAATAATAAACCCTGTTGAGCTTTGTTTAACTTGGAATTTACTAACATAATTTGACCTTGGAACACATGATACCCATTAATGTCTCTTCTGATGAACATCATTTAGGATGATTTTACTGTACCGACACTGTCCTATCTAGGTAAACTGATGAGCGTGAACACGTTCATGGCTGGAGATGATCAGCATAGGGGCCGTGGCTGCTTTGAGGGATGGGGAAATACCCTGGTAATTCAGGGTGCTGGGCCACACTGGTAGGGGGGGGTCTATGTCATGCAGATTCAGAATTTGCAGGTCCTCTTCAGACCTGCCTGCATCACCAGACATAGCTTATTTCTACAAGTGACTTTCTCTTTCCTCTATTCCTCAAATGCAGGCACAGCACCTTGGTGTGCCATCTCATAAAAATGTTAAGATGCATTTAAATCGATTTTTGGGACTGTTATGACACCAGTTAAGGTAACTAGAGGTCTCTTAGGTATTTCAAAACTACATTTGGAGTCAATACTGGTTTCAATGTCTGGTTAATGGATTATTGTACTCTGGACTTAGATGCAAACTAGTGATGTCATCTAGTCTTTCTTTCCACACAAAGGTATAGAAAAGAGGATTCTCTAATTTGATTGAAGCATTCCCAATTAAAAAAGCAATCCTGCCTCAAATCTTTTATACCTGACCTCATTTTAAATATAACACAGAGATCTTTCCAAATGGAATTTGCTAGCTTGCACATGTGCAGTTGTGTGTGTTAATGGTGGTGGCGGTGGCTGTCATTTAGTAATATCCTCATTAGAGAGTTAAAGAATAAGGTCTCTGCAGAATTACCGTGACTGTGTTTGAACTGCTAGCCATCTTCCCATGATACATTGCAGCTGGCATCTTCCTGCTGTAAAGCTGTGATGCTATAAATCTGGAAAGAGACAGGCAAATTACAAATTAGGCATATTGTGCTATTAGCTGTGGATATCGTGGTAAATTCTGCACATAAAAGTTTCCCTGCAATGGTTCTATCTTTATGAATTTGTACATACTCCATATATATCTTTCAAAATGAAGACCAATGAATAATGGTTTGGCCAAGCAATAAATACATAATGAAGCGTCACCTTTGAGCTTTCTTGCTTTCTATGAGGTCAAAGTTGGGGTGGGTTATCAATCATGATTTATGCCTGTAAGTCTCTGGTATTTTTTTAAAACAGATTTTTCCCCCATTGGTTTGATTTTGAGTTGTTTATTCATCAACCTGCAATACTTCTTCAGTGTTAGGTATGTTTGTTTAATGTTGGATACAATTTGATTTTTAAGACTTGGCTTTGTTTTTCAACCTCAATGCATTATCTTTGTTTTTAATCTATTGCATTATAATAACATTAATGTGGAGACTTATAAATAAAAACCTAATATAAATACATATACATACAATATGCATTTATATTTATATTGAAATATATATATTATGTGATCAATTGCTGTCCAAATAATAGTTTTTAAAATAGAATTTTCAGATGTTTTCTTTACCTAATGCCTATTTCATTATGTTTGTCTTCAAAAACTCAAATTTCTGTATGCTCATAGGAACTATGGCAACTCAAAAACATGAGATGTTTCACATACAATTAAAATGAATTTGAAAATACTGCTTGACTTGATGGTATGGTAGAGGCATTTGATGAGAAAGAACTTGTAAAAATGGAATTTCTTCATAAGATAATTGGTTAGGAGTAAGAGAGAACCTGAACTGGCTTTGCAGCCCCTGAGTGGCAACCTGGTCCTCTCAAACTGGAGACACAGCAAACAAATGCCTTTTTATCCTAGTGGTTGGTCTTAAATTTTAGGGTTGACGGATGCATGAAACTCCGTAGCACGTATAGCCTCTAAACTCTATGCTATTTGATGTTAAAATACATCAATCGACTTTTTAACATAACTTGATGCTATAATTGGATGCTGGCAAGAGCTTATTTCATACATTACTTCTGTTAATTTGTTTTTATGCCCCAGTCAAAGTTCCATGCCACTTAGTACCTTGTAGGGAAGAAAGAGTTGGCATCATACTTAAGAAAAACCCTGGGGTGCCTCATGTACAGGGTAAAATACCTCCTTCCTCCTCTTCATACCTTGAGAGTTAGTTCTCTTAACTATGAAATTGTTGAAACAGCATAGAATATTTTAGCTAAACCAGCATCACCTCATTAAGCATCCTTAGCAAGGGCTGTATGTGGCCGTGTGGCCACTCTAGTGAATATAGTCTCAGCACTAAAAAACATTTATTGCCACCATTAAAAAAAAAGAACTTTTAAAATGAGTTTGAAAGAAAGCCATTACCTCCTTAACTACCAAATAAACTCAGTGGTCTATGTAGATTATGATGAAATATCTCTGGTGCTTCAATCTTATTCTCTTTGTTCCATAAGCTGTAATTCATGCTGCGCTTTTGCTGACAACTGGTAACCGTTCTTGTCCCTCCCCGTTCGCTTTGGCCTGCCTTCCCCCACTTATGGTTTTTGCTTTGTTTGCTTTATGCTCTTGTTCTCATCTTGGAATAGACTGATTTATTCCTTCTTTTTTTCTTTTTGAGACAGGGTCTCATGCTGTCGCCCAGGCTAGAGTGCAGTGGTGTTATCATAGCTCACTGCAACCTCAAACTCCTGGGCTCAAGTGATCCTCCTGCCTCAGCCTCCCAAGTAGCTGGGACTACAGGCACATGCCACAATGTCTGGCTAATTTTTCTATTTCTTGTAGAAATGGGGGCTCACTGTGTTTCCCAGGCTGCTCGTGAACTTCTGGGCTCAAGCGATCCTCCCACCTTGGCCTCCCAAAGCGCTAGGATTACAGGTGTGAGCCACCACACCTGGCCCTTATTTTCTTTTTAAGTCTGTGTGTGTGTGTAGTTTAAGGCATAGGAACTTTAAATAAAACTTGGTTGCTTTTGGGGTGGGAACCTGCTATTAGAATATGTGTTACTTGTAGATTTCTGTTAGCTTTTTTTTTTTTTTTTTTTTTGGCAAATACTGCAATTCACTGATATGCATAGATTGTAACATATTTAGGAAAGCTTAAGCTAATGGATTTAGATAGATAATCAGGAATAGAGAAGTATCCAGTTTCCCTACCGTCAAACTGGCCAGTGTCTAAAAATTCAGTTTCTAGAAAGCTCCGAGAATCCTAACAAGACATTTGCAACATTTCTTCATTTCAAGAGGGCAGATCACAAAGGCTTTTTCCTCCACCTATTTCTCCTGCCTACTTTGTAGCACACTTTGAAAGTGGACCTGCTCTGTCTTTAAATGCAACGATAGGAATGGGGTCTGGAAAGTCTTTTTAGGAGTAATGTAATCACGTGTGGCTCAACTATGGTACCAGTCAGCCATTGTCTTGGCTTTAGTCCTGATATTTTCCCAATAATATCAAAAGTGCTTTGGGCAAAAATTAGCTAAGTCTCCCTTTTCAGCTGGGTCATAGTTTTAAAACTCATTGCAAATCATTGGTACCATTTTATGGCTGGAGGTTTCCTGAAATTAAGCTCAGGCATTCCAGTGAAAAGCAGTTCAGCAAAGCCAGCATCAAAGTGTGTGAATGTTTGTGTTTATTTTCAGCTAATAATCTTTCTCTCGGGGTGAAGGCCCCAAACTATCTGCTTCATTTGAATCCCTACCCATCACGCCGGGGCTGGCAAGCAGGCCAGGGACAAGAATACTTCACAGCTGCAGAGTGGCAGCTGCGGACAGGGAACAAATTGGGGGCGCTGGTTCGAATTCCTCCTCCCCTCTGTCTTAGATGTCTCCAAAGCTACCCTACAAACATCACTTTTCTCATCTCGGAAGTCAGGATAAGGCCAGCGTTGTGAAACCAAACAAAACAACAGAGATGAAAATACTAAATGATAACATCCATTTGTTAAGATTGTTATTTGGCTTGATTTGTGGCAGGGCTGGCTTCCTGGGCACGTGTCTTACGCGGTTACCTAGGGCCGGTGCTCAGGGGCACCTTGTGCTTGGTTTAATGCTCTGCTGTTGCCATCTTGAAATTCTGAATTTTTGAATAAGGAGTTTTACATTTTCATCTTGCACTGGGCCCCCCGAATCACGTAGCCAATCTTGACTGCGGGCCCACAGTTGGCTTGCACAGATGTTTTTGCTCACTCAGCAAGTGTTACTAGTCCAGGGTAGATGTTCTTGCCATGGATGCTCTCACCTGCAAGATAGAGGCAGATGGACTGAGAAACCAATGACCCTGAAGCCTTAGGGCCCTTTCCCTACGGTTTTGGGAGGAGCCCTAGAAATGTAAAAATTATATTTATGCAAAATTGTATGGCTTTTGCTCTACCTCTGGATCTACCTCTGCTGTTAGGGAGTACTTTTTAAAAAATTTTATTGGGATGTATTTGGTTGTCAAAATACATCTAGTGGGGGCGATGCTGGCCCTTGGTGAGCAGGGATAAGGGACGCTGGACTTCCACAGCACACCTGACAGTCCCGCATGTTAGAGAATTTTCCTGCATCCCCCCATTATGTCCCACATGACATTCTTGTAGGTGGAAACAGAAGCCAGGAACTTAATGCCATTTTTTGTATAAGTACGATATACTTTTCGTATGGTTTTACTATACACAGAATCATCTAGGGGTGCAAGTGCAGTAGCATTAGAGGGAAGGTTATAGTTTCCTCTGGAACTTACTCAAGAACGCTTCACTCGTTTTGAAATTTTGTTACTGAAGGCAACACTGCTAGTGGCATTGCACCCCTGCTGAAACACCCTGTGGCATTCAGGGTAGTCTGATGCACTAATATACACAAGTGTACTTATTTTCCCCTCATTTTCAACATGGCAAGTGCAAACCCACCCATTATAAGTAGGTGCCAGCACTGACATTTTGTTCTATGGTCTAGCCTAGCACACAGATCAGCAAACTAGGGCCCGTGGCCCAGATTCATCCTGTGACCTGTTTTTGTACAGCCCACAAGCTAAGAATGGGCCTGATGTTTTTAAAGGGTTATAATAAAACATATGCAACAGAAACATATGTGGCCCATGAAGCCTAAAATATTTACCTTCTGGTCCTTTACAGGAAAACTTTGTTGACTCCTGGTCTACCATAATAAAGCTAGAGCATTTATATATCAAAATACGTAGTTCATTAAAGTATTTTCTTTTTTATTTCTCCTATATATTATCGTAAGGGCAATATATGGAGTTGAGCGATTTATCTGTCAGTTGGACATTTACTACTTTCTTCCACAATAGTAAAAGGGGTGTCGAACATTTGTTCTGTTGAGGCCAATGGACTCAGAGCCACTCCTGGCTGAAGGTTCACAGGATTCCACCTTCTTCTCCATGGTAGCTGGTGTGTCTTCTTCCCTCTCCCCTTCCCTTTATTCACGATTGCCTGGGGGAATCTCTCTGTCCCTCCTCCTCCTTCCTCATCTCAAGGCCCATGGAAGGCAGAGCCAACAATGGCAAAGCTGGTGGCTACATTCAGTAAATTCCCATCCCCCCCACTGTGGACACCAGCCTCATCCTCACTGGGCCCCACTGAGGCCAGACCCCGAGCCTGCTTTCTGGCCCAGAGCTCCCTTCCTGATCGCCTGCCTGCCTTTCCAGTCTCATTTTTTATGTGTCCACCCCCTACTCCCCCGACTTTGTCCTCTCCTTATTTCAGTTTCCCAAAGTTGCCACGTCTAGGTTTCCTTTGGACTTGGTGCCTGTCCCTCCACCCTTCTCTTCTCCTGGCGCCTGCCGGTTGGCCTTCCCTCCTCCGCCTGCCTTCCCTGGCGCTGCCTCCCGGGCTCGGCCTAGGCTGCTGAGAGCGGTTCTCCCTCATGCACCTCTGTCCCTGCAGAGCCCGCTGCCAGAGCTGGTGCACGGGGGCGGCTCAATCTCTGTGTGTGTGCGATGAGCTCACCCTTCCAAATCTGGGATTTTTTTCCCCCATGGGAGGCGTATGTGAAAAAGGAGAAATTAGACGTGACATTTTAGTAACATGTTTCCCTGTTTTTCTGAGAAACAAGACCTTTTAGAAACTCATGTGTGAGCTTGAGAGGCAGAGTGGTTTTTTCCAGAAGGGTTAAGACTTCCAGACATTCCATTTGGAAAGGTGAGAAACCATGGTCAAGAATCACTGCAAAGCCTGAGGTTGGGGCTGGGGGGTGAAGGAACACTGGGGTCACCACTTTGGGGGGTGGGTGGCTCCGTGGAGCTTAACCATATGGCACCTTCTCTCTAACAACGGCCTCCCAACTCGGCAACTGTGATTTTACCACGTGACACATCACGCACATCTGAGGAGACCCATGAGAATGTCGGGCCACAAAGGCTTTTCCTCTGCCTCAGACACTATCAGTATACTAGTGACTAAGTTATTATAATATCCTCATCAGTTCACTTTTGAGTTTTTGTAACTTGCTAACTGCAGGGCTAAACCGGCCACTCTGGTAAAAAATCAAAACAGAATAAACCAACAAAACTCTCTCGTTGGAAGAACACATTGCCCCAAAGGAAGCAAAAAGCTCTCTTCTGCGTGATCCTCAAAATTCCCTTATGTAACTTACTTTGGTGCCACTGGAGCGAGCACCCCTTCTGCCTTACTGACATTAAGACGCTTGATAGTAAGTGACAGAAGCTCAAGACAAACTTTCATAAAACCGAACTTATGGGCTCCCATAACTTCCGGCTCATCTGAACGCAGTTGCTCAAGGGATCGTATCAAGGGCCTCCCTCTTCACCTCTTGGCTCTGGGTGGCCTTCCTTCGCCAGCTGGCTCTCCTACGGGGTGGCAAGGCTAGCTTTGGTGTGGGGGGAAATGTTCCTTCCTCTCCCCACTCTTCCCTTCCCTTCTGTAGAGGCAGGGAACTTTTATTCCTCCCTCTCGTTCTTCGCAAGGGAGGAGAAGAAACATTTGATGCTATTTGGAAGAAGGAACTAGGCATGTGCAGCTCAGTGGCCTTCTCTTTTTGGAATGAACTGTCCTCAGGATACTCATGTTATTGGTTGTTCATGAGGTGAGGTTTTTAGGGCAAGATCTGCCCCTACAAGGCAGATGCCTACAGTTTTGCAGGGTGAAGTTAGGGAGTACGATTTTGACTTTACGTCAGGCTTCGTTCTCCAGTAATAAAGATCTTACTGATATCATTTATCTCCACCATCCCGACTCCTATGTCAATCTTTCTGAGATTTATTTATAAGAGTGGGGAAAGGGTGGTGTTTCAATACCAACCTCCAAACTCTATCTCTTCACGACCGCGATTCATGGTTTTCATTTTAACCAGTTTAGCAATCTCAAAAGAAAAGTTTCCTTTCTCTGTCCTGTGCTAGCAAAAGTCTCCATCCGACCCTCACTGGTTAGGCCTGAGTCTTGTGCCTGTCCTTGAACCAGTCTCTGTGACTGACTGTGTCTGAGGGTCAGCCGCACTGGGACCTCACAGACGTGAGTGGAAGATGGGCGGGTCTCTTAAGGCAGTGCTTCTACACCGTAACGTACACCCAAGTCACCTGGGGACCCTTAAAAATGCGGATTCTGATTCAGTAGGCCCCTGGGGTGGGGCCTGAGATGGTGCATTCCTGCCACGCTCCCAGGTGCTGCTGCTGGTCTGTGGGCCACCCTGTTAGTAAAAAGGTCCCGGTGGACATTGTAGTGCAGTTACCATAAGGTGCAGTGAAGGTGGGGAAGGGGAAAGACACAGAGGGCCACTGTGCTGCCTTTCCGTCAACCCCATTTTTCACCTCTTCTGCTCAATGAACACAAGTCCTAAATTCTCTGGGAAACTTTCCTCAATAACTACAATCCATAGTAATCTGTCCCCTCATCGAACTCCTTACCATTGACTGTATGAAATCAATCACATTGGTTATGGTAGTGAGACATCCAGGCATGAAAGAATATTTGAGGCCAAATACATTCCTATAAAGCCAAAATAAAAGAAGAAACATCATTTCTCATGTTGGAGGACTATTCTGAAGAGCTATTACTAGCAGGCCATCCATTTCGTAGGTGGATTAGGGGTTAAACGGGCTTCTGGCCCACCAAGATAACTTGCTTTGTCAGAGAAAATTGGTTCTGTATTCCAGACTGATAATTTATAAAAACGGTCATCTGGAACAAAAACTGCTTGGTTGAGCAAGTTTTTCTTTGCTTTGGAATGAGCGAGAAATCCATTTATCATTTGATAGTAATATATGTCAATGTCTTTCTGCAGTTGATGAGGTTGTTCTGGTAATCTAATGCCATATAGCAAACCGTCCCCTGAAATTTAGTTGGTTCTTGAGCATGCAAGCTTGGGAGGGGTTGGCGGTCAGAACTTATCCCTGTTCCACTTGGCATTGGTTGGGGTAGATCGAAGACTGGAATCACCTGAAGGCTCACCCATATGTTTGGTGCCCAAGAGACTCAAACAACTGGAGGCCGGAACAGCTGGGGCTTTGGAGCATCTCTCTCTGTCTATGTCTAATCTCTACATGTGATTTCTCTAGCATGGGGGCTTCCTAAATGTCAGCTCAGGCCTCCCAAGGCACATGTTTTGAGAGAGAGGGAGAGAAGGAAGAAGAGGAGACAGAGGAGGAGGAAAAAGAGAGAGAGAAGAGGGCAAGCACCAAGCTGAATCCACATCACCTTTCATGAGCTAACCTTGGAAATTAGACAGCACCATTTCCACTGAATTCGAATCAGTCAGTGCAGTTATAAAGACCCACATAGTTTCAAGGGGGCAGAATGTGGACTCCTAATGTGGATGAGTGTCAATATCACATTGTAAGAAGAATCTGAGGATTGGGGTGGGTGGGTGTGTGTGGGTGGGTGTGTGTGTGTGTGTGTGTGTGTGTGTGAGGCCATCTTTGAGAAAATACAAACTGCCATAGGCACTACAGGTGACATTTATAGTCTTAAAAATATATACCTTTCTGATTTTTTTCAATGAGAATATATTTCTTTCATAACCAGGAAAATTCTCACTCATATACAGGAGCTAAAAATAAGTGGATCTCATGAAAATAGAGATTAGATTGGTGGTTACCAGGGATGGGGGAAGGGGATGGGGAGGGGAAGAGGAAGGAGGAAAAAAAAGAATATAAATGTATTTATTAACACTGATCTGTACACTTAAAAATGATAAACTAATATATGTATATTTTTATCTCAGTAAAAAATTAAATAGAACCAGAAAAAAAATTACAATACAGAGACTTTGGTAAAAAAAAAAAAAACAAACACACTTGGTATAGGGTCCTAGAACCAAAGCCTTGGCCAGTATATAGCATGTTTCTTTGCCCTAATCTCCCAGCCACTCTGACCACTGATGATGACTGAATCCAGCCCTTTCAACACAGAACAAGGCATTGGTAACTGGACTGGCCAGATCACTAACGCATTGATTTCTTCACAATTCTTAATATTTCAAGCCAGCACCAAGTGAAAGGCTCAGGATTTTCTAAGTCAAAGAAATCGAGCAAGCTTCCTGAAACAAGCGCCCGTCCTTCCTGTTCAGCGGGGCTGTGTAATTGTAAAGACCAGCGCTGGGCCCCGGCGACAGTATCCTAGCTCCAGGGCATGGTGGCAGATGCAGTACGGCGTCTAATCAGCTCCCGCTCCCCGTCCAGCCTGGCCACATAAGGAGAGCCATAATAACGCTTCAAGAATGAAAACATCCATCAAAGGCTGACAAACCTCTGACATAGATTTTCTTTATGTTACTAAAGGAGCTAGTTAAATGTGATGGAGTTGCTAATAAAAATTCTTTGGTGGTCCTAATGAAACAGCTTTCTCTGCCCCGTTCTCCTTCCTTGTCAGGAGGGCAGGGAATCTGCGTTAGAATTTTGGGGTGGCTAACACCCCAAAATTCCTGTAGTCCGAGGAAACAAAAGGCAACCAGAGTGACACAATTCAACTCGGTTATCTCTTGGAATTGGAGATGACACAGCGGTGAATTGTTTTAATGGTGGTCTTTGCTGGCTTTGTCATTTTAGTCAAAGAGCAGATGCCCTGGAGCGAGCAGGAGATGAGAAAGCCGTGGATCCACTTTTCCCTCCGTGAGTCTAATATGTTGCTTTTTTTTCTTTTCATAAAACATGGTCCCTTAAGGCAAGTGAGCTATTTCTTCTGGGGCCGGGTAGAAGACAGAGTGATGTGTTCCATGCGGGAGGAAAAACTGGTGCGGAGGAATTAATGAGTGAGACACTTCAATAGCAATGTGGTGCCCCGGTCATCCTTAGGTTGTGTCCCCCTCCCGTCCCACAAGCACTGACCACAGTATGTTTGGGGTGATCAGACATTGAGCACACTGGTGACTTCCTGTTTTCCAGTGTCCACTGTGTAGAACCCTTGGTTCTGGTGGCTCCTTGCTTCCCTGCCCACGCGAGGAGGAGGTGGAGCTCTTTGGCCAAGCGAGGAGCGTCTTCCTTTGCTCTACATAGCCGTCCCTTCTGAGATCCGGCCACCTCCCAGGGCATGGGCAAAGGAGCAGGTTCTGTGTTGCAACCATTCCCAGGCCTGTAAGGTGCCTGTCCCCTTCCAAGTCTGGGAGAATTCCTCCTCCTTTCTCTCCTTTCTTCATAATGACATCTTCATCTTTCTTCTTTTTCCTTGGCTCTTCTAGGCTTATGGCTTTTGTGGACTTGGGCTTTTATAAAGCGCAGGGAAGGTGGTGACATCAGCCTGCTTCTGCTTTCCCGACTTACTCCACTGATTCTGGTACATCGAGGCCTGGGGCGATGAAGGCATTCAGACAAAATCACAGTGTTAGAGGCTAGTTTAGGTCTAGGTTCTGCCCCCTAAAGCCCAGCCTGTCCGAATACCTCTCCATCAGTGGGCACCGACTCTACTCGTCATGTAGGGATGTGCTTCTGAATGTTTGCTCTCCACACAGCTCTGGCTTCTTGTAGAGTCAGATCTCCTGGGAAGTCTGGCTTTCATGTTGCCACGGGTGTGTGACCTTGGCCAAGTCACTTGACTTCCCTTGATCTTGAATTACCACAATCTAACACACTGGCTTGGTCAACCTCGCTGGATGGTTAGGATTAGATGAAAATATTGGAAGCCTTTAATGAGTTCTGAACACCACACAGATAACATATAAACTCTCATAGTTGCTATGCTCTGCCTTTATTTCCTTTGAACCCTGAATGATTATATTCTTCATGGTTTCCAGTCCTAAAAGTCTTCACAAACAGAGTCATGATGTCACAGTGTGGGCACTGGAGTCATTTATTTGCTTATTAGTTTTTTTGTGAGCTGGGACTATTTTTTCCTTCACTGGAATTTGACTTCTACATAAGAAGCTTGAGGTGTCATCACGTTGACAGGAGTCACTGAACAATTAATCTGTGTCATTAATAGTTTGTTGCTGACCTCATTGCTTTGCTCATGTGTGGCCCTGGGCATCTCAATTAACCATTGTTCCTCCCTAGTCTATTGTGAAAGGGTTTGACTGTGCTCTATGGCGGTTCTATCCTGGAGGAAGAAGTTCTTATTGAAGATAAAAAGCTCCTCTCGGATCTGCTTTGCAAACACAGTGGGTTCTCTTGCTTAAGATCTGTAGGTCTTACGTGCCAGGTAAAGTAGAAAGCTGCTTTTGTAGCTCTCTGTTATCATCTGCATCATGGAAAGCATTGTTTATGTAACTGACTGCTTTCCTTACCAAATGGAGTTGCCAGAGGTCAGGGCCCACCCCGCACCCACTCTTCTTTATGCTATTCTCAATGCCACCTAGCAAGATATCATATTGTAATTACCAGATAAAGCTTGTTTGAATTGAATTTTACAACTGATTTGCCTTCACCGGACAAAATGGCTGGTGGACTTGCGATGAGCTGTGGGTATTCACATAGCAAGTTTATTTTGCAGATAATTCAGTTGTTTGACTAACAAGGGTGAGTACAAGGGACTCATCCTATGCCATGCACAATTATACCAACTGGTCTGCTTACGTAGGTGAAATCATGGCATTGACGGGTCCAAATGTCTTACTACTGCAGCGGCCAAAATCTAAGGTCATGAAATCAGAATGTGTGTGTGTTGGGTATGAGGGGAGTGTTTAAAAATACAGGTTTCTAGACTCTACCCACAAAGATCAGTGTTCAGTGGGTTTGAGGTGAGGCCAAGGAATCTGCATATTTAACAAACAATGCCAGGTGTTTAGATGAAGGGAGTCCTTAGGATGCAGTTTGCAAAACGCTGATATTTCCACCTAATTCATTAACAAAAGAAAACTGAACATTAGAGTTGGCGGCATTGAGATTTCTGCAGAAATATTAAAAGATTACATGACTCATAATTTCAAATAAGGGTCAAAAGCTTAGAATTCAACTTGGGCAAAGGGCACATGTTGTCCAGGTGAATCCAAATATGGAAGATAATGTTCCAGTTATCTGTCGCTGCATAGCAAACTACCCAGTTCGTAGCTTAAAGTAATCATTCATTTTGCTTTTGATTTTGTGGGTCAGGAATTTCAGAAGGGCTTGGTGGGGCAGTTTGAATCTGGCCTTCAGGCCATCAGCTGGGCCTATGGGACTGGATGATCCATCTCCAAGATGGCCTTTTCAGTCACATGCCTGGTGCCACAGAGCTTCTTGGCATCTATCTACCTATCTATCCATCCATCCATCCATCTTCCAAGGCCTTGCTCAGCTTCTCAGAGCAAGATGGTGTCAGGCTAATGGTGTTTTTGGCATGGTGGCTGACTTTCAAGAAGCAGGAAATAGAAGCTGCCAGGCCAGTTAAAGGCAGTTAAAGACAACGTGTATAACCGGCAGAATGTCACTTCTGCTATATTACATTGGCCAAAGCAGTCATGGAGCCTGCTCGGATTCAAGGGGGTATAGAAATAGACTTTACCACTTGATGGGGTGTTGTAAGTTCTCACCTCAAAAAGAGCACGCGGGATGGGGGCTGCTGTGGAAGCCATCTCTGGAAATACAATCTGCCACATGTAACTCATCCAAGATTGGGCAAAGAAGCAGTCCCTTGGGGGCACATATGCCTAGGTAGGAGAGTCATGTTATATGGATAATTTAGGAACAAATGCATTTATTTATTGGTAATGGAAATGTGGGTGGTGCAATATTATAGCATTTCCATATTTACAGAATGTTTCTTTTGTTTCTGTGGATATTTTCTTGGCATTTTTTAAAGAAGCGAACTCATATGACATGCACATGTTTACATTTGTTCCCTTTGTCCTACATGCCTTCTCGGTGAGTGAGTCTCCATGCAGCCTGTACCTCCAATTTATGGCATGGCCTTGGAATGTTTTGGTGTATTCGTGGGTCAGTTTCAGATTTACGTATCCTCTGATTTTCTTGAGTTTTAAAAAATTCATACATGCATGTTTTAGCTCTGCTGTGGTATTTCCTCTTTTCCCATAATACTTAAAAATCCAGTTTTGTTGCCCCATCAGATGTGGTTCTTCGATTTCAATTTCTGCTTTTTCACTTTTTTGCAATTGGTACTATCATATCAGTGACACTAACTAGTGGTTTTATTATACTACAGCGTAAAAGAATTGCATTTCCTCTACATTTAAATTTAAATGTCTTATCCACATTCAGGCCGTTGCATACATTTCACTGAAATGCCCTGAACTTGTTAGTTGATCCACAAATAGCTCCTCTATATATTTATGGTAATACTTTATGCTGAACAACAATTTCACACTTAGAACTGTCCCTGTTGGTTTGTCTGTTTTAAATGTCATCTGCTCATATTTATAAATGTGGAATGAGCTTACTTAAATTGGATTTCTTGGGTCCGAGACACTTCTGATTTTCCTAATGACCAAATATCCAAAAAGCAGAACAGATTAAGAAGAAAAAAGAACTCTCAGGCATACACAATTTCCAAGCAGTCAGGGTTTGTTTAAAGCCGCTTTGTTTGGCAGGAATGGTTAATAAAAGAAACATTTCCCCAAAGAATGGTTGTGGTCTTTAATTAAACTCTTTTCCCATAGGTTTGTAATATAGCGTTGAACAATATTTGGTCAGTTTCTCTGCCTGGCTTTCTCAGTCACATGCCGGACTTTATTGGATCCCGGGTCCTGAGGGAACATTAGGAGCGGAGAGAGGCAGGCCGCATCAAATGTGAAGTTAATTGTGTTTAAGCTTTGTTGGAACCCAGCCTCCACTGCGCTTTGCTGAGAGCCAAGCCAAACATGCAGACGCCCCGGCTGTCTGGCTGGCTCCATGGCAGAGCGTTTACCTGACCCAGAGGAAGGGCAGTAGCCCAAAGACTGGTAACCGAGGAAAGGCCAACTCAGGGTCTCAACGTTCAGCTGTCTTGGGCTCAGGGACAACGGTCAATTAGCAATTCATTCTACTGATGGGGCTGCAAGTTGGGGTTTTCTTCAAGAAAGGAGTGCCACCGGGCAGCGGCAGTTCATTAAGACTCAGACCTGTCTCATGCAAAAGCTGTGATGAATTGCTCTGAATGACCGGGAAGCTGAGCGCTGTTGGAGTCGTGGGAGAAGTGTTTCATCTGGCGTTCTTCCTGTCCTCGAGTTGAGAATCACTCTATCAGAGCAGACACAGGCAGTGGTGTTCCTGGTATATCTGACATCAAAAGTGGATCGTTTTTCAAGGAAATACCTCCTTTCCTTCTTGTCTACTCTGAGAGTGGACCACTTCTATCTCCCCCACCCTTGGCACATCCCAGGACATACGTCCTTGGGAAGGGGACTCTGAGAAGCACTGTTGATATTCTTTGTTTCTTCATCTGGATGGTGGTGGTTGCCTGTTTATGTTATGATGATTTGCTCAACAGTTCACATGTTTTATTTACACTATCGTATCAATTAGGTTAAAACACGAAGTCAAAAATGGCAATTGCATAAGGTTCAAAATAATATATTTTACACAAACAAATCATAAAATAAGGTAGTGTAAATACCATGAAATACATCAGTAGTCACAGGATGTATATAGGCCCCAAAGAGGCATTTTTATGACCTAGATGTTTGTGGTCATTATAGTAGCTATTCCACTAAGTGATGGTCCCTATTTTCTTTTGCTTTCAGAGACAACAGTGTGGTGGTTAGTGCCTGGCCTCCATGGCAAGATATGTTTGGGTTAGATCCTCTGCTCTCCCATATATACCAGCTCGTTGGCCTTGGGGAAGGTTCTGGGCCCCAGATTTTCCGTGTGAAAATGAGGCTGGTAATGTTACCTACTGCATAGGTGTGCTGAGCAGATCACGTTAGATAACACCTACCCTGCCAGATGTGTCTCCCACCACGTCCCCTTGCAATTTGAAGTTGTAGATGCTCTGGACTTCTTTTACTTTGTTGGGCATACTGCGCTCCCTTCTGTGAATGAGTCTGTATATATAGCGTTTCCCTGCTTCCCAGAATGTTCTTCTCCCATGCCTTTACTTGGTTCCTCCTCATGCTTGAGATGTCAGCTATAATAGTTTCTTGACTTCTTAGCTGCCCTTGGCATCTCTGTGTCACAACTGTTGAATCTTTACACTCTCAAAGAACTTCCCTTTGTAATGTGGATCACAGCTGTGATTTCAGAGTAAGCCATGTAATGGTTTGATCCATCTGTCACCCTCATTTGACTGAGCTCCATACTGGCAGGAAATAAGAACGTTTTTGCTCATGATTGCCCTCTGGGGGACCTAGCTCACAGTTGGTGCTCCAGAAATATTTAATAAATGAAGAGTCTTATACTCTATCAGTCCTTATATTTTAAGGCTTTAGGGAGAGTCCCTGTATTTCTGATAAAAATAATAAAATGGGAAACCATGTACATAAGCAGTGTGTACATGTGTTTGCATGAGAATAATAGATAAACCCATCAGCTTTTTAAAATTCACCCTGGGCATCTTGTGTGAAGTAGTGGGTAGGTAGTATAGTCAAAGGTTTAAGAGCAAAGACTTTGTCAGAGGTCTGAGTTCAAGCTCAGCTTGTCACGTGTCTGCTCTGTGATCTTGAAAAAGTTACTTTATCTGAAACCCAATTTCTACAGCTGTAAACTGAATATTAAAAATAGTACCTGAATGCTATGGGTTGAATTATGTCCCTCTAAAATTTATATGTTGAAGTCCTAACTCCCAGTACCTCAGAATGTGACCGTATTTGAAAGTAAAGTCTTTACAGAAGCAATCAAGCTAAAGTGAGGTCACTGGGGTGGGCCCTAATCCAATATGACTGGTGACCTTACAAAAAGGGGAAATTTGGACACAGAAATGCACATAAAAGGAAGACAATTGAAGAGACACGGGGAGATGACCATCCACAAGCCAAGGAGAGAGGCCCGGCACAGATTCTTTCCCCACAGCCCTCACATGAAACCAACGATGTCCACACCTTGATTTTGGGTTTCTAGCATCCAGAACTGTGAGAGAATAAATTTCTGTTGTTTAAGCCACCCAGTTGGAGGTACTTTGTTATGGCAGCCCTAGCAAACTAGTACACTGAATTAGTCAGCTTAATACACAGTGTTACATATTAATATTAATACTAAACAATCTAAAAATCTTGGTGACTTGCAGCAGAAACATTTAATTTTCTTGCTTGTAGGCCTGTGGGGTGGGCTACGGTTTGTATAGACTCCAGGCCAGTTGGGTTCAGAGCTATGCCTTGTGCCTTTATCATTCTGGGATGGGCATTCTGGGACCAGGGGGCCTTTTCGCCTCATAGAAGAAGGCAGAAGAACAAGAGGCCGAGGTAAATGATGCAAGCCCACTAGACATTTCTCATGGCCTTATGTCTGCTGGCATCCTGTTGACCAAAGCAGGTCACCTGGCCAAGCCTTCTTCAAATAGGCAGAAACATACCCTATCTACTCTAGTGGGAGGCAGTGACAATCACATGGAGAAGAGAGGGAGTGACAATAATCCAACTGACCACAACAGCTACATATCATAAGGTTGTCGTCAATAAATAAAATTTCACACATAAAGTCTTAGCAGAGTGCCTGGTACCTAGTCAGTTCTTGATAAATGGTCATAGCTATTATTATTATTGTTGTTTTTATTCTTGAACACATTCAGGTGTTCATCTTCTATTGCACGTCTGTGTGGATATTTTCCCTCCAAACAAGGAGAATTAGCCTAGTGAATTACATTAATATCTGGTTAAGGAAAAGTCTCTGTAGATCACAGTCTCACAGCTGTAATTAATTCTTTTAAATTCTTTTAAATTGCATGTCTGCTTCACTGGATTGAAACAGAGATATGATTTCAAGCTTATGTTTCTCGTTAGGACATTTGAGGCCACAATTAAATGTCTTTTTTTTTCTTCTTTGAAAAAAATCAAAGACTCTTAAAATGGATTGTTGTGAAAAGACACATAAATATGTTTTAATCGATAGTTGAATTCTCCAAAGCACCATCAAGACAAAGTGTTAAATGTTCTGATTAGATTTGTGATTGGTTAAGCTAGAAATCTATACAGTTGCATGTCACACAATATTTAATAAATGGCATGTAGAGTATCTTAATTGTACCCATTCATCACTTCCTTCTGTTTCTAGATACATAAAGTTATCAAAATCTGGAAACTCAAACATTTTATTTCTACTTGCTTGGTCGGGTTTTGTTCCCTGCCTCTTGCTGTATTGGGTCTGGTTTTGAGTTAAATATTTCTGACACAACCTTCATGACTCATTTACATTTAAATAGTAACAGGAAATCTCTTTGCCAAGAAGGCTATTGGAATCAAATTTTATACCAGATCTTATTTTTTTTTAAAAAAGACTTTATTACCTATTATTTTGTACATCAAAATACCTTTTGCTTTCTTCTTTGCAAATCTAAGTATTATAGGCAGTGTACAAGTTTTTGATTTTTCTTCTTGGGCATTTATTGCTTGTGATGTTCATAATTTGGAACAGTTGCTATAATCTTAAAAATTAGAAACGAACTTTTGAGATGTTCATTGCTATTGCTATTGAATTTTTGTTAAAGGGAGTTTGAAATATAATGCATGCCCTTGAACTTGTAGTTACAAGTTGAATGAGATCTACTTATAAAATGGAGAGTATGTAATTATAATAAAGGTGATAAAATCAAATAGATTCCTAATCAGCAAATTGAGGTGTGATTTATAAACATCTAAATGATGAGAAGATTTCATGGGACTTGATGTGTTTTGAAGGTGATCAAGAGCAAATCTCTCTGGCTGGGAAACAGGAGTCTTCAGTAGAGGATCAGAAGACAAAAATTCCCAGGCATCCGAATGGATTACACCTACCACACTACCTCATATCCCCAGGAATTCTTTTAAGAAGGTATTAGAATCACAAGAAGGCTTCCAAGCTTATAAACCAACATCAGTGGCATCAGCTTAGCTAGACATTGTTATTCTAGATGTCTGTGGGAGGAAGAACAAATTCATTGTGTGCTGAGATCTTGTTATGATTCTTCTGAATTGGATTTTTTTAAAAAACTAAAGGCTTGGTAAGGCCTTGTTTAATAACTTAAATTTTATTGAATGCCTATTCTGTGCCTACCAGACATTGAATGTCTTACATATATGAGTTCATTTTATTCCTTCCCCAAATCTTTTAAGGTAGATCCCATTATTCCTATTTCTAGAAGGCAAAACTGAGGCTGGGCAGCATGCCAATGCTGGAGCTGGGAGTCAAATCTTGGCAGCCACCCTAGAGAGCCCACGTTCTTAATTACTATGCTTGTTTTCAAAATCTCCTGTCTGTCCTTCTTTCAGCACCCCCACCCTCCTTCCTGCAGGTGTTCACGTAGACACCCTGTATGTTGGGTTCTGTTCTAGGCACCTGGGAGCAGGCATGCCGATGAGAGATAGGATGTCTGACCTCAAGGGGCTGATAGTCTCCCAGAGGACACACACAATAAGCGAGTGAGCAAATAAATAAATGGATAATGTCATTCTAGGTTGTGCAAAGTGTTATAAAAATAAAGCCAAGTAAGGGGCTGGAGATCTGGGAGGAGAATATTGACGATAGAAAGATTTTCAACAGAGAATACCCAGGTGTTCAAAAATTCATTGACTCACTTGCTGGAAATCCCGGAAGCAGGCTCTACCAGTGCAGTTCAGTCTCTAATCTGGAATGTCCGGGAGCCTCTTGGTGAGTCTTTTACCAGACTGGACCACAGGTGCAGAGCGTGTAAGCCAGTAGGAGGCATTTCTAATGATCTCGGGACAAAGCCTGGGAGTTGTTTCACGGTGATCCTCTTTCTCCCTTTACCTCCCCTTTGAAAATCCCGGCTGGAAGAAGCAGCAAATTAATTGTTTTCTCCTTAATTGGGAAGGAACTACACCTGAAACTGTTCTTTTGTAATACAGACCTAATGAGTGAGAGCTGCCATTTAGGGTGATTAGATGGGGAATTGAAAAAAATGTTGTAGAGTGAAAGTTAAGAACTTGACATCAGACTATAAATTTTGGAAAATATAAGACAAAAACAGCCCCCATCACTTACCATTTAACCAAGTAGGTGAAAGCCAAGGACCATTGGTGTGTTGGGATGAGGGACAAGGTAGGAGAGGGATCGACAGTAGGCTTGACCTCGAGTGCCTGCCCTGACCCTTCTTGGAGGCAGAGCGGAGAAGGATTCTGAGGTTACGGTTGGGCGTGGTGGCAAGAGTGCCAGCTATCTGCTGGGTGCCCAGCTGGGAGGAGTGGCTCTGAATTTGTAGACCAGCATTGGAACCAGGTTGTGGAAACCACTCAACTTTGATTCCTCTGGTATGACTCAGGTCAGGAAACACGGTGAGGAAGTATATCTGATGGATTTTAAATAAGCCTGGCTGACTTCCTTCCTCTCTCTCTCTCCCTTCCTCCCTCCCTACTTCCCTCCCTCCTTTACTTCTTTCTTTTTGTTGTCTTCCCTCTCCCTGTCCCTCTCCCGGCCTCCCACCTCCTTATTCCTTCCTCATCTTCATTCTCAGCCAAATAGTACAATGTGACCCGGATCATAGTGATGAAGAACACAAGTTCCAGAGTAGGATTCCCTGGCTACTAAGTCTGGTTCTATCACATCCTGTTCGTGTGGCCTGTTCCTTTGAACTTCAGCTTCCTAATCTGCAATTTGAGAGGATAATGCCTCCTTCCTCATGCCTCTCATTTTTGGTCTCTAGAAATATTACTTTCAGGACTGCTTCTCAGTATATGACACATATGCCATTGGTGGTAAGTGTAGATGGTTTGGGGTGTTTTGTTGACTAGAAATTAAGCAACACTACCTTACAGAGTAAGATGCACTAGTCGTCTTTTGTTTCTCTTCAAATCCTTCTAAGAACTCAAGGATAAAGTCTCATTTTAGAGTTCTTTTCTCTAACAACTGTCTAATACTCATCTGCTTTCGTAGCCAAAAGAACAGACCCAAGGCTGACAGCTTTCTGTTGGGACTATCTCTAATTTGAAATTAATAATATCCTTGGCATTGTAAGTGCATTTTAGAACTACCTTCCTTTATGGCAAGCGATACTAGTTTTATATTGAGAGAGAGGGTGCAAAATTTCCTTTTACACTTTTGTGTAAATATAAAAAAGTGGGTCTATTTAAAGAAAAAATTTGAAATACATAGTAGAATAGGATCCTCTCATGACTTTGGAATGTGGCCTGCAAATGACTACTGCAGTGGAGCAGATGGGGGAGGAAAGGGGGTCAGGAGCAGGTCGGGAGAGGCTTCTCTCTGGTTTTCTTTCTGTCTGTCCTGCCAGCTTGTCCTCTCTGCCTGTAGTTCTTGCCTCATTTGCACTCCTCTTCCCTGAATTTTCTATTTTTCAGATCTCTGCTTAATTGCCATGTTCTTTGGTTCCCCCTGCAAGGCCATAGTCTTTGTTGTTGGTTCTTCTAGAACAGTGTTCAGTTTCTTCTGAGCGCACATCTCTAGCTAAGTATATATTCGTGGGTGGGGCTGTGTGAGTGCCTCCCCATTCGACTAGAGGCTCCTTGTGGGCAGGGCCTGTCTCTGTTTAGTTTAGCAGTTATCTCCAGCACCTACCAGAATATAGAAGTTGTTATTTTTCTGTAGTTTACTGAAAAAAAAAACAAAAGATAATTTTTTTTTTTTTTTTGAGACAGAGTCTCACTCTGTTGCCTGGGCTAGAGTGCCGTGGGGCATCAGCCGAGCTCACAGCAACCTCAAACTCCTGGGCTCAAGCAATCCTCCTGCCTCAGCCTCCCCAGTAGCTGGGACTATAGGCATGTGCCACCATGCCCGGCTAATTTTTTTTTCTATACATATTTTTAGTTGTCCATATAATTTCTTTCTATTTTTTTAGTAGAGACGGGGTCTCGCTCTTGCTCAGGCTGGTCTCGAACTCCTGAGCTCAAATGATCCACCCGCCTCGGCCTCCCAGAGTGCTAGGATTACAGTTGTGAGCCACCTCACCCAGCCAAGATAATTTTATATATTTTTCCATGTGGGTATAAGTTAACTTTAAATTATAATTTAGGAGTAGTTAACATTTGGATTAATCTAATCAGACTCACACTCCAGGCCTGCCATCAGATATTCCTATCTGAAACGGCACTGTCTGGTCTGTTAATTAACATAAGGAATGTTAGAAATAATTTTCATTTGTAAAATAAATCGTGTTCAAGATTTCTAATTGGCTAGAATGTGTCCTTGCACAAATGGGGTTTAGTAATATGGCTAATATAGGTCTAGAATGCTAAGGGACCAAGTCCGCCACTCAAGGGTGAATTCTGTTGCCTAATTTAATTAAATGGGAGGTAAATCTGTCTTCAGAACACTATGGTACCTATCCCAGGGTGACCCTTCCATGCAAAGTGCTTTATAAAGTACCTAAAGAGCCTGAGAACAGAGACTTTGCTCAGCTTGCTCCCAGCTGGTTTGATCCTCTGGGGACCTGCTCGCTCATAACCATTTGCAGGTGTGGTACTTGCCTGAATTGTGCTGTGGCACCTGGGTGGCAGGAGGTGGCTGAGGAGCCCTGTGGCCCTCAATTGCCTCTAAACATCAGAGGCCCCTTCGTTCACCAAAAGAGCTTGATGACTGCTAATGGCCGATTGGCCTTGGTCATCTTACAACAAGGGAGCAATAGACGATTGTTGGAGGGACAGAATGGAAGAGGCGGTGGCAGGCTGAGGAATACTGAGACAGAGTCAACAGGATCTTGATGACTGATTTATGTGGATGTGGAGGAGGCAAAGATGACTGAGGTGTGGGTCCTGGGAGCAGGTTTCCAGGTGTGGGTTGGTTGATGGTGACTTATTATTCCATCTTGTAAACCGGGCTGGTCCTGGGCTCTGTTAGGAAGCAGACACTGTTGGTCTTCGGTAAGCTCTCACCTCCCCCTCACTGGGCCCCATTGTCTCACTGGCCTTCCCCAGGCCTCTCTCTTAAGTAACATCCTACCTGTCTTGTGTGCTGTGTCTACAGGGCCCCCATGCCTTTGTTGCCTAGAAAAGGCACTTTGGAGTTGTCTATTTACCCAAGCTATATTGGGATGGTAATGGCTGGAAAGCCAATAGGGCTCCAACCCATGTAAATAAATATGATTAAAAAAAAAACAAAACAACTTTAATTTTTAAACTCATTTTAGATTTACTGAAAGTTGCAAAACTAGCACTGAGAATTTTCTTCTGTCTCTCTCACCCTACATTCCCTAATGATAAGATCTTACATAATTATGAGATACTTATCAAGAATAAGAAATTAACATTGGTATGGCACTATTAACTGAACTAAAGTCTTATTCAAAATACACTAATTTTTCCCCTAACATCGATTTTCTGTTCCAGGATCTCATCTAGGCCCCCACATTGCACTTGAATTGTTATTTCATTTTAGTCTCCTCTAATCTGGGACCATTCCTCAATCTTTTGTCTTCTATGACCTTCATTGATACTTTTAAAGAGTACTGGTCAGTTATTTTATAGAACAGCCCTCAGTTTGGGTTTGTCCAGTGTTTTCTCATGATTGAGCTGAGGCTATGCATTTTTGGCAGGAATTCCACAAAAAGATTGTGTCCTCAATGAATCATATGAAGGAGTCATGATGTTGATATGTCTTTATTACGGGGACTGGGGGTGTTGTCCTTGATCACGTGGTTAAGTTGGTGGTCCCCAAGTTTCTTCCCTGCAAAATAACTATATTTCCCTTTGTAGTTGCTAACTAAATCTCTGATTTTTTAACCTGGTCACAAGCCAATGAGGAAAATAAAATTTTATACAGGAGAAACCTTCCTTTTCTTCCCAACCCCCATTTAGAAAGCATTCATCTAAAAAATGTGGCTTGTCCTAGAAAAACTAATCAGAATGGTTAAAGTGGCTAAAATAAGGTTATCTTTCAGTTGCTTCAGAGGCAGGTTTTAAAAATGAAAATAGTGAAACTAGTGACAATTGCTTTCTCTGTACTGCCATCTATGTAAAATCTATCTTTGATCATTTTACTTTCCTGATTGAAAATGCTCGGTGGGCTCCAAATGACTATAGAAAAATGTCCCAACTTCCTGGTTTGCCACTCAAGACCTTCAGTGATGGGACTGTAATCCACTTTTCCATTTTCTTTCTTTCTTTCTCTCTCAACTGTCGTCCACTCCCAGGAATCCCATATGGCAGCCATGTACACCAGCAGCTGTTCCCTGGGTCTCTGTTTTGGCTCATGCTATTCTCTTAGCCAGAACCCCTCTTCTTTGCTCTCTTCTATCTTTCGAAACCCTTGCTCTGTTTGGATAAACATGATTATCTCATGCTCTCTGTGCCGGTTATTAAGCTATTGTCTCCCAGCTTCAAATCCACCCTTCTGTACTCTGCTTTGTGACACTGGGGCTGGGACTCTGCAAACCACATTTCAGCTGTGCCAACTGCTTCCTGTAGGGCTCTGCCAATATGGGGAACTGGAGGGTACTGGAGAATATTCTATTCTTATGAGGATCACCCCAGTTATTAATATGTTTCTTGACCCGGCAGCGACAGTTCCTTCTCGTAGCAGCATTGGGATTCATCTGCACGTTTCCCAATGTTAGCAGATCAGCCATGTTGCACCCACCCAGAGACACCAGCACTGGCTGCCCAGTGCCCTCGTGTTTAGAGGTCTGGGTCTCAGCCCCATGCGAATTCCTCCCCTAGGCTCAGCTTTGACCACATGGTCTGTGCAGAGCCGCCTCTTCAGAGGTCTGACTTTTAGCTCCAGAGAGAACCTTCGCTAAGCCTGTAAGTTCTAACAATTCCAACCTCTGTCCTTGGTTCCCACAACCCTAAGAGTGGTAGCTACTTCTGCAGTTGCTACCTACATGACACCTTAGTGTTCTCTTTTTGTCCTATACGAAGTTCACATCCTTATCTCTAGATGACACTTATTTTTATTAAATTTTCTCTGTTAAAAAACCCAAAACAAGGAAAACCCAAACCTGATGTGTTTTCGTCTCCTGATTGGACCCTGGGTGATATGCAAGCTGGGACCAGGAACAGTCCCAGGCAACAGGTACTCCAAGACAGGTCTGGGGGTTTGTTTCACGGGGCCCTCAGGGTTGAGGATGGTCCTGAGCTCTTGCCAGTGGGAAGGGCAATGCTGGTACCCCATGGCACAACATGGCATCGAGAGTCATTGGATTTGTGGCTATTGTGATGAGGTACATACTGAAGCCAGGCTTTAGGGGACCAAGGGGCTGCTGCCCTTGATGATTACAGCACCAATGATGACTTTAGGACTGTGGTGTGTGAGGCAGGTTCTCCTGAAGGTACCGCAGCTCTTGCAGAAGGGGAAGGAAAAGCTCAGGCCTTTCAACTCTCAGCTACATGTCATCAGAGGTCCAGAGAGCTTCTCTGGAGACCTTAAGTCTCTCTCACTGAAGCCACAGTTGGTGATGATCATGGTGGTGATGATCATCATCACCATCATTACCATGTCTCCCTGGTTTGAGAGGAAGAGAGAGAATCTGAATAAACCCAGCTTGGCTCAGAAGTCTCCCCTGGTCCAGTTAGCTATGGCCAGGCCGGAAATGCCACACGGTGGAAACATGGCTGCCCGCGTGCGTGGCTGCTTTCCACATACCCACAGTTGTCTTCTGAATACCCATAGCAGTAGGGACAGTGGCCCAGAGGGGGAAATTAGTGTCTGATCACCTTGAGGGTGGGAGGAAACAAGAATTCTCCAGCTCAGTCGCTAGCACAAAGTCTGACCTTTAAGCTGAAGGGGCCTCAGGCAGACATCATGGTTTTCATGAGGGACTTTGAGATTCAGGGCACAAGGTGGCTGCCCTGCGCTTTGGCAATAGAGCAAGACTCAGAGTTGGAAAGAGGGACATACTTTCCTTTTCTGAAGGGGACGCAAGTGTGGCTTTAACGTTTATTTTTTTTTTGGAGAAGTCTAGGTTTTTAATATACCTGTCACCTGAATGGTGTACATTGTACCCAACAGATACTTTTTCATCCCATACCCCTCCCCCTTCTGAGTCTCCAATGTCCTTTAAGTCACTCTATGTCACGTGTGGCTTTAGTGCAGCAAGGGCCAAGGGGAGCTCAGTGAGAGCCATGTGGCACTTGGAGGATTCTCATCTTTGGGAGCTCTGAGGAGACTCCACCCCAGGCAGAGAAACAGCCCTCTCTGCAGGGCTGCAGCTGCAGGGGCGATGGGGGAGGGGGAGATGCTGGGGCCTTTCCCCCTGCGGGTGCCAACCAGGATGCCAGAGAAGAAAGATACATCAAAAGGACTGCCCTAAATAATGGGAGCTTTTGAAGTGGGGGCTCCAGAGCCCGTGTAATTCACACTTGAATGTAATTTCATTTGTACTCTCTTACTGCTGAGGTCTGGGTTGCTCAGGTTACATTAAAACCTGTCTAACAACTTTTTTCTCTTTTTTTAAAAACTGCACAGTCTGTCTCGTTTGCCTATGGAAGCCTCTCTTCCTGAAGACTTAGGCATTTGAAACTCAGGCCAAGCAAGTGACAAAAAAAGCCCTGGCCCTTAGTCCCCTGGTTTTCACTTCCACGCAGAACTGTCTGTTTCAGTGACACCTTTTCAGAGTTTGCAGGAGAAAGGAGCTGAGTGGCAAGGGACTGCCGAGACTGTCAACTCCCTGAAGGCGGTTTGGGGTTTGTCTTTAGCAGGCTTGGCCAAGCGCACATTGAAATAACTCATCACCCCTTCTACCTGTTGTTTTAAAAAGCCAGCGTTGAGATACTTTGAATATTTTGCTGTGGGGGTTTTGGCAGAACATATTTCAAGTGGGGGAGAGAAAATAACAAACAGTGGGAACGAGCAACTGAATTTCCTAGGAAGGATGGCTGGTTAGGACCCATGTATGTGTGTGCGTGTGGATTGAATTAGAATATTCAGAGATGCTGTGGTGTTTTTTTCTGAAGCCCTTTACTTATTATTCATGGTTTCATTATGGCCCCTTTATTCACACACACACACACATCTAGAGGTGGGGCGGGGAGGGGGCAGGTGCTGGATGTAGTCCTAAAAAACAGCAGACATAAAGCTTGCCATATATCAGAGTTATAGGTACATGCATGTCTTTTCTCCCATCAAATCTTGCTTTTCCATTTTAGCACATAAATGGGTGTCCTCGTGACACTTGCTTCTAGCCTCCATGGCTTTGATGTGGAGCAGCTCAGACAGTATCCAGCGACCATAAATCCAGCTATAACTGTCCCCTTCACGCTCTCAAACTAATCAGACGTGAGTTCTGTCATGGAGCTGCTCCTGCTATCCCAGTATGAATGAAAATTATGTCAAAATTAGGCTAAAATGGACCCTTTGTTCGAGTTATGCAGAATGGTATTGTTCACTTTTTAGGGAAATGTTTGTTTATTTGGTATTTTTTGTTTTTGTTTTGTTTTGTTTTTTTAGAGACAGGGTCTTGTTCTGTCACCCTCACTGGAGTGCAGTAACCTGATCATGGCTCACTGTAACCTCATACTCTTGGGCTCAAGTGATCCTCTCACCTCAGCCTCCTGAGCAGCTGGAAATACAGGTGCAAGCCACCATGCCCGGCTAGATTTTCAAATAATTTTTTGTAAAGATGGGGTCTCACTATGTTGCCCAGCCTAGTCTCGAACTCCTGGCCTCAAGTGATCCTCCCACCTCGACCTCCCAAAGTGCTGGATTACACGTGTGAGCCACCATGCTCAGCCTAGTTCAGCATTTTAAAGAGTATTTGGCCAGTAAAAGTCATAATTTCTGGAACCCAGTGGTAAAGCAGACGTTTAATTGCTTCTAATGGTCTCTGAATATCTTGGGTCAAGAGTAGATTCTTAAAAGCTGTGAGATGGTTCAGAACATAATCTTTAAATATTTCTTCAAGTAGACTTCAAACTCTCTTCTTTTGTAACATTTTGCTGATGTTATTTTGTAAAACTTTTGTATATATTAAGATCAAGTGTCAGCTCTTTTGTATATATTCAGTGTCAGCTCTAAAGATATTTCCCTAAGGATTTTTTTTTTAACTGAAAAATTTAAGTATAATCCAGAGGCAAAAAATTCAGGAGCATCTCAGCAATTGAAGGTTCTAAGTTATTGAGAGACTGGGAGATCACAGGAGTGAAATAATTGACGGGGGAAGGGATGGAAAGGTCGCTTTCTGATCCTAGTTCAGGCTGAGAGTGTGACTGTGAAGGAGTGACTGAGTGTTCCCTCCAGCCTTTCCTGGGGACCCTGTCCTGCTGGAGCTGGTTTAACATCCAGCAGAGCAGGGTAGGCAGCTGTCATCGGTGGCACAAAATTTAAAATTAAAAAAAAAAAAAAAAAAAAGCAAAGATGACCTGGGACAATAAACCATTTGGAATGCTTTGGCTGCAAGAAAGAAAATGTACCTGAAAGCGGCTTATCCGTTTGCATTTATGTTTCTTCTTGTAATAAGAAGTTGGGAAGTACAGGGTTGGTTCAGCAGGTGCATAGTGCCGTGGCTCTGGGTCACTGTCTATGAATGACCCCCCACTTCCCCTCCTGGTTTAAACACAGCTGCTGCAGCTCCCAGTTCACATCTTAAGTCAGCAATGTCCAAAGCTGGAAGGAAGGAGGAGAAGATAAACACGTCTGCTTGCTCATTTCTCTTTCTCTCTCTCTCTCTCTCTCTTTTTCTCCCTCCCCTCCCTCACTCTTCTCTCACTCTCCTTTTTCAGTCCCAGATACCTCTCTACCCTGCATGTGTCCGCTTACATTTCATTGGTAGAACTGCATCACACAGCCACCCCTGGTTGCAAGGAAGGCTGGGGAAGCGAGAATCTGGCATTTTCCCTCTCTGTTGTGGGAGATGGATGCCGCCTTTAGAGTAGAAGGGAGAAGTGAATGGTGGTTGTGTTGGTAACCAACAGTGTCAGCCATGGGTAGAGTTTTGGAACTGAAAAGACTTAATGACCTTTGCTTTACCCGTCTAGTCTTATGAAAAAACTGGCACCAGAAGAGAACCAGTGACCTACCCACACAGCTTGGTGTCAGATCCAAGACCTGAGTCTACATCTTCTGGCTCACAACATAGATTGAGGTTGATGATGACGAACATTTGACTTGCATGTTACAGCTGGCAGAGCGAGGGCTTTGTTCAGCGTGTATGAACTGGCTTAATTTTTGCCTTTAGCGCTGCGGGGCCTGCAGGCTTCTCAGAGCAGAGGGTGCATAGGCTGCAGCTTCCCGCTTCTCCTGCTGAAAGGTGGCCAATCATTTCTTCCTAATTAAAGATCAAACATTATTTCAGATGGTCCTTTTCCTGAGATGTCATGGGAGTTGCTCCCTGTATCTGTCAGTGGTACTGATCATGTTGTCATTTTTGGCAACCAATTCCTAGAATGAATAATAAAATTATAATAATCTTGCACCAGAGGGAGGGTGACCAATTTGTAAAGTCCATTAAGAATTGAGCCCAGGATTGTCCTCTAATGAGATAGAGAGCGTCAGGGAGACCATTCATCAAGCTGCTCTGTCACAGAGGCACAAAGGGATCCTGCAGGGAGGGGCTCCTGGAATGTGGGCAGCCAGGGGCTGGTTGTCTTGGATGCGCATTTACATATTGTCATTGATCAGCTGCCGGAGAAGGAGATGACAAGCAGAACACCAGAGTTCTCCATTGTAAGGCTCCGGGTGTGTTTATGCCACCCTTGATTCATTTCCCACGGGGCCAGAAGCATTACTCACCATTTCCTCGTGTGCCAGAAAGAGAAATGGAATCAACGGGCGTATCATCTCCTTGTTGGAAAATGACAGCTCCCTTATTATAAATCCCCAATAAATTGATGGAAGAGCTGTTCAAACTTCATAGATATAAATGTTTCCTGGGATTAATGGGAAGTTATTCCTAGAAATGACTTACAGTTCAGGGACCAATCTTTGAATCGAGGTATTGTTTATTTGTTTGTTTTTCCTGCAGATGTCACGATAACCATCAGAGCCGTGTAGGTGGCAAAGGTTTTCCATTTACCCCAGCCCCGTCCCCCACCTCTTTCCCCACTTCCTCTCGCCAAACATTTATAGCTTTAAAAAGGCTAAATTATTTCTGCCTTTTGGAAGAACGCTTCTTCCTTTTACAGGAGAATTTGAAATTTGCAAATATACTTGTTACCTTTGGGGGAAACCATGGGGGTGTAACCCCTACCTTGTAGGATGGAAGCAAACTACTGCTTGTTATTGTATGTATCCTAAAGCATTAAAACATTTTTTTTAATAGCTATGCCAGCATTTTTGTTTTCAATGTCCTTTGTAAACCAGGATAGGGAGCCTCTTGCCTGTCACATTGAGAGGAGATTGTGCCAACAGTGGCTTATTTTCTAAATCATCAGGGCTTTCTCTGATGTGGCCTCTAAGGGTCATGATGGGACTGTCACTCGGTATTTATATTAATGTTGATACTCTCATTGAGTGAGTGTTTTTATAAGCAGAACTGAATCTTTTGTCCAGCACCAGGAGCACGTGGGCACTTAATAAGTCCCAATCAATAGCTTTTGCTGATATTGGAATATAGGCCCATCTACTTCCTGGATGGCTCCACAGGGAAAGATGCATTTATAGCTTGTGCTTTATTCTGCAGAAGACACCGAGGGCTGCTTTCTAGATTGCCTTTGTTTGATTTATGGTGGGTGTGACATTGACCCATGCAATGCCACTTGCGTCTGCTGGTACCTGGGGTTGGAACTCTGGTTACTCTTCCACCTGAGTTGCTCTATTTCTAGTTTATTCTGAGAGTCAGCTCATTGGGGAGAGTATCTCTAAGACTGCTAGCCCTCTAAATTGCCTGGAGTCCACACTCTGCCTCCTCTCTGCATTTCCAGGAAGTTATTCACACAAGGGGCTTGTGTTCTCCTGGTCACTCTCCACTTCAACTAGCTTTTTCAAAGCCGGCAGAATTCTGGTAACTACTATCTTCTCACCATTTCCATGGCAACTGATTCATTCCATCCATCCCCAACTCCCACAGTCCCACTAACACACGGATGGGGATAGAACAGCATTTTACTGACCATGAATTTGATGGAGGGGAGAAGAGCACAGACAACATGCTACACCTTAAGACTGCATATCACTTTTCTTAACCATGCCTCAGTTTCTTTCCCCACGAGGGTCCTCCCTAATGGTCTTTCTACCTCGGCATTTGGATTCCTGCCATTGCTTACCCTCTTCCTCTCATTACTTTATTCAGTCAACAAATAAATGTTGAGCATCTACTGTGTACCAGGCGCAGGGCTAGATGCTTGGATACAGAGCAGGAAATGCAAAGCAGACACCAGCCCTGATGTTGGAGAGGTTTTAGTCCTCAGCAGAAAGGTGGGGAGGAGAGGACAGAACACACACACACACACACACACACACACACTAGCTGTGATAAATGGTGATAAGGACAAGGAGGAAAACTGAGTGCTGTGACCAAGATTATTATCTTCCCTGCTTCTTCATATTCCTGCAAACCTCCCTCTTTTTCCAGATCACCTAGGAAACTCCAAATCCCTCTCTCCTCATCCTTCCTTTCTCTCTCTTGCCTCATTTTGTTTTGATTGCCTCAATCTAGATCTGTCCCAGGTGTGGGACCCATACCTTTCTTGCCTGAAGGCACCATCAAGGTTACTTCCTGAAAGAAAGTGCTGTTATCCTCATGTGAAATATGCTACTCTTCTCCTATGGGAACACATCTGGACTATGATTTTATTTTAAATTATAATTATATATTTCTTGAAACACTGTCTCAATGTTGTTTTTTTCTTCAAAAGTATAGGATGTCCAAAGTGAGGGTGAGAAAGTTGTGTTTAGCTGGGCCCTGGGAGAATATTAACACATCACATAGTGATATAGGTATTTTCCTCTTTATATATATATATATATATATATCATGCCTATAATTTATTTCTTTATTATTCATTTCTTTCCTTCCTTCTTTCTTCTTTCCTTCCTTGCCTTCTTTCATACTCACCAGATGGTAAAACCTGACATCCATCAGTTTCATATTTGTGTTAACAAACATTTTTACAGCACTTGTTATGTTCCAGACACTATTCTCAGCACAAATTATAAATTGATAGTCTCGATTGGGTAAGGAGAAAATCTCAGGTGACATGATTTGATATTTCCCTCTTCTAGTCAGCAGGGAGTAGTAGGCCCTGGGCCCAGAAACTTTGACATCTAGCTAGAATTATAGAACTCTTCTTTGTCTTGGTTTTCTGTCTTATTTTTAAGGTTGTCTTCTACTTAAAGCAATTGATTCAATTTCCTTTTAAAATCTAAGTAGCCTTATTTTTAATGTTTTATATAATATAATGTGTAAATCTATTGGGGTAGGTGGTGCTTGGATATAGCAAAATCATATAGCTGGTTAGAATGAGAAAACCTTAGATGTTCTGCTAAGCTATGTGTCGGCAGAGACTGCCGTAGGTAAGCTGATGATGTCACCTGTGGGGACAGGGGATTAGAGTCAGAAGACTTGGTTGGAATCCAGGCTTTGCCACATCTCCTGCACGTGGCCTTGGGCAAGTCACTCTTCTTTCTGAGCCTTGAATTTTCTCTCCCACCAAATGATGATAAACAAGTGTTTGTTTTTAAGTTGCAATTGCAACATTCTGTTGACTTAAGAAGAAACTATTTTAAAAAACGAACAAATGACTGGACAGTCAAGGATGAACAAGACAGGCAGGGCCCTGTGCCCATGGAGCCTCGGTGCCGTGAGACAGATGAAGGATGTTGTACAAAGATCCCTGGAGTTAGAGTGGTTGGCAGCCAAGGAAGAGAGGGCTCGGTGCTCCGGGAGGGTTTGCCAGGCAGGCCTCACCTTTCCTGGGGAACGACAAAGATGTACCAGAACAGCAGCAAGAAATGCATAAGCTAAGACCCCAAAAACGTTTAGGTGTTATCCAGGCAAAGAGGAGAGGTGGGAAGTAACATTCTAGACCAGGTGCCTGCTCTCACCTCTATGCAGGAATTTCACACTGACAGTGGTGCATGGGGCAGATGAACTCATCCCACAAGGCAAGCTTGGTTTACAGCATCCACAGAAGGGTTAGTGTCACCCAGCGCAGGCCTCAGGCAGTCCTTGCACAGTGGCAATCTCTCTTCCTATTTTATATCACCATCTAAGTGCCTGGCAGCCATAGCAGTTTTATGGATGCCTGGGTTTCTAAAACCAGCCTTGGTTCCAGCTCCTAGATTTCTCTCTCTCCACTGGCCTATTGCTTACCACTCCCTTATCTCCTAAAGGCACTTCGTTGTCCTTAAAATGGGAATTGTGTACGGTGATTACTGTTTACATTTTTCTCCAAAGAGTCTTATTTGATGGGGGGATAGTAACGCTAAATTAAATGCTATATTAGATGGTGGTATCTCCTTTTACAGCAGGGGTCCTTAACATTTTTGGCATCAGGAACCGGTTTCATGGAAGACAATTTTTCCATAGACGGGGGTTGGGGAGTGGGATGGTTTTGGGATGATTCAAGCACGTTACATTTATTGTGTAGTCAAACCTGTCTGCTAATGATAATCTGTATTTGCAGCTGCTCCCCAGCACTAGCATCACCACCTCAGCTCCATCTCAGATCATCAGGCATTAGATTCTCATAAGCAGTGTGCAACCTAGGTCCCTCACATGCGCAGTTTACAGTAGGGTTTGTGCTCCTATGAGAATCTAATGCCACTGCTGATCTGACAGGAGGTGGAGCTTATGCGGCGATGCAAGAGATGGGGAGTGGCTGTAAATACAGATGAAGCTTCTTCCTCGCTGGCCTGCTACTCACCTCCTGCTGCACGGCCTGGTTTGTAACAGGCCACATACTGGTACTTGTCCATGGCCCAGGGGTTGGGGACCGCAGCTTTACAGTGTATTTTCTGGCTCACTTTGAAAGAAAGGTTCACCATGATGTACCATGTAGAGAGAAGAGTATGACAGAAACCAGGCCTGAATTAGGATGGGAAATATTAAAATGTTCCTATTTATTTGCTTTGGAAAAAAATCACTGTTCATATGTTCATACAACTTGAACAGTAAGGGATAGTTTCCCTGGTGTTCCACACCTCACTTGCTTATTATTCTAAGCTAGGGACGCTTTTTGGTTATGCAGGTTTGTATTTCTACTTTCATCACTCTAAAAACAGCTCCAGTTTTGTCTAGTCTAATCTCATCTCTTGCTACTTAATGGTACGCTAAGCATGAGCTATAGCAAACTTCTTTTTATTGCTTGAATGATCCTTGTTCCTGCTTACCTCTTGGATTTGCTCATAAAGTCCTGCTTCCAGAAATTCTCCTCTGCCTGGAATGCTGACTGCCACCCCCAATACACTGGGACTGTTTCTTTTGGTCTCAGCTGACACATAACTTTGGGGAAGTTCTCTCTGAAAATGCAAGATGACATTGGGGCTCCTTTCCTCAAATGTGTTCACAAAAGACCCTGTAATTCTCCTATTGGGGCACTTATTGCAACCAATTATACTTGCCTCGTTATTTGTTAGTTTGCCCCTCACCCTGCTGAGGCTGGGGCCAAGCCGCCATGTTCACAGCTGTATTTCCCATGTCTAACAGAATCCCTACACCTAGGTGGTATTCAACAAATATTTAAATAAATGAAGTAATGAATGAATAAAGTCAATGTTATTACATGGGCTTGATTTTGAATTCAAAATCATTAAAAGTCAGTATTTTTCCCAGTGCCTTGCCATAGTTCCTCATTTTCACCCAAGACATACCCCTGTTCAAGATACATTAAAGATCAAATATTAGCTTGGGTTTCATATCATCTTCATTGCTCAAGGCAGTCCCTTTATAGTGGCATCTTTCTTCCTGTTTTATATTACAACTACCCTAATTCAAAGTGGTACATCAGAAGCTATTTTTCTAATAGAAAGACTCCAACCAATTAATTCAGTGGCTGAGGCAGGAACGTTGAGGTTAGAATAAAATTATTCAAATCCTGACTTGCCACTAGCCAAGTGACTTATTACGTCTCGAATTCTTGGTTCCTCATCTGTAAAATGGGGACATTAATAGTACCTACTTCATGGAGCTGGTGTGAGGATTTAGTGCCATATATTTGAATGAAGCATAAATGAAATAGACAAAGATGGCTGTGAAATGATCCTCAGAGCAATGGCCTGTGTCAACAACACGTGTTACTGTAAATACAAAGTTCAAATTGATTTCCAAGAGCTATGGTATCATACAATGGCAGGCACGGGGTGAGTACTCAATAAATTGTGGCTGTTCTTGTAACGTGCATTGATATTAGTTTATGAATATACATCTACGCTTGCCTCAACCTGAGACCCTCGGGAAAATGAAAGTGTGTCCCAAACTTGCAAGGGTGACAGCAAATGGAACAGTGCCACCCCCACCCCTGCCGTCTTGAGTAGTCCTTGTCACAGGACATCTCAAACACGTCTCAGGTCCACCTCCCCGTCACCACCATCTCTTCCGCTCTGGCTCATGGTAACCCCGGTGACTAAACTCACCCTGTCACAGGGAGGATGGTGACAGGTGGCAAATGACTGTGAAGAAAAACTCTGGGGTAGAGGTTGAAGATTAACACGTGCTTTACAAATTTCCCTAGAGACACTCATCACAGAGTTTCAGCCAACTGACATTATTCATGATCTAGCGTGAAAAATTGGTACTGAAGCCACTTTGAGCTTTGAAGTTAATGTGAGCTTTTTACTTTCTTCTGCAAGTTTGAGATGCTGGGCCACTTGAGGGCTGTTGTTAAACTACAGGGCTAGCCTCTTTCACCCCCAAAGCGGTAGTCACAGCCAATCAGATAGGTTTGGATAATTAAGCACTGTTGACATCTTTTTGGAAATTACTTTCAGACTTAATAATATGGTTTTATGCTTAATTTTCATGGAAGTGGGATCACATTAGCATTTGATTCCTCTGTTCAAGATGCTTTTCTGCCTGGAAGTAGAAAAGTGTTCCTGGAATGTCTTCTCTGCCTCTGTAGAAGAGAGTGTACCTAGAGTTCCTGGGATTTGGTCAGTAGTGGATTAACAATGAACCTGGAGTTTATATAACTTTGTAACAGTCACAATGATGGGAATGAAAGGATGAGGAAAGCTATTTTAGCATGAATGTATATGCATTTATACATGCACAGGCATATATTCTGATATACAATAAGGGTATATATGTACACATATGATGTGGTATGTGCGTGTGTATATATGGATATATACACATACATATCTAGGCAGAATTGCAATTCAGTGCTTTAAAACAATTGTCACCTGCCAAGACATATAAATGACTTAGAACAACCCTTCTGGCTTGTAAATTATGCCTGGGACTGATAGTAATGTGAATATGATCAGCCATTTTGAACTCTCCCATTCTGCCCCAGTTGATGGATCAGTCTGTCATGACATCACCCACTAGGCATTCATAGCCTTGCAAATCATCCCATCCCTACACTCCGTGTGCTAATTACAATGGTGTAATTTTAAAATTGAATTATTGGCAGGACTTCTAGATATGGCTGAGTAAGGAAGTCAGTTAATCTTTTCTCCAAAAAGCATCTATAAAGCTGGCAAAAATTGACAGAAGCAACCATTTCAGTGTTCTGGGAATTAACCAATGGCATAGAATAATCTCAGGAGCATTCATGCTTAACTGCTAAGATTCACGTAAGAACAGTGGGAGTCTTGGTGTCCTGGTCTGGCATTGCTCCCCTTCCTAGCTCAGCTGGGGTGGGTTGTGCGGTGGCAGTCAAAGGGGGGCTGTATTAGTCAGAGTTCTTCAGAGGAACAGACAGATACACACACACACACTCTCCTGGTTATTTTCATACATTTAGATTATATAGTTATAATGATATTTATTATAAGGAGCTGGCATACACAAGTATGGAGGTTAAGAAGTTCCATGATCTGCTATCTGCTAGCTCGAGACCCAGGAAAGCCAGTGGTGCAATGTGAAGGCCTGAGACCCGTTGTTGATGATGTAGATTCCAGTTCGTGGCTTAAGGCCTGCAAATCAAGAGCACCACGGGCAGGAGAAGATGGACATTCCAGCTCAAGCAGTCAGAGTGAATTCAAACTTCTGCCTTTTTGTTCTGTTCAGGCCCTCAATGGATTGGATGAACGCCCACCCACTGAGGGGGGGGGTATCTGCTCTACTCAGTTCACCAATTAAAATGCTAGTCTCTTCTAGAAACACCCTCACAAACACACCCAGAAGGGATGTTTTACCAGATATTTAGGCATCCCTTAGTAGAGCCAAGTTGACGCTAAAACTGTCCCAGGGGCCTACTTGATTTGGAACAGTGGGTGATGAAGTAGTAGTATTGGTGAAAGTGATAATCTTGGTGGCCAGCAAATGGAGAGGGCCAATAACTGTACTAGCCTGAGTTTTCAGTCATGTTTGGGGCAAGCATGTTCCTGGCTGAGGCTGTGCACAGCACAGCAGAGACCAGAGAGAGCCTAACCTATTCCTATATTCCTGTCCAACTTGGAAAGTTTGTACATATCCACAGAATACTCAAAATGGCCTAGCAGGAAGCAAAAGCTGGGACACACTTGAGAACAGTGTGAACTTGGAATGTGCACTCTACCATCAGCAGAGGATAGTAGACTTACTATTTCAGACATCTGAGCACGACCACTTTCTAGTTATTAGCTGACTATTAAGCTATGCTCATACAGGAGCAACCCATAATCCTGAGCACAGACATCAGTCACTATACACTTTGCAGGAGATGGATTCACAGATTCAGCCAAGAAAAATTTCTAAATAATCAGACAAAACCGCAGCAACAATAGTCATCAGAGGGGGAAAAATCAGAATCCAGGGTTATTACTGTATATTATCTAAAATGTTCAGTTTTCAACAAAAAATTGAGGGACATGCAAAGAAACGGGCAAGCGTTTTTGGAAGAAACCACAGTTAATAGAAACTATCTCTGTATGTCCCCAGATGTTGTATTTAACAGACAAAGATTTCATGCAGCTATTATAACTATGTTGAAAAAACTAAAAGAAACCATGTTTAAAGAATGAAAGGAAGGTATGACAACAATCAACAAATAGGGAGTCTCAATGAGATAGTAATTATGAAAAAGGACCACATGGAAATTCTCAAGTTGAGAAATATAACAACTGAAATGGATAATTCACTAGAGCTCAATAGTAGATTCAAGATGGCAGAAGAAAGCATCAGTGGACTTAAAGATAGATCAACAGAAAATATCCAATGAGAGAAAAAAAAATAAAATAGGACTGGCACCTGTTTTCTTTAGAACTTGGGCCATTAAACATGCCAACAAACATATAATGAGAGTTCTAAAAGAAAGAATACAGAGAAAGAGGTAGAAAAGATATTTAAATAAGTAATGACTGAGAACCTGCCAAATTTGATTAAAAAACCCTCACATCTAACATGCTACACAAATCCCAAATAGAATAAAGACAAGGTTATCATCTAGACACAATACAGCCAAACTCTTGAAAGCAGGAGGAACTCTGAGAGTAGCAGAAGTCATTTTGGGGAACATCAAATGATTAATGGCTGACTTTCACCTGAAGCAATGGAGGCCAGAAGGCAGTGGGATGGCATTGTCAAAGTTCTAAATGGAATAAAAACACCTAGATAGCTAAGAATTTTATTATATATGCAGAAAAACTACCCTTCAAAAATAAAGGCAAATAAATAAGCACCACATGTACTCACCAGCAAATTGGTTCCCCTGATCATCACCTAAGTGCACATTTGGGAATAACACCAATTGGGTATCGGACAGAGGTGGGGGGTGGGGGGAGGGGATGGGTGTATACCTACATGATGAGTGCGATGCGCACTGTCTAGGGAATGGACACGCTTGAAGTTCTGACTTGGGGGGATGGGATGGGGGAGGGGATGGGTGTACAGCTACATGATGAGTACGATGTGCACTGTCTGGGGAATGGACACGCTTGAAGCTCAGACTCGGGGGGATGGGGGGACATGGACAATATATATAACCTGAACTTTTATACCCCCATAATAAGCTGAAATAAAAAAAAAAAAAGACATTCCAAGATAAAGGTCAAGAGAATTTGTTCCTATGGGACCTGACTATCAATACATACAAAGAAATCCTTCAGGTTGAAAGGACAGGACACTAGATGTAACTTGAATCCACAAAAGAAATAAAATGCACCAGAAATTATATCTATAGGCTAATATAAGAAACTCTATAAATATATTTTTCTCATATTTTAATCTCATTGGAAGACAGATAAAGCAGTAATTTTAACACTGATTTTATATATACACAGATTACAAACACACACACACACACACACACACACACACACACAGGAGAAGGGAATGGAACTATTATGCTGCAGCAGTTTCTATATTTTATCAGAATTAGGTTAGTATTAATCTGAAGTAGATTGCAATAAGTTAAGATACATGTTGTAATCCCTAGAGCAGCCACTAAGAAGATAACAAAAATAAAATAGGTAACAGAGGAATTAAAGTGATACACTAAAAAACATTTATTTATTTAAGAGAAGCCAGTCAAGGAAGAACACAAGAACAAAAAAGAAAAGAAACATACACAAAACAAATACAAGGGCAAATGTAAATCCAATCATATTAATAATTCCATTAACTGGGAATGATCTAAATATCCTAATAAAAAGGCAGAGATTGTCAAGCTACAGTTTTAAGAAAGCAAGACAATCTCTTAAAGCACAAAGAGCACAGTTGATGAAAAAACAAAATCCATAAATTGGGTTTAATCAAAATGGAAAACTTATGTTTCAGAGCACTCCATTAAGAAATTGAAAAGACAAGCCACAGACTGAGAGAAAATCTTCACAATTCATTCATCTGATGAAAAACACATACCCAAAATATGTAAAGAACTCTTACAACTCAATAAGATACATAACCTAATTTTAAAATGGGCAAAAGATTTGAATAGACATTTCATCAAGGAAAATATATAAATGGATAATAAGCATATAAAAAATGTTCAACATCTTAATCATTACTGAAATTAAAATGAAAACACATCTCTAGAAGGGTCATAAAGAGACACAATACTAAGTGTTAGCAACATGTGAAGAAACTTATCATACATTGCTGATGGAAATGTAAAAATGGTACAGCCTCTTAGGAACATAGTTTGGCAGCTTCTTAAAAAGTTAAAAATAATTTACTATACCATCCAGCAATTGTACTCCTAAGAATATATTCAAGAGAAATGAAAACATATGCCCACACAAAATCATGAACTCCTAACAGCATTATTCATAACAGCCTCAGACTGGAAAAAATCCAAATGTTCATCAGCTGGTAAATGCAAAAAAAATGTGGAATATTCATGCACTGGAATACTATTCAGAAATAAAACGGAACCACACATAGCTACAACATGAATGATCCTCAAGCACATAAAGCTAAGTGAAAGAAGGCAGATGGAAAGGACCACATGTTGTATGATTCCATTTGTATGAAGTGTCAAGAAAAGACAAAGTTAATAGCAGAACAGTGGCTGCCTAGGGCTGGGGAAGAAAGTGGGGATTAAGTGCAAATGGAGATGAGGAGACTTGTGGAGGTAATGGGTGAGTTTTATGGTATGCACATTATACCTCCATAAAGCTGTTTTTAAAAATATGAAATCATAAAATATTGAATTATTAAAAAGTCTCATTAAACAATTCTGATAAATGCTTCCAATGTTTAGATTTCTGAACAAATTATCTACTCTGTGGTCAGATAAGAGAGGAGCTGTTTGAAATGAGTATTTGTAACATGTTACTTAATTTTACTTTGGATCTATGTAGTTTATACATACCCAGAACTATACCATGAAGCTGCCTTTCTCCCAGCTACTCAGCTTTGTGGGATGTCATTGGTCCAAAATCTCTTGAGGAATAAGGACCTTCCTTTAAGGATATTCCCTGTTAAGTGCCAACTAGCTCATATTTTTTATAATGCTACTTTTTGGACATATTTTCAAAATACATTAATATATAGCCTTCCCTCATAGTACGTTGTTAGAATATAAATACATTCTTCCCTATAGCCTGCATACTATATCACATGCTCTCATCCAATAGTGTCTGGCAGGCAACAGTGTATGATTTGCTGGTGAGTGTCCCTGTGTGTAACATACACTAGAAACTTTCAGCCCATGAGCATTTCCCCATGGTATTTTGAGTTGAGTATGTTCTGCAACCCGTATTGTTTATTCATCCATAGTCTCTCCTACCATTGTATGTTATTGAGAACAGTTGTGACTCATAAGGGTACCAAAGGCACCCAAGTGAATCAATGGGAGAACTCCCAGTCAGATGTAGATGTGAGACTTGCATTTAGTTAAGTGTGACTGATGTTCTCGTAAAGAAATGTTTGAAAAAATGCAGTCAAAATCAGCAGGCATTTGGGGATGTGCGGGAGTCTGTTGACCCTATGATGGATAAAGCTTGGGATGAGTGACCAACAATTGTATGATGAATGATCAGCAGTTGTATGATGGATTTCTTGGGAAGAAAACCCCCTAAGCCCAAGGATTGTCACATCTTCAAGGACTGAAGAAAATGGAAGTCATTGCATGATTCAGGAACTTACCTCCACGGCGATTTTCTATAACACCTCCATATAGCACAGCTTTGCGTAGTGTCCCATGTCTAACGAAGCCTTTCAACTCCCACCCCTGCTGATTAGATTAGGGTGGCATGATATGCTTTTGTTTTACAAAGACAAGCACCCAGCCTTTCCATCCTCACTGACACTCCCCTGGCCTCCTCCCATACAATGGGTGCCTCACATTGCAATTGGGGTGGTCTTTTAAAATGGACGTTATGATGGTGTCGTTTTCCTATCCCAACAATATGAACTGCACTGCACTACCCGCCCACCCTGCCTGTCTTTCACTACTCCCTGCTCTTCCCATTCCAGCCTTTGTACATGTAGCTCCCCCTGCACGGATCACTTTGGCACTGGTTCCACACCCATCCCTCTGTTCTTAAATACACACACACACAAACACACACACACAGAGTAACTCTTCCTCATTTTTCAAGTCTCTGTGTATATACATCCAGGGGACTCCCCCGACTGCTCAAGGGTGTGTTCCAAGCCTCTTGGAAGTACATCTTTAGTGTTTCCTACATCCTGTTTCCTGCACTCACCACACTTACAGCAGACTCTGCTAATTACCTCCCTAATATCTATTCTACGTTTCTCCCTTATTAACAGACCCAGATTTTTCTCAGAGTAACAATGAGCCTGGTTAAAAATACTTGCCTTCCCAGACTCCCTTGTAGCTGTGTGTGGTCATGTGACCCAGTTAGAGCCAATGAGATGTAAGGAAGTCTACTGGGTAGAAGTTCTAAAAGGTAATTATTTCCATTTAAAAGGTAGGCAGGCAGAACTGGTCTGTACATCATTTTGCCCTGTCTTTCACTCTGCCTCCTCTGCTCATTTGGAATTCAGATTTGAGGCTTAAGGAGCAACAGACATCTTGTGAGATCAGAAATGAAGGCAAAACACCAAGGATGGCAGAGCAGGAAAATTGAAGGTGTCTGTGGTCTTTGTAGCAACAGGGAACTACCTTAAGTGTCTCAGGCTGCCTACCCTTGAATTTCTTTTTACATGAAAACATCTGGTTAAATCAAATCCCTATTTTATTAAAGTGCTGCATGGGGCTGAACTCCCTCCTAACTGATACAGCACAATTTTTTAATTGGCTATTTACTTAACTGACTTTATTCATGACAAGTGACTTCCATAGAAAGTAGGGACTCTGTCTTGTTCATTTTGGTATTCCCAGTGATTGGCACAGAATAGGTGTTTAGTAAAATTTTTTTGAATAAATAATTGGTTGAATAAATGAATCATGGTAAAAATGTATGGAGTTTTCCACGATTTGTATTTATTCTTTTTGGGTATATGTTCCATATGGGTGTGTGTGTGTCTTGATATTCTGTGAGAATTTTTGGCATACTTTCTAGAGCTGAATTTCTCAGCCTGGGCTCAATTGACATCTGAGGCCAGATAATTCTTCATTGTGGGGAAAGTACTATGCATTGTGGGATGTCTAACAGCATTCCTGGCCTCTACTCACTGGATGCCAGGAGCACCCCTGCCCCGCTCCAGCTGTGACAACCATCAATGTGTCCAAACATTGCCAAGTATCCTGTGGGTGGCAGAATTGCCCCTGGTTGAGAACCATTGCTCTAGAGAAGGGATTCTGAAATTGAGTCCTGTGAACTACCGGATGGGATATGTTATGTGTGAACCCCCTAAAATAACGTGAAAGATTTTGTTATGTATATGTGCATTGCTTTGGGGAGAGGGCCTACAATTTTCGTTATATTCTCAAAGGGGCCAATGGCTCAGCAAGGCATTGTTCTAGAATTTTCAAGCTGTTTCTCAACTTTTCACCATGTTTCGCTTTAACCTCCTAATACATTGCTGAACTTAATAGGCAGAGAGACTGATTAAGACCGTTGCTTAACGACTATGCAAGTTTTAATCAAGCGTTCAAGTCTAATAAACTAGAATTGCTATGAGGCCCACAAAACAAGCCTTTTGATATTTTGGAGAGCTGCTATAAATATGGAAATCGAGGATGGTATTCTTATGCCTTATAACCTAACAATCAATCCACTTAACAAAGGAGCATCAAATTGCAGTTCTGGAACTCTAAATGCAGTAGTAATTGGATGAAAAGTAAAAAGAGAAACTCTCATAAACATATTACTTAAAAATGGTCTCAGGTGAATATATACCGGCAGAAACGTTTAAATGATATAAAATAAATAAGATGGATGTAAGCCTGACTGAACCGAATTTAATGGTTGATGTTCTCACTTACTTAATCACATAATGCCACTACTTGGGACTCTATATTACTGAAGCAAATCATTTGTTGCATCCAAAGGGAGCCATAATAATGCAAAATGTGCCATGAAATACCCAATTAAATTATTTTAACACGTTGGAGATTGTGGGCAGGTGCACGCGTCCCAGTCGTTCCTCAGCCTGCCAGTCTGGAGGGTATGATCTGTATTTAATATCTGGTCTGTATTACTCCACTCTGGCCTCCGTTTGCGGGGAGGGCGTGTGTGTTTGTGTGTGTACCTGGGTTTTTGTGGCTCTGCTCTAGCTCCGAAAATGTTTGACCACAGCACAGCCGGGACTATGAGGAATAAAAATAAACTGTAAATAAGGCAGCCGCTTTCCTGAGCACTCCTAGGGGAAGCTGGGAATGTGGCATCACTGGAACTTGGAAATGAGGGTTCCTAAACTTCCTACCATGGCAGAAGCTTATTGCAGTGAATCTGCCAGGGGCACGTATCTTGCTAACTGATGATATAGAATTGTCTGCTGGAAACAACGGTTCACTTGCTTGTGTTGGTTTGGGGGAGGGAGAGGGAGAGAATGTACAAAACTCCCCTTTTCACCTATAAAATGTTCTAATAAATACAAGTTTTATCATCCTAATTATTCTATACTATGTTGTTTAAATATATAGTTTGAGTATAAAGTTATATGCATTCATTATGGAAAAATATAAAAAAATAAGAATTTTCTAGACCATTATTACCAAAAGACAACCACTCAATATATTTCCATTTCATGTCTGCTAAAATCTGAAAAACTTTTTAAAAATTCTCATGAATACAGAAAGCTATGAAAATAGCATGTAACACTTGGATCCAGGGATAGCGACTGTACATTTTTGTACATACATGTTCCAGTTTCCTCTCCCTAAAGACTCTCACACACACACGTAAACGTAAATGGGATGTTGCCAGTCTAAAACTCTATTAAGGATATTTTCCCAAGCCAATAGTCAGACTTGTGTGGCACTACAAAGCCTTATTGTTTTTGTACAAAAGGGTTTGTGGGTAGGGGGATTGAGAAAAGAAAGGACATATAGTAAGGTTCAGAGAAGAGAATAATAATGCCTCAGGCCCACCATTCACATTAACATTGATGTGCATTTATTATAAAAACATATACATATATGTATTCAATTTTACATTAATGATATTCTACCAACTATTCTATAGAGCCAGCTGTCATCTGCTTTGTGCCATTGTGCAAATTATAAAAAGACACCCCTTTCCTGGTGTAGACAGCTCTCATTTGTCCCCCTGGGTTTGTGCAAGGTTCAAACTGCTCAAACATAGGCAACACTTCTGCTGTTTTAAATTTGATTTTTTCACTCAGCAACATGTGGAAGACATCTATTATCATATATAGATGTACTAACACCCCCATGAGTGAACAATTAACTATAGTGCTTACTGCACTCTAGGTTCTGTTCTGAAAGTTTTAAAAGTCCTTAAACAACCGTGTCATAGTTATTATTATTTTCCCCATTTTATAGATGAGAAAACTGAGGCATGGAGAAATTGAGTCACTTGTCCAAAGTCATCCAGCTAGTGAGAGGCAGGACTAGGATTTGAACCCAGGCAGTCTGGTTTCTGAGCCTGTGTTCTTAACTGCTCTGCAATTCCAATTAATCTCTTGTTGGCAATGTCTTTTTTTTTCTTATTAAAACAATGTTGCAGTGAACATTTTTATCTGATTATTTCCTTAGGATAATTTTCTACTTAGTTTTTATTTAATAAACACTATTAAATAACACCAAATGCCTGACATTGCTCTAAGCACTTTACAAAAATTAATTCACTTGATCCTTATAACAAAGCTAGGAGTCAGGATTTATTACAAACTTTGTACTGTAGGTGCAGTACAGAGAGAGACTAGAATACGTACCAGAACTGGGATTCCATCCCATGCACTGTGGCTCCATGGTCTTTCCTTTACCATCAAGTTGTATAGCTTCTTCCTCTCTCCAAGAAACAAGGAAGCATCATGGACCGTAATTTGGATATAAAACTACCAGGCTGCACTGAAGAAAGAGTGTTCCACTGTATACTCCCAAGTTAGGGAATTTTGTGCTAGCCCTCTTTTTCTATGCACATCAAAATATTAAGATTATACTGTATATCCAAATTTATCCAATAATTAATTGATTTATTAAAACTAATTTAGAAAAAAGATAAGGAAAAAATTAAATTCCAATGATAAACTATCCAGAGATAATCACTAATGTTTGCTATAGACTTTGCAGTTTTTTTCTCATGGAAGTATAAATATATACATGTTAAAAATAAAATTCTTATCCTTTTGGCAATAAAAATTATTTTTGGTATTAAGTAGTCTTTAAAACTATGGTTTTTATTGCATATGGAACACTGAATTGTAAAGATGAATTGTAGTATATTTAGCAAGTCTATTACTGAAACAGGTTACACCCAAGTTTAGTTTTTGCTGGAAAAAAATACAATGATGAATATCTTTGTACGTTATTCTTGGTGTGATTTCCTATCCTTTCAAGGTAGATTCATGAGAGAGGAATAATTATTAAATAGGTCAAAGACTGAATATTTTAGGGCTTTATAGATAAACTTTTAGTTAGCTTGCAACATAGTCATTTTTTCTAAGTTACTAAAAACTGTTCCTAAGTCCATTGTACTCTCTGAACAATATACAGCTGTATAGTTACTATACTTGGTCATTTCACTTCACTTTGATGATTCTATTTAGAGTGCTGTTAATCATTTAAAGTTAATATCCCCTCTTGACAAATATTGATACCTCATATCTCCTTTAATGTAATGTTATATAGTATTTGAATCACTGATCATTTTAGGAATAAAAAAATTGGTTTGTTTTGAAAGATTATTTCCCTTCAGCCTGAAAATCTTCCTTTTAGCATTTCTTGGAGTTCAGGACTGATGGTGACAAATTCTCTGTTTTCTTTCATCTAAAAATGTTTTTATGTTGCCTTCATTCTTGAAGGATATTTTAGGTGAATATAGAATTCTCTTTTGATAGTTGTGTGCCCTGCCCCACCCCCAGGACTTTACAGATGTTGTTCCACTGTCTTCTGGTCTCCATAGTTTCTGATGAGGAGTCTGTGATAATTTAAATTGCTGCTCCCTTGTATGTAATGTGTCATTTTTCTCTGGCTGCTTTCAAGATTTTCTCTTTATTTGTTACTGCCAGCAGTTTGGCTATGATGTGCTAGGCATGGTTGTCTTTGTATTTATCCTGTTTGAGGTTTGCTGAGCTTTGTAAATATATAAATGTATGATTTTAATCAAATTAAGGAAATTTTGAATTTTACATATTCAAATAGTCTTTTGCCTCCAACCCCTCTCCCCTCTCCTTTTTTCCCTCTGTCTCCCTCTCTCTGTCTGATTTCCTTCTAGGACTATACTTATACAAAAAACTAGACAGTATGATATTATCCCAAAGTTCTTTGAGGCTCTGTGTACTTTTCTTTAAATTTGATAATTTCTTTTGATCTATATTCAATCTCATCAAGTATTCCCTCTGTCATCTCCATCCTTCTGGTAAGCCCCTCTGCTGACTTTTAAATTTCAGATATTGTAATTTTCAGTTTCAGAGTTTCCATTTGCTTCTTTTTCTGATAGTTTCCATTTTTGTTCTCATTAATTATGAGCAAAATATTCTTTACTTCATTGCTGCTTCAAATTCTTTGTCAGTTTAACATTTGGGTCATCTCAGGATTGGTCTACATTTATTGTCCCTACTCTTGAGACTGGGTAACAGTTTCTGGTTCTTTGCATGTTGAGTAACTTTAGATTTTATCCTGGACATTGTGAAGACATTGGATGCTAATATATTCCTCCAAAGAGGATTGGTGTTTTTGTTCTATTAAGCAATTAACTTGGTTGAACTCAAACCTGTAAACTCTTGTCTTTTGAGCAACAACTCCAATATCAGTTCAGTTTTTTATCTTTAGCTGGGATGCTTTGAAATCTGTCCTGTGTATACGTACTTCACTGGTCAGCCAGACACATGGGCAGAGTTTATAGACAGAAATTGGAGTTCTCCCTCTTGGCTTTCTTCTCTCAAGGATTTTCTCCTTACTTTCTAGTGGTTGCCTCAAACTCTGTCTTCCTGTTCTTCAGGTTAGAAAATGGTGATTCTTCTTTCAGAGTTTTTAACATTCATTTTATCTTATTTTAAACCTTTTTGTTGTAGAGACAGGGTTTTGCTATGTTGTCCAGGTTGGCCTTGAACTCCTGGCCTCAAGCAATCCTCCTGCCTTGGCCTCACAAAGTGCTGGGATTACAGGTGTGAGCCACTGTGTCAGGTCCCCTTTCAGAGTTTTAATTACTCCAGGTGGAGCTGACATCAGCTTCCCTTCAGGTTTAACACCATAGAGGCAGGTAACTCATTCTATGCCTTTCTTTTCTTCCAAGTTTTGACTATACTCTAGAATGTCTGTTTTTGTTCACCCTCCACTATCCTCAGTTCATTGTGCTGTAGTTTATCAGTGTTACATACGAGAGCCCTGGGTTGGTCAGGAGCCTCCCTGGCCATACCAGAAGCGGGACTCCTGTGTGTTCTGAGGATGCAATATTTTATATTCCAATAGTTGAATCTCTGAAGAAAGCTACACCCACCAACTTAAATAGCACTTCTTTCGGTAACGCTTATGGCATTTGTTATTAAACTATTTGCATACGTATCTAACACGTCTTTCCCATGAAAGCATGTGAATGCCTGAGATCCTAGCACCCAGCTCTGGAACATGGTAGCAGCTCCTTAAATATTTGTTGAACAAACAAATGCAGTCAGGAGATGATGAGGGAGGGACTAAATCAGGACGAAGGCACTCATGTAGAGAGAATGTGGTGTGTTTCAGAGAAACTTCATAGAGAGTTTTAAGGGAATTTGCTTATTGGCTAGATGGAGGGTGGGTTGGGGGGTGGTTGAGGAAGATGGAGGAGTTTAGGAAAACCTCCAAAATTCTAGCTGGGGTTACTTGGTGGATGGTAATATATATATAGGACAGGTGGAAGAGGGTTATACTTTGATTAAGACTAGACATTCCAAGCATTGAGAAAAATTATTCTTTGATTTCCACATGTTGATGGGCACTTCTAATTTGTGATTAGCATTTAACCTGCCCTCAACCCATTTTTGGCTGGCACTGAGATTGAAGAAGGAGCAGTAACCAAATTGCTAATTCTTACTCCTGCTCAGGTGCAGCTGGCCCTGCTGAGAGAGAAGCAAGCAAGTCTGGAATCCAGGGACTCTATTAAGGAAGGGTGTTTCTCTATGATAAGGAGCTGAGTGTTGCAACTTAATCCTCCAAACCTCTGCCTCCCCAGGACTCCATTAAGTTGTTCCTATTAGCGTGATTGCGCCAAGATACCGAAAGAGCAGGGGAAATATTAGAAAACGTGAAAACCAGGGGAGAGAGATTGGAAGCTGTGCCTCAGCCATGATTTAGGAGTCTCACTAAATTCATAAGTGGAAATGTCTGACAGCCTCGGCATCTGACGTCTTTCATCTTCCTGGTGGAATACAAGTTCGCTTGCGCAATAAAATGAAAACCGGTGGTGAGCGCTGCACTAAAGTTCATGTTCCCTTAGCAGCGAGGTTGGGATGAGAGCGTAATTACACGTGGAAATGCTGCCCTGGGCCTCCTTTCCTGTAAGCAGCTACGGAGGAAGGCAGCATCTATTACCTGATTCTAGGGCAACCTGTGCTATCCAAATGCTTCCCATTAGCACCTTTGATTGCTTCTGGAGTCACAGGCTTTTGGCTAATTCTCCAATGGGGAGGGGTTGTTCTTGGAGTCTCAGTCAAGACATTTAGCACCAGGAACACCTCTCCTGATGGACGCCCCCTGCAATTAAGAAAAACAAGTTTCCAAGGGGGAGGAAGCTTTGCTGTGAGCTGTAGCATTCAGAGGGGTTTCTGTTGCTATTTCTGGGTTGAGGCAGCTCTCACCGTCATGTCTCTGCCACCCACTCCCACGGCTGTGCACTAGGGGACTGATTACCTCGTAGTCAGGGGGAGTTTTATGCTTTTCCAGTCCTGCAGTTAGAAGTGGAGATGGGGGATGATGAAGGATGAAGCAAGTCCAGCAATTGGACGGGAACTCGTAGAAACAGCCTTCAGTGCATTCATTGTATTTTGCACGACAGAACACCACTGCTAACCAAATGTCAATGACCCTCACCTGCGGACTCCCTCCCACGCAAGTCCCAGCAGTTAATTCTGGTGGTCCCAGGGGTTATCTCGTGTGAGCGCTCAAAGCACACGTCCTCTGCTGCTCTGCGCAGCCGCCTCACTGCACACCGCTGCACTCAAGCCGAGCCTGGTCCAGCCAAA
>CM052436.1:145868386-145900436 GCA_028533085.1 Varecia variegata | reverse complement strand
GTGTCTGGCGACACTGGAGGCCAAACTGGTGCCCCTTGCTCTGCCTTGGCTTCTCGTTGTCTGCCCATCACTGCTTAGGTCAGACAGTGGTGGGAGGGACCCGGGCAGACCAGCACCCACGCTGTGTTTGGCAGGGAGATGTGACAGGTGATTAAGGGGCCATGGAGTCCTTTCCTTACAGAGGGGTGGAGCTGTGGAAGTGTCAGTAATCGATAATTGCCCATTTTATATGGAAGGTTTATAGGCTAATCTCAATTAATCGTTTCTGAAAGAGTAGTAAAATTAGGCAAGGAGGCCTTCCAAGATGATGACTGGTGAGGGGCGGCCGCACAGACAGGTGATTAGCATCGTGGAGGTCACAGCGGTCCGGATGTGAAGGGCATCGTGTGCCCAGACTGGCTGAAGCACGGTCCTTCAGTGAGCCTGAACGGCACTGGGGAGGGGTGAGCTGCTAACGGAAGAAAATGCTTAGAAGACAGAATTCCGTGCTGTGGAGCAGGGAGGTATTTTTTCTCAGATTCATATAAAGTAACACATAATGCACATTTCTACATAAACCAAAGTGAGATGGGGAAAAAAATGAACAACTCAAATAATTATCCTTGAATTTCAGGATAATTGGCAACATTGCCCAAAATGTAGCCACGCATACTTAGGAGATGAGTGAGAGGGTGTTAGGCACATATGCATATGTTTAATATTTAAAAAATAATTCTGTGTTAGAAAATATGTCACTAGGCCATCAGATCTGTGTGTTTTCCTTTATACAGTGGTAGAAAGTCTCTTGTGCAAATAAATGTAGGCTGAAAAGTATGAGTTGCTTTTAAAGAACGCTATTAAACAGGATAAAGTAAGGAGATACAGCAACAATTATATAGGGGCTTGAGAATTACCGGGAACTAGGGCTTGTGCACCCAGACCTAAGAAAATGGTTAAGCATTTTTTTTTCTTTGCTTTAGGGGTAGAAATGTGAGGAAAACTGGTTTTGCTAAACATTTTCAGCATAAAACTTTGAGGAGAGGAGCAAGATTAACTGGCACCTTTGATCACCTGTTTATTCTTTGCATGAACTGGAAGTTTCTTAAAGGAGGTCCAGGGAGGAGGGGGAGAAAGGCAAGGAGACTCCACTTAATCAGCTGGATGAGCCAAATCAATTCTGGCTTTCTGATCAATGGAAGACAGACGCCACCATCAGACGATGCTAGCTTCCTCGGGAAACCTGCACCGCCTCTGGACACAGGCACTTAGAAATCCTTTCCAGCATCCTTTGGTCCTGGCAGGAAGACAAAGTCGGGCAAAGCTCAGCAAACTGGAAACTTTTCTGCACTGAGTTACTTAGGGAATGGCTTGCACCTGCTGGCCACACTAAGACACCAGCAGTTTCCTGTCCTGTGGGACTGTCCCGGAGCAAAGAATTTAGCTTGGTAGCATGGTTAGATGGTTAAAATGTGGGTCTTCCACTGTCAACAGCTGCTCGTCGTTTTGAACACATCCATAGTTGCTGACAACTGCTCTTAGCCCATTTCTCTTGCAGACTTCTCTGTAATTGAAGAGAGACTTTGGTGGGAGAATTCCTAAATACATAGGCACATCATTATAGAGGCACCTGCGCTGCCCAATATGGTAGCCACTAGCCACAGAAGGGCCATTTAAATCTAAATTAAAATGAAATAAAACTTAAAATTCAGTTCAAATTTAAAATTTAAAGCTCAGTCTAGGAATTAAAATTCTTATTTTCACTAGCCACATTCCAAACACTTAACAGTGTCATGTGGCTGGTAGCTACCATATTGGGTAGCACAAGTATAGAATATTTGTTCATGACAAAGTTCACTGGAGAGTGCTGGATGAATGAATACTTTCTGAAACTTTGGACCAAAGCAGCCTGTTTTCAAGGAGGATCATCCTTTCCTGGGGAATTTGGGTGGGTGGGTGTGCTGAGAGTAGAGGAGAAAATCCACAGTTAGCAAGGTTTTTCCATTTTCCATTTCTTTTTTTTTTTTAATTTTTTTTACTTCAGCATATTACAGGGGTACAAATGCTTAGGTTACATATATTGCCTTTGCCCCACCTGAGTCAGAACTTTAAGTGTGTCCATCCCCCAGATGATGCACACTGCACCCATTAGGTGTGAATATAGCCACCCCCTCCCCCCATCTGCCCAACACCCCATGAATGTTACTACCATATGTGCACATAAGTGTTGATCAGCTAATACCAATTTGATGGTGAATACACGTGGTGCTTGTTTTTCCATTCTTGTATTTTCCATTTCTTTGCCATTTCTTAGTTTACTTGCATCACCCCAGGATATGCCACTTGTCAACATGCCTACTCCATCTGGGGTTGATTGGCTTCTCCACATGAGTTCAATGTCTGTCCTGGATTTATTCAAAGGAATTTTTGCCATTTCTAGACAGAGTTAATATGCAATGAATCAAAAAGGAAAAATCATATTCTTCCCCTCAAGGCAGTGAACTAGTCCATAGGCAATGCTTGTTCTCTTTGGCAGAGAGTATGTTTAAAAGATTAAGAAAAGAGGTGATTTAAAGGTGGAAGGAAATTTATTTTGGAATTTCTCCAGGTGGAGTCAGAAGATTGAGCTAGAAAATCCAGAAGTAGCCGGTGAAAACTCTGGGTGTTTTTGTTAAATGTGTCTCGCCCCTTGCAGTACAGATTCACTGCTGCACTTTGATCCAGAAGAAACATCGATCGAGAGCTAAGAAAACAAGTATCTCCACTGGATTCGAGAAAATACAATGTGCCACACGCTTAGTGAAAATCAATAATGCAGGAAAATTTATTGGCTGCTATTCAAATCTCAGTTCCCCTAATTGTAGGGGCCGGCAAAGTCACTGTTTTTGAGATTTAGAGGTTAGGCAGAACGTACCAATCGCTAGCTCTTTGGTAGAACCGAAAAGAGTCTTAATTGAGTTGTTTTCTATGATAATGAAAAACAAGTGCAGAAAGCCGGCCCCAAAACAGGCTGGAGGCTCCTCTGCTCAGAGCTGTTCCTAAAAGTTTGGGGTCTGTTGTGTAGAAGAGAATCAGGAAGAAGTGCTTCTAGCAAGGTTTCTCACAGTAGGGATTCACAGCTGGCTGACTTCTCCCACATAAGTTGTCCACCTGGCTCTAGTTGGGATTTGAGTTTATGACTTTGCTATGGGGAAACTTAGGCGTTGCTTATAAATAGGCTGATATAAAGGCCGAGAAGGGAGGGGGAGCCTGAAAGGAGCCCAGGACTGGAGGAGTTGTCTGCTGTGGTCAGAATTGGAGGCAAGAGCTGTTTACCATTGGCCATCCCTTCATGAGCGGTTAAAGAAACTTACAGAATAAGAGAGTTGTAGAATGCAGGGCAGGGGAGAACCAGCTGCAGGGCGTGGATCCAGAAGGACTGATGAGTGTTGTACTCTGGGCAGTCACAGAGTGAGTTACAGTCCCAGCCCTTGAGTGTTGGCTGGAAGTCATCAAGTTTTTCAATTTTACTAAGTTGTCAGTCACATGTGATATTAGCTGAAACGACAACTGCTGCGTTGTGCTCAGAAGGGGAAACAGCCCTCCACGCTATGTCGCCACCTCCACGGTATTGATTTTGTGTGAGTGGGCAGTGATTCACGGACCCCCTCCCCTGTTTTTTATCCTGGCTCCAGATTTTCAAGAGTCTCGTGTGAATTGCACTAGTTTAGCGACAACCCAGCGTGAAATCTCACTGTGTTTGCAGATGATTGCCTGGGATTTGGGGGAGAGGGGGGAACTAGTGAGAAAACCACCAAATAGGAGGTACAATAAATAAGTCAAAGAATAAGGAGACATGTGTAAATCTGTCAGGGATGGAAAGAAAGAGTTTGGACTGTAGCTGTCATCCCTGAACTCAATGGCATCCCTGGGGAAGAAGAGAGGAGAAAATAAATATTTGGAACGTCGCTATTTCCATGTTTTATTAACAGTTTTCGAAGCCACTTTTTTTTCCTGAAAAAGTTTGCCCCAGCTCTGCCATGGAGAAGAAAGAATTAAATGTTTATGAAGACGATAGACTGAGTGGTTCTCAGCGAGGTGAATCCAATTTTGCCCAACAGTATGTATTAGGTGCTGTGGGAGCTTTTATGCCTCTTCTCAGCTGGGATTTGTGATCGGAAGCTGACTTCAGACTGTCAATGTTCCTTCAGGCATGAGCCTGGAATATTGACTCTACTTTCACCCCAAACTTTCTCCCCAAACTTGGCTGGAGGGGAAGAGTGATATCTGTGGGAATCTTGAGATCTAGGGGTATTCTATGTGAGTGATGTCTTGACCTTGATATTTGACCTAGGAATTTGGAGTCTCATTCTTGGTATATTTTCACTGTAATTGCTTTGTTCCATTCTATCTCCTTGATTTTAGGCAATACATTTAGCAGGTAGCTCTCATCCAACATGGGATGTAATAACAATATATAAGCCAGGTGTGGTGGCTCACACCTGTAAACCCAGCAGAAGGCTGAGGCAGGAGGATTGCTTGAGGTCTGGAGTTCAAGACAAGCCTGGGCAACAGCGAGACCCTGTCTCAAAAAAAAGAAAAGAGAAAAATTAGCTGGGTGTGGTGGTGCATGCTTGTAGTCCTAGCTATGTGGGAGGCTGTGGTGGGAGGATTGCTTGAACCTGGAGACTGCGGTAAGATATGATGGTGACACTGTACTGAGCAAAGTGAGACCCTGTCTCAAAAAAAAAAAAAAGAAACCCAAACAATATGATTATTGTTATATCATTATTTATATATTACACATTAATTATATTGAAATATACTAATTGATATAATAGTATAATTATTTTATCCCTGCTGATGTAATTATCACTACTAATATTTATTGTGCCCCTACTTTGCACCACATACTGTGCTAAGGGGTTTTCACATCTCATTTAATCCTCATAAAACCCTGAGGTATTAATCACCCTCATTTGTCACCCCCCACCTTCTATCCCCTAATGACAGTGTGGAATGACAGGTGCCTCCAGGCCCAGGTGGCTGCTCTTCCCTCCAGTCTTCTGCTCTCCGGATGATGGAGAAGCCAGTTTTGGCCTCCAGGAAGATACCATTTCCTGGTCAACTGGCGATGGCCCTGAGCCCCATTCGTAGGCTGGTGCTGTGGACGTCAGGGCAACTGTTTAATGGACTGTGGAGCTAGTTCACTTCTGGGCCACCCCATCCGCACTGACCCCTAGTGATGCATTTATAGATGGGCGCGAGGCTTGTTCCGTGGCGGGTGCACTTTGCAAGGTGCAGGTCCCGGGCAGCGCAGAGATTCGGAGCTGTTGATTAGCAGGCTCTTCTCCCGCCACTGCTGGCTGCCTCCTCTAAGTACTGGGCAACGGACTGTGCAGGGAGCCATGTGATGATAAATTATGGCTAGTGCTGGGAAGTGGGTGAAATCGAGCCAGTCTTGTCTTTGTTCTCACTGAAAAGAATAATGACAAATCCCAAGTGCTGGAGATGGAACCTTCCACCCTCTCCCTTAGAATCAAAAGGGTCTGGGTTCGTCTTATTTGTTGCCTGCTCTGGGGTACCCAGATCAGCCCACAGTGCTGGTTTGGGCAGTCAGATGCTGATACATATTTTGGGAACACCAAAAAGCAAGCATCTGTGATCTGTCATGTAACAGACACCTGGGAACTTAGTGTTGTCCTTCTAGTACATACTTAGGGGACCACTGATGGGTCCAAAGGCCCAACAGACCCTCATGCTAGAGAACAACATTACAGAGCGGCAGCATAGCCTGGTTGTAGAGGTTTGCCTGGGATAGTTGCAGCTGGTACTTAATGTCCCTGAATAATTTTTTTTTTTTTTTTTTTAGAGATGGGATCTTGCTCTGTTGCCCAGGCTGGAGTGCAGTGGTGCACGATCATAGCTCACTGCAGCCTGGAATTCCTGGGTTCACCCTTTTACCTCAGCCTCCTGAGTAGCTAGGACTATAGGTATATGTGCCACCATACCTGGCTAATTTTATGTTTTATAAAGATGGGGTCTTGCTATGTTGCTCAGGCTGGTCTCGAACTCCTGGCCTCAAGTGATCCTCCCACCTCAGTCTCTCAAAGTGCTGGGATTACAGGCATGAGCCACCATGACAGGCCCTGGAATAATTATTAATAATTACCCCTTTCACTCTCAAATGTTCCATTGGAAGAGAAAGAATATGGCTGTTTGTAGCATGGTAAAGAACGTAGATGCTGGAGTCCATAGCTGAAGTATGAATCTTGGGTTTTCCTATCATGCTGTGCAACCTGGGGCAATTGGCTTTTTCTAAAGAATTAATGTATGATGTATGTATTTTGGAATACATGTGATATTTTGATACCTGTATATAATGTGTAATGATCCAATCAGAGTAATTGGCATATCCATCACCCCAAACGTTACCTTTTCTTTGTGTTAGGAACATTACAAATCTTCTAGTGATTTTGAAGTATACAATCAATTATTAACTCTAACTTCCCTGCTGTAATATCAAATTCTAGATCTTATCCCTCTATCTAACTGTATTTTTGTAGCCCTTAACAAATTTCTATTATCCTTCCCTTCCCAGACTCTAGAAACCACCATTCTACTCTCTACCTCTGTGAGATCCGCTGTTTTACCTCCCACATATGAGTGAGAACGTGCAGTATTTGTGTTTCTGTGCCTGCCTTATTTCACTTAACTTTGTGATCCTCAGCCTCCGGGCCGTGGCCTAGTACAGGTCTGTGGCCTGTTAGGAATGGGCCATATATCACCGCCTGAGCTCCACACCACATCCTCCCCACCCACAACACCCCACCCCCCAGCCTTGGTCCACGGAAAAATTGTCTTCTGTGAAACCAGTCCCTGGTGCCAAAAAGGCTGGGGACTGCTGACTTAACGTAATGACCTTCTGTTCCACCCATGTTGCTGCAAATTACAGAATTTCATTCTTTTTATGGCTGAATAATATTCCATTGTGTATATACCACATTTTTTTAATCCATTCATCTGGTGATGGACATTTAGGTTGATTCCATATCTTGGCTATTGTGAACAGTGCTGCAGTAAACATGAGAGTGCAAATACCTCTTCAATATATTGATTTCCTTTCTTTTGGATATATATGTAGTGGTGGGATTGCTGAATCATATGGTATTTCTATTTTTAGTTTTTTGAGGAATTTCTGTACTGTTTTCCATGGTGGCTGTACGAATTTACATTCCCATCAACAGCTTATAAATGTTCTCCTTTTTCTGCATCCTTGCCAGCATTTATTTTTTGTCTTCCTGTTAACAGCCATTCTAACTTGGGTAAGGTGATATCTTTTAGTGGTTTTGGTTTGCATTTCCATGACTGGTGATGTTGAGCATTTTTTCATATATCTCTTTTAATCCCTTGTTGGATGGAGAGTTTGCAAATATCTTTTCCCGTTCTGTAGGTTGTCTCTTCACTTTGTTTCCTTTGCTGTGCAGAAGTTTTTTAACTTGATGTGATCTGATTTGTCTATTTTTGCTTTTTGTGGCCTGCACTTTTGAGGTCTTGCCAAAAAAAAAAAATCTTTGCAAAAACCAATGTCCTGAAGTCTTTCCCCAAAGTTTTCTTTTAGTAGTTCTGTGGTTTCAGGTCTTACATTTAAGTCTTCAATCCATTTTGAGTTGATTTTTGTATATGGCGAAAGATGGGGATCTAGTATACAGATATCCAGTTTTCCCAGCACCTTTTATTAAATAGACTGTCCTTTCCCCAGTGTATGTTCTTGGAGCCTGACAGCTCCCTGAGCACCAACATCCTCATTTCTAAAATGGGAATATAATGGCTACTATTTCTGAGGGTTGTCCTGAAGATTAAATGCAATAATATATGTGAAGGGTTTAGTATGACGGACTTACCTATCAAGCACTCAATGAAAATTGAGTCTATTATGCAGTGCACGTGAATCTTGTCGATTCTGGTGTGCAAGAAATCAAAATTAGCTTGCTTTCTACAGCTTGATCCAATTTGCAGCCCAGAACCCCCTCCTTTCTTGAGCCTGGCACCACCTAGTCTGTGAGCCTATGCTTGAATTTTAGCCCTGCCAGTTACTAACTGTACTACCTCCTGTGAGTTATTTTGCATTTCCTCTTTGGTGTCGTCTTCTGTAGGCTGGACTGAAGCTTAAAGTCTGAGACCATGAGCCAGGAATCCACTTTCAAACTCTGGTTCACCTACCCCATAGCTGTTGACTGTGGAAGTTCCATCACCACCTTGTTTCTGCTTCTCCATCTGTAAAGTAGAGATAGAATCTACCCTAGAGTGTGGTGTGAGGATTAAACCTCTGTGAAATGTGCCCAACACCTAGTGAGCATCCAATCAATGTTAAATATAGTCTTATTTTTCAGGGAAATATGAAGAAATCAAAAACTGTTCATGATGCTCTCATCTAGTGGTATCCACTGTTAACATTTTAGTGTATTTCCTTTCATTGATATTTTCATGTGCAACTTTTAATTATTTTTTTAAGCAAGGTTTCCTCAAAAACTTTTAAAGATACAGTAATGATCTATAGCCACTTTGCTATCCTTTTTCTTTACATATATCATAGCCATTTCCCCCATGTCATTGGTTTTTAGAAACTTGATCTTTATTAGCAACACTATGTTGCATCACATGATGAAATTTTTATTCCTCCAATGTGTATTTACATGATTTCTAACTTTTTTCTATGACAAGTACTTTTTCAGCAGATAGCTTTAGGCATACGCTTCTGGACCATTTATGTAGCTGTTTCCTTTGACTAGAGTCTCACCTATGTAAAGAGTGGGTCCAAAGGTACAGCTGCTTTGAAGGTGCTCGATAAATACATTGTCAAATTGTGCTCCAGAAATGTTGCCCCAAATTTATGTTTTCAGCAGCCACGTGTGAAAAATGTCCATTTCACCACACCATCACCAGCATTGAGTGTTCTTTTATTCACTCACTGGCTTTTTGTAAACAGTCTTATCTCTAAATCAGTGATATCCAATAGCACTTTCTGCGATGATGGAAATGTTCCATATCAGCACTGTCCAACATGGTAGCCACTAGTCACATGGGGCTATTGAGCCCTTGAAATGTGGCTAGTCCAAGCAAGGAAGTGAATTTCTAATGTAATTTAAATTTAAACAGCAACACGTGGCTAGTGGCTACTGTATTGGACAGCTCATCTCCAAACTCTCTGTTTACCATGAACACTGCACAGTGGTGTGGTGTGTTATTACTCTAGAGCCCATGTCCTGCTCTCTTCTGGTCTTCACTGGGGGCAGGGTGATGTAGTGGGACAACTGCCAGGGGTGATATTGGGAAATGACCCTCCTTTTTCTCCTGTGTCACTTAGTAGTGTTCCCAGAAGGCCACCAGCCCAGAGTGCTGAGGACACTTCTGCCATTAGAGGGGATTTAAGTTATTCAGCCAGTAATTGGCTATATTATTTTCTCTGCTGTCCGAGCTTTCTACCTCTTCATTCCCTGTAGCCTTTTATATTTAGACCTATTTCTGGGGTGGTATAGCAGCCCCCAGAAAAGCCGTCTCTCTGTTTTTCACCTGGCTCGTGCATTTGTTTGGAAGGTGATAGGGTTGGTTCTTTGCTTCCTTCTGCCCCTTCAACAATAGATGACAGACAATCTTAGCTCAGAACCCAGAGTGTTGGTTTCTCACTCCTCAAATGGCTTAGCTTGTAACGTATTCTGTTATTGTTTGCTCTGATTGTGTAACTAGTGACAAAGTATGGCTCACTGCAGGTCTGAGCCCAGTACCTCTGTGAAGGGGAGTCAGCCGGGTCTCTCTGCAAAGTGTGACTCCATCTGCTCAGCCCTGACCAGTGAGGCCAGAATTGAACAAGGCCAAACTGCCCAAAGAAACAGCTGCCAAATGGCTCCTGGCAGACGTGGCGGTGCCCTGTGGCCTACTCCTGACCACATCAGAAGAGAGATGAATGTCACACTCTATTGTCTAGTTACTTAATTCTTGGCAAGCCCAAGCTACAGATAATCTCATTTGTAAATAGATCAAATCATTTCAAACCCCTAAAAGAAATAGGCAGCTAGACATAGTAAAAATGATTGAATTTGTTCTTAGGTTGAAGAGGATGTGACAACTTGTTTACTGTTCTAAGAGTTAAACTACATGGTCCCTTGTGGTGTGATTACAATTGCTTTCTACTTATTTATCATAACTTTTAGTTCTACAAATTGAGGAAGAAACCAAACCAGGAATTTACACATGTAAACTATTACACGTGAATTTCCTCTAAGGCAAAATTTTTCTGAAATAGCTGGAATGGTAAGAGACAGGCCTCCCAGATTTTTGGCTATGTGTTTGCTGAGTGACAGGTACGGTGCTCAGTGCTTTGCATGGATTATTTCGTTTAATCCTTACAATATGCTCCTAGAGGCAGTGACAGTTATCCCCATTTGTAGGTGAGGAGGTTTTAAGGGTAGTGGCTTGCTTAATGTCACCCAGCTAATAAGGGATGAAGCTGGAATTGCAGTCCAAGCAAATTGACTCAAAGTCTATGTTCTTACCTCCTATTTTAATCATGTTTACAACAGTGAGTATTTTGGGGGGGGGTACTTTTTAATGTGCTAAGCACTTTATGTGGATTATCATGTTTTCCTTCTTCTTTTCTTTTCTTTTGTTAAACTTTCACAACAACCTTACAGGCTATGAATATTACTCCCAATTTAAAGATGAGTAAACTGAGGTTTATAGACTTTAAGGAGGTTGACCAAGGTCAAACAGGAGGAAAGGAGTGGACCAGGATGGGCCAGAGGTTAGCTCTCCCCAGAGCTCAAGTTCTTAGCTACCAGTCTGTATTCCCTCCCTACCAGTTTGAAGTTTTGTCCTGGGAGGTAGCCAGAGTGTCATTTCTTAGAGATTTCCAACTGATAAATAACACAGTAGTATGCTTTTAAATTAACTTATCAATGAGGGCAGTGTCATGGGTCTGTGGGGATGTGGTAGGGAAGATTTAGTGGTATTGTTCAATGCTTCTAAAACCAGTAGCCATGGTGAAGGACTAGGTTTTATTTCCAGCCTGTTATAGATCAGGTTGGTCCCACTCTGCATGACCACTGGTGCAGCTTGGGCCACACCCAACTCACGAGGGAGTTAGCAGTACCTAAAATAGTCTACACCCGGCTCGGTGAGACAAGCCACACATCCCATGCTTGGATGTCTCAGCAATGTCAACTTGCTATAAAAGTTTCTACAGTCTTACTCTGAATTTCTGTTCTTATCTCATGTTAGACAGGTAACAAACAGTTCATGGACCAGTGTCAGCCATGGACCGTACTTTGAGAATCATTACTGAAAAACAAAAGATTTCAGGCTCATGATTCAGGAAACACTGATTGTCGCTCCTACCTGTAGCTTGCTGTGTAGCTCTTAGAAAGTTGCTTAACCTCTCTGAGTCCAGCTTCATCAGTTGGTGGATGAGTGTGGGGCAGAATACAAGATCCCTGCCAGCTTCGAGGCACTATAATTCTGTGTTGATTTTAAGAGTCTTCTGTGCTGCTGACGCCAGCAACCAGAAGCATAAGAACAACATATAGTTCAGAACATATCAAAATGGTCTGTTTCTTGACAAAGCCTGGCACGAGAGAGTTGGGAGCTTTGCCTAATAAAGGGCTCTTATGATTTACAGCCTGTGACATCCTTTTGTTTGACAAATGAATTTCAAGGGCACCAGAGTAGGTTGAATATGCTGAAAATCAAAGCGCACACAATGTGCCAAAGTGAGCTGTGTGTGGTAAATCTTTGAGTTTAATTACAGTGATAGTTAAAATAACAGGAAATATAATGAGGTTTGTGAAGTACAATTCCCTTGTTGGTTGTGAAGTGTGATTTCTTTCAACATCAGTCAGGTAGCCGGGGCTGGGGTCCTGGGTTGCTATGTCAATAATGTTTGAGAAAGTGATTCAAGAGTTTCTCCCCATCTCTGGTAGCTTCAGAGAGAGTTTTTTATTCTGTTTTCTAAATTCTCTCCATCTAAAGTGTGGTCCACAGACCAGCAGCCGCGACAACACCTGGGAATTTGTTGGAAATGCAGAGTCTCGGGTCCCCCCCAGGCTGAATGAATCAGACTCTGTATTTTCACAAGATCCCCCCGTGAACCACACGCAAGAAAGTGGTACAAGGGCAGCTCGATGCCACTGAAATTGTGGGAAAGGGGAAAATGGAAGACTGAGTCACTGAATAACCAACATTCTCAGTGGCCTGTTGTACGCCAGGCCCTGTGCCAGGCACTGGGGATGGGGTTTGGAGGGAACAGATCTGGTCCCCCTCTCACAGAGTGGGCCACGCAGTCATGCATGTCACACTGGACTTGGGGCTGTGATGGGGCAAGTGAGTGGCACCATAGGCATTCAGAGGAAGGATGCCCAACCCAGACCCGGGGAGGTTGGGAGGCTTCCTGGGAATGTGGCTTTTAAGCTGTGACATGAGGTGTAATCAAAAAGAGGAACATGCAGTTGTTGCTAATAGGAACCTTGGTGTGGGGGCCATTGGGACTTGCTTTGCTTTCTAGCCTGAAGGGTTTATAATTGGTCCCTGGTTCCATGGACTATCGCCAGCCTACTGTTTATTTTTGTGAATAAAGTTTTATTGGAATGCAGCCATGCTCATTTGTTTACACATTATCTGTAGCTGCTTCTATGATACAACAGCAGGGCTGAGTTGTTGCAACAGACTTTATAGCTCTGTTAAGTGAAAAATACCTACGGTCTGACCCTTTCTGTAAAAAGTTAGCAGACTCTTTTCCTAGACTCGTGGTTCTCAAAGTGTGGATTCCAGCTGAGCGGCATCAGCGTCACCTGGTAAATTGTTAGACATGAAAATTCTCTGGCCCCGCCCCAGACCCATTGAATCAGACACTCTGGGGGTGAGGCCCAGCAGTCTGTGTGTAACGAGCCCTCCAGGTAGATCTGACGCAGGAGAAGTCTGAGACACGGTGCCTCATCCCCACCTGCTCCGTGCTGTGGGGCTCCGTGCAGTCATGTCTTCTCTCTGGACCTGTTTCCCTCAGGTCATTGTGTCCCCGGCTCCTTCTGTCCTTCGGGCTTCTGCTCCAGTGACCCTCCCTCAGAAAGACCCTCCTTGGACACCAGTCTGAAGGCACGTTCTTGGCCAGTCTATCCCATCACCTTCCTATTTTTTACAACACATACCCTATTTCCCCTACTTACTATTTTTTTAAATTGACAAGTAATTGTATATATTTATGGGGTACAGTGTGGTGTTTTGACGTATGCATACATTATGGAACGATTAAATCAAGCTAATTAACATTCATCACCTCACCTACTTAATGCTTTTTGTGGTGAGTCATTTAAAATCTCTTTTAGCAATTTTGAAATACAGTTGTCCCTTGATATACACAGGGGATTGGGCCCAGGACCCCTGTGTATAGCAAAATCCTTGCATACTCACGTCCTGCAGTTGGCCCTGCAGAACTGGCGTGTGAAAAGTCAGCCCTCTGTGTACACAGGTTTTGCAGCCTGAGAAATACTGTATTTTTGATCCGTGTTTGGTTGAAAAAATCCATGAAGTGGACCTGCAAAGTTCGAACTCCTGTTGTTCAAGGGTCAACTGTATATTACTGTATGTGACACGTTATTATTAACTATACTTAATGATATAGCACAACCATGCTGTGCAATAGATCAGTAAAACTTAGTCCTCCTAACTAAACTTTCTGTCCTTTGAACAACCTCTCCCTGTCTCCCTACCCCCGATTCTGATAACCACTACCCTACTTTCTGCTTCCATTGCTTCAACTTTTTTGGATTCCACATATAAGGGAGATCATATGGTATTTGTCTTTCTGTTCCTGGCTTATTTAACTTAGCAGAATGTCCTCTGGGTTCATGCATGTTGTTGCAAATGACAAAAGTTTCTTTAAGGTCGTATAGTATTCCACTGTGTGACTATCTGTAAAGTCATCCACTCTTTCTTTGCTTACCAACATTCTCAGGTGGTTGTGAGGTGTAGATGAGTTAATGTATGGTAAGTGTGTAGACCCTGGCCCACATAGGTGTTAGTTTAAGAGATGGTACAATACTTAGAAATTCCCTGAGTTTCCTTATCAGAAGTCACTTGCAAGAGTAGTGAACTAGCCTTGATTTGGAACCCACATTTCTTGAACTCTAAGCTAAAGTTATTTTCGACTGGGGTCCTTGGATCTCTTGTTCCAATAACTGGGCAGATAGAATGTCAGCACTGATGACCTTGAGGATACTCAGCCACACCCTCTTGTGTGATAGGTGAGGGTGCTGAGGCCTTGGTGTAACTCCCTGCTGCTCTTTTGCTGTGGAATGATTTACTTAATTCTTTCATCCTCCAACCATTCTTTCTTATCTCCAATTTTAGGTGACATACTTGCAGCTCAAAGATTTTCACTAACTTGGCTAAGGTCACAGCTGGAAAATGGCAAAGTGGCAGCTCACACCCAGTGATCTGTCGGTCTGTGTTTGTGTTTTTTGTTTAAGAGATAAGGCTGTTCTCTGTCACCCAAGCTTGCCGGAGTGCAGTGGCATGATGGTAGCTCACTGTAGCCTCAAACTTCTGGGCTCAAGCGGTCCTCCCACCTCAGCCTTCCAAGGTGCTAGGACTACAGGTGTGGGCCACCACACCCGACTAATTTTTAAATTTTTTTGTAGAGATGGAGTCTTGCTATTTTGCCCAGGCTAGTCTCAAACTCCTGGCCTCAAGTGATCCTCCTGCCTTGGCCTCCCAAAGTGCTGAGATTATAGGCGTGAGCCATTGTGCCCGGCTCTGGTCAGTGTTCTTAACAGACCACTGAGACTAGTCCTAAAATGATCCAAGTGAGCCATGGTTTCTACCTGTGGTGGCTCCTTTTGAGGTCATATTCTTCTGGAAGAGTAGGATCTCAGCGCCTGACAATGGCACAAAGCTTACAGACATCCTTGTTGCTATCTGCTGGAGTGTACTTCGTGAGTTCATGGAGAACATGAACGTATAACTTGGGGCTATCTGAATAGAGGAAATGCTGAAAGGACAGGCTAGACTCCTTTCCCTTAGCTTCTTTCATTATGTTTGATGTTGTTGACACTGAACTTGGCTCTGCTAGAGTAGCCTTTAGCAGCCAACTGGCTTAAGATTTGGTGGAGGGGGTAGAGGAAAGGACATTATGTGGGAAATTGAATTGTCAAAGTTACTTACAAAGATAAGTGTACAGTCCAGTATCCTCTTACCTATAGGAAAGTTCCCATAAGATGCTTATAGAAAAAAACTAACATGTGATGAAGAATTGCTAGCAAAAACAAATATGCAATTTCTTAGGGCCTATATTTTAAGGGTGAGGCCCCTTTGAAATAAGGCAGGGCATGAGATTGATGCCTAGGCCCTCCTTGTTCAAAGAATTAAACAATAATAAGGAATGCTGGCTTTCCCAGGCAGTCCAGCCAGGACTTTGTAATTACTTTCATCTTGATAACATCCGGGGCTAGGTTATTTTTATTGCTTGCAAAGAAGAAGTGCCCTCAAGTTATCTAGGAAAAGCTGGTCAAAGGCATGTTTATAAAGGTATTGACCTTAAGATAATAATAAAGTGTGCGACGAGGGAGTGTGAAGGCATATTGGGTTTCCGTAGGATTCTGAGGGAAGGGGGTTGTCGTGGGGGGAGCAGAGGGTGGAAGAAGAATTGAAAAACTGGAACCTGGCAAATGATGGAAGTGCATTTGCATGCCTTTATTTTTTTTTTCTGACTTTGAGTAGCCACAAGTGGTTACAAATCATAGATAACCATTGTGCCCAGTGTTCACATGACTTTCCTTGAGGCAGCTTTAGTGGTTTGGAAAATGCAGAAAGAAAAGAACAGGATTTAAAATAAAAATACTGATTTAGTGCTGAAATCTTAGACAGCCACAGAAAAATTCAGCAATTTGGATTTTTTGGAATGGAGCTTCGGTTCTCAGATCTGAAGATCGGACTGACTTGGGGAAAGCACTCACTGTGGGACAAGTAGAACCTCTTTCCTCCTCCTCTGAAGTACACATTGTGAAAATCAAGCCAGCTCTTGTCCTTAAGTGTGGACGTGAGCCTACATTGTGGCATTCCAGGGAAGAAAGTAGCTTTCAACACTAAAAACATCTCTCAAAGTCCTGCTCCAAGGTCACTCCCCAAGATGGCTGGTGAGTCTCTTTCTTTGAATAACTTTTGATTTGTTGGTAGTAGATGACTGAAATGCTGTGTTGAGAAGGATTCAGAGGTCACCTCTGGCCTCAGCAAGAAAGAGTGCCACAATCGATTAGCAATGTCAGTCATGAAGATGGAGAAAGAACGTGGTTTCGTGTGTATCAAGCAGTGAATGTCACCATGTTACTGCTGAGCTAAGGTGCTATCCCAGGAAACTACTATGCAATGCAGGTCTGTTACATAGGTCAGGCAATAGCCTCATTCTTAGTGATTGATTTGGAGACATTTAACATCCACATAGGTGTATTGGCTTAGGTTCTGCAGGTGAGTAAGTGTCCGGTTGTTCTGAAGGCTTAAGTGACCCTGTAAAGCAAAAGTTGGCAAACTTTTCCTACAAAAGACCAGATGTAAATATTTTAGGGCCTGTGACAGGCCCTGCAGTGTCTGTCACAACTATTCAACTCTGCCACTGTAGTGCAAAAATAGCCATAGACTATGTGTGAACACATAGGCATGGCTTGATTTTCAATAAAACTTTATTTACCAAAAACAAAAAGTAGTGGACCAGACTTGTCCCATGAGTCATAGTTTGCTGACCCCTGTTGTAAAGGGTTTGGTTTTTGGGCAACAGAGAAATTATGCACAAGCATCTGCCTCTCCTTTTGTTTGTAATCATGTAGCTGTTCCTGCAATTTGTTCAATACTTAAATAATGTGAACCAGATTGAGAAACTTCATAGGGACTAATTTTTTTTTCTTTATGATGAAAGGATACAAAATGCAAGACTGTCCCATTTAAAAACTCAGATAAGATGGAGTCTATGTGTTGTAACCTGCCTCAACTTTCCATAACCCTCCCACCTCCAGACTTGTCTGCGTTCATCCTCATCCTTCTAGGTTTAGTGTCCTGCTCTGGGCCCAGAGCGCCTGGCATAGGCCTCCACTGGCATGCTCAACAGTTACTGAAATGAGCTGGTTATGTATCTGTTGCCTTCGTTAGAGACCAGGTTCCTCAAGAGCAGCTTTTCTTTCTTAATCTGAGTGTCTCTAACCCCTATTGTAATTTGTGGTATATAGTAGGTATGTTTAGTGAAAACAATATAGTATGTTTAGGGAAACAATGGTATATGGTTAGTGAAAATAATAAACAGTAACAATCACTAATATTTACCATGTGCTTTCTGGGTTTTTGAAGGGTGTTAGGTGCTCTGCATCCATTATCTCATTAAATCATTATACCAACCCTATGCACTTTTATTAGTGACTTTGAAATTACAGTGAAGTGTTCCAGCAACCCCATGCCCCATTCCCAGATAATAAAAAAATTATAATCATGGAAAATGGTATGTGGAGAACTTAATAGTTCTGAGTTGAAATAAGTGTATTTCTATTTTCTACCTCTCAGTTGAGGTCATAGGTAAAACTTGCAAAATATTTGACCCATGGGCTGCGTCCAGTTGCATTGGGTTCAAATGTGAGTTATGAATGTTTACGGATATGAAAGTTAATCTAACAGTTCTTGAAAAATTAGAAGGTGTAGCCATGCTAGGCCTGCATTCATCCACAGCAAGGTGGGTTGCCATGGTTAGGGGTTGGTAAACATTTTTTTTTTCTGTAGAGAGCCAGATAGTACATATTTCAGGTTTTTTGTCAAGAGGCAAAATCAAGTATATTATGCAGTTATTTCTATAACCATTAAAAAATGTAAAAACCATTCTTAGCTCATGGGACACACAAAAATTGGCAGCATGCTGGATTTGGCTGTGGGTTACAGTTTGCTGACCTCTGATTCAGCGGATTTAGAGTCTCCACCATATCAATAGGGCATCCTCTCTCCCGGTTCCCACAGACCACACTCCTCCCTCAAACTGGCTGTTTTCTTTACATTACCTGTCTGACTTTTCTAGGCTATTAAGTTTGCAACATCTGGTCTATAGGAATGAGCTCTGAAGCATAAAAATCGTCCTTCAAATATGTCATAGCTTTGTCTTCATGTCTTCAGAGAGCTGGTGTCACTGTTGGGTATGAAGGGACGAAGACGGCCATTTCAGGGTGGGCACTCGGAGCTAAGAGAACGAGGGCTAGCAGGCTGCAGAGGTGGCTGTCTTAGGTTGGAGCCATTCGTTAGGACAAAGGCTAGGCCTGGCCCTGCCGTTTGCAAGCTGTGTGACCTTGGGCTAGCCAAGGCTCTCGGAGCCTCAGTGTTCTCAAGCATATGACGGGGGTGCTGGTCGGGGGTACCTGCCTACCTGCTGCAGAGGCCAGTTCTAAGACTCGGGTCATATGCTTTTATTATTTAAAGACATGTTGGGAAGTATAGTGTTCAGTATTTTTTCTTCTGTATTTAGTATTTTTCGACTTTGGATCAGGGACGATTGAATGAAGGTGAGTTCAAAGAGTGATTTCATGGGCTTGGAAACCACATCCTGAGAGACTGAAGTTGGCCAGCCCCTTTGGCTTTTGAACAGTTTAGTCTGAGACATGAGAGCAGGAAAGGTCACCATTTGGCAGGCAAGTATTGAGTAACGGTTACTGGGTAAAGCCTAATGAATGGGAAGTGACAATTGAGAGACTAATTAGGATAGGGACAGTAGTTCTCTTTGGTCCAGGCTCTGGCCCTCAGCCATGGGGCCTCAGACACCTGACTCAGCACCGTCACGACTGTCCCTGTCTTTCAGGGAAGCCCTCCTGCTGACCCAGCTCATGTGACTGATGCCCAGAAACCAGACTACTAATTTATTCATTTCTAGTGAAACCTACAACTGCCAAATGGATGAAAATGCTTGTGCCTGCATGATCACCTGCTTCGCGCTCTCAGCAGAACCATGTGGGAAGACAAGCCTTGTGCAGAAGGCCAGTTGGGAATTAGTGCCAGAGAGTTGAATGTTGTAAGAGTCCACAGGCCTGAGGCAGAGGTTGCCTGTTTTTGTCATCTCCCAGGTGTCTGGGGTTAGCTTTGCCCAATGAGACTGGAAGACTCAGTCTGTTACCTAAAATTTTTCCAAATTGTCTTTAACAAAGAAAAAGATATATATTTATTTATATTTTTATCAAAACAGCATGTGGAAAATGCAGAGACGCACAAAAAAGAAAATAGAAATCATCTGTAATCCCATCACTCAGTTATAACCACTCAGTAATAGCTTTCTCTGTACACACATGCTGTTTGCAAAAATGGCATCAGACAGTACTGCTTCCGAATTACTTTTTTTACATCATATATTGGGAACATTTTCCCATTGTACTACATAATCTGCTGCAACACCTTTTAAATCATACCACATTTTAATTAACCACTTCATCATTGTTGACTATCTACATTGTCATTCCTAGGTTTTTGGTTTTTTTTTTTTTTTTTTTTTTGCAGACATCAGTAGTTTATTGTTTGTTTAGTCCAAATACATTCAAAATGGAAACTCAAAGAATACTTTCCACCTGAAACAATTAAACTAGATTCTACTAGCATATAATGCTTAACACATTACAGCAATAAAGATGGTAATCCATTGTCTTCTATAACTACTAAAGCCAAGATGGTAAAGCCAATTTGGTTGCAATAGTGTCATAAGGATAGAATATTACCCTCAAAATAAAATAAAATCAGCAAATAACAGTAATGGTAGATGAATATTTTTACTCTGTTTCACTGAAAAGGGGACAAAAAGTTAAAAGTCCACAGTACTGCAGGTGAACAATCTTCTCCATGTGATATCTTAATGTTTTATTCATATTCCTAGGTTTTTGATCAAGTTACTGAAAATCCTTTCCGGGACAAGAGAGATGTAAATAAAGAAGTAATGCACTGTGGTTGACGTCATAGGTGGTAAAGGCCTCCCCATAAAATGTTTTGTTCTCCCGTGAGAGATGGCTCACAGATCTGGCTTGATAGGACAACTCTGGTTTTGTTGCCTGAGACGTCTTTATGCAGATGTGATGTTTGTCTCCATTCTCTCTGGGTCGCATTTCCCACCTGTGTCCCTAACATCTACCACAAGTCCTGGCATATAGTAGGCACGTGCCCCTGTGTTTCCTGTCTAAAGTTATCCCCCATCACCATCATTGCATACTATACATCCTATTTGTTTCCTTTATAGCAGCTACCTCTATCTAAAATATTCTTGTCTATTATTTCTATTTCTTCCCAAGTAGAATGGAAACTTTGGGAGCACAGGAACCATTGTATCTCATGTACTTAGCATGTAGGCACATAGTACGTGCACAATGAATATCTGATAAATGAAAAATGTATACCAGAACAACTATTACAGGAAAAAAAATTGAGCTGCTAGAATCTAATTTTCTGACCTTAAAGGGAAAGGTATATGAGTCTTTAACACAGTTAAAAACAATGACAAATGTGGACCATGTTTTGAACACTGTTTGCCTCAATTAGAAGTTGTGCTCATTTTTTTGGTGGTTTGCTCTAATGAACTGACGTGTATTTTTGGTGGCATTTTGTCAAATAAGATTCTGGGAAGCATGTCCTATACAGTGGTATGCTGCTGTTTTTCAGCTCCGTATTTTTATCCTTTAAGCCTTCCATCCCCAAGAAAAGGCTACCACTGAGAAACTGGAAGACGGTATTTGAAACACCTGTGAGTCCATTCCACATCTGGTGGTCCTTGTGGGTGAGAGGGGTAGGGGTAACAGAAGAGGAAAGTCACTTTCACACAATCCAAAAGGACCTCTGGGCCTTCTCACCTTTGACCTCCACGTACCATCTTGATTCCAGTAAGCAGGAGATTGCTTTCATATCAGGGGCCAAAATTCAGCTTGTAGAGTAGCTGGGCTGGTCAGGTAAGTCTGGATCATCATGGCTCAGAAGGCTGCCACCCAGGCTTGGTGTCTGCCGCAGGGAAGGGTTCTGTCTGGCAATGAACATTATCAATGATCTATTTTGGTCTTCTGTGACATTGAGCTGAGCTCTACTCTGCCTGTGGACCTAGGGCATTATACTGCACTAGGGGTCAGTAGACTTTCTGGTGAAGGGCTAGAGAGTAGATATTTTCAGTTTTGCAGGCCATGAGGTCTTTGTCACAATTAGTGACAAAGTCCAGTCATCGACACGTTCTTGTTAACTTCGACTAAACGAAATGACATACAGCAGGTCCTCAAATAACATTGTATCTTTCAATGTCATTTTGTTATAATACTGATGAGGAAAAAAACTGGTTTCCTTATACGTCGTTTCAGTTAAAGTTGTAGTTTCCAAGAACCTATCAGTGATGTGAAGTAAGGACTTACCGTACTCGACTCTGATGCTGTGGCTTGAAAGCAGTCCAGATGATACGTACACACATGGTATGGCTGTGTTCCAATAAAACTTTATTTATAGAAACAGAAGGCGGCTGGATCTGTCTCCCTGGACTGTCGTCTGCACGGCTCTGCACTCTAGCGTTGGAAGTACACATGTGAATTCTGGAATCAAATGCACCTGGTTTCAGATGCCAGTTTCCAGTCTGACCTTGAGAAGCACATTGACTCCTCTGAACTCTGTCTCCTCATTAATGTTAGGAGGAGTCAAAGAGCTCTAATGAGGAAAATGCTCAGCACGGGGCCTTCACGTCAGTGTTGTTATCTCAGAGAAGTCTCATCAGGAACGCTTTACCTTTTACTTAGAAATGAAATCTCTTCAGTAGGAGAGGGGGGAAAAAAATCTCATTTTAAGACTTAAGGTTAGACCTTCCTTTAACACACTGACTGCCATACTAGAAAAAAAATTTTTTTTGCCTTGGGGCCATGGTGTTTTATTATGAAAATGGAATAAAAACGTCAAAAACAAAAAAATCCTTTCTAATTTAATGAAAAATTTGTTATTGACTTCTGTTCATTTAATCCATGTTTTTAGAATTAAATTGTCAATATTAATTGTAACAATTATAACATCAACAAATAAGATTTTCGAGAACCAACTGTAGAGTTTTGCTCCCAGTTTTGCTTCACGAAGCCCCAGGCTCAAAGCTAGCATGAGTTAAATACAACTCACCTGGCAGTTAATGAGTTAACTTCACCAAAAATGTGACTCAGTAGCCACCTGAGGCGCTGATCAGAAAGGAAACTGATCCACCAAAACACCTTTTGCTTTTAAAATCATGGAATAAGCCAGAATGTAACTGGCATCCTTTAAAAATATTAGCTTTTTTTTCCTCCCAGAGAGAAATAAATTCCTCAAATCAAATTTCCCTTCATTTCCCATACAAAATGTATTTTAGAATAGACTGAACAGTCTCCGCGTGGCTTGCAAAACCTCCTCTATGGGGTCCAGCCGGGGCTGTCTACTGTGAAGCCTCTCAAGGCAGCGGCTGCTCATCCGAGTCCAGGGGGGTTGCTTAATGAGGGGTGAAGACAATATGGACTCAGAGATGCGGCCAGTTGCTTTTTCACAGTTGGTAGGCAGTGTTGCAGGTGCATTCTCTTAATGAGGGTTAATTTGTCTCATATTTTAATCTGACAGAATCTGGCCATGTCGTTATGTATTCCTCGGAGGTAACTGGGTTGTTCTCGGTTGGCATAAAGAGATAAAATGGAGCATAATTTTAGGGATTATAGCGGTAAGCTAGAATTTGTAAGAAATTTCGCCTTTCTGGTGCCCGGGGTAACACTTACATGGAGGGAAGAGCATTTTAGCAGAAACAGCGAAGATGAAGGAGGGCTCGATTATGTCTCTGGAAGACTCCAGTTTGCAACGGCTGGCTATACAATGATCTGAACCAAGCAAACATACTAGCTGTGTTATTCTGCATAGCACATGCAATTTTGCCTGTTTCAGATATTGCTGCCTACGGGGTATTTAATGATTCCTACCTTGAGAGTGAACACAGATTTTGTTTTCGGAAAACAACTGTGTTCACAAAATCATAAAAATAATAGTTTGTAAAAAGTTAATATAAATGAATGAAATGGATAATTGTTTTCCTAACTCAAATCTCAGTCACAGATTTTCAGATGTAAGTACTGTTAAACTGTTTGGATAGGTTTTGAATTTGGGAAGGAGATACACAAAAGCATCTACATGTATATTCATGGTATTTGGAAGAGTTCTTTTACTTGCACAAAACAGAAATCCAATTCAAACTAGCTTAAGCCAAAGTAAAATCAATAGCTCATGCTATTGGGAAGTCCAGGTGTGGATCTAGCTTCCTGCATGATTGGATTCTGGGGTTCACTTGAAGCCTTCCCTCCTCTTTCTGTCATATGCCTGTCCTATCATCTAGGTCTTCTCTCTTCATTTCAATCTACTGCAGATGGACTTCTTCCTTGATAGGAAGGATGCTCACCTGCACCCCCAGACCCACGACACACTCCTTCAATGACCCCCATAGAAGGAGAAGCTTCTGTACCCACCTGCCTATAGATCAATCCCTGGGAAGGACTGTGACTTGCTCTGCTTGGGTCACGTTCCTACTTCTTGAACCAATCTCTGTGGCCAGTGGGGACTCTCTCTTATCTCTGTGACCAGGTGGGGTGGGTAGTTATCATAAGATATTGCAAGTGACAGTACCACATGAACACAAAGGGGAGAGAGTTGCTGGCACTAGAAAAAGGGGGAGAAAGAATGTCAGGCACATACCTTAATTTAAAACATAAAAAGAGGAATATAGAATCTCTGCTATTCCATAGCTTCATTTTTCACTTCATGTACACCTTTGTGCATGTGTCCTTTTTCTTTTTTATTTATTTATTTATTTTGAGACAGAGTCTCGCTCTGTTGCCCAGGTTAGAGTGCCATGGTGTCAGCCTCGCTCATAGCAACCTCAAACTCCTGGGCTTAAGCAATCCTTCTTCCTCAGCCTCCTGAGTAGCTGGGACTACAGGCATGTGCCACCATGCCTGGCTAATTATATATATATATATATATTTTTAGCTATCCAGATCATTTCTTTCTATTTTTAGTAGAGACAGGGTCTCGGTCTTGCTCAGGCTGGTCTCGAACTCCTGACCTCAAGCGATCCTCCCGCCCTGGCCTCCCAGAGTGCTAGGATTACAGGTGTGAGCCACTGCGCCTGGCTGGTGTGCATGTGTTCTTATAGCTTTCTTTTTAAATGTTGTATAGTATTTTATGTAGACATGCTATTTAGCCAAAGGAGCAGCCACTTAATTAAAAACAATCATATAGCATCCACCTTACAGCCCCTGACAATGCAGATCTGGATATTTCCTTGTGTTTCTTTGAATAGTTATCCCCAAGCTCCTAATTTCATTAGATTTTTTTTTAAAGACATCATATTATGTGTAGGATTGGCCATGATCAGCAAAAGAGAAAGTAGAGATTTCTAAACCTTCAGAAAAGCCCTTGACTTGTTCCTTGTTGCCTGGAATTCCACCTCTGCAGCGCCTTTCCTTTTTGCTTGAAAAATGAAAATCATAGCCCTGGGGGTGGTAATTTTAACACTGAATCACTTTTCCTCCTTAAGGTAAATGAATTCATCAGAGCCTTTTCCCTGTGTGGAGGTTTTGCCCTTTGGGGACTCGGCTCCAGTGTGCCAGACCCTGAGTCCAGCGTCCTGCCACGATGTCTGCTTGTGTATCCGTCCCCCGCCCGGCATCTGTGCATGCTGCCGTGCGTGGTCTTTGCGCTAGTTAACAGCGGAGCAAAGCCCAGACCCTTTCTTGGTTTCCACAAAACACCGGCTCACAGTGCAGTAACTGGTGAGCACAATTATCCAACTTGAGGGAGTTCACAGAAAGGAGCCATATCGGGATCCCAGGCGCTTTTTCTACCACCTCCTGGTGCCGCCATGATTCTTTCTATCTTCCTGTTCGCTTCTCTTCTGAAGGCCAAAGAAATCCTTTTCATGCTAACAGAATGGTTCTGTGTGAAGTCCCTGAGTTTTCACCTTCTACCCCAAGCACTTTTCAAGAGGTAAAATATTCTCCATCTGGCTAAAACAATGGAGGGGAAAGAACATATGTGTTCACATTGGGCAGGCTCACTTTCAAATTCTTGCTCATTTGCCTACTGACTGTACAACTTTGGGCCAGTTACAAAACCTCCCCAGACTCAGTTTCCTTAGCAGTAAAGATGGCAGTAACAATGCCCACCTCAGAGCCCTGCTGTGAGCATGAAGCAGCAGCCCTGGCAGAGACCACAGAGTCTGGGGATTTGTGGGGCGGGAGGGTACGAGGCCATTGAATGGGCAGGTGGGAGCCATTAAAGGTTTATTGACAGAGCAGGGTCTTAGATACTTTTGGGAGCACGGAGAAAGAAGGGGGTGGTCCAGGTGGACCCAGGCAACTACTAATGAGCTCTGGTGTTAGGACAGCAGTGGATCTGAGCCCTCTCATGAGATGGGCTTCCTAGATTCTACTTTGGAGTTGGCTTCCATTCATCTTTCCCTCTGCATTTATTTTTATGGTTTACTATTACTCATTTGTTATGTACATTGTATATTTTTCTAATTATTATGATTATTTTCTAATAGTAACCAAGAGAGTGCCTTGGCAAGGGTTGTAGCCTGTATGGTCTCTGGTTCCCAAGCATGAGAGCTGCTACTTCTACTGCAGTGCCCTGGAGAGCTTTTGCCCAGTACAGTGGGGGCCTTTAATAAATATTGGGCGAGCCATCATCTTTGTACTTGTTCACTGGATAAGCATGAATTGAGAGGTATGATCACAGTGGTCTTTGGTGGATTATTTGAAAGGAAAAGAATCTTTCTCCCAGGAAAAGTGGCAAACACTTCTCTACAAATGGTAGTCATACCTGATCAGGGTGATTGTCCAGAGTATGTATCTCAGTAAAATTCAGTTGCTGTAATTTTTGACAGGCCAGATCCTTAGCCACCTGCATCAAGGTGGTGCTTGACGCTACTCTGATGCCTGCTGTGGGGTGGGATGGTGGAAGAAGAGGTGGTAGGAGTAGCTCTGAGAAAAGGGATTGGAAAATGCCACTAGAAACTGTATAGTCATACAAAATGCAAAGCTGTTAGGAATGAGAATTTCCTATTTTGGCAAAGGCACAAGGACTTCAGAATTTCCCCAGATTTCAAGTGTGAACACTAAAGTTACCTCTAGGTTGTTGCAACTAAATTGTGTGATTGGCCCTTCTTTGATAAGCCTGAGTTTCCAAAGCCTTGGCGACCGAGAAGACTGGTCTTTTGTTAGACTGAACAGTTCTCAAATGACTTCCCTAGCGTTTGAGGAACCAACCTGGCTTCCCCCACCTCTACCTCAGCTTCACTGGTGAAGCCTCTTGGCTCGTTCCATTCTAGAGTTTATTTATGTGGGGCAGATGTAGCATGAAATTCCCAATTCTGTTTATGTCTGACTTGAACCATGTTTATCACACTCATCACTGCTTAATTATGAAACACTGAGATGGACCTTTGAAATGGAAGCCAAATCTTGTTAAAAGCCTTAATCACAGGTCTTCAAGTCATATAATTGCTTGTGATTCCTCTCTCTCCCCCTCTCCTTACGCAATGAAATGCAATTCGGTATCTAAATTTCTGTAAGGTCACTGAGCTAGAAGAGTTTGGATCTAGTGTAAACCTGGTCACATTATAATGAAAAGTGCGTGTGTGTAGGGAGAATGGATTCCTGTTACGTATAATGCATGTTCATTTAATCTTTGTGGATGAATGTCCTCATGACTAGGTCTAAATTCAGGTCGTCTTTCCTGGGAAAGTCCCAGAAAAGTGAGTCTTGCAAGCCAGACTTGTTCTTTAGGATGATGAGCCTGGTTTTGTGGCCTGAAATCACTTAATAAATGCTACTTGAGAGTTTGGTGTGGGAATCTGTCTGGATCTCTGTTTCAATAGAGTCAGGAGCCTTCAAATCTCACTCCCAGGGGTCTATGGGACCTATCTCTCAATGACAGCAAGAAAATTTTCCTGAGCTGGATAATGTTCAGGTCTGCCTACGGGCTTGAGCGTGAGGGAATGAGAAAAGGTAGAACTGTGCTTATTGAACAAAGCTGTCCATCTTGTTCATCCAATCAAGGTTAAAATAAAACAGAAAAATGGCACATTTTGTCTGGTTTTGTTTTATTTCTACATTTTTTGCCTGCTCTAGTCAGTGCTTTCCTCTGCCCATTTGCCAGGTAACATGCAAGTTTTACCCCCTGTTATCTTTGTCTGTACTTTACAGCTCTTGAAAAATCAAACTGCCCTTTATTTTGACTGTTTTTCATCAAATACAAATGCTTACAAATACACCAAGGCATAAGGTCAGAAATCAATTCCATCTTCCTAAAACTGCTAGCTGGCAGTAGACTGCTGCTCCAGGGAACCGAGTTCAATATCTCATATTTTACTCTTGGAGATTACTTGTTTAGATTCCTAATATCTGGAACATGCTATGGGATATTTTCTCTTATTTTCTTTTAAAGCAAAGAATTCAGAAGTGCTTAATGAGAGGAGACGAGATAGCTTGGGACCGGAGGAGAAAGACTAGCATTTAAATCGTGTGCAAATGCAGCACTTGGCAGCACCAGATACGGACCCTGGGTGCTGCTGGTTTATCCGTCTGGGCCCTTGTGTGGCTGAGGATTTTGTCACGAGTCTAGGTAGGAGTCCTCATCCTCCAGGTGATATTGGTGCAGTGCGTTAGTGGTATCATTTCCTTTCAAGGCAGGTAGATTTTTCTTTCTATGAATAAACTAAAACATTTGTCATAAAGATTCTTTTGTCCTATCGACAGATGGCTCTACTCAGGGAGAGCTGTGTTGCAAGTGATTCGATCCTAATAATTAAAGTATTAAAACCATTCAATTATAAATTATTTTCAAGAGGAAATTAATGATTTCAAGGTTATAGCACTCCTCTCACCTGAGCCCTGATGGTTTCCTTGCATATAGGACAAAAAGGGAGTAGAGTTATATTTGTGAAGACTTACATGGATCCATCCATCTTTCCAACTGTGTTTTCGTCTGTCTGGTGGTACCGAACATCTGCAGTGTGCTAGACACGGTGCTAGGAGCTGGGACACAGCAGTGAACAAGGCAGATAGGCTTCCTGACCTTACAAAGCTCACAGTTTATTGGGGGAAAGAGACAAAAAGATGAACAAAATATTTTAATCATTTAAAAAAGACAAAATAATTTCAGATAGTGGTAATTGCCATAAAAGAGGTGAAACAGATAGTGTGGTAGAGGGATGGAGATGGAGCCAGAGCCACTGCAGATAAAGTGGCCAAGGAAGGTTTTCCTGGGGAGTCAACATTTAAGCTAAGACTTAAACCATTAGAAAGACTGGGTTGTGCAGAGATTTTGCGAAGGGCACTATCGGGAGAGGGAAAAGCAAGTGCAAAGGCCCTGAGGTAGGAGTCAACTTGGTATGTTTGAAGGAACAGTAAGGAGGCTAATGGAGAGGAATAGTAGACAATGACAAGAGGCAGCACAGGGTTGTTTCTAAGAGCATGGACAGGAGCTGGCCTGCCTGGCCTGGAATCCCAGCCATCCTACTTATTAGCTGTGTGGCCTTGGATAAGTTTGTTAACCTCTCTGTGCTTTGTTTTCCTCATCTGTGAAGTGGGGGTAATGATAGCCCTACCTCATTGTGTTTGTGTGATAATTAAATGAGTGGACATTTATGAAGAATGTGGAACAGTATCTGTCACATGACAAGTACCATGTAAGTATTTATTAAATATTTTTCAAAAAATTAGACCAAGAAGAATTGCATAGGATCAATTTTATGCCTAGTAATTACACTAATTCCATAGACACAAATCTTGTAATGTCATGGGTATCACTAGAGAAGAAAAACTGGTTGAAATGCTGACATCGTTCAATACCCTCATCTTAGAGAAGGATCTGATCTTCACTTGCAGGTTTCATCTAAATTATTTATTAAGTATGGTATCTATGACTACACTCTTGTTATAAGTCATTCATACAATGCTGGTGAAGCTAAATTCTGCACCCTCAGTTCTAGCCCCCTCTCTGGAGGTCAATATCTGGCCCTGCCAACATTTATCTATACACTCATAGGCTTAAGTCATAGATATGAAAATATATAGTTTAGTTTTTATAGATAAAATTGTGGTAAAATACACATAAACATAAAATTTACCATTCAGTGTTTTTAAGTATACATACAACTCAGTGGCAATAAGTACGTTCATGTTGTGCTAGAATATCTTGTTCTTAAACTTTTTTTCCCCACTTTCAGTTTTAATTTAATTTTCTTTAACTGCATGTCTTAGTGATTTTTCTTCAGTACTTCTGTAGATTTTCCTCATTCCTAACCTCGGCTTGGCAAATCCTGTAAATAGCTCCTTGAATCATTTCCATGTTAGCAGATATTAAATTACTTCCAATATTTTGCTGTTATGGGGAAACTGAGTCTTTAGAATATTTTCTCCCTTTACTGCTAAATAATGGAACACGATCCAGAGCTGTATTGGGTCAGAGTGCAATTTTTCAACATTTCCTTGTTGCTTGTAAAGTGGAAAGATCCCTTCCGCTTTGGCCAAAGGGGCGAGCAAGTGGTCTGCCATTGCCCCGTAATAACCGTCTAGGGTTCCAAGCTCCCCGGATGGAGCTTTGGCTTAACGAATGCTGGAGGCAAGATCGCTTTTATTATAAAGCCTCGCCTGCGAGAATGGAAGTCTGCTTTGTCTCGTGTCTGTTTGCCTGCCTTCATAATTTGAGGGGTGCTCAGATGTGGCCTGGTAAATAACGGCAGTGTGATTTGTAATCAGACACCTGTCCATCCCGTCACAACTGTCGGGATTCACAAGGGTCCCTTCACATATGGGGCGATGCTGGCAGCCACGAGCAGAGCTGAGCAACCCTTTAGTGGCTGAGGGTGTGAGAGAGCGAGGTTCCCACTGAATCCCAGGTGCTGGAAGCCCCCCGCTCCCCGTGGACTAGGTGACAGTCCTCCAGCTCTTTCGTGTTGGCCGGGCTTCCGAGTGGAGTGTGGCGGTGCTGTCAGGGGCTGATTGCGGGGCTGTGATTTTTATAGCAGGACTGTTCCAAAGCAGGGCACCTATTATGGGCAAAATAAAATATAAAGTCGCATGCGTTTGAAAAGATGCCTTTATTCACGTTCTATGTAAGACTTTGTGATGTCAGTTGTCCACATCAGGTATAATTATTGCTTTTTATTACTACTTCCTGGAGAAGACTTGGGGAGACAGAATTTATTTGATGGGCCTCAAGCCTTTCTTTAAATAATCCCTCCACAGTTCCACACTTTCACCTTCTTTGTCAGCAAGTGATCTCTCTCTGCCACCTTCCTCTGATGAGAAGGATTCAGGGTCCAGATTTCCATAGACCAGACCCTCCTTCCCACCTCCCCAGTTGTGCTAATACCTGCTTGATTTCAAATAGTGTGATTTAATCTTAAAAGGTTCACTTTTAAAAAAAAAATATGAATTTTCTGTTGGACACTCGAGTTTGGACAGGATATTAAAGAATGGGTCTGCCTGAACATCTAAAGACGGAGGGAACACTCGGCATGCAGTCAGGTTCCAGTTATCCCATAGATCCTATGGGAGGCCAGGCTAGGCTTTGCTATGGTGTTTTCAAAGGGATAAAAAGAAAACAAACAAAAAATCCAAAAGATAATAAACACAGCCTAAAATGCTCCTACCTGAAGGAACAATCCAAAATTGACGTCAAGAAGATAAGGAGTTGTGACTGTGGTCTGGCTGCTTGGCTGTGTGATATTTTGTGTGGCGTGCACGTGGTTGGGTGTATTAGGAATTCTAAGTTTCCCTAAAGAAGGAGAATAGGGGGTTTGCACTCCAGTGATTTCTGCCACTTTCGTTACCTGTAGACCATTAAGGTCTCCAGTGTACTTTGACCAATTCCAGACTGTCTAAAGGACTATGTTACAGTCCATGGACACCCCCAGACCACTTATACCCGGGGCTGTCAAATTGTCAGTTACCAAGGCTGCCCGGTTAATGCCAACCACACTGGGAATGCTGACAGCTTGATCCAGGTCTTGTGAAGAGATTGGTGTCTTGGTGTTGCCACTAAGAAAGTGGCCTTGTAGCTCACATTAAATCTGGTTAAAGGTTTGTTCATAATGAGAGTTGACATTTATTGAGCACTTATGTGCCAGGCCTCATGATGAGTTTTACAGCAACCTTAGGAGGTAGGTGGTATTATCCCATTTTGAAGCTAAGAAAACTGAGGCTTGGAGGAGTTAACTTGCCCAAGGTCACGTAACAGGTTATCACTCCAGAGCTATCGCTCTTAGGTGTCGGTAATGTATGGCCCGCATGCTTAATCCAGCCCCTGCCTGTTACATTTTTGAAATGGCTTCTAAAAATAATAAAAAAGGCTCATGCCTGTAATTCCAGCACTTTTAGAGGCTAAGGCAGGAGGATCACCTGAAACCAGGAGTTCAAGACCAGCCTGGGCAATATAGTGAGACCCCTAGCTCAACAAAAAAATATTTTTTAAAAATTATCTGGGCTTGCTGGTGTGCACCTGTAGTCTCAGCAACTTGGGAGGCTGAGCACAGGAGGATCACTTGAGCTGAGGAATTTGAGGCTGCAGTGAGCTATGACGGCACCACTGCACTTCAGCCTGGGCAACAGAGTGAGACCCTGTCTCCAAAATAAATAAAAAATAAAACAATTTTTGTGACAGGTGACAATGATATGAAATTCAAATCTTAGTGTCTATATAAACAAAGTTTTACTGTAAAAAGGCCTCTGTTATTTGCTTTGGCCATACCACAGTGGAGTTAAGTAATTAATTACAACAGAAACTGCATGGTCTGCAAAGCCTAAAATATTTACTATCCAGCTATGTATAGAAAAAGTCTGGCCACCCCTGCTCTTAATCATTGCATGTTTACCTGCCTGTCAATCATCACTAGTAATTATAGTAAGCACTTATATCACCTTTGCCGTGTACCAGGCACGGTTCCAGGCACTTTTACGTATATGACACAATCCCAGAGAATAGGTATGTACATTGCATTTGACAGATGAGGAAAATGTGGACAGAG
>CM052436.1:145851059-145867886 GCA_028533085.1 Varecia variegata | reverse complement strand
GCTACAGGAATGAGAGATGCATGCATTTAAAACAGAAGACAAAATATTTTAAATTCTAAGGCAAGGCAGAATCTGTTGATTTACACTGACTTGCGAGTGTGAGGGGAAAGACTAATTGAGATTGGGAGGCTGGGGGCAGTTCTGGGAGGTGCTCTGATGGAGGTGGGATTTGGAATCAGCTTTGAAATGAGAATCGGTTTTACAGAAGAGCATTGGGAATGGATTAGCAACAGGAAATGGGTAACATCGTTCAAGAAGTTAAAAGAAAATTAAGAAACATGCTTGAATTCCTTAACGTGGCTGGTAAAAGCACAGACCCAGGACTGGAAAAGCCTCACTACCTATTTTTGCAAATGAAGTTGTTTTGGAGCACCACCAAACTCATTTGTGCATTATTTATGGGTGCTTTCCCATACAGTGGCAGAGTTTAAATGGCCTTGCAGAGCCTACAGTATTTACCATCTGATGATCCCTTTACAGAAAAACTTTGCCACACCCTGGCATTGACAAAGAAAGTGTACTAAGGGAAATAGGATGGGAAGGAAAGGTGAGAAATGGAGAAAAAGAGGAAAGTTTAGAAGGAGAGTGAGGAGAAAAAGGCAAATGGAGAGAAACAGAATGCAAAAGCTTCCTAGGTTTTGTTTGTGTAAATGTGAACCCTTTTTTTCAGGTCAGCCTGTTTCCCCCTTTCAACCCGATACAGCATGACTGTTATTCATAGTGCTTGACAGCTCCACTTTCTATGGGACTATGGAGTTACAGGGTAATCACTGTCAGCCCAAGGAGTCCTTGATAACAACTTGCCCTGAAGAGTTCAGTGTAATATAAAATTCAAAAGTAAAAATTCAAAACTCCAGAGAGTCATAGGATGCATGAATGAGTGCCACATGGGGCCCGGAGGCCAACACATTAGCATCCTGCTTTAGAAGTTCCACGCTAAATATGACAACCAGAGCAGCTCACCAGGGTGAATTTAGCATTTCCCCAATTTCTAGAGGATTCTCTGGTATTGCATGTCAGGGAAGTTAGGGAAATGCTGAATTAAATAAAATTAAAAGTATTTACTTGCTGCAGGACTTCTCAGAGCCTTTAATATGGACTCACAAAGCTCTGGGAGCAGAAGACAGACAAGCTATTGTGTTTCTCAAATGTATTTGACATAAGCTTTACCCACTGCCTCATTTTTTTAAATAAAGCATGCGATGCAGTGGCCTAGGCATCATTTCAGGATCAATGTATTCAGATATATTTAGAACTAGACACAGTGTTAAAGGTCCTACAGCCCCATGCTGTCATAATAATGTTATAAATCATCTCAGGAACTTCATAAAATCACATTTAGGCCCAAGAGTCTATGCTATTTATTAATGTTGCTCTCGGAAATTTGTTTATGGTGTTTAGGTTTAGAGATTTTATAATTGCAATTTCTAATCAAATCCCAGCCTCAAATTCTATACTCCTCTTGGCCCCTGAATTTTTTCCTTCCCTAGGGGGTAATGGCAAAAAGGGGATGAAAATGATAAAACTTTGTAATTGGACACTTAAAGGTCAGTCACTGGAAAAAATGAAGCAGCACGTTGCCTCAATGGTCGTGGATGATGAGTTTTGGTTAAAAAAAAAAATCCTGTATCTCAAATACAGCACAGAATCGGCCTTAATTGCCTGAGCTGGGGGCTTCCAAATGAGTGTTTGGAAATTGGCAGTCAGCGCAAGTCCGCATCTGCTGTGATAAACTCCCGACTCCGATATGTCCTCCATCATGTGAAGAAGCCTTACTCGTTTTCCCAGTAATACTGTCACTTCAACGCGGATTTTGCTTCCTCTGTGACAAGCTTTGTAAATAGGGAGGGCCACCCTGGGAGCTCGGGGCAGTGTGCCAGGGTTTCCTCAAAGCTCCAGAATATACCCAGTATATTTTCTTGGAGAGTCATTTTTTAAAAATAACTTTTTATTGAGGTGTATAATACACACACGTATATGTAGAAAAGTCCACGTTGCGATTGTACATCTCAAATTTTCAACATATGACTGTATTGCATAGCCAGTACTCCTGGAATATCAATTTTAAATACATTTTAAAGTAAGGGCAGATATACTGCCTATAGTATATCTAATGTTTAAATATAAAATATCAGACTTCAAATCCCAGAGTGCTTCATGGATCACTATAGCCTCTGTCCCCAGAAAAGCTGCTGTCCACTTCTGCGGGAGAATAAATGGGTGGTTCTTTGCCATTAAGTTGTTGCTTGGTGAAAAAGTTCAAGGGGAAATGACTAGGCAGGGGAAAAGGGTAGTCATCATTCGCATTGAGGACCTATGCTGGGTTAGACCATAAATGCTCACGACGCGCCTGGGAGTATGGACACGGCACACTCGCCACTGAGGCTCCAGGGAGCTGAGTTACTTGCCCACAGCACATCCTGCCTGCTGAGTGACAGAATTAAAACCCTAGATACGAATGACCCAAACGTCCGTTCAGCTGCCTGTGACATTTCTTTGTTTTCTTTTGTTTGGGGCAAGCGATCTTACAAAGGTCAGTCTCTATGTATACATATGTTATATATAATTTTAATGAATCGAATATCCTGACGTTTTGTCATGCTCTGAAAACAGCAAATTCGTTTTTAGGAAGGAGACACACACAGATGATCTTGACGCATAGCCCTCTGTCAGTTTTAGAGGACAAGCAATCCGAGTTGAATTTGGAATGAATTACTTTCAAATGGCCATGCTTTGCAATGTACTACTGTAATCTGGGATATTGCAAGGCAGCTTAATGTGCTGGGTGATGACACGTATGACCATTATGTGGCTCTCCCTCATTGAATGCATTGGGCACAGCCCAAACCATAAATCTGCCAGCAGACAAAACATAAAATCTACATGCGAGATCAAATCTATCCTGTCCTGATTTTTACACAAGGGTCACCAGTGGGTAGTAGATTAAGATTCAGAATAAAAGTTACCTGCAGCTGCTAAATCACGAGACCATGTCAGGATCATAGAATTTTCTTTTGTTAATAATGCCAGCATTTGTTATCAGTGCCTATGCTTGTATAAACCACGGTCAATGTTTGTATAAGGCAACATGCCCTTGTTCCTCAGAGATTTTGGATTTCTTTTGTCAGTTGCAGTCATATTGTTTTCCCAAAGAGCAGGGTATCTGGTACAAAGATCGGAGTTGGAAAGCTAAACGTAGGAGACCAGACATGCTTGGATGGTCTGTGGTCCTAATAAATCTCCGGTTGCCAAGATATTACACATATATTTTAATTTCATTAGCTTTCAAGGAATATTTATCGAGCACCTGCTGCCAGATATTGCGCTGGCCACTGAGTGTGCAAATATGACTAGGACAATTCCATTGAGAAACGATCCATCAGGGATCAATGCAAGAGACAGGAACTACTCCAGGTTTTTTAAGCAGGCAGAGATTTCATGTGGGAAATCAGATGCTTACAAAATCCCAGGAAGCGCCAAAGGCATGCTTCAAGACCTAGCTTCCAGCAATGATCCTCTGAGTAACTCTAAGACACAGTCCAGTCAACAGGAAGGAAGGAACAAGAATCCATTGTCACCAATGCTTCCACCCCAGCTGCCACTTAATACTCAAAAAAGCAGAGAATGCATTCTTCCCTATTTCTAACTCACAAGTCTCTGAATGAGTTGGGTGTACATAAAAAAGTGTAACAGTTTTCCGAGAAGACCTAGAAATTGCTTATGTTGCATAAAAATGTTCTACAAAAAGTAGATGTTCCAGGACCATGCAAAGATATTTGAATCTTCCAACTGGCCCATAAAGTTCATAACTGATTTGTGCTGCACTTTCATTCAACCAAATAGCATTTATTGAGAAACTATTATGCACTGTGCACTGTGTTACCTGCTATGAGTAATACAGAAGACATGTAGGATACATCTGTTCTGTAGGGGTTTACTGTGATAAATACCTTGCAAAGGCACAGTATTTTAAAATGACACAGTGCTCTTAAATACCTTTTCTTCATACAAGCCTGAGAGCCACGCACCTGTAAGCATGGGAACTGAGCATCAACAGAAGTATCAGTAAGTGGTCCACACACCCACTCTCTCTTTATGCAAACCTCCACCTTCTTGCTAACAGAGTTTTATGCCTCACAGAACAGGAACCTCAGAATGGAAAGCAGGTGGGAAGCAGAGCTCTCCCCCCACCCTCCCTCCCTATCATGCCTTGCCAGGACTTCCCTGAAGGAAATCCAGCGTGTGCACAGGGTGACTGCTGTGCTGGCAGGGGTAGGTTGACATGGGTTTGGGTGACAAGAGAACCCAGAGGTCTGCATTTCATTGTCTCGTGCTTGTCAACATCTCTAAATCTATCTTTTGTAGATGGCAGGCTCCTTCAGGATGAGAGATTAATGTGATGAACCGCTTTGCTCAGGTGATACTGCGCCAGGCAAGGGTGGGGGAAGTTAGTGTAAGAAATACAGGAACATCCAGCCAGGTCCCACAAGGCCAGGGATGTTCCTGAGGACACGGCAGGAGCCCTAGTGTCTGATAAGGGCTCCCATGACTATAATAATAAGTACTAAATCAGGTGCTAAATAACAGCTATATATCCTTACCTCTTTTTTGATTTCATTTTTAAATTTCACTTTTTAAAATACATAGATCAGAATCACAATTCAGAAAAGCATATCGATATTCCTGTCCCCTGGACAAGTATGCTATTATTTTTATATATCCTTGCAGAGATATTTTTGCATACATGGGCAGATACCTGTATTTATTCTTTACTCTGATCTTTTACTTTTTAAACACAAATGGAAGCATTTTCACTTAACGATACGTTATGACTTGTGGTTCTTTAGAGGGAAGAATATAAAAGAACTCATTCATTTTTATTTTGGGGAGGACAGCATTATGTCCCATTGTTTGGATTAACTATTTAGTCTTCTATCAATAGCCACTGAAATTGTTTCTATTTGTTTACAAACAGTGCTGCCATGAAAAACTGTGTGTGTAAGAAAGGTTCCACTGCCAGTAGATGTGTAGCATAAACTCCTAGAAGTGGAATTGCCAAGTCAATGGGTACGGGCCTTTGTAATTTTGGTGGGTGTTGCTGACGTGCCCTGCATGATTGTCATGTCCATTTACATGGCCAGCAGAGACGTCTCTGTTGTCCACAACACAGTCATCCAACTTTTGCATCATTGTCAGTAAACTGGCTAAACACTGCCACCTCAGTCTAGTTACAACTGACATTTCTCTTATTGTGAGTGAACATCTTTTTGTGTGTTTGGTCATTTGCATTATGCATTTATACTTTCTGTTTTGGGTTATCTCTTTGACTTTAATTTCTACAGGTTTTTATTTATGAGAGAGGTCAATCTTTTGTCTGTGATGAGTTGCTGATATTCCCATGCCCCATCCTGCACCTGGGTTCATTGGTTGGTCTTTGAGCTTTACATAGGTGGTTTTTCTATGCGAATTTTAAAGCATTTCACATAACTAAATCTTCTGTGTTTTATGCTGTATCAAGAGTGTCTCCCGTTGTGATGTTATGAAAATATACTCCCGTGGTTTTCTTCCAGTGCTTCCATGGCTTCATTTTCATATGCCATCTTGGATCCATTGCAGTTTATTCTAGTGTAAGATAGAGGTAGGTATACTCCTTTGTATGTCTTTGGTGGCTCTCCTGTCATCTCAGTACCATTTATTGAAAACCCATCTTTTCTCCCTGATTTGAGATGCTGCCTTTATTATACACCATTATTTCATTTAATTGTCATGATAGTCCTTTGAAGTCAGCACTGGTAACCGGGGCTCAGAGAGGGTGTGTGACATAAATCACACATCTAGAAGCAGCGTTGCCTGGGTTTGAACCTGAGTCTGCTCCGGTGGGTCCTCTGCTATATTGCATCTCTCAACAGCAGTTCTGCAGGGTGCTCTGTTAGGAATTGGGCCTTCTGCTCCAACTCTAGTGCCCTCATGTCACTGTGGCTCAGCTCTTGCCTGTCTCTGTTGCAACTCTTCCAGGCGCTATCCACAGACACCCTCTTTCTGCAGCTTTTGGGCTCAGATCAGGGGAGACTGATCCACTGGAGCAGTCTTGTTGGGCAGAGCTCTCAGGCCAGACTGCCACGTAGGTCATGGCCTGTTTGCAGATCTGCGGCCCACCCCGCTGGCAGCCTCGGTCAGGGTAGAGGAGCCAACCTCTGTGGGGCCAGCCACCCAAAGAAGAGGAGTGTCCTCTGCTCTGAGGCTCCCCAGCAGGGGGCAGTTTGCTCAGCCATCTAGGGGTACGGGCAGCATTCATTCTTCTTGGCATGAATGAAGCCTTATCTATCCTCTCTCTACAAATCAGGGCTCTTTGGGTTGTAAGCAACAGAAACCCAACTTTTGAGCTAACTTAAGCAAAGCGGAAGTTTATTTTCTCTTCTAATCAAAACACAGAGAAGGCAGTGATCTAACTAACCTGGAGATGCCGAATTGAGGAATTTCAAAACCATCAGGTGTGTGTCTGTCTTCTCCCATTTCTTCCTCCCTCTCTTTCTGCAATCTCGCACATCCAAAGGAGGCAACAACTGTCAGCAACTTTATAGTTCATGAAATCCAGGGTCTGACTGGCCAGACTTGGACCATAGATCTCTGCTGAAATAATCACTGTGGCCAGGGAAGGAGGCATTAGACTTAGGAGTGGCCAGATGACCACCACTGGTGGGGAGGAGGGAAGGAATTTTATTGGAAGTTGCACCAAAATCATGTGATTGGAATGGAGAAGTGCAGGAAGGGGGTGACTTTTACCAAAGGAAAAGGGAAAAGATACTGGGCAGAGCAAAAGTACAGATTAGCTCCATTTCATTCTGCCCTTTGGTTCAGAGCCAAAGCAAAGTACTTTGCTTGGTATAATCTATTTTTTGCACCAAATACTACCTCATTCCCTTCTTATTTCTGGAAAATGTCTCATACTGCCTAGACATTCCTGTGAATTTTAAATCAACCATCTTCTTGGATTTGCGGCTACCGATCAGTTGGTCTCAGATAAATGCATTTGCATATTTACAGATTCTCTCATCCGACAAACTTTTATTGAATTCTGTGTCAGTGGTCTGTTCTGTTACCATAATTATGGGATTGGAGTTTCAAGGTTGATAAATGCTCAGTCCCTGGAGTGATCAGGAAAACCAGAGATCATCCAGAACTAGCTCAAGTAGAATGTGGGATTCAATTACAGTACATTGGGAACAAGACTTCATGACGGGACCAGAAACAGGCCTGGGAAGCCGTCAGGATTTCTCCTGCACCCTCCCAGGTCTGCTTCTGACCAGGGTCTTCTTCCTTGTTGGGCTCAGTGACTGACTGTCCCACTGGCCACATGGACCCCCGTCCCCATCTCTAGAGCTTATCTACTGTAGTTCTGGACACGTCCAGAGGCCCATCACATTAGTTTGCTGGGGCAGCCACAATAAAGTACCACAGACTATGTGGCTTGAACATCAGACATTTGTTGTCACACAGTTCTGGAGGCTCCAAGGACAAGGTGTCCATAGGCTTGGTTTTGAGAGCTGTGAGGGAGATTCTGTTCTGTGTCCCTCTGGTGGTTTTCCAGCAATGTTAACATTCGCAGGCCTGTGGAAGTGTCACCTCCACCTCTGGCTTCAGGTTCACATGGCGTTCCTCCTGTGTTCATGTGCTTGTGTCCACATTTCTCCTCCTGATAAGGATACTGTCATGTTGAATTAGGACCCGTCCTAATAACTTCATCTGAACTAGTTCATCTGCAACGACTCTTTTTCCAAGTAAGGTCACATTCTGAGGTACTGGAGGTTAGGACATCAACAGATGGATTCTTTTTTGGTGGTGGGGCAGGGGGGTGACACAGTTTAACCTATAACACCAATTGACTCTTTGTCCAAATTTCACCCCTCTGGAAGACAGAAGCTGACCGGCCCTTTTTGAGTCAAGGGGCAAGCCTCTACCTCCCACCGAATCCACAGGGTGGTTTAGGGGCAGGGAGAAGAGGCTCCTCTCCCTACGGATCGGGGAGCTTTCCAGGAACCACAGAAAGAGTCTGCACTGTTAGTTTTGCACGTTGATTTCTCTCACCCGTTCCAAGGCTGCAAATGCCCCTAAGTGGTCATTCGTTTTTGCCAGACACCTTGGTGATGACTTAGCAGAGCTGTTAAGATGTCATCCCTTTCAATCTGGTACCCACAACTCAGACTTGTCCTGATCTAACTAGGAAACTTGTCACACCCCTGGACTTCATCATGCCTGGAAAATGTGCTATATTTATGCAAGTATTTGTACTCATTTTTTATTTTCCCCAAGGAAGAAATAAACTTTGTTTCAGGTTATAAATATTCCTTATTTAAAAAAAAGAAAACTGGATAACACAAAGCATGAGGAAGAAAATATAAAGCTCCCCCAATCCCATCTGCCTGAAGTCAATACTGTTAATGCTGTGATATACTTTCTTCCAGACTTTTTTAAAAAACAAATATATATACGTGCAAATGCATGCACACATCTTAACGTAAATGGGAGAGTGTTATAGGTGATATTTTGCCTTTTTTTTTTTTTTTTTTTTTTTGAGACAGAGTCTCACTCTGTTGCCCAGGCTAGAGTGCTGTGGCGTCAGCCTAGCTCACAGCAACCTCAAACTCCTGGGTTCAAGCAATCTTTCTGCCTCAGCCTCCCGAGTGGCTGGGACTACAGGCATGCACCACCATGCCCCGGTAATTTTTTTCTATATATATTTTTAGCTGTCCTGATAATTTCTTTCTATTTTTAGTAGAGACGGGGGTCTCACTCTTGCTCAGGCTGGTCTCGAACTCCTGACCTCAAGTGATCCTCCCGCCTTGGCCTCCCAGAGTGCTAGGATTACAGGCTTGAGCCACTGCACTCGGCCAGAATTTTGCCTTTTTAACTAGAATGTTATTGATATCATTCCATGTTACTATGTATACATCTCCATCTACCTTTTAAAACAGCTACCTGGTATTTCATACCATATTTACTCCTTCTATTAATATTTTAGGCTATTTTCAAAGTTATGAGCAATTTCATTAACGACTGTCCTTATCCATGTATCTTTACGAATTTTTAGAAGTAGAATTGCCAGGTCAAAGGGTGCGCTCTGCCTTAGACGGGAAAGTAGGAGAACAGGACAGTAGTGGCCTGGTAATTACACACTCTTCCCCCACTTCTCCCCAAACCCACGGGCAATTAGAGAAAATCTGCTTATGAGCAACAGCCAGCAGACGAGGGCTGACAGTATTGCGGGCTGCCTGATAGGTGCTTTCTCTCAGCAGGAGTTTGCGTTAGGCTGCTCACATTATTGGGCATGATTTCCTTTGCTCTCATATATCAATTTATAACCTAGAGCCCTGTTCCCCTGCAGTGGCAGGCGCAGGCCCAGTGATAGGGCCCCTACCTGCCAGAGGAAGTGTTGATGAGTTCTCCTGCCCAGTTTACAATTTAGTTGTAGATTTCTTTGCATCTCACATCTGGGTTGAAATCTTGCCTGTGAGATGGCCTGTTTCCCCCTGGGCTCAAACTGGGTGCTAAACCGAGCAGATGGCGGGCCCGCCATGGCCCAGGAGGTTGGGGGGAGGGTGGAGTTTATGTTGAATGCAGTGGGCAGGGGTTTTCCTCTTTAAAGCCACCCATGAACCGAACAAAACAGCAACAAGAGATAAATCAAGTGGCCCTTTACTCTCCAGGAAAATGTCTCATCGTTCCTGTTTTAAAGGTCTTCCTGCATTAAAACAGAGGGATTGATGTATGGCATTTTATTTAAGCTGGTATTACTCATTTTGTCACCAAAGCCTGCTTTCAAATCACCTGCACATGACAGATTATAAAAATCAGGCAGTTGTGACATCTGAGTTGAAAGGCAGTCCCCCAGTAGATCTTTGTCTCCTGGGATGTTTGTAGATCTCTAATTCTTAGCTTGTTTGCTTGCCTTTCAGTTTCTGGAGGCTGTAGAGCTACTCTGCAGGGAGGGGAAGGGAAAGCTGTGTGTGTCTGTGCGCCCACACGCACACTCACACGCACACACGTCATCAAAGCTTCACCTGGGTCCAGTTGCAGAGCTTCTTACAAGCCTCACGCAAATATTTTTTTAAAAGTATCCCCATACTCACTCCTATTCCTTGTAATTCATCCTGAGTTTATTGCAATTACAGACAGACTTTGTTTGCAATTACAGACAACAATCCATCCACCTGTGGACCGCAGTGACTACAGCAGTGGAGTGATGAGGAAAGGCCACAGGAGAGTGGGCCCCACCTGGCACCAGATATGGTGGCCTGAGAGGGAGGAGGGGTGCTAGCCAGGTTGTTTTGTTTTTTAAAGTATAAGATATGATGTAGGACAAACAGGTTAAGAGAATCCAGAAAGATTTTTAAAAATGCACATCCAAGGTATGTTTAGAAATGGATTAGACTTTGCTAATTTTATAATTTAGAAAGTAACTTATGTGTAGCCAGAGTTTATTACATATCAGGAACTGTGCTAAATGCATTACATGTATCATCTCATTCTCTGCTCATAAAACCCCTCTGTGGCATAGTTATTAGTCCATTTTACAGATGAGAAAGGTGAGGCCAGGAGAAGCTCCATAATTTGCCCAGGATCACACAGCTATGCCCAGTGAGCTGGGATTGAAACCCAATCCTCTTGGACTTCAGAGCCCAGCCGAGTTCTTAGCTATAGTCCTGTATGCCCCATCTCCGCTGGTTCACATGTGACTTCTGGTTTTAGAGAGAATGCTTATCCCGAGACAGTAATAAGTTCTGGGTGGACATTATTTCATTAGCAATATGCTTCTTTTAATGCTGGAAAGATGGTTCTTTTCTTCCTGGGGTGAGATTGTAACAGCAATGATTAGTAATAGTTCGAGTCAATTGAGTGCAGACGGTGGGGGCAGGGGACAGCTTTTGCACTAAGGCCCTAACGTGTTATCTCATTTAACCCCCGCAGAAGCCCTATGAAAGAGGTAATATTATCCCTACAGTTTATAACAATTTTGTCTGCTTTTATTTTGATTCCCTACCCCTGTTAAAATCTAACCTTCATGACAATGAGGATCATTTCTGCTGGTTTACCAGTATGCTGCTAGTATCTACGCCAGTCTCTAGCAAATATGGGTTCAAAAAATAGCTTTGCATCCATAAACAAATCAGTATTTTAGAGAGGCCATTAGTGAAGCCTGGAGACATTAGATAACTTGCCCAAGGTGGCAGGGCTCGTAACCCAGGAGCTCTTAGATCATTTGTCTATGCCAAGTAGGAGTTAAGAACCTTACTTGGACTCTGAGAGGACTAACATAGGTGGTTATAATGAGGGGAAATCAAACCTTTAGAAAATTTTTTGGTAGGAAGTAGAACTTTGGCCCCTCCACCTTGGGTAGACAGTTTGTACCGGCTGTGAAATTCCGGTAGCCAGCTGCCCTTCCAGAGAGCACGGCTGCACAGCTCTGGTCAGATTTGCCTCACGGATGTCAATGGATCATCGATGGTTGGTTTATTATTCTGCTGGGGCTTCCATAACAAAATAGACTAGGTGGCTTAACCAAAGCAAACTTATTTTCTCACAGTTTTGGAGGCTGGAAATCCAAGATCTAGGTGTCGGTAGGATTGGTTTCTTCTGAGGCTCCTTTCCTTGGCCTGTAGATGGTCACCTTCTTGCTGTGTCCTCACATGGTCCTTTCTTTGTGCACGTGCGTTCCTCTGTACATCCTAATCTCTTCTTTTCATAACAACACCGGTCAGGTTGGATTATGTCTGCCCACATATCCTCACAGCCTTAATCACCTCTGCAAAGACCCTATCTCCAAAAGGAGTCACATTCTGAGCTACTGGGGTTAGGACTTCTACATACGAATTTGGAGGCAAACACAATGCAGCCCATAACGATTGGGGTGTCACTATTCCAGCTTATGAGTTGGAACAAGCTATGCTTTATGCTTGCTTTGTATCCAAGTTGGTAAACATCAAGGTTCCTAGAAGAACTCTGCATGAACCCATTTAAAACCCTGGCCTGTGACTCTGCAGGCAAGAGCACTGTCCCTAGGCACATCTTTCTCCAAAATCAGCAGGGGAAACTTGGAGGAAGGCATCTTTAACAAAAGCCACAGGGATGCTGCAACCTGGACTCAGATGTTTGTCCATTTGCACTGCTGAAGTGTGAGTGATGACCTTGCTCAGGGACTGCAGTTGTTGAGATTAGGCCAGGATGGACCAAGAAAACACTTCAGGAAAAAAACATCAATTTGCAAACAAGCACCTGGTTCTTTTCTTCTTGCCCATTTTAGTTACTCCTTACTTAAGTATATTAAGCACTCAGTCTCTTCTCTGAGTCAGACACAGTGCTAAGTCAGGGTTTCTCAAGATGGGCACTAATGACACTATGGGCCACACAATTCTGTGTGGTAGGGGACTATCCTAAGCACTGTAGGGTGTGTACCAGCATCATTGGCCTCTACCCACTGGATGCTGGTAATACCCCCACTCCCAATTGTGAGAACTGAAAATCCTTCAAGACATTACTAACCATCCTCTGGGAGGCAAAATGGCCCCAGTTGAGAGCCACTGTGCTGAGTGACTTATATGCATTAGAGCATTTAATACTCACCAACCTACCAGCTATTCCCCATTCTGCAAAGTTGGAGCCTGAGCTGTATGGAAGTTTAAAGTTGCACCCAATGTCTTTCCTCTAAACAGCAGCAAGGCTGCCATGTGTCCCCAGAGCTGAGGTTTTAAATTGCAATGTCTTCTGCCAGCCCGAGAAGTACAGTGAGGTCTGAGGAGAAACCGATGTTGCTTGCCTGGGCTAGGTAATCTCTACTGAAGAGAAGGCTTTTGATCTGTTCCTTTGTGCAGCAAATATTTTTGGAACACTTAAGATGTGCCAGGCACTGTTCTAGAGGCTGGATGGGATATTGCAGTGAATAAAACCATACAAATCCCTGCCTTGTGGGATTTAGAATGTACAAATAGGTGGAATGTCATTCTCTGAGCTCTCAGGAAATGTGACAGGGTGGTGTAGTCACATCATCACACAGGTGATAGGTTATGTAGACTTCTTGCTTTTATTTCTATTATTATTATTGATGTTGTTATTGTTATTCTACCAGTATTGATCTCACCGTAAGAGCTTTACTGCAGCCAAACTTTGAATTCCAGGGCATTGCAATTCAGCTACTAAAAAACTCTATACTGCTTTGGCAGAAATCGAAATAAGGCTCAGAATCAGAAAGCATATGTATTTTTAACGCAATATTGCAAAATAGCCACTCAGCATTTTTTCAAGTCCAATCAGTTAAATTTTTTCTTGCTTTTTTTCCTATCCTGGGTAAATGATGGGGTTTTGATGTTCTTGTGAGTCATTTAATAATAAAGCCTTGGATCTAGCCCATTGAAACTCCCTCCTAATGGGCTAGAGTTGATGTTGTGTTTTTTTTCCAAAAAGAATTTTGTTTCATTTTAGGTTCAGTGTGAATTCTTCCCATAAGAGCTCACACATAAGTTTCTAACACTTATGGAAGTCTTTTGATAAATGGCACCATAAACATAGGCAATTTTCTACATCTTGTTCATAGGCTTTTGAAATTTATAAGGTTTCCCTTTAATACAATTGTCTATGCCACCCAACAGGCAGTTTTACAATCTATCCGTATTTATCATTAGGATAAAAAAATACCCTCACCTTAGATTCTTTATTCCTACAGGAACATAAATAATTCCAAATAACCAGCAATATCTGGGCCACTATTTGATTTCGTAGCTCTGGGGGAAATAGTTTCTATTTTGCTAACCATTAAACCACTTTCTACCATACACGTTTCCTTGAGTTTTGAAAGGCATGAGCAAATTCTGAAATGTACGATGAGAGTCAGACTGATGTATACAAAAATGTCAAAATGCAGTTTTGAAACAATCATTACACGACTGAAGTTTTTTTTTTTTTTTTTGAGACAGAATCTCGCTCTGTTGCCTGGGCTAGAGTGCCGTGGCGTCAGCCTCGCTCACAGCAACCTCAAACTCCTGGGCTTAAGCAATCCTTCTGCCTCAGCCTCCCGAGTAGATGGGACTATAGGCTTATGCCACCATGCCCAGCTAATTTTTTTCTATATATATTTTAGCTGTCCAGATCATTTCTTCCTATTTTTAGTAGAGACGGGTGTCTCGCTCTTGCTCAGGCTGGTCTCGAACTCCTGACCTCGAGCGATCCCACTGCCTCGGCCTCCCAGAGTGCTAGGAATACAGGCGTGAGCCACCGCACCCGGCCACATGACTGAAGTTTTTTGAAACCCTTTTCATACTTGTATCTTTGATGCTGGAAGGCAATTTTGGGGGTGGGGTGGAGGGACAGAGGAATGTTTTCAGAGTGGCCAAAGAATTTTCAGGTTCCATTTGAGACTATCACAGCTGACAAATTTATAGAATTGTTGAAAATTGAGTTACATTTTTATTGTACTGTTCAATCAGTTGAACAGTTTGTCAGCTTTTAAAGATAATAAGATCAAACCCGGTTGTTTCCCAAATGCCTAAATTAACCTGTTTTCTCAGTTTTTAGTAGTTATTTTAAACATAGATTTTGGCCCCTACTGTAGTTACATCTACCTAACTACTCCCAATGTACATTTAAAGAATGAGGATGTAGCTTCACAATAAAAATAAAACAAGTGCCAAAGTGAAATGTCACAGATATCAACTGTCAATTAGTACTTAAGGTAATCAGACATTTCATACTTAATATCTTAGATGTCTAAAGATATGTTTCCTTATTTGCTGTTATTGAGCTCATATTGTTAAAAGACACTTTATCATGACTGTTTCAGCTGTGTATTATAGCAACAGGAAAACGACAGAGACTTAAAATTAACTTCTCTTTCATGTGAAAAAAAAAAAAAAGTCTAGAGATGGGAGGTTGAAGGCTGATATGAAGTACCCTAAAGTCATCAGGGACCTTGGCTACTTCTAGCCATTTGTTCTCCATCCTTAGAGTGTGATAATTGGCTCATGGTCCAAAATGATTGCTGGAGTGCCAGGCAACACAGCCAGGTTCCAGGCAGCAGGATAGGGGAAGAGAAGTCTCTGCCCACGTTCTTTTAAGGAGACTCTGTGGGAGTCTGACACATTTCCATTTACATATTATTGGCCAGAACTTAATAACATGATGACATCTAATGACAAGGGAGCTTGGGAAATATAATCTTTTAGTTGGTAGGCAACATGCCCAGCTGAAAATCACAAAAATCTGGATTCTGTTAGAAGAACGAGGACAAGTGGTTTGAGGAAAAGGAAAGAAAAGTTTATTAATTTTGGCCAGGCGTGGTGGCTCACGCCTGTAATCCTAGCACTCTGGGAGGCCGAGGCGGGTGGATCGCTCGAGGTCAGGAGTTTGAGACCAGCCTGAGCAAGAGTGAGACCCCGTCTCTACTAAAAATAGAAAGAAATTATCTGGCCAACTAAAATATATATATACAAAAAATTAGCCAGGCATGGTGGCGCATGCTTGTAGTCCCAGCTACTCGGGAGGCTGAGGTAGGAGGATCGCTTAAGCCCAGGAGTTTGAGGTTGCTGTGAGCTAGGCTGATGCCACGGCACTCACTCTAGCCCGGGCAACAAAGCGAGACTCTGTCTCAAAAAAAAAAAAAAAAGTTTATTAATTTACCAGCAAATGAGGAGGATGGCAGACTCTTGTCTTAAAGAATCATTATCCTCTTTCAAGCAGAAATACAGGATTTTTAAAGGGGGTTTTCAGCTTGGGGCTATTGCTATTTAACTATAGCATCTCTGGTGAAGACTGCCTCATGATCCCTGCCTGGATAATTTTGTTGACCCATCTTCTGTGGTTTAAAATACTAGAAAACAAAGAACATTCCTCTGTCCCTCTGATGACTGGCCTCGGGCAGGAACGTAGGTTTGAATTCCTCAAAAAGGGTGAGGGGTTTTAAAGAGACAACTTGTAAAACATTTTGCCCTTATTCAGAGCCTTACTTCTGTTTGGTCATCTCTGCTGTACCCACATTCCACCACGGGGGAAGAAACAGACTTGACAAGTAAAGGTCATTGAGATTCTTCCTATTTAAAACAGCTACTCTCAAGCTAACTCTGTCTCCTTTGAATACGTGTTGATTCTCTCCTGTTTCCCCTTCTCTTCCCCCTGGGTGGCAGAGGCACCTCTGCAGTGTGTATCCGCCCTCTGTGCTGGACGGGTTCCTGCAGTGTTGTGGCTCAGGTGGCCCAGGCCACATTCTGGTGAATGCTGCCCTGAGGCTGGTATGGTTAGGTCTCTGAGGTCTGCACTGGTCTCCTTAGCTAAGACTTGGTCATACCTTCTGTTGGTGAGGTCACACCAGTCTTCTCAGAACTGCCACAGCTGCCTCCTGCAGCACCCAGGAACCTCTCACCGGAGCAGACACAGGTGGAGGGGAACTGGCAGTGGGACCTCAGGCCCAGACCTTTTACCCTAATGTGTCCCCTTCCAACCTAAGCACTTCTCTCAGAGGGGAGAAATCTCCCTTCAATTCTTCTAGGGGGACTCAGGGTGACAGTCCAGACATTTCTACCATTTCCTTCTCCCCAAGTCCAACCCTGTGGGTGGAGGAAGGAACAAATTGAGGGCTCTGGGGTCTTAAGTCTTTGTCCTGCTTTTCTCTCTTGTAGCTGCTGCTTCGCATGTCCTGATGCCTTTGCTCTGTGGACTTCATTGCCAGGGAGGAAACTGCCTTTTCCTTTCCCCAAGAGCTTAGGTCAAAAGGCTGAAGGGCAAATAAAAAGAAAAAAATTATCACAAGGACAAATACTTAGTAAAATATCCTTTTTTTTTTTTTTT